>JBBGZY010001212.1:3672500-4272500 GCA_037952925.1 Lithobates clamitans | reverse complement strand
CACCCGCTCTGATTCAACCCTACTTTTCCACATTTCTTTACCATGACAGATGCTAGTCTTTGGGCAAATGAGGGTCTGAAATATATTCATTAATTGTATGACCAAGGCTTATTCAAGACCTTTTCTCAGTTCCAACAAGAATTTCATTATCCCAAGCCTTTGGCACTTGCGATACCTCCAATTGAAACATGCAGCCTCAACTCAGTTAGGAATTAGAAATGGAAATTTTCAGAACTCTTTACTTGAATATGCCCTGTTACATCCGCAACACGCAAATTTAATATCTTCCTACTATAGTCTTCTGCAACAAGATAAACCTGATTATTCGAATAGACTAAGGTCTCGTTGGTCAACTGATGTACCAGATTTTTTAGATGACAATTAGGACGAAGACTTGCACACATATTTTACCACCCCTATTTCTGCAAGAGACAGGCTTATTCATATACGTATATTCCACAGAATATATTATACAGTTCTCTGACTGTTTTGGATGCGCAAGAGACCAGACCCTCTCTGCCATACATGTAATAAATGCAGAGGATATCTATTGTGTATGCTCTGGATGTGTGGCCCCTTCTGGTCTAATGTACAGTAACTCATTTTATCAGTATAGTAATTTTCCCAGCATTTGTAACCCTAAATGTATTTTTGGAGTATTGGAAGATATAGATCTAGGACCGTATCAGAAACTGTTTTTACGCCTGCTACTGTTCTAGATAAATGGTGGTATTGCAGTGGGTATACCCAGAGGTCGTCCATCTTAACATGTGGAAGAGCTTGATTAAAAGAGTTCTCCTGCTCGATAAGATGACTTATGAAGCTAGGGGGTTTCCCCAAAAATTTGATAACATTTTTGGACCTCGGATGGAACTGTCTGACACCTGTGAGGTATTTTAATCCTAGATTCTAACTTTCCCTGTTTACTGCTGTTTTTCTTGAACACATATAATGTCTGTTCTGGGAATTTTAAGCTTACTACATGTAGAGATTGTATAGTTGTTATCATTGTCTTTATTGTAAGAGCACTGATAATATGAGAATTCACATTCAATATGTATTACACCTTATACATGTATGCTTACTAGGTTCTTCCTCAGGATACTCTGGATAGGATAATGGAGGAGATAGTAAAACATGATTTAGTACTTGGTGGAGAAACCCTTATTGGCAATCACAGAGGTAAGACTTGTAGTTGGTTACCAGGTTTGTACACATTTAGGAGGGATTTTCGTCCACTCTTCTTTACAGATCTTCTGTAAATCCTTTCTTGGCTGTCACTTGGTAACTCGAAGTTTCAGCTCCCTCCATAAATTTTTGATAGGATTAAGGTCTGGAGACTGGCTATGCCACTCCATGACCTTAATGTGCTTCTTCTTGAGCTACTCCTGTGTTGCCTTGGTGATATGTTTTGGGTCATTGTAATGCTGGAAAACTTGTCCACGACCCACCTTTGGTGTTCTGGTCGAGGGAAGAAAGTTCTCATCCAAGATTTTACAATACATGGCACGTTCATTGGCCCCTCAATGCAGCAAAGTTGGCCTGTACCTTTAGCAGAGAACCCCAAAGCATAACATTCCACCTCTGTGCTTGGCTGTAGGGAGGGTGTTCTTAGGGTTATAGTCAGCATTTTTCTTCCTCCAAACACAGCGAGTCGAGTTAATGCCAAAGAGCTCAATTTTGGCCTCACCTGACCACAGCACTTTCTCTCAATCCTTCTCTGAATCATTTAGATGTTCGTTGGCAAACTTCAGATGGGCATGTACCTTCTTGAGGAGGGGGACCTTGCGGGCGCTGCAGGATTTCAATCCATGGCGGCGTATTGTGTTACCAATAGTTTGTTTGGTGACTGCGGTCCCAACTGCCTTGAGATCATTCACATGCTCCTCCTGTGTAGTTCTGGGATGATCCCTCACTCTTCTCATGATCATCCTTACCCCATGAGGCGAAATCTTGCATGGAGCTCCAGACCAAGGGCAATTGATGATATTTTGTATTTCTTCCATTTGCAAAAAATTGCTCCAACAGTTGTCTCCTTCTCACCAAGCTTCTTGCTGATGGTCTTGTAGCCCATTCCTGCCTTGTGCAGGTCTACAATCTTGTCCCTGACGTCCTTTGACAGCTCTTTGGTCTTGCCCATGATGGTTAGGTTTGAATGGAAGAAAGTGATTCTGTGGACAAGTGTCTTTTATACCCATAATGATTTGTCATTTGGAGCACCTTCTTGAATTGAAAGAATCAATCTGTGTACCACAGGAGCACATACTGTAGCCAGTTTGTGGGAGCCAGAATTATTGTTGATTGGTAGGGGATCACATACTTATTTTAATCACTGAACTGCAACTTAATGTATAACATTTGTATTTTGTGTTTTTTCTGAACTCTTGGTTGATATTCTGTCTCTATCATTTAAAATACACCTATGATAAAAAAAAGACCCTTAATTTATTTGTAAATGGGCAAACTTACGAAATCTGCAAGGGGTCAAATAATTATTTTCCCCACTGTAGGTTGTTCCAAACATCTTGGAGAACTAACCACAGATCTTCTGTGGTTGTAGGCCGCCTCAAATCCTTCTGTCTCTTCATGTCATCCCAGAGAGACTCCATGATGTTGTGATCAGGGCTCTGTGGGGGCTAAACCATTACCTCCAGGAACCCCTGGTCTTTCTTACACTGAAGATAGTCCCTAAAGCGAAGCTTCACCCAAAAGGGGAAGCTCTGCTTGTTCGCCTCCCCCCCCACTGCCACATTTGGGGGGGAGGGTTTGTGGCTATCTGGTTTTGACAGGTACCCGCTCCCACTTCCTGGAAAGATCAACGTCATTTCCTGCCCCTCCTCCTCCCCTCCTACCTGCTGGGACACACAAAGGTCCCAGACGATGACAGGACCATTCAGAAAGCGCATGGGCAATAGGAAACAGGCTGTAAAGCCGCAAGGCTTCACTTCTTGTTTTCCTTACTACAGATGCCAGCGCCTGCACTTGAAAACAATTGACGAATTGGCTAGGGGTGCAGACATTTTGGGATCCCTGGACAGGTAAGTGCCTTTGTATTAAGAGTCAGTAGCTACAGTATTTTTTAGCTGCTGACTTTTATTTATTTTATTTTTTTTAATAAAATGGAACTCCTCTTTAATGACATTGGCTCTATGTTTGAATTTGTTGTTCTGCTGCAGAATAAATTTGTGGCTAATCACACGCCTTCCTGATGGATAATTATCTGCCTATATTTCTCAGCATTGACGACTTTATTGATCCTGACCAAATTCCCAACTCTATTTGCAGAAATGTTGCCCCAGACCTGCAAGGAACCTCCACCATGCTTCACTGTTGCCTGCAGACACTCATTATTGTACCGCTCTCCAGCCCTTCACCAACAAACTGCCTCCTGCTACAGTCAAATTTTGACTAATCAGTTCAGAGCACCTGCTGCCATTTTTCAGTTCCTAAGTTTTTGGCATTGGACATGGAAACAAGGCTAAGCGATTTGACTATGTACAAGAACATCGGAACTGGGGTGCAGAAAAATGGCAGCAGGTGCTCTGGGCTGATGTCAAAATTTGAAATCTTTTATTGTAGCAATTTAATTCTGCCTGATTTGAGGTCAGTAGTCATTTTGCTGTTGTAAGCTGTTTTTTTTGTTTTTGTTTTTTTTTGTTCTTTGCAGCAAGGCTTTCCTTAAATTATTACTGTAAATAGTGTTTTCTTTTGGAGGGTGGTATTTTATGTTTAATTTGTATTTGTTTACAAATTTTCACATATTGCACAAAGCAATATCTGAAACATAGGGATTAATCATAAGGTTTGGTGGAGGGTGGTATTTAATGGTTTTATACCTTTGTCTTTAGTTTTGTGTTGATAGGGACGTTTTTGTTTTTTTACGTGTGGGGTGAATAAAATATGACATTAGCTATTGCAAAATGGCTGCCTGCAGCTTGTCTCTCCACATTTAGGACCTTGTTTTACTGCAGTAGGGGGGCAGTGTGGTGCACATCATATGGCTCCCTTTTCTTTTTCTTTTTTTTCTTTTGCACAAACTTTATTTGAAGTGTACAAAACATACAATTCATTCATGTTGCTGTATAGCAGTGTGATGCGCTGCTCTGGGGGACTGTCCCCGGATTGAGGACACTGTCCCCGGACCAAGTCTGTCCCCAGTTTTGTCCCCGGATTGGATTTGAACAGGGGCTGGGGCAATTTCAAAGACAGCCCGTGCAGAATAAAAAGAAAAAATCTGAATTGCACCCCCCTCCTCTGCCGCTCCTACTAGCTTATGGGGGTTTATTTTTTTCCATTATCTGTGTCCCTTTCTGATGATCATGTGCTGGTCGGAGCGGAGGGACTATTTCTTCAGTTTCGGACGCATGCCCACTCAGCTCCGCTCGCATGTTCTTCTGCCTTGGCTCAAGTCCCAGCCAGCCGCCTGCCTGCTTATCTCCTTGCCTTCCCTGGTGGAGTGACCTTCTTCCACTCCCCACCCAGTAGTAGCCGGGGCCCGAAGAGTAAAGTCCCATACACACTATCAGATTTTCTGCTGATTTTTGTCTTCAGATTTACCAAAACCATGTAGTGCAAGGGCCCGGCTGATTGCATACAAATTGAAACTCCTAAGGTTTGACCTCATATTATATGGTTTTGGTAAATCTGAAGGAAAAAATCAGCAGAAAATCTGATAGTGTGTATGGGGCTTTAGACTTGACAGGCTGTGAGGCGGGCGGCGGCGGAGACAGGCAAAGAGTCGTCGATTGCTGCCATTACTAGTAAAAAAAAAAAAAATATGTCCCCTGATTTCAATTTAAAAATCTGGTCACCTTACCCTAGTCGTGGTGGTGGTGGTGGGGGGGGGGGGTGTTGACCTTGGGTTTGGGCATGGGTGTTGGAAGGATCCTGCCACAACACACAGAGGAAGCCCTTTCTGGAGGCATGGGAACAAGTGTGAGGACAGTGTGAGTAGAGCAGCACTACTGGGGACTCGCAAGGGGGAGACTGCCATACATGGCCAGTTCTCCCTAAATACCGTGTTGTGACAAGTCTTCATCCCTTCCCTCTGAGAGCTTCTGCAGAGTCAGCCGGGTGGGCTGGTGAGAGAGTCTGTCTGGAGGACTACTGTGAGAAGTTAGCCTGGTGGGCTAGTGAAAGGGGCAGATGCAGCCAGGTGGGTAGGCATTGACAGAAGATGTGGTGATAGGCTCAGTGACCCCGGAAAGGAAGTGAAGGAGAAGGTGTAAGCTGTGTCACTCCAGTGTGCTACTGTTTAGGGACTGCGAGTTCCTACCTGTGATGGGCTGTTACTAAGTTGACAATCAGGCCCTGTCAGCTCCCCTAAAGGTGTGAGCCAGCAAAAACAAAGTGTGCAGGAGGCTGAAGAAGAGAAGGCTGTGCATAGAGACGATATATATAGACTATGTATAGGAAGCTGTCCCTGAACTTGTTGAAGTTTAGTGGGCATCCCATAACCTCCCCTCCCTAACCAAATTGAAACTCCCTAATAAAACTTAAAAACAAAGCTACAGGCTGTTCTCTGTCTCTGAAGTGCTGGTGAAGACTCGGTTTGCCTGGCTGTGCAGGGTGTAGGATCCCAGTTCATCTTAGGCCCCTAGGGGGGTGCGGTACATCCTACAGGTAACCTGTCCTGCTGCTGGGACGCTCTAGCTGTTGGGCGCTCACCCACAGTGTCACAGGAATGAGCGTTCTCCTTGATCAAACCCCTGCAAATGTTCAAGGTGCTCTCTCTCCCATTAGCAACAGCAACTGCGCTCAGCGATGATGTGAAAGAGAACACTCACTCCTGTGATGCTGAGGGTGAATGCCCAAGGGCTGGGCCTCATTCACACTGGCACTGTCAAACCTACGTTCATATGTGTTTAGAGCACTAGTATTTAACCTTGAGACCAGGGCCTGGAAAAAATTCTTGCAAAACCTTCCATATCCCAAAAGTACATGCTTTTAATATCTGTACTATTAAATTATGTGTAGCACTGTTTTGTAATGCTTACACATTTACTTGCCAGGAGTAGTTATCTTGGTCGATTGATAGAGATCTATTGATTTCTCCCTAATGCCGTGTGCACACGGGTGGACTTTTCGGCATCAAAGGTCCGGCGGTCTTTCCGACGGACTTTCGACGAACTTCCGACGGACTTTCGAACAAACGGACTTGCCTACACACAATCACACCAAAGTCCGATGGATTCGTACGTGATGACGTACGACCGGACTAAAATAAGGAATTTGAAAGCCAGTAGCCAATAGCTGACCTAGCGTCGCTTTTCTTCCGTTGGACTAGCATACAGACGAGTGGATTTTTCGACCTGACTCGAGTCCGTCGGAAAGATTTGAAACATATTTCAAATCTAAAGTCCGTCTGATTTTTGCCCGAAAAAGTCAGCTGCATTTCCGATGAAGCCCACACACGGTCGGATTGTCCGACGGATTTGTCCCGTCGGACCAGTCTGGACGAAAAGTCCGCCCGTGTGTACACGGCATTAGTTTGGCCTTGTTGCATTTTTCTCTTCTACCACTAGGTGGCTGGGTACTTGGTGGTACTAGATATGAGAAGGGCAACCCAAGGTCAGGTTATGAGTATATGAGGTATATCAGCCAATGGGAATTGGCAGGGGTTTTTTTGAATCCCTTGGCCTGCTGGTAGAACCTATATATTTGGGTCAGGTCAGGTGATCTATGTTCTGTGCCACCTGGACGGCTGTTTGGGTGGATGTGTGTCATACGCACTGGGCTGCTAGGCCGGAGATTGAGCCTATCCAGGGGGCGTCTGGCTGCCAGGCTATGTGAGGGCCTATCCAGGAGTAAGAGGGCAGCGCAGGGTTGGGACTGCGGCTTGCAGTCCAACCAAAAGTGACGGTTCTGCCGGCCGGAGAACCTGTCGTGGTAGGAGGTAGAAGGGGAGCTGCCGCCACTAAGGGACCAACCACCTTTACCAGGGACCACAGTGAGTAACTGAAGCAAGTACTAGAACCACATTCTCACCGAAAGGGCATGGTGGAGAATCGAGAAACTTCAGGCGGTACTCAAGTCAGGAACCCAACCCGCGGAGGAGACGCTTTCAGAGCAGCCTCGTGAGTCAAGCCAGGGACCTCGCCGGTTAGCAGGGGTGAAGCTTGAGAAGTATCTGGAGTGCCAAGCTAGGGACCCAGCAGGGAAGCATTGGTGACGCTTGAGGGAGATACCACCGCAAAGATTGAAGGAGCTCAAGGGATTCAGAGTCAGTGAATCAGTGGGTCTAGTGAGAGACCGGGAGCTCAGTGTTGAAGAACTACAAGAAGCAGTTGCAGTGAAGCTGAAGGAACTGTTACGTTTGAGTTAGGAACTGGTAAAGACTGTTGCCATAGGAGAGACAGCATTCCTGCATGTGCAGATGTGGCTCCTTGCTGGGGCCTTTCCCTGCACGGCTGTCTTCCTATTGAAGTCTCGGAGTCTGCCAATTGAAGGGTGTCCTGGCCCTAACCCTCTTTCCCCCAAAAATACAAAAAGGACTGTTAAGAGAAATAAAACCTCTTTTACATCCAAGAAGTGTCTGGCGCCCAATAACCAATAAGTGTCCACCTTGCACCCACTCTGCCTCACATCCCACCACATACAGAAGGATGTCAGCTATCTTTGGCTTGGAAAGTTCTCATTAGACTGGACAAGGCCAGAGACTTTGCTGCACCTTTATCGAAACCAGCTTGTAGAAATTCTAGAATTTGCACTGAATATGGAGTGGGGTGGGGGGCCGTCCCAGGAGCTTGAGGTTGAAAATTGCAGGAATTTTTCCAAAATTTTGTACTAAGTGTAGCAAGGTCCCAGGCCTCCTTTAATCTAATGAGAACCTCCAGGGCTAGGGATAGCTGACATCCTTCTGTATGTAGTGGGTTGTGAGGCATGGTGGGTGTAGAGTAGTTAAGTTATTGGGCGCCAGACACTTCTTGGATGCAAAAGGAAGTTTATTTCTCTTAACAAACCTTTTTGGGGGAGAGAGGGTTAGGGTCAGGAAAACCTTAGGTAGTTGAAAGATTAATTGGCAGACTCTGAGACTTCAATAAGAAGACAGCCATGCAGGGAAAGGCATCCAGCAAGATGCCACATCTGCATGTGTAGGAATGCTGCCTCCTCTGGCAACAGTCTTTAACAGTTCCAAACACAAGGCTCAACAGTTCCTTCACTTTCACTACAATCACTCCTTGTAGTTCTTCAGCACACTGAGCTCCTGGTCTCTCACTAGACTCACTGATTCACTGCCATTGAATCCCTTGAGCTCCTTCAATCTTCACGGTGGTATCTTCCTCAAGCATCGCCCCCTTTTCTCTGCTGGGTCCCTAGCTTAATACTCTAGATACCTCTCAAGCTTCACCGACACTGGCCTGCTCGGTCCCTAGCTTGACACACAAGGCTGCTCTGCAAGCGTCACCTCTGCTGGCTGGGTCCCTGACTTGATTCCCACTGAAGTTTCCAGATTCTTCACCGACCCCGGTTGGTGAGAATTCTGCCTCGGTACTTGCTTCAGTTACTCACTGTGGTCCCTGGTAATAAGGCAGATAGACCCTTAGTGGAGACAGCTTGCCCTCTATCTCCGGCCACGACAGGTTCTCCGGCCGGCAGAACCGTCATTTTTGGTTGGACTGCAAGCCGCAGTTCCAACCCTGCGCTGCTCTCTTGCTTCTGGATAGGCCCTCAGACAGCCCAGCAGCCAGATGTGCCCAATTTCGGCCTAGTAGCCCGGGCAGTACAACACAAGTCCACCCAGACAGCCGTCCACAGATCACCTGAGTATATAGGCTCTCCCAGCAGGCCAAGGGTTTCAAGAAAACCCTTGCCCATTGGCTGAGATCCTCCATATACCCATAACCTGACCTAGTGGTAGAAGAGAAAACTGCAACAAGGCCAAACTTAGGGAAAAATCAATAGATCTCTAGCACTCAACCAGGATAACTACTCCTGGCAAGTAAATTTGTGAGGAGCAACCCTGCCTAAAAACCAGGTGCTATATAAGTGTTGCTTGTGGAAACCTTCCTGAACTTTAAAAGTGTGAATATAAACTGCCTATGAGCAACCTAGACTTTGTTGTCTCTGCCCGTCAATTTTCTTGTTCAAAGATTTTATTGGAAAAAAGAACAAGGCTTACATACAGTCAGGTCCATAAATATTGGGACATCGACACAATTCTAATCTTTTTGGCTCTATAAACCACCACAATGGATTTGAAATGAAACAAACAAGGTGTGATTTAACTGCAGACTTTCAGCTTTAATTTGACGATATTTACATCCAAATCAGGTGACTGGTGTAGGAATTACAACAGTTTGCATATGTGCCTCCCACTTTTTAAGGGACCAAAAGTAATGGGACAATTGGCTGTTCAGCTGTTCCATGGCCAGGTGTGTGTTATTCCCTCATTATCCCATTTACAAGGAGCAGATAAAAGGTCCAGAGTTCATTTCAAGTGTGCTATTTGCATTTGGAATCTGTTGCTGTCAACTCTCAATATGAGATCCAAAGAGCTGTCACTATCAGTGAAGCAAGCCATCATTAGGCTGAAAAAACAAAACAAACCCATCAGAGAGATAGCAAAAACATTAGGTGTGGCCAAATCAACTGTTTGGAACATCCTTAAAAAGAAAGAACATACAAACGGTGAGCTCAGCAACACCAAAGGACCCGGAAGACCACGGAAAACAACTGTGGTGGATGACCGAAGAATTCTTTCCCTGGTGAAGAAAACACCCTTCACAATAGTTGGCCAGATCCAGAACACTCTCCAGGAGGTAGGTGTATGTGTGTCAAAGTCAACAATCAAGGGAAGACTTCACCAGAGTGAATACAGAGGGTTCACCACAAGATGTAAACCATTGGTGAGCCTCAAAAACAGGAAGGCCAGATTAGAGTTTGCCAAACAACATCTAAAAAAATCCTTCACAGTGGTGGAACAACATCCCATGGACAGATGAGACCAAGATCAACTTGTACCAGAGTGATGGGAAGAGAAGAGTATGGAGAAGGAAAGGAACTGCTCATGATCCAAAGCATACCACCTCATCAGTGAAGCATGGTGGTGATAGTGTCATGGCGTGGGTATGTATGGCTGCCAATGGAACTGGTTCTCTTGTATTTATTGATGATGTGATTGTTGACAAATGCAGCAGGATGAATTCTGAAGTGTTTCGAGCAATATTATCTTCTCATATTCAGCAAAATGCTTCAGAACTCATTGGACGGCGCTTCACAGTGCAGATGGACAATGACATGAAGCATACTGCGAAAGCAACCAAAGAGTTTTTTAAGGGAAAGAAGTGGAATGTTATGCAATGGCCAAGTCAATCACCTGACCTGAATCCGATTGAGCATGCATTTCACTTGCTGAAGACAAAACTGAAGGGAAAATGCCCCAAGAACAAGTAGGAACTGGAGACAGTTGCAGTAGAGGCCTGGCAGAGCATCACCAGGGATGAAACCCAGCGTCTGGTGATGTCTTTGCGTTCCAGACTTCAGGCTGTAATTGACTGCAAGGGATTTGCAACCAAGTATTAAAAAGTGAAAGTTTGATGGGTGATTGTTATCTGTCCCATTACTTTTGGTCCCTTAAAAAGTGGGAGGCACATATACAAACTGTTGTAATTCCTACACCGTTCACCTGATTTGGATGTAAACACCCTCAAATTAAAGCTGAAAGTCTGCAGTTAAAGCACATCTTGTTTGTTTCATTTCAAATCCATTGTGGTGGTGTATAGAGCCAAAAAAGTTAGAATTGTGTCGATGTCCCGATATTTATGGACCTGACTGTATGTAGCCGGGAGTGGACTACAGCTATCAGACTTTGCAGACTGTCTGTTACTATTTTAGCCCACTTAGTGCTGGATTTCCATCAGTGACATCATCAACTAAAGCACGGAGAAAAGCATTGTGGGAGAAGTAGTTCCCTTAACAGGCACTGCTGATTTCGCAGTATTGACTGTGAACCTCATCTCCCAAGAGACTGTCTGCTCGCAGAGGAATTGTGGGAGAGACTATATGGGGATCTGAGGATCAGGCCCACGCGGATTTGGAGGATTGCGGCCTAGTACGCGATCTATAGTCCACTGCTCCAGCCCCAGTGAGTTCCAGCTGTCAGAAGGACGCTCTGCAGCAGAGCTGAATACCGCGGAAACAGTCCACAGATGGATCCCTGTCCCGGTCCACCTGAAAGAGGAAGAATCGTTTGTTGGTTCCACCGAGTGACTCTGAAGACTATCAGGATTGGTGAGGGGGTTTCAGGCCCACAGATTCCATTGTTTGCCAAGTACTACACTTTCAGCACAGAACACCTGCAACATTCTCTTGGATTACAAATAGTATTGCTATCAAATGGGAGTTATTATCTTGCATTGTTCATCATCCCTTTGCTGCAGCCAGGAATCTCTGTTCTATGAGCTCCAACGTTGCTGGTGAAGACAGTGCAAGGCCTTTCTGTTAGGACAGTGTTGTTAGTGAGGATATACTGTGTATAAAATATTAAACTCGCATAATATAGATACTCAGGGCAAACATAGCTATGTGATCAAATGGGAGCAAGCTCTTGGGGAAAAATTTACAAGTTATGCGCGGCGCTTGGGTGACCCCAAAAACAAAATTAATAATAACCAACTTTGTGCTTACTAGTGCGATAATATTAAATACAAATAATATGAATGTAGAATAAATAAACAAGGTGTGAAAAAACAAGTGCTTGTTACACCATAAATTAGTGCTTATTAGTGCTTTTTACACCATACATAGTGTCTTAATCAACATAAAAAGTGTGCTTAGTGTTCAATACACAGTAACCTACTTTTCTTAAATGAAAAAAAAAAAAAAAAAAAAGCTCTCTATGGCACAATGTCCAGCAGTGATAATAAAACAATATGTGCAGGTGGTGTTCAGCTGTGACAACAATCCAACATCATGCCGAAGATATCCTGAGTGCTGCAAAACATGCTCCTGTGCTCCTTCGTGACCCCCTTAAGCTAATGTGCTCACCTCAGAGCGTGTGACTCAGCTTCTACCCTGAGTCCAAAATTGCTTTGGAGCCACCCCAGGGCTCAGTCTCAGTGTCTGCTCCACTCCTCCAGCTGGAAACAATGTGGCTCCATACATAGAATGAAAAGGAAACTATATAGTGTAATATAGTCAAAATGCTTTTATTAAAAGAAAACGCTCCTCACACCGGGGTACTCACATGGCACTGGTGCGTCAGTGCACCATACTATAACGGCTTTCTATGCAAAATCAGTGGAAGTTTGGTGCGGTATGCTGTGCTGAGACAGCGCTGGTGTAAAGTCTGTGTCAGTCTCTCCGTCCTGGCCCCTCCCCTCCCCTTTGACTATATTACACTATATAGTTTCCTTTTCATTCTATGTATGGAGCCACATTGTTTCCAGCTGGAGGAGTGGAGCAGACACTGAGACTGAGCCCAGGGGTGGCTCCAAAGCAATTTTGGACTCAGGGTAGAAGCTGAGTCACACGCTCTGAGGTGAGCACATTAGCTTAAGGGGGTCACGAAGGAGCACAGGAGCATGTTTTGCAGAACTCAGGATATCTTCGGCATGATGTTGGATTTTTGTCACAGCTGAACACCACCTGCACATATTGTTTTATTATCACTGCTGGACATTGTGCCATAGAGAGCTTGAACACTAAGCACACTTTTTATGTTGATTAAGACACTATGTATGGTGTAAAAAGCACTAATAAGCACTAATTTATGGTGTAACAAGCACTTGTTTTTTCACACCTTGTTTATTTATTCTACATTCATATTATTTGTATTTAATATTATCGCACTAGTAAGCACAAAGTTGGTTATTATTAATTTTGTTTTTGGGGTCACCCAAGCGCAGCGCATAACTTGTAAATTTATCCTATGCACGTTATATGAAGCGTGATTAGCGCATGCAGCTGGAGGTAGCACAAGCAAGGCATAAGATCATTGTGGCTCACAGTATTTTTCCAATTTGAAGCTCTTGGGGAAGTCTCCCTTTCACAGTGGCAAATCATTTGGTCAGCAGCCAAAAGTTCTATCTGCACTCTCTATAAGGAAAAGGCCTGTCCCGAGTATCCATCATTTCAAGCCAAGTAAGGTGACCATCGATTTTCCAAAGGCATTATGGCAGCAAAATGTTCAAAAAATACCTATCAGTCCCTGATCAGTTGCTTGGGAAAAGAAGGGGCATAGAAGATTAAAATTCAGCCTGACCAGTTTTGCCCCCGCTGACCGGCTGCATCAGAGGCCATAATGTGTGACGTTTAAACTTAGGGCCACCATTCAACTCTAAACTCTTTTTAAAAATGTCACCTATGGACAAATTTGGGTACTGAAGCTTGTTGTCATTTCAATGGTGTGCATAAGTTTAAGGCTTGACATGTTGGGTATCTATTTACTCGACACAACCTCATCTTTTATATTTTACCAGAAAAGTGGATCATATATTGTGGTTGTGTGCCCTAAAGTCTATGTTAAACATGTCTTTCATTATATGTTGGTGTGTGAAACTGGACCCTGTTGTATTTTTCTTTCTTCTTTCGTACAGTACATGGCGATCCTGTCAGTCAATCTTCTCTGCTTTAAGCATGGAAGCAGATCCATATTGGTGTGGTCAGTTTGTGTATTAGTATTTCTAAGTTAGAGTTAGAAGACTGTATCACTGTAGTCTGTTTTTTCTACACACACCCTGTCTTTTCCAATACGCTTCCCGCCAATTAGAGCCTGACACACCCACAATTCCCCACCACTAATCACAGCCTGCCTTTCCTGACACACTCCCCCCCCCCGCCCAGCCAATCACAGCCTGCTGTTCCTGACATGCTCCCCCCATCGCCAATCACAGCCTACCTTTCCTGACACCAGTGGCAGTTGGTGGTATATTTGTTTTTTTTGGGGTGAGGGGGGGGGGCGGCAAACAATCCTATTCTTTTATTCTCCCAGTAAATACCTTATACAGCCCAGTTCCGTTTTCTAGCCTTGGCTTATGACATCATGCACAGCTCTCTCTCTCTGGAGAGTTTTCCAGGAAGGGAAGGGGGGATGAGTCATAAGAGGGCCAATGAGGGCTGCAGAGCTGGAGGTGTGCCTCTGTGAATATATCCAGGAAGTGAACAGGCATCAGCTTCAACTGCCCACAGTTAAAATGGTTGCAGCCAGACTCCGTGGAGGGAGGATTCTGCAGGGTATTTGGCAAGTACAGTATATATAAAATAATATGCAAAGTGGTTGGAGGGAAGCTTCAGAATGGCAAAGATGTTTTAATTACAAATTATTATGTGAGAAGATTGCAGTTCCTCTTTAATGACAAAGCAAAAAGAATCCCAGCAGCAGGATTCAAACCCACGACCCAGCAGAGACTGGAGCACTTAATCCAGTGCCTTAGACCGCTCAGCCACGCTACCTTCGGATTAACATTCTCTCTGTAATGCTACTTCTTATTCAGAATAATACACTTCTCATTTCAGTTTCTATTAGTGAATTCCATGGATTTACATCGCTCCCATGTTATCCTCACATGCCCGCCACCATCAGTGATCCGCCTTCCCGGGGATGCTATTCAAAATCTCTACTGCTATTGGCCGCACGCTCTGTCTATTCTGGCCTAATAATTCCCTTATTGGTCGCTTTGGCCACCAGACAGAGTCCAATGCCTTCGGCGGGTTAGTGTAGCTCCGCCCAACACGCATATACTCCAATGCTTGCATCGGATTAGTGTAGCTCTGCCCAACACTCATACTCCTATTCCTTCATCGCTATTTTCTGGAAACTCCGCCTACACGTAGGCTGTGCAAAGCATTCTGTGAACTCGTTTAGCTCCGCCCACCAACTCAGACTTCCGTGCCTTCTGCGAGTTAAAGTAGTGGGGGTGAGTGTGATATATGAGGGGGAGGATGGTATACACCTGTGTGTGATCACCCCCCTTCCTCACAAATCTTTCTAATTTTGTGTTGGGGGGGATGGGTAAGAACCCCTTTTTATCATCATTCGCCCCCCCCCTTTTGTGGAAAATCTACTTCCTTTTTTATGGAAACTCAAAAATTCTCAGTTGTCACCAGAACAGGAAGTGAGGGGAAATCTCCCATTGGGGACACCTGCCTTATATAGGGGATTCCCCTCACTTCCTGTGATGTCCTGTGCCATCTGTGATATGTAGAGATCAGCTAAGGGGGGGGGCGTCACCCTCATCCCAACCGATTTACTAATCCAATCAGCTGCCAGGGCTTGGCGACACCCCATTTCCAGGGGGACGGTAAATATAGGTGGTTGAGTTGCACTTTTGCGCCCCCCCTCCACTAAATCCATCACAGTGGGGGAGGGGAAGTTGTACACGTGTCGTAACCTCAGCAGCAAAAATTGACCCCCCCCCCCTTTGGTGGGCAGAATGATGAACGGAGGGCCGCCCTGCAAACGTGTACAATACACATGAGGATATCACACTATAGTGTATGTCAGACGTCGCATGTGATTCGCACCCGCACCGCACCGCACATCCCATGCGATGTCTGTGCCATGCAAACTCAGCCCCACAGTTTGTAGGGCTGAATTCGCATTGCATTCGCACCAGAAATTGGCGCAGGACCCTTTTTTCTTTTGGACCGCACCAGGAATCGGATCGCATGGGTGTTCGTACCCAATACGTTCCGATTCCTGTTCCGAATTCGCAGTTCGCACTGATCTGGGGAGCGACATTAACTTTTGTATGGACACCCGCAAGCGGTTGGCATAGTGCAGTGTGAACCGCCAACGAATTCGATTTGGGAACCCGCACTGGATCATTCACAGGGTTTTCCCCGCATCGCACCAGTGTGAAGCCAGCCTCTGGTTACAGTGTTTGTAAACCCCGTACTACCACTGATAGCTACAGGTAAGTCTAGAATAAGACCCCTTTTACATTGGAGGCGTAATTCAGGCGTTAACCACTTCCGGACCGCCGCACGCCGATATACGTCATTATTTTGAAGCGGAATATCGTTGTTATGGCAGCAGCTAGCTGCCAAAACCACGGGATCCTCTTCTTCGTCCAGTTTCCGATAAGAGTGGTCTCTGCGGCGGAATCGCCGCAAGATCACTTTTATCAGCGGCGGGAGAGAGCCCCCCTCCGCCGCTTACCGGAGCCGATCGGATCCTTCCCGGTGTTAGGTATGGAGATGAGTGAGGGGAAGATGGCCCCCACCCGTCTCCATACCATTGCAGGGCGGAAGCGACGTCAAAACGTCACTTCCGCCCATAGCTCTTAAAGGGACATTTTTTTTTTTTTTTAAATTTTTAAATGACAAAAATATTTTTTTTTTCTTTTTATTGCATTTCAGTGTAAATATGAGATCTGAGGTCTTTTTGACGGGATGTTTACCCACTTAAAGTGGAGGTCCACCCTAAAAAAGGAAATGGCATTAAAATTCATTAAAAAAAAACATTTAAAAAAAAAAAAAATGTTTAACTTACCTGAAAGCCCTGTTGCTAGGCAGTCTTCCTAATCTGCCTCTTCCTACTCCGCGTCGCTTTCTTCTCCTAAGGTGAGCGGCCCCGTTGCCTTCTGGGACATGTGTGTGTGTCCCAGGAAACAACGGGGCCATTCACAGAGCGCCGCTCGCGCATGCGCAGTAGGAAAGTGGCAGTGAAGCCGCAAGGCTCCACTGCCTGTTTCCCTTAGTTAGGATGGAGGCGCCGATGGACGGATCGACCTCGGGGGGGCCGACATCGCGGGCTCGCTGGACAGGTAAGTCTTTATTAAAAGTCAGCAGCTACAGTGTTTGTAGCTGCTGACTTTAAAAAAACAAACAAAAAAAAAACAAAAACGGCCAGAACCCCCCTTTAAGGACCAGCCTCGTTTTGGATTTTAGGTGTTTACATGTTTAAAACAGTTTTTTTTGCTAGAAAATTACTTAGAACCTCCAAACATTATATATTGTTTTTTTTTTTTCTAACACCCTAGAGAATAAAATGGCGGTCAATGCAATACTTTTTTTCGCACCGTATTTGCGCAGCGGTCTTATAAGCGCACTTTTTTTGGAAAAAATTCACTTTTCTGAATAAAAAAATAAGACAACAGTAAGGTTAGCCAATTTTTTTTTTCATATTGTGAAATATAATGTTACGCCGAGTAAATTGATACCCAACACGTCACGCTTAAAAATTGTGCCCGCTCGTGGAATGGCGTCAAACTTTTACCCTTAAAAATCTCCATAGGCCACGTTTAAAAAAATTCTACAGGTTGCAGGTTTTGAGTTACAGAGAAGGTCTAGTGCTAGAATTATTGCTCTTGCTCTACCGGTCGCGGCGATACCTCACATGTGTGGTTTGACCACCGTTTTCAAATGTGGGCGCTACTCACATATGCGTTCGATTCTGCGCGCGAGCTCCTCGGGACGGGGCGCTTTAAAAATATTTTTTTTTTCCGTTTTCTTATTTATTTTACTTTATTTTATTTATTTTTTCACTGTTTAAAAAAAAAACAAAAAAACAATTTGGATCACTTTTATTCCTATTACAAGGAATGTAAACATCCCAAAACCGAGTGCAGCTAAACAAGCAAGCATGTAAGGTTGTTTCCAACCTAGAAGATGGCCGCGGGTGACAGGGGGGAGGAGTCACGTTTGACGTCACCTGCGGCCATCTTCTAGGTTGGAAACAACCTTACATGCTTGCTTGTTTAGCTGCACTCGGTTTTGGAGTGCAATTTATGTGAGTACATTTCCCATTTTTTTATTTGTTGAATAAAATATTATATACAGAGAGCACTAGTTTGTCCCCTTCCTCTCTTTTTCCTCTCTTTTTATGATTGATTATTGGGAGACATCTAACGGCTTTACCTATTTTAATTTTTTTACTGTTCATGTGAAGGGTTATGCAACCTAGGTCATTTGTGGTTTTACTTTTTCTGCGCTGAATATTGTATATTTTTAGATTAGGTGGAAATCAGCAGTGCAAATTGCACTGATCTGCAGCTTTGGAATCGGCCATTTTCAAAGCCGCATCAGATTGAACCAGAGCTTTGCTATATCTGGTGCACACAGCATCCAGTGCAGCTGTGCATAGTAACCAATCAGCTTGTTCAATGAAGCATTGACATTAAAACCTGGAAACTGATTGGTTACTATGCACAGCTACACCAGATTCTGTGTGCAGCAGTTTAACCACTTTAGCCCCGGAAGGATTTACCCCCCCCCCCCTTCCTGACCAGAGCATTTTTTGCGAAAGGCACTGCGCCGTTTTAACTGACAATTGCGCGGTCGTGCGACGTTGCACCCAAACATAATTGACGTCCTTTTTTTCCCACAAATAGAGATTTCTTTTGGTGGTATTTGATCACCTCAGCGGTTTTTAATTTTTGCGCTATAAACAAAAAAAGAGTGACAATTTTGAACAAAAAGCAATATTTTTTACTTTTTGCTATAATAAAATACCCCCAAAAAATATATATAAAAACACATTTTTTCCTCAGTTTAGGCCGATATGTATTCTTCCACATATTTATTGTAAAAAAATCTCAATAAGAGTATATTGATTGGTTTGCGCAAAAGTTATAGCGTCTACAAAATAGTGGATAGATTTATGGCATTTTTATTATTAATTATTTTTTTAACTAGTAATGGCGGCGATCTGCGATTTTCATTGGGACTGCGACATTATGGCGGACACCATTGGCATTTATACAGTGATACACTGTACTACAAATAGCCACTGATTACTGTATAAATGACACTGGCAGGGAAGGGGTTAAACACTAGGGGGAGATCAAGGAGTTAGGTGTGTTCCCTAGGTGTGTTCTAACTGTAGGGGGGATGGGCTCACTACAACATGACAGAGATCACTGCTCCCGGTGACAGGGAACAGTAGATCTCTGTCATGTTGCTAAGCAAAACAGCGAAATGCCTTGTTTACATAGGCATCTCCCTGTTCTGCCTCAATCGCAGGCCGCTGGTGAACATCGAGTTTGCTGGACCCGCGGGCACGCTCCCGCAGCACGCGTGTTGGGCGCGCGCCTACTAGGCGGCAAACTCAAAGGGACATACAGGTACGCCCTTTTGCCTGCCCGTGCCATTCTGCCAGCGTAAATCGGGGTGCGGCGGTTGGCAAGTGGTTAAGGCACCAGTCACTCTTGTGCGACTTGTCATGTGACTTTGGACATGACCTGTCGCAGCCCATTCTTTTCAATGGCACACATTCAGATCAGTGCGACTAAGTGATATTGACGCCCTGTTTTTTTTTTTGTTGTTTAGAAATAACAAACATGTTATAATTATCTGCTCTGTGTAAGGCCCGGTTCACACTGGTGCGATGCGAGAACCCTGCAAATCCACTGCAGGTTCCCACATCGCACCGACTCGCATGGCAGTTCACACTGCCATATGCGAATCGCTGGGGAGTGTCAATACATTGTTAATGACACCCCCAGTTCAGCTTGCATATCGCACTGCGAACTGACAGTTCGGACATGAATCGGATTGCACAGGTGTGAACAGCCATGCTATCCGATTCTGGTCCGGACAAAAAAAAGGGTCCTGTGCGTGTTTGGACCGAATGCGGTGTGATATCAACCATACTATCTGCATGGCTGAAATCGCATCACATGTGATGTGAACAGCAGTGCGCTGTGAATCACATGCGATGTCTGGCATCGCACCAGTGTGAACGGGCCTAATGGTTTTTCACAAAGCAGCCCAGATCCTCCTCTTCTCGGGTCCCCTGCCTGCGCTCCTGGCCCCTCCCTCCTATCGAGTGCCCCCCAGAGCAAGCAGCTTACTATGGGGGCACCCGAGCCGCTCCCCTGCCCTGTGTGTCCATTCAGACATGGAGCTGCAGCTTGACACCGCCCCCTCTCTCTCCTCATTGGCTCACTGACTTTGATTAACAGCAGCAGGAGCCAATCAGCACTCCCAGCACTGTGACTGTGATCAGGAGTAGGTAGGACTGGCTCCCAATCACATGATCGCTGTGTCAGGCAATCACAGTGATAAAGGGAGGCCAGTCAACACCACGCAAAGAGATGACATCCCTCCGATCTTAAAGGGCCAGCGGAAAGGAGTTATTATCAAACACTCAAACATGCCTGAGCCACCCTCGCCGTGTGACTACAGTTCTCTACCTACCAGTCAGCAACAATATATATTCTTTAAAAGGGTTAGTTCACCTTTTCCATAAAGTACACCATGCAGTCAAGGGGCCCCAGGGTTTTCATAATCTGTATGCAGCTTTGAAATATTGTGCTGGGGTTAAATAGTTATACCTGTAGGCCATTTGGGTCACCCCTAAGGCCTGTCTGAGTAGCTCCTTGTAGAACCCTCTAGTGTGTGCTAGTTAGTAGTGTAGGTTTGTAGATTAGGTCTGTTACTGTATGAAACTTCTAGAAAGTTGTAAAAACTTTTAGAGCTATTAGGTGGAGGTTAGGAAGAACTGTTTGTAATATTTATGAGGGCCTAAGCCAATCCCCAGTAAAAGGGCTGGCAGGGGGTAGGTTTACCTCATAAATAGGCACGAACCATGCCAGCAAGGCAGTCGGGTGGAAGATGGAGATAAAGTGCTGTAGAGACTGTCAGTGGCCCTCTGGGGTACCCCCTAGTCTAGGGTGACCAGACATCCCCGGTTTCTGGGGACAGTCCCCGGATTGAGGACACTGTCCCCGGACCAAGTCTGTCCCCGGATTGGATTTGAACAGGGGCTGGGGCAATTTCAAAGACAGCCCATGCAGAATAAAAAGAAAAAATCTGAATTGCACCCCCCTCCTCTGCCGCTCCTACTAGCTTATGGGGGTTTATTTTTTTCCATTATCTGTGTCCCTTTCTGATGATCATGTGCTGGTCGGAGCGGAGGGACTATTTCTTCAGTTTCGGGTGCATGCCCACTCAGCTCCGCTCGCATGTTCTTCTGCCTTGGTTCAAGTCCCAGCCAGCCACCTGCCTGCTTATCTCCTTGCCTTCCCTGGTGGAGTGACCTTCTTCCACTCCCCACCCAGTAGTAGCCCGAAGAGAAAAGTCCAATACACACTATCAGATTTTCTGCTGATTTTTGTCTTCAGATTTACCAAAACCATGTAGTGCAAGGGCCTGGCTGATTGCATACAAATTGAAACTCCTAAGGTTTGACCTCATATTATATGTTTTTGGTAAATCTGAAGGAAAAAATTAGCAGAAAATCTGATAGTGTGTATGGGGGTTTAGACTTGACAGGCTGTGAGGCAGGCGGCGGCGGAGACAGGCAAAGAGTCGTCGATTGCTGCCATTACTAGTAAAAAAAAAAAAAATATGTCCCCGGATTTCATTTTAAAAATCTGGTCACCTTACCCTAGGCTGCATTGCAGTTTGAATAGGACACATAGGAAAGAATTGTTTCCTGTGTGTCCTTGCAGTGACAGACATTTCACAATGCAGTAAAATGACTGTCACCGCACATAGACTTAGAATTAGACCTAAAACTGTCGTCTCTGTATATAGGCTTGTTTATGCTGCCTTTAACCACTTCAGCTCTGGAAGGTTTTACCCACTTCCTGACCAGGCCATTTTTTGCGATGCGGCACTGCCTTATTTTAACTGACAATTGCGTGGTCATGCGACGACGTACCCAAATAAAATTGATGTCCTTTTTTCCCCACAAATAGAGCTTTCTTTTGATGGTATTTGATTACCTCTGGGATTTTTATTTTTTGCGCTACAAACTAAAAGAGACTAACAATTTTGAATAAAAAACAATATTGTTTACTTTCTGCAATAAAACATTACCAATAAAAAAAAAATTAAAAATCAAATTTCTTCATCAATTTAGGCCAATAAGTATTCTGCTACATATTTTTGGTAAAAAAAATCCCAATAAGTGTATATTGATTGGTTTGCGTAAAAGTGACACTTTTTGGGCACCAGTGACACCAATAATATGATCAGTCCTGTCACAGTATAAATGACACTGGTAGGAAAGGGGTTAACACCAGGGGTGATCGATCAAGGGGTTAAGTGTGTCCCTGGGAGGTGCTTTCTAACGGTGTGGGGGATAGATACACAGGAGGAAAAGAGAGAGAGCTCAGCTGAAACACAAGATCTCTCTTTTGCTCCCTGACAGATCAGCAGTTTGCCTTGTTTACATAGGGACACCGCTGCTCCATCTCTCCACAGAACGATCAGCGGATCGTGGCAGCCATCACACCCGCCGGACCCTCTGATTGGCTGCTCCGACAGCACGTGCACAAAATCTCCTACAGCTACATGATTTTGCACAGCCTGGCCGCCCTGCCGCCCTGCCGCAGTATATATGCGGTGGGCGGCCTGGAAGCGGTTAAACTGTAGAGCCACTAGGCAATTTTGTTGTCAACTATACCTGAAGGAGATAGATAGACAAAGCCAATTGGGACAGGGGCTTTTGGAGGGGACTAGGGGCTAGCCTTCTACCCACTGATTATGGCCCATGGAGAAGACCGGGGATTTTGTCTGCTTCTCCTAGTCAGTGCATGGAAAAAAGCTCAGTTCTATGGAGAGAGCAGATCATTCTCTAATGATGGTCAACAACAAGCTGAGAGTGAAGCCTGGATTAATTCTCTGAATAAAGACAAAAAGACTTCCCTTTGGAGTGTATGGAAAGGTGTGATATTAATCATGTACAGGTTAATGGTCAGAGGAAATATGGTGGCACCCCTGCAGACTGGGTTGGAGAAGCTCCTCCACTTGGGACAGAAATATTTATCAATAATATCCCTCAAGAAATCTATGAAGCTTTCAAAAGTGAAGACACTTTTTCACCGTTTTTCTTTTTTCATGTAGAATTTTATTTTTGGACACTTACACTATTTGGACTTGATTTATGACAATTTCGGTGCACTATCATACTAATTATTTATTACACCATTGATGCTATTTGTGCATTTTTTAGATATTTCTGTGCAATTTTTCTTGCATTTTTTTACTCACGCCATCATTACGCACATTTATACATTGGTATATTTTACTTTTTTGAGTGCATGTATCTTTTTTATGATTATTTACAACGCATTTGCACTTTTGTTTTTTACACTATGTGACGTTTGATATTTATAGTATACACATGACATGCTTTGTTTAACATCTGTTCATAGTCTTTCTCACAATATTATCACTACACATTTCTTATTAATACACACTTTTGAACAGCGCCACATTCCCCACTAGAGTTTTTTGTCTAGTGGACAGATTACACAAGGTAAGCTGGTTAATGAGATTTGGACAGCCCTGGGTCTTCTTTCTGGGCAACTGGTGCCAAACTATCTGGGTGGGCAATAACCTGAGTCACTTAGGCTTTTCTAGGTAACTAGTTGTTAATTAGTTTACTATTAGTTATTTCACTGTTAGCTGTTACTTGCTAACAGCTGATTAGCTTATTGTTTATGTTTACTGTATGTTAGCTGTTCATTAGATGCACTGTTAAATGTACTGAGGATATTACTGTTAAAGTTTGCATTGTTTAGGATAATGTGATCAAGCTCTGATCTGATTTTCTGTGGTATAAATTCTGGGTGAGTTTTGAATAAACAGTTCTATCTTGCACCTAAGCTTGTGTCATCTAGTTCTTGGGTGCAATGCTCAGCTATAATACCTGGTTCCTGGTTCCAGAGTGGATGAAGCTGTATCCTGGCAGAGGCACCCAGGTGGGGTGCCAGGCGGTCCGTCACAGATAGATAGATAGATAGATAGATAGATAGATAGATAGATAGATAGATAGATAGATAGATAGATAGATCAAATCTCCCAGAGATACAATAAAAACATGACAGGCATACCTCTTAACTTTGTGAGATGGAAAAGAGGGACACAGTATGGCATACCTCCAGTAACATGAACCATGACATTTAATGAGCAAAAATCATTGGTTTATTCCAATTTTTATTACTACTTTTCCATTATTTAAGCTTTTCAAAATAATCAACAGAATCATTTTAAAGTTAGATAAAAAGTTTTTTTGCAATAAACCACTTCTGAAATAGTGAGTAAAATAATAGATATTTTAGAGAGATCTTTTCATCGGGCTAAAAAGAGGTACAAATGCAGAAGAAAGAGGGACAGAGTATTTTGATTCCAAAAAAAGGTCAATCCCTGCAAACGAGGCCCAGTTGAGAGGTTTGATGATAGGGATTCTAATCTTTCTCTATACTTTAAGTACATTTTCTTAACTGTCAATGTATAATATATGGTTAGTAGAAAAAGCTGATATTGCATGTGGTTTCAAGTCCTGAGAGTGGACGAATTTCACTCCTTAAGTTTGAAACGTTAGCTGAATGTTACTGCTTGTGAAGTGTTGGTCCAAAATGCTTTGAACAAAGAATGTCCATGTCAAAGTTCTAAAGTCAAAAAAGGAGAAAGTGAGTGCTGACTAGTTATGTAGCAGCTAGCACATAAAGGTGATTACACAACCTACGTCTAGGAGAACCCCTTGATAACGTGCTGGAGCATAAAATGTGTCGAGAGGGGCCTACGTGCTCACGCTGTCGCCACCGCTTCCTCGTGGCATAACATGTGAGTTTTTTAGGCCTTTTATGTATCATGCTGCAGCTGTTTTTATGTCAATTTTTTCAATAAAATACTACACTATATGAGCATTTTTGGGCTCCCATGGGTGAGCTTTTTTATCTAGTGATTTATTCTATTGTGGGCCACCATTCTACTGATACACCATGATGTGATGTCCCGCTACATCACAGTAACTGAGCAGAAGCGTATTACTATTGATTATCTGGTGAGTGCTAATATTGGTGGAGGTGCACGTGTGACACATAATTTCGGGGCACAGATGGCGGTGTTTACCTCTTGTTTGCTTTTTTCACTTTCTGGTAAGCACATAGACTTATCATATATATTGTTTGAGGATTTGAGTTTGAGTTCTGTTTTCACTCGGGCACATGTTTTTTTCTTGCAATTCCCAGCAACACCCTTTTAACATTCTTGTATCTCAAGCTGTAAATGAGTGGGTTCAGCACTTGATTCACAACACTATAGAAGAAGGTGGCCTTTGAATCCTGGTTGGCCACATGAGTGTCTCCTGGTCTCATGTAAATGAAAATGACTGTACCATAAAAATAAGGTGACCATAATTTGTAAAAAAGATTTTAGGGCCATAGATGTACTAATTATTAAATGTTGACCTTGTTAAAATTACAGAGCTGTCCTGTGTCCTCTGATCTCTACTTGTGTAATCTTAAGGAGTGTATTTAGTCCAGTTCTTATCTAGGTCCTACAACACCATTAGCGCCTATCTTAGATAAAGACAGTGGTGTTGCTTGAGTCGTTCAGCAAAAGATAATGGTCAAAGCTGATTCTCCACGGCCCACAAAAAAGCTGTGTGTTGTCAGCCCACAATAGGAAATTAAGAGTCGAGTGCATTTCTGGCAAATCATCAGGTATTTTTCCATAGTCTCTAAAGGGATAAAACATGGCAAGTATGCATGTGTTGTAGAGTTGTAGTATGTCTACTGCATAAATGTATTGCAGAGATCTACCCTGTGTTAATGTTGCTATTATGGCACATGCTTTTTTCTCACAATCCCCAGCAACGCCCCTTTAACTTCCTTGTTTCTTAAGGTATAGATAAGTGGGTTCAGCACTGGAGTCACAACACTATAGAACAAGGTGGCCATTTTGTCCTGGTGGGCTACATGAGTGTCTCCAGGTCTCATGTACATAAAAGTGATTGTACCATAGAATAAAGTGACTACCATCATGTGTGAAGCACAAGTGGAGAAAGCCTTCTTTCGCCCCGTGGATGTAGTGATTTTAACAATATTGGAAATAATTAAGCCGTATGTTATAAGAATGAGGAAAAATGGGCCCATGACCACCAACATAGCACAGAAGAAAATAATGGTCCTGTTAAGAGAAGCATCTGTGCAGGATAGCTCTAGAACAGAGGGTATCTCACAAAAGAAATGGTTAATGACATTTGGGCCACAGAATGACAATCGCAATGCAAAGAACATGTTTATTAATGAGTTTAGAAAGCCTGTGATCCAACAACCACTTGCCATTTTAATGCATAAACATGGATTCATAATGGCGGTATAGTGTAATGGTCTACATATAGCCACATAGCGATCATAAGCCATTGCTAAGAGAAGGCAGCACTCGGAACCACCTAAACACATGTACACAACCATTTGGGTGAAACAAGCGCCAAATGATATACCATTCTTCGGTGATAAAATGTTTATAAGCATTTTGGGAACTACGCTGGTGGTGAAAGAAAGGTCCAAAAATGATAAGTTACTTAAGAAGAAATACATTGGTGTATTGAGACGGAGGCTTATCCTGCTGACAACAATAATAAGGATATTACCCAGAAGGGAAACAATATAAATGATAAGAATCATTACAAATAAAACAATCTGAAAGTCTGGTTTGCTTGTCAGCCCCAGAAGAATGAATTCTTCAACTTTCGTGTAATTCCATGTCATTATTCCCAATAAGATGTCCTGCAGATAGAATTTGTAGTGAAAATGTCATGATAAAAACTGTACATTCATGAAAAAATTGTGGTAAGTTCCTTTCATAGTAAGAGTCCACCTGACACTGCTTTCTCCAGTGGTTCAAGCTTGGGGCAGCTTTACAAGTCCAAAAAGTTTTTAGTGTGTTACAGTGAATAAAGGGGAGGCGTAGGTGTGACAGTGTATAGTAAAGGGTCAAATGATTATGCATCATGAGAGGCAGAGTAAAGGGTTAATGTACAGTGTATACAGAATATATAGGGGAAGATTTACTAAACCTGGTGCGCACAGAATCTGGTGCAGCTCTGCATAGAAACCAATCAGCTTCCAGGTTTTTATTGTCAAAGCTTAACCGCTTCCCAACCGCCTCACGCAGATATACTGAGGCAGAAGGGCACGTACAAGCATATTAATGTACCTGTACGTTGCCCTTTAACCACTTGCCGACCGCCGCATGTACATATACGTCGGCAGAATGGCACGGCTGCGCAAATGGGCCTGTACTTTCCTTTGAATTTGCCGCCGTGTGGTCACGTGTGCGCCGCCGACAGCCCTGCCGCGAGCTCCGTGAGTAGGATTGCGGGTCCTGCGGACTCGATGTCCGCGGGAATACCCGCAACTGTCTCACGGAGCTGAAGAACGGGGAGATGCTAAACAAGCATCTCCCCGTTCTGCCTAGTGACACTGTCACTGATCATAGCTTCCTGTGATCGGGAGCGGTCATCAGTGATGTGTCACTCGTAGCCACGCCCCCTAACAGTTAGAATCACTCCCTAGGACACACTTAACCCCTTCCTAGCCAGCTAGTGGTTAACCCCTTCACTGCCAGTGTCATTTTTACAGTAATCAGTGCAATTTTATAGCACTGATCGCTGAAAAAATTACAATGGTCCCAAAAATTTATCAAAATTGTCTGATGTGTCCGCCATAATGTCGCAGTCACAATAAAAATCGCAGATCGCCGCCATTACTAGTAAAAAAAAATTATTAATAAAAATGCCATAAAACGAACCCCTATTTTGAAGACGCTATAACTTTTGCGCAAACCAATCAATAAACGCTTATTGCAATTTTTTTTATTATTATATTTTACCAAAAATATGTAGAAGAATACGTATCGGCCTAAACTGAGGAAAAAAATTTTTTTTTTTTATATATATGTTTTGGGGATATTTATTATAGCAAAAAGTAAAAAATAATGCATTTTTTTACAAAATTGGCGCTCTATTTTTGTATATAGCGCAAAAAATAAAAACTGCAGAGGTGATCAAATACCACCAAAAGAAAGCTCTATTTGAGGGAAAAAAAGGACGTCAATTTTGTTTGGGAGCCACTTCGCAGGACGGCGCAATTGTCAGTTAAAGCGATGCAGTGCCGAATCGCAAAAAGTGCTCTGGTCTTTGGCCAGCCAAATGGTCCGGGGCTTAAGTGGTTAATTGGAGAAGCTGAAGTTTGAAGCTGATTTGGTAGAAGCAGTTTTGGTAAATCTCTCCCATAATTTTCCATTGGTGCCAAGAAAGTCGATCACAATACACTGATTAAGCAATAAATAAGCCTCTGAAAATTGGCATAGATATTTTTAGGCATACACTTTCCACACCAATATGTGTTTTGGTACTGACAATATATTCTAGTTAACACAGATGTTTTATGTTGTAATAAAAAATCAAGCCCAAGCCTTACATCAAATCTTATTTTAATCCCTAACCCGTTGTTGGCTATGTAGCCAACATTGTTCTAGCCATATATAGCCAAATGCATTAGGGTGCACCCCAAAGCTCAAATACATGTATGGGTGTGTGTGTGTGTGTGTGTATATATATATATATATATATATATATATATATATAGATGTGTGTATACATACACACACCCTCCTATAAATAAATGTAATAAACATTTTAAAATGTATTAAAACATGGACAGTGTCATTAGGGCAGTGGATGGTGTCAGTAGTTTTTTTTTTTTATTTGTATTAATATTTTTTTTTAATTTATAATGTTTTTTTATATCTATACACAAATGTTTCACCTTTCATTGATAATTTTCTTGATCAAATATTTTATTAAGGTTACAAGAAAAGAATCACATGCATTAAACGGCAACAAAGTAACACTGTGTATGTTTGTCCAACGTGCAACCGGTTGTTGAGGTACAATAGGATATATATGTACAATCAACCTTTTAGGTTATATATGAGGTTAACACAATGAGTTATAGTCCATAAATCATTGGCTTAAACTGTATAACTGTGAAAAAAATGGAAGGCCTAAGCAAGATCAGTCGTATTACCTTTTTAAATTATTTTTGACACTTTTTTAAAATTATGTTTTACAATATTATTATTATTTTTTTTTACATTTGGGGGCTTTGTTTTTGTTTTTTTTTTGACTTTGGTGAAATATCGGGGGTCTAAACAGACCCATGAAATCAAATTTTTGAGACAGAGAAACGGACTGAGGACAGAGATTCCCCAGTCCCTTTCTCTGAAGCCTGGGCTGCACTGCACAGTGAATAATTGGGACATGCTCTGTGCTGAGCAGCTTCCTGTTCATTCAAAAACTGAAGCATAGTAAAAACAGTTTACTATGCATCAGTTATGAATGCACACAGTGGGAGATAGGTACAGATCACCCACTGTAATAAAAAGCAAAAGAAGAGGCTGGTAAATTACATATTTACCGGCCTCTTCCCCCTGTATCATTCCTGACATGGGAGGGCATGAAGGGGGGGACCGGGCAGCAAGGGGAACCTGCGTTCCATGGGGTGATTAAGGTGTGCCTAGGCCTATTAGCAACCAGTGACACTGTGTGGCCCAGGGGCTGAAAATGCATTGAGGACGGAGCATCCATGGTATGTAGTGTGCCCCCATCCTGCCTCCATGCTATAAATTCATGTACTTGTTTCCGACAGGTACCTAACCCAGATGCATGACCGACATTTGTCTAGAACACTATGAATTATTTGTCTGCAAAAAATGTTCATGAATTCCAGGAAGAGTTTTTTATTGTTTACATTTGCAAATACATCTAAAGCCATAACTGCTGCATCAAGACACCTCTACAAGGTGTGGTCAACGCCTCTCCCATAATATTTTTATGTGTTAAAAAAGTTGGATAAGATTCATAAAAGCATGACAAATCAGGTGGAAAGTTTTTTTTCTGCATTTTCACGCAAAAGAAATCCTGTAAAAGCCCCTGTGGGTAAATTAACACTCCTCTCCTTTTTTTTTGTCAGTAGCATGAACTCCTTCTCCCAGGAACCAACCAGCATTATATTGAAGATATCCTATTCCATGCCTAGATGCAGGCGCAAACTCCTTTTAACAGCCACTGGTTAGTACTCACAGTTGAAGGGTCTCTCACCTGGCTGCAGATCTCTTGCCTAGCTATCTCTACCTCATCAGGTGTGGCCACTCTAAGCTTCTGAGAGAGGGAAGCCAAGCAATTTATACTCCCTGGGTGTGTCCAGAAATAGAGGGAATTGTGTAAAATTAAGTTAAAAGGGGTTTGCGCCTGCATCTAGGCATGGCATAGGATATCGTCAACATCGTCAATATAATGCTGGTTGGTTCCTGAGAGAAGGAATTCATGCTGCTAACAAGAAGTGGAGAGGAGTGCCTGCTAAGGAGCTTTTATTGGGCCACTTTTATGTCTTAGTTCTGATCAATGCATATGTGGGTGGGGTGGAAAACAAGAAAAACAGTGCTCGTGAATTTCTTACAATTAAGGGAATGAAGCTCAATAATACATATTCAAAATAATACAAAATGTATTAATCGATAATAAAGTGGAACCTGGTGAAGTATTAAAGTGCTGCTGATAATATGTGTTGGACTATCATGAAGATTATAGTTTCTATGATATCGACAACACATACTATTACTATGATGAATACTAGGCATGTGCAATTCGTTTAGTTCCAAATTAGTTTTTTAACGAATTTGAGGGAAAATCCGAATTAACAAAAACCCGTTTAACGAATTTTTTCCAAATATTCGTAAATTCGATAAAATTGGACATTCGTAAATTCGGGCATTTGTACATTCGTACTTTACGAATGTACATTCGTACATTTGTGCATTCGTACATTAGTAAATTAGTGAATTCGTAAATTTGTAAATTCGAAAATTCGTAAATCTGAAATAATAGTTAACTAATAATAACTTAACTATTAGTAATTACTAGTAACTTTTAAATTATAGGTATTGTAATTTCCTTTCAAATTTGGCTGTTAGTGAACGTAACACATACAAATTTATCCAAAGTTATGAATGATCCGAAAAAACGGAATGGAACGTAATGAATTAATAATTATAAATAACAATAATAATAATAACAACGTTTTATTATTATTTATTATTAATTTGTTCCGTTCCATTTGTTTAGATGCAGCATTTGTTTTGGATAATTCGTAACTTCGGATAAATTCGTATTTGTTACGTTCACTGACAGTCAAATTTGAAAGGAAATTACAATACCTATAATTTATTAGTTAGTTACTATTTCAGATTTTTGAATTTTCGGGTTTTTGGATTTTCAAACTTCGAATTTACAAATTTCCGAATTTTCTAATTTACAAATGTACGATTATATGAACGTACGAATTTATGAATGTACAATTGTAAAAATGTGCGCATGTACGAATGAACGAATGTACGAATGAACGAATGTTTTAATTTACGAATGTACGAATGACCGCATTTACGAATTTACGAATGAACGAATTTATGAATCGCGATCATAACGAATGACCTGAAAAACGAAAAAAATAATAAACTAATGAAACGAAAACGAAAATGAACACATTTTTTGGCTGTGCACATGTCTAATGAATACAGGGAATTATATTCTGTTAGTATGAAAGCTTCAAAATCATAATAGGAGTATGGGGAGAAAGAAAAGAAAAAAGCGGGAAGAAGGAGAGGAAAAAAAAAAAAAGGTTATCGGTGTCTGTGGGGTTGAGTTGAGAGCCACCTCAACAACTGGAGTCTAAAAATTTTAGAAATTACCAATTACTAAGTCAGCTGCCACGTCAGTAGAACCTTTTTGTCAAAGGTTGATGGTAAACAATTCTCTATCCAAGGATGCCACATTTTTTCAAATTTAGAGACAATATCTGTTTCAAGAGCTACCATTTTGGCATGTGTCATAGTGTTGTTCATTCTATTCACTGCCTCAACCACCGCCAACGAAGGAGATCTCCATGCTTTCGCTAATGTTTGTTTTGCTGCTGTAAAGAGCTGAACAAGCAATTTAAATTGAGTGTGCGTTAAAAATTCTGGTTTCAGATTGAGTAGTGCCATTGTAGGGTCAAGGGGAATTTTCAAACTAAATATTTTGGATGCAATACTAAAAATTTTTAATTTGGAGGTACCTGAACAATTCCGACTGAGGTAATCCGTAGGTTCCATAAAGGGTCAGGAAGGGGATAAAGGATGAAGAATTTACAAATTTATGCATAGTTAGGATATCCAGGGATGCCCATGCTCTAAAAGATCTTGGAGAGTCCCATGCAGGGTAAAAGACAGGGTTTTTGTAGAATGAGAGTAGAGGATTGTGCAAGGATTGTAATTGATTTATGAATTTAAATCTATCTCAAAGGGAAATAAAGTGTTTGGTAATGGGGTTACGTAAACCCCTACGGTCCTTTGGAGAAAGCAAAAGTAGGTTGGAAATTGATAGAGGGTGATATTCAGTTGCTTCGATTGATACCCATAACGGGGATTCTTGTGCATGATATTTGGTTAGACTTGCTATATGTGCTTCTCTATAGTAAGATGCAAAATTGGGTCAACCTAGGCCTCCATTTATTTTGAGAAGATAGAGCATGTGTAGTTGTATACGTGGTTTGGAGGAACCCCATATAAATGTTGTTGCTTTTTTCTGTATTATTCTCAAATAATAGGCAGGAATTGGGATTGGTAAGACTCTGAATAGATAGAATAGTTTTGGTAGAACCATCAATTTTATAGCGTTGATTCTTCTGAAACCATGATAATGGCAGAGTGGAGCAAAATTTCAACAGGTTCGTTATTGTTTTCAGCATCGGAAGATAATTAGCTGAAAAAAGATCCGATATAGAGGCAGTGAGATGCATTCCTAAATATGGAATAGATCTTTCTTCCCAGTTAAAGGGGAGACCCACTTTTGCTGAACTTAGTTCCAAGTTTGAAAGAGATATATTTAGTGCTAAACATTTTTTAGGGTTAATGGATAGGCCAGAGAAAACAGCAAACTCGTTGAGGATTAGAATGAGGTTAGGGCCCGAGACTTGTGGGGATGAAAGAAATAAGAGGATATCGTCCGCAAACAGACAAAGTTTGTGTTGATATCCCCCTAGTTCAATTGCAGTAATGGTGGGGTCTGATCTGATCAATTGAGTAAGTGGTTCTATTAGAAGAGCAAATAAAAGGGGAGAGAGTGGACAGCCTTGTCTTGTGCCTTTTTCTATATTAAAGGATTTAGATTTATAGCCGGCATATTTGACGTATGCGTTTGGTTTTTTATACAATGCCATGATCCAGTTTGTAAAGTTTGGGCCAAAACCCCACTTCTGTAAGGTATATTGCAAATAGGACCAGGGAATAGAATCAAAGGTTTTCTTGATGTGAAAGAAAGCACGAAGGAATGCAACGTGTTTTAGCAATATGTGCTAAAAGGACTGCACAAAATACATTATCACCTGCTTGGCGTGTAGGCATGAAGCCAACCTGGTCACAATGTATAAGTGTGCGAATGATCTTATTGAGACGGATCGCTAAAATTTTTGCTAAAATTTTGATATCCAAGTTTAACATGGAAATGGGGCGGTTGTTTGTACAAGAAGTGTCATCAGAATGGGGCTTAGGAATCATTCAAATGATCGCCAATAATGATTCTTGTCTAAAGGATTTACTTTCTAGTAATACATTAAATGCTTCTGCTAGCATAGGGGAAATAATATCTGTAAAGGTGCAGTAATATAGAGCAGAGTAACCATCAGGGCCGGGTCTTTTATTTGTTTTTAATTCTTTAATGGCAGTTGCTACCTCATTTACTGTGATGGGTACATCTAATTGAGTCTTTTGAGAATTAGATATCTCAGGTAGATTAATTCGTGAGAAGAAGGAATCAGCTTTGTTAGGGTTAAATGTGTTTGTCTCCGAGTATAAGGTGGTTAGGTGAGAACGGAATTTATGGACAATTTTAAGGGGGTTACTAGTATATATATTTTTAGTCAGTTTAAGTCTAATTGGTTTAAATGGTGTATTTATTGACTTTAGTGCACGTGCCAGATACATGCCAGGCTTATTGGATTTAATGTAGAAGGCATGTCTGGAACAATGCAATGATTTATCAGCGGATTCTGTGAGGAATAGATCATACTCCAGAGGGGCTTTTTCTAGATGAATTTTTGTAGTTGAATTGGGATTATTTTGAAACGCTACAAAGGAAGAGTGAAATTCTGTTTCTAATTTCCGTGCAAGATTTCTGCATTCTCATTTGAGTATCCCAGATTGTTTCTGGAATGGTCCTCTCAATACGGGTTTGTGTGCTTCCCAGAGTGAAAGTGGGGAAATGTCTGAGCTTGTATTGTGTATTAAGTATTCTTTCAGAGCTTGTTCAATTATTAGGCGATGTGAAGGGTGTTTAAGTAGTATATCTGGGAGGTACCAAGTTGGATCATGCGCCTTAGGTATGGTAGAAGCAATGGTGGTAAAGACCGCGTTATGGTCGGACCATGGGACCATATGTTTGATGTGAGTATTTCCGGCACCATTCCTATAGTTAAAAATATATGATCGATACGGCTGAATGTTTGGTGTGGATGTGAAAAATAACTGTATTTTCTTTTTGCAAACGAGAAGATCTGGACAGCCGCACTCCAGGAAGTAATAATCCAAGTTTCTTTATTTTAAAATCAGGAACACATCAGATACAGGACATCATAGACAGAGTGTACAGATCATAGGCTAACACGTTTCACACTTGTCCAAGTGCTTACTCATGAGCTATGAGTAAGCACTTGGACAAGTGTGAAACGCGTTAGTCTATGATCTGTACACTCTGTCTATGATGTCCTGTATCTGATGTGTTCCTGATTTTAAAATAAAGAAACTTGGATTATTACTTCCTGGAGTGCGGCTGTCCAGATCTTCTCGTTTGCACATAGTCTCTACTAGCATGAGCCAGCACCTGGAACCTCTCATCTCTGGAGAGCAAGATCAGCTTTACACCTGGTGAGACCTAAACTAGTGCGGGGATAACTTTTGTATTTTCTTTTTGTTGGATTAGTTTCTCTCCACGAATCAACTAAGTTCTACCTGGAGATAAGTTGGGAGAGAGACAGTTTGTCTTGGTATCGGGGTGAAGTATATGGAGTTTTGTCCAGAAATGGGAGGAGTACCTGATTGGAATCACCGCAAACAATGATTGATCCCATTCTATGTGCATTCACTACTTCCAGGAATATGCTGCTTATTGGGTGCGTAATATGAGACAACAGTGACCGCTGTGTCCATAATGTGTCCCGTAAGAATTAAATAACGTCCTTCCGGATCTTTGATTTCCGAATGGATTGTAAATGGAGTGGTGCGATGGAAGGCCACAAGCCTTCCGCATTGTTTGGTAGTGGCTGATAGTGAACACTTGTTGATAGGATGAGTTAAAAAATTTGTGAGTCTACTTTACTGTGAAGTGAGTTTCTTGCAAGCACACAATGTGTGCTTTCTTTGCCTGGAATGACCGGAAAGCTTTTGTGCGGTTCTGTGGTAAATTAAGACCCTAGACATTCAGGAAAAAAAAGGTTTATAGGTGCCATAGTAGCTGAGCCAGTAAGTGATACTTACCAGTTTTCACAATGTGGCGGCTTCCCGACCCAAAACACTTGGACGTGAAAAGAGTTAAGAGAAAGAAAGGTCCAGGAAAATCTAGAGTGGAGAAAAAGTAATAAACATGTGAGATCATAAAACATATGATTAAACTGAAAATATGGAGAGATTAGAATTTTACCCGTGATGAGGGGCTAAACCCTCCATCAGGGGGCAAGAGGCCTTCATCGAACCCCCACATATTATGTGCGGGGATCCGAGGGAGACGAGGTGGGGCGCATGGCATGACTTTCGTGTGCAGGAGAACTGCCTAAAAAAAAAAAAAATGAAAAAGAACATCACAAAGATGCATGTTTATAAGCCCTAACGGTAATTTAATAAAGTCATCTATTAATTTGATGGATATATTTAAGAAGGATAAGAGACTAGGAGGAATATGTTGCAGACAACAACTGGGAGTAAAATCATTCTAATCTGGAAAAATAAAGGGGGGAAGATCTAGTCTATGGTACTATAACTGCCCGAATACCTTGGGTCTTTATTGTTGGTATAAACTACCGGTAATTTTGAACATTAGAAGTAGAATCGTATATCGCCTATTGTGGCGAGGTATCCATATCAATTTATGGTCATTCTAATAAACAGTTAGATGTTAGAGGTCAACTTGGAGGGATACTTTGGAAAATTAAACTCGGAACAAAAAATTTGTTCTAATTTTTGTACATATTAGTATACCTGGAAACTATATGCTAAATATAGCAATATAGAGGGGATAACAACCCCATCCTACATTGTATTCAACATATAGAGATACAAACAGGGGGTGTAAACTACTTTTTAACCACTTAAGCCCCGGACCAGAGGCAGAGATAGCCAGCGCGGAAGATATTCCAGATGGTAGTATTGGAGGCATTAGTGGTAGGTTAACCAAAGCACAAAAACACAAGGTGAGTATAGTAGCAAGTCCTAGTTGCAATCTCGAAACACCCAATACGGGGACAATATGCGACCGGTCTAAACTATGTGGCATGTTCACCAATGCCAGGAGCATGGCGGACAAGATGGGTGAACTAGAGATACTGTTGTACAAGGAGGATTTGGATTTTGTGGGAATTTCAGAGACCTGGTTCAACAGCTCTCATGATTGGCTGGCAAACATTCAAGGGTATACCCTATACCGCAAGGATAGAGAGGGTAAAAAAGCTGGAGGGGTATGCCTATATATCAAGAATAATGTACAAGTGAATGTGAGAGATGACATCACTGAGGGAGCTAGAGAGGAGGTGGAATCCTTATGGGTAGAGCTCCAAAGGGATGAAGCTAAGGGGAAAACAATACTGGGAGTAGGCTATAGGCCCCCTAACCTGAGGGAGGAAGTGGAGACGGATCTCCTATCACAAATTGGATTAGCAGCAAGGATGGGAAGTGTTATCATAACGGGGGATTTTAATTATACAGACATAGACTGGGCGGAGGGACTCGCGCATTCATTTAACCACTTGAGCCCCGGACCATTATGCTGCCTAAGGACCAGAGGTCTTTTTCCAATTTGGCACTGCGTCGCTTTAACTGCTAATTGCGCGGTCATGCAATGCTGTACCCAAACGAAATTTGCGTCCTTTTCTTCCCACAAATAGAGCTTTCTTTTGATGGTATTTGATCACCTCTGCGGTTTTTATTTTTTGCGCTATAAACGGAAAAAGACCGAAAATTTTGAAAAAAAATGATATTTTCTACTTTTTGTTATAAAAAAAATCCAATAAACTAAATTTTAGTCATACATTTAGGCCAAAATGTATTCGGCCACATGTCTTTGGTAAAAAAAATGTCAATAAGCGTATATTTATTGGTTTGCGCAAAAGTTATAGCGTCTACAAACTAGGGTACATTTTCTGTAATTTACACAGCTTTTAGTTTATGACTGCCTATGTCATTTCTTGAGGTGCTAAAATGGCAGGGCAGTACAAAACCCCCCCAAATGACCCCATTTTGGAAAGTAGACACCCCAAGGAAATTGCTGAGAGGCATGTTGAACCCATTGAATATTTATTTTTTTTGTCCCAAGTGATTGAAAAATGACAAAAAAAAAAAAAAATAAAAATATTTACAAAAAGTTGTCACTAAATGATATATTGCTCACACAGGCCATGGGCCTATGTGGAATTGCACCCCAAAATACATTCAGCTGCTTCTCCTGAGTATGGGGATACCACATGTGTGGGACTTTTTGGGAGCCTAGCCGCGTACGGGGCCCCGAAAACCAATCACCGCCTTCAGGATTTCTAAGGGTGTAAATTTTTGATTTCACTCTTTACTGCCTATCACAGTTTCGGAGGCCATGGAATGCCCAGGTGGCACAAAACCCCCCAAAATGACCCCATTTTGGAAAGTAGACACCCCAAGCTATTTGCTGAGAGGCATATTGAGTCCATGGAATATTTTATATTTTGACACAAGTTGCGGGAAAGTGACACTTTTTTTTTTATTTTTTTTTTTTTTTTCATAAAGTTGTCACTAAATGATATATTGCTCACACAGGCCATGGGCCTATGTGGAATTGCACCCCAAAATACATTTAGCTGCTTCTCCTGAGTATGGGGATACCACATGTGTGGGACTTTTTGGGAGCCTAGCCGCGTACGGGACCCCGAAAACCAATCACTGCCTTCAGGATTTCTAAGGGTGAAAATTTTTGATTTCACTCTTTACTGCCTATCACAGTTTCGGAGGCCATGGAATGCCCAGGTGGCACAAACCCCCCCCAAATGACCCCATTTTGGAAAGTAGACACCCCAAGCTATTTGCTGAGAGGCATGGTGAGTATTTTGCAGCTCTAATTTGTTTTTGAAAATGAAGAAAGACAAGAAAAAACATTTTTTTTTTTTCTTTTTTCAATTTTCAAAACTTTGTGACAAAAAGTGAGGTCTGCAAAATACTCACTATACCTCTCATCAAATAGCTTGGGGTGTCTACTTTCCAAAATGGGGTCATTTGGGGGGGTTTTGTGCCTCCTGGGCATTCCATGGCCTCCGAAACTGTGATAGGCAGTGAAGAGTGAAATCAAAAATTCACGCCCTTAGAAAGCCTGAAGGCGGTGATTGGTTTTCGGGGTCCCGTACGCGGCTAGGCTCCCAAAAAGTCTCACACATGTGGTATCCCCGTACTCAGGAGAAGCAGCAGAATGTATTTTGGGGTGTAATTTCACATATTTCCATGGCATGTTTGAGCAATATATCATTTAGTGACAACTTTGTGCAAAAAAAAAAAAAAAAAAAAAAAATTTGTCTCTTTCCCGCAACTTGTGTCGCAATATAAAATATTCCATGGACTCGACATGCCTCTCAGCAAATAGCTTGGGGTGTCTACTTTCCAAAATGGGGTCATTTGGGGGGGTTTTGAACTGTCCTGGCATTTTATGCACAACATTTAGAAGCTTATGTCACACATCACCCACTCTTCTAACCACTTGAAGACAAAGCCCTTTCTGACACTTATTGTTTACATGAAAAAGTTATTTTTTTTGGCAAAAAAATTACTTTGAACCCCCAAACATTATATATTTTTTTAAAGCAAATGCCCTACAGATTAAAATGGTGGGTGTTTCATTTTTTTTTTTCACACAGTAATTGCGCAGCGATTTTTCAAACGCATTTTTTGGGGAAAAAACACACTTTTTTAAATTTTAATGCACTAAAACACACTATATTGCCCAAATGTTTGATGAAATAAAAAAGATGATCTTAGGCCGAGTACATGGATACCAAACATCACATGCTTTAAAATTGCGCACAAACGTGCAGTGGCAACAAAATAAATACATGTTTAAAAGCCTTTAAAAGCCTTTACAGGTTACCACTTTAGATTTACAGAGGAGGTCTACTGGAAAAATTACTGCACTCGATCTGGCCTTCGCGGTGATACCTCACATGCATGGTGCAATTGCTGTTTACGTTTGACGACAGACCGCCGCTTGCGCTCGCCTTAGCGCGAGAGCAGGGGGCGACAGGGGTGCTTTTTTTTTTTTTTTTTTTCTTTATTATTTTTTTGCTTTTTTAATCTTACTTTTAAACTGTTCCTTTCATATTTTTTTTTTTTAATCATTTTTATTGTTATCTCGGGGAATGTAAATATCCCCTATGATAGCAATAGGTAGTGACAGGTACTCTTTTTTGAAAAAATTGGGGTCTATTAGACCCTAGATCTCTCCTCTGCCCTCAAAGCATCTGACCACACCAAGATCGGTGTGATAAAATGCTTCCCCAATTTCCCAATGGCGCTATTTACATCCGGCGAAATCTAAGTCATGAAATGCTCGTAGCTTCCGGTTTCTTAGGCCATAGAGATGTTTGGAGCCACTCTGGTCTCTGATCAGCTCTATGGTCAGCTGGCTGAATCACCGGCTGCATTCTCAGGTTTCCTGTTGAGACAGGAGAGCCAGAGAAAAACACGAAAGACGGTGGGGGGGGGCATTCCCTCCCACGGCTTGTAAAAGCAGTCTAGAGGCTAATTAGCCGCTAGGATTGCTTTTACATGAAAGCCGACCGCTGGCTGAAAAGAATGATACCAAGATGATACCTAAACCTGCAGGCATCATTCTGGTATAACCACTCAAAGTCGTGAATGGCGTACCTGAAGACAAAAAAATGGTTAACAATGGTTAACAATAAAGCACAGTAAACAGTAAAGTATAAATAATTACACACCTGAAAAACAAACATGATAAAACATAATAACAATAACAATAACAATAAAACATTGCAGAATAGAATACAGTAAAAAAAGAGCAGAACAATAGAGAGAGAGAATGGAGAGAGAGAGAACAATAAAACGACAACTATTTTTTTTTATTTTATATATTTTTTTTTTTTACACTTTTTTTGTAACTAACTTTTATAACGGTAACCGGTTCCAGGTTCGGGTCTCTCAAAATGCGATGGCATCTTGGGAGACCCTGTGAAAGTGCGCCTAGTCTGTGCAATGCTGTACCCTACGCTATTACTCAACTAGTGTATAGTAGCGTTCAAAACATTCACCAATGCAAAGACCAGGATTATCAGGACAGGAGGGACAATAATAGCGGGTGTCACGCCTATATCCGCGCTTGCTGCAGACACGACATCTTTTTTTGGGGGGGGTTCGTTGGGTAGGGGTACTCGGGAGGACATATAAATGCCTCTCATGCAGCCGACTGCATTTGGTTGGGGATGTGAATGGGGGAAGTACGGGCGCTGCAGAAGTGGTGGGTTCCCAATTAGGATTGGCGAATGCAGCAGGAAGGGCACTATGGGCACGACGGGCCTGTGTTTGTCTTCTTGGTGGCAGCGGGACACTACTTGTGCTTGCCACCTCACCAGCTTGAACTGCACTTATGGGACTCGCCAAGTCACCAAGTGTTACTGCAGTGCTGATTTGACTACGACCGGGGTGTACTACGCCGCTGGTGCTTGCCAGTTCCCCAAAACGCTACCAAAAAAACTGTTAGCGATCGCAGGGATCAGGCCTGACTCTGCGAACGCTGCAGTTATGCATTTAGTGTTTTGTAAGTGACAGTGATCGATCGATACTGCACTTGGGTTGGCTGGGCCGGGCGGAGGGGCAAAACGCAGGTGCTAGCAGGTATCTGGGCTGATCCCGCTAACACTGCGTTTTTGGGAACCCTAAACTGCTGGTGACACTAGTATAGATCTGATCAGATCAGATATTGATCCGTTCAGATACTATACCACTAAGGGAGGTGTACGGTGCGTGCGTGGGTGTTAGCGGTACTGGCGCTAACCTGACGCTGCCTGGGGCTGGTGCTTGCCAGTTCACCAAAACGCTACCAAAAAAACTGTTAGCGATCACAGGGATCAGGCCTGACTCTGCGAACGCTGCAGTTATGCGTTTAGTGTTCTGTAAGTGACAGTGATCGATCGATACTGCACTTAGATGGGCTGGGCTGGGCCGGGCGGAGGGGCAAAACGCAGGTGCTAGCAGGTATCTGGGCTGATCCCGCTAACACTGCGTTTTTTGGGAACCCTAAACTGCTGGTGACGCTAGTATAGATCTGATCGGATCAGATATTGATCCGTTCAGATACTATACCACTAAGGGAGGTGTACGGTGCGTGCGTGGGTGTTAGCGGTACTGGCGCTAACCTGACGCTGCCTGGGGCTGGTGCTTGCCAGTTCACCAAAATGCTACCAAAAAAACTGTTAGCAATCGCAGGGATCAGGCCTGACGCTGCGAACGCTGCAGTTATGCGTTTAGTGTTTTGTGTCAGTGATCGATCGATACTGCACTTGGGTGGGCTGGGCGGAGGCGCAAAACGCAGGTGCTAGCAGGTATCTGGGCTGATCCCGCTAACACTGCGTTTTTGGGAACCCTAAACTGCTGGGGACGCTAGTATAGATTTGATCGGATCAGATATTGATCCGATCAGATACTATACCACTAAGGGAGGTGTATGCTGCGTGCGTGGGTGTTAGCGGTACTGGCGCTAATCTGACGCTGCCTGGGGCGACGCATATCACCGCCGGGCGATCGGGGGGCTAAACCTTTATTCGGTAATAAACGGCGGGTGCCCTGACACTATAAAAAATAAACAAACTAACCAGCGTCAACCGTATCGGTTATACGGTGATCAGTGGTGAAAGGGTTAACTAGGGGGCAATCAAGGGGTTAAAACATTTATTAGATAGTATATGGGGGTCCCTGACGCTATAAAACGCTGACGGCGAACCTAAATATTTACCTCACTAACTAGCGTCACCAGCGACACTAATACAGCGATCAGAAAAATGATCGCTTAGCGACACTGGTGACAGGGGGTGATCAAGGGGTTAAAACTTTATTAGGGGGGGTTAGGGGGGTACCCTAGACCTACAGGGGGGTAACAGTAACTGTGCTAACACAGTAACTGTCACAAACTGACAGCAGCAGTAATCAGAAAAAAAAAAAAAAAAAAAAAAAAAAAAACGGCTGGTGTCAGTTTGTGACAGGGGGGGGGGGGGTGATCGGGGGGGGGATCGGGGGGCGATCGGGGGGGGGATCGGGGTGTTTAGTGTGCCTGGCATGTTCTACTGTGTGTGTAGTGTTGGTGCACTCACTCACATGTCGTCTCTCCTCGGGCCGGAACAGAAAATACCGACCCGAGGGGAGATGACATCACTTCCTTTGCTGCTGTTTAGCATACAGCAGCAAAGGAGTGTTCCTATTGGCCGGCGGCGATCGCGAGGGGGGGGCCACGAACGGATGGCCTCCCCCTCGTCTCTGATCGCCGGGGGACAGAACGGGACCGCCTCGGGCGGCGGGGGGGGGTCCGATCGGACCCCCCACCCGCGGGAGGCAAATCACGTACATGTACGTGATTTTGCCTGCCCGTGCCGCCTTGCCGACGTACATCGGCGTGAGGCGGTCCTTAAGTGGTTAAGGCTCGCCAGTTCCTTAATGTCTTGCAGGACAATTTTATGGGTCAGATGGTAGACGCACCAACTAGAAATAAAACATTACTGGATCTACTGATTACCAACAATACAGACCTGATCACGGATGTGGAAATACGGGGCAATTTAGGTAACAGCGATCACAGGTCAATTAGTTTCAGTATAAATCACACAAATAGGAAACATAAAGGGAATACAAAGACACCGAATTTCAAAAGAGCCAACTTCCCTAAACTACAAACCTTGCTAAAAGGCATAAATTGGGATAAAATATTAGGAACAAAGAATACGGAGGAGAGATGGGTTTGCTTTAAGAGCATAGTAAATAAGGGCATTAGCCAATGTATCCCATTGGGTAATAAATTTAAAAGAGCGAACGAAAGTCCTGGATGGCTTAACTCCAATGTAAAAATGCATATAAAAGCAAAGGAGAAGGCCTTCAAAAAATACAAGGTTGAGGGATCATCCTCAGCATTCAGACTTTATAAAGAATGCAACAGGAAATGTAAGGGTGCAATTAGGACACCTAAGATAGAACATGAAAGACACATAGCGGAGGAGAGCAAAAAAAATCCCAAGAAATTCTTTAAGTATGTAAACAGTAAAAAAGGGAGGACAGACCATATTGGCCCCATAAAGAATGAGGAAGGACATCTGGTTACAAGGGATGGGGAGATGGCGAAGGTATTGAATTTATTCTTCTCCTCAGTCTTCACGAGTGAATCGAGGGGCTTCAGTAACCAAAACTGCAGTGTTTATCCTCATGACACAACACAGGAAGCACCTCCATGGTTAACAGAGGACGGAATTAAAATTAGACTTGAGAAACTTAACATTAATAAATCACCGGGACCAGATGGCTTGCATCCAAGGGTACTTAGGGAACTCAGTCAAGTGATTGCCAGACCGTTGTTCCTAATTTTTACAGATAGTCTACTGACTGGAATGGTACCAGCTGATTGGAGAAAAGCCAATGTAGCACCAATATTTAAAAAGGGCCCAAAATACATCCCTGGGAATTACAGACTAGTTAGCCTATTATCAATAGTATGTAAACTCTTGGAGGGGATGATAAGGGACTATATACAAGATTTTAGTAATAAGAATGGTATCATTAGCAGTAATCAGCATGGATTCATGAAGAATCGTTCTTGCCAAACCAATCTATTAACCTTCTATGAGGAGGTGAGTTGCCATCTAGATAAAGGAAGGCCCGTAGACGTGGTGTATCTGGATTTTGCAAAAGCATTTGACACAGTTCCCCATAAACGTTTACTGTACAAGATGAGGTCCGTTGGCATGGACCATAGGGTGAGTACATGGATTGAAAACTGGCTACAAGGGCGAGTTCAGAGGGTGGTGATAAATGGGGAGTACTCGGAATGGTCAGGGGTGGGTAGTGCGATTCCCCAGGGTTCTGTGCTGGGACCAATCCTATTTAACTTGTTCATAAACGATCTGGAGGATGGGATAAACAGTTCAATCTCTGTATTTGCAGGGCAATAACTTCTCCGCAGGACGTGGAAACCTTGCAAAAAGACCTGAACAAATTAATGGGGTGGGCGACTACATGGCAAATGAGGTTCAATGTAGAAAAATGTAAAATAATGCATTTGGGTGGCAAAAATATGAATGCAATCTATACACTGGGGGGAGAACCTCTGGGGGAATCTAGGATGGAAAAGGACCTGGGGGTCCTAGTAGATGATAGGCTCAGAAATGGCAGGCAATGCTAAGCTGCTGCTAACAAAGCAAACAGAATATTGGCATGCATTAAAAGGGGGATCTACTCCAGTTCTGGGCACCAGTCCTCAGGAAGGATGTACTGGAAATGGAGCGAGTACAAAGAAGGGCAACAAAGCTAATAAAGGGTCTGGAGGATCTTAGTTATGAGGAAAGGTTGCGAGCACTGAACTTATTCTCTCTGGAGAAGAGACGCTTGAGAGGGGATATGATTTCAATTTACAAATACCGGACTGGTGACCCCACAATAGGGATAAAACTTTTTCGCAGAAGAGAGTTTAACAAGACTCGTGGCCACTCATTAAAATTAGAAGAAAAGAGGTTTAACCTTAAACTACGTAGAGGGTTCTTTACTGTAAGAGCGGCAAGGATGTGGAATTCCCTTCCACAGGCGGTGGTCTCAGCGGGGAGCATTGATAGCTTCAAGAAACTATTAGATAAGCACCTGAATGACCACTTCAATTTAACTGACAATTGTGCGGTTGTACGACGTGGCTCCCAAACAAAATTAATGTCCTTTTTTTCCCACAAATAGAGCTTTCTTTTGGTAGTATTTGATCACCTCTGCGGTTTTTATTTTTAGCGCTATAAACAAAAAAATAGCGACAATTTTGAAAAAGACGCATTATTTTTTACTTTTTGCTATAATAAATATGCCCAAAAAATATATTAAAAAAAACCTTTTTTTTTTCCTCAGTTTAGGCCGATACGTATTCTTCTACATTATTATTATTATTATACGAGATTTATATAGCGCCAACAGTTTACGCAGCGCTTTACAATGTATAAGGGGGACAACACAATTACAGTACAGTTCAATACAAAAGGTACAGGAGGGCCCTGCTCGTAAAGCTTACATTCTAAAGGGAGGGGGTGGTGGTACAAAAGGTAATAGCTGCAAAGAATGATTTCTACATAAAATATTCTACATAAAAATTGCAATAAGCGTTTATTGATTGGTTTGCTCAAAAGTTATAGCGTCTACAAAATAGGGAATAGTTTTACGGCATTTTTATTGATAATTGTTTTTTACTAGTAATGGCGGCGATCAGCGATTTTTATCATGACTGCGACATTATGGCGGACTCGGACAATTTTTACGCAATTTTGGAACTATTCACATTTATACAGCGATCAGTGCAATTGAAAATGCATTGATTACTGTGTAAATGTGACTGGCAGTGAAGGGGTTAACCACTAGGGGGCGTGTAGGGGTTAAGTGTGTTCTAGGGAGTGATTCTAACTGTGGGGGGGGGAGGGGCTGTGTGTGACACTACACTGATCACCGCTCCCGATTACAGGGAGCTGTGATCAGTGAGAGTGTCATTTGGCATTAGCATCACCCCGTTCTTCCTCACCGTGAGACGATCGCGGGTATCCCTGCGGACATAGAGTCCGCGGGATCCGCGCTCACGATCACGGAGCTCCCGGCGGGCGCGCGCGCCCGCAAGCCACCTCTTAAAGGGCATCGTACAGGTACGTCAATCTGCCTTTTACGTGCCCTTCTGCCACAGTATATATGCGTGAGGCGGTCGCAAAGCGGTTAAAGAAACAGAGTCAATAAGTGAAGTATGGTAAAGTTCTTCCTGGAGTTACTTCTCCATCTATAGCAAGTAGAAGAGTACCATGATGGTAACCTGTCAGTCCATGAAGTCCTCTTGGCCTTGAGGTGGTGAAGCAAAATGACCCCTCTTGTGGGTACGGTGATTTCTATTTTTCCCCACAGATCACCGCTCCCGATTACAGGGAGCTGTGATCAGTGAGAGAGTCATTTTGCATTAGCATCACCCCGTTCTTCCTCACCGTGAGACGATCGCGGGTATCCCTACGGACATAGAGTCCACGGGATCCGCGATCACAATCACGGAGCTCCCGGCGGGCGCGCGCGCCCGCAAGCCACCTCTTAAAGGGCATCGTACAGGTACGTCAATCTGCCTGTACGTGCCCTTCTGCCACAGTATAAATGCGTGAGGCGGTCGCAAAGCGGTTAAAGAAACAGAGTCAATAAGTGAAGTATGGTAAAGTTCTTCCTGGAGTTACTTCTCCATCTATAGCAAGTAGAAGAGTACCATGATGGTAACCTGTCAGTCCATGAAGTCCTCTTGGCCTTGGGGTGGTGAAGCAAAATGACCTCTCTTGTGGGTACGCTGATTTCCATTTTTCCCCACAGATTGGGTCGTGTTTTGTAGAAAGGAAGTAGATGCTGATCTTCTTCGCGAGGTATTAACAGTAGTTGGGCCATCTACCAATTTAAGGTTTTGGAGGGCCTGTTGAAGCTCCTCCGGTGATCTGCAGGTATATCTGGTCCCTTGATGGGTGAAACCTAGGAAGAAAGAGAAACCCCACTGGTAGGTGATGTTATTACTTTGCAGTTCCAGCAATTGTGGTTTCATTGCACGCCTTTTGGATATGGTTAATTGGGAGAGGTCCGCAAAGAGTTGGTAGTTGTGACCCTGGAAGATTAAGTTGTTCTTCTTTCTGGCCGCTGTTAGAAGTTGCTTTTTCGTTCGATAATAATGGATCTTTTCTATAATGTCACGTGGAGGGCCATCCACTTTGTTGGCCATCAGGGCCCGATGGACTCTATCCATTTCCAGCGGTTCAAGTGGTATACCTGGTTGCAGCTCTTAACATAATGCTGTTATATTGGAATGTAGGTCTATGACTGATTCAGGTATGCCTCTGATACGCAGATTAGATCTTCTGGCACGATTCTCATAATCCTCCAATCTATTCTGCAGTGTTAAGTTTTCTTCTTTAAGGAGGTCTTGCTTAGTCATATAATCTTGAGCAGAATTTTCAATTTCCTCCACTCTAAGCTCCAGTGCCTCTGTGCGGTGCCCCAGCTCCCTAATTTCTTTTGTGAGGTTATTAGTTATTTTTTCTGAGGTTTGCTTTAATGCTCCGTGTAGCATTTTCTTAAATTGCTTTAAGAGGCCAGGGGGGGCAATGGATTCCTGTGAGGATTTTTGTGGCAGGGTTAACTCTGTGTCAGATTCTCCTGTGGAGATATGCTGTGTTAGCTAGTTGCTGCGCGCTGAGGAGATTGTGGTTGAGCCTGAGGAGACCGACACCATTTTAACAGAAGCCCACACTTGTTCGCCTCCACTGGGGGCCTTTTTAATCTTGGTACGGCACTTCCCAGCACCATTATGGGACCCAAACATCTCTCTTACCTCTAGGGTGTATCAGGCAGGAATTGTGCTGCTACAAGCCGGTGAGCTGTCTATATGCGGCAGCCTCTCCCCCTCACGGAGCGGAGCTCTAGCCGAACATGTCCGTTGCGCTAAACTCTGCGCATGCGCCTCAGCGCTTGTGAAGTTAAACTCAAACTAAATAATATAATTAGCAGCACCACTAACGTGAGATATTATCACATAAACAGGTAAATAAAAAAATGTCTTGCGCTAGATAAATAAGTCCATATGTCTTCAGTATGGCACCAGTATGATGCCTTCACAGCAATCTTATATGTGCAAAAGTTCTTTGTGTGTCAACATCCAATTCGGTTCCTTCACCTTGTGAATAAACCACAACCAAAAGTTAAGATGTATTCTTACCATAGAGTATTGACCACCTATTACGGGGGGTCAAAAAGGGCTCATATGTCTCATCTGCTCTGTCCACGGTCACTCCTCAATGTTGGGTAGACTAGGGGGATCATCCAGCCATCATGTGGAGACAAGACTCCTCTTGCCTCCGACCATAGCGCTCAGTGGAATATATCAACAAAGAGATAAGACGCTAAATAGTATAAAATCCTTTTAAGTTGGGCTTTATTACAAGCAATGCATTGACATGCCATTACATTAAAAACAAATAAATCTTCCTTAGCATAAATGATCGTTAACTCAAACCAAATGATAACAGTTAATGATGTCTGTATTTGGCGTCTTTTCTCTTTGCTGACATATTCCACTGAGCACTATGGTCGGAGGCAAGAGGAGTATATATGAGCCTTTTTTGACCCCCTCGTAATAGGTGGTCAATACTCTCTTAACATCTTAACCTGTGATTGGATGTTGATACACAATGAACTTTTGCACATAAGATTGCTGTGAAGGCATTATTCTGGTGCTATACTGAAGACATATGGACTGATTTATCTAGCGCAACACATTTTTAAAATATATTTGGGTGGAGGCTTACTGGATTTTCTCCCAAAATTTGGTGGAATGTGTTGGATATCATCTTCTGTTTAACAATCCCTACATTTTTGTTGAGTGCATAGTGTAACAAGGTTTTAAATATTGTAAGAATTTTCCATACACGGTGGGCACTATTTTTCTTCTTTTTTTTCCAGTTTGGTTAACTATATCACTATTTGGACTTTTTGTATTGTGTTTGGTACATATTTGGGATATCATATGTTTAATAAGCCCTGCGCTTTTATTGTTTTGTTTTATTCACAAGGCTTTGTATAGTCACCTTGCATGCCAGCAGTTGAACTGATTGGTGCGCTCACTATATACAATTCCTATCTGAGTGCTGATATAGCAAAGGTCTAGGCTTTTGAGCTAAGGCCAGATGAACCATGGTTATGAACATTCCTCCAAAAATTGGATGAATGCTTAGCTAATGGGGACCTATCTTGCAATTAGTGGCTATGGCAACTCCCAAAATATCAGCACTGATCAATCAATATGTGCTCAGTAAAGTCAGGTCAGGTCTGACATAGTACACAATCTCTTTGTCTGCATACAATTCACCATAAATTAAACAAAAAAGTGCTAATAATGGTCATCAGGAATGGCCTCAGTTTACTTGGTGCGTTTTTGTGAGTGCGTTTGATGTAAAAGCCTCCTTTAGGAATTTTTTTTTCTTCTATGCTTCCAAAAATGAAAAAATTAAAAAAAAAAGTTCTATGCCCTTGTATTCCTCAAACTTTGTCTGGACTCTAGGTTATTGTGATTTGTAGAAGGTTAGATAGGAATCACGTGCCTTATACTGGGCCAACTCTACTAAATTGTCCATGGTGAATGTAAATACTGGTGACACAGTTCTACACATCTACCATAAAATGTATAATATACAGATAAGGCCATCAAACTTTTCTGGTGTGCTTACTCACTGAATCTTTGACTCAGAACGCCTTAAAGCATGTGACACAACAACCAGGCAACTAGCACTTTCAGAACAGGATCATCAACAGCAGCCACGTTATTTTTATATCAACAGTGACTACTCTCTTCATGAGGCCCTTCACGTTATTCTTGCAGGGAAACGGTAACAACACTGACTTATAATGGCTCTTTAGAAAATTGTGTTAACTGTAGGGATGAGCCGAACACCTCCTAGTTCGGTTCGCAGCAGGACATGCGAACAGGCAAAAAATTAGTTTGAACACGCGAACACCGTTAAAGTCTATGGGACACGAACGTGAAAAATCAAAAGTGCTAATTTTAAAGGCTTATATCCAAGTTATTGCCATAAAAAATGTTTGGGGACCCGGGTCCTGCCTCAGGGGACATGTATCAATGCAAAAAAAGTTTTAAAACGTTCATTTTTTCAGGAGCAGTGATTGTAATAATGCTTAAAGTGAAACAATAAAGATGAAATAGTCCTTTAAATATCATTCCTGGAGGTGTCTATAGTATGCCTGTAAAGTGGCATAGTTTTAACCGTGTTTAGAACAATACCACAGCAAAATTACATTTTTAAAGATAAAAAGTCATTTAAAACTGCTCGGGGCTGTAATGTATTGTCGGGTCACAGCAATATAGATGAAAATCATTGAAAAAAACACCACACCCAAATAAAAAAAAAATCGCATCCCCCAGGCACTATATACTCTGAACAGCAGTATACTGTATATACTATACAGCCTGCCCTATATACTCTGCAGAAAATTGGGCCTTAGGTGTTGGTGATACCAAAACACTGTAAGCCCTCACAGTTACTCTTGGTAAATGCAGAAACGGGCCTTGCTTTGAAATACTATATCAAAAATTCTAATTACATGCCCCTGTTAAACAGGGGCAGAAAAATTGGGCCTTTTGTGGTGGTGGTGGTGGTACCAGAACACTGTAAGCCCTCACAGTTAATCTTGTTGGATGCAGGAACGAGCCCGGATGTGAAATATTATATCTAAATTTGGAATTACATGCCCCTGTTAAACAGGGGCAGAAAAATTGTTTCTTTGGTAGTGGTGGTGGTACCAGAACACTGTAAGCCCTCACAGTTAATCCTGTTGGATGCAGGAATGGGCCCTGCTGTGAAATATTCTATCAAGATTTGGAATTGCATGCCCCTGTTAAGCAGGGACAGAAAAATTGGGCCTTGAGTGGTGGTGCCACATCACTGTAATCCCTCACAGATACTCTTGTTGGGTGCAGGAATGGGCCCTGCATTGGAATATTAGATACAAATTGTAATTACATGCCCCTGTGAAAAAGGGACAGAAAAATCGGGCCTTGGGTGGTGGTGGTGGTACCCTAAACCAAAAATATTATTGGAAGCTAGCATCATCAAGATTGGGGAGGAATAAGATAGTCACTAAGCATAGGCAGTCTTCAAAGGATTCCCACATCCATAGAAAATTCAATCAGTAACATCAGCATCAGGTGCTTGATGGCTGCTGATCCAAGACTGATTCATTTTTATGAATGTGAGCCTATCAACGGAGTCTGTGGACAGGCGCACTGTATGATCCGTTACCCTCCAGCAGCACCGAATGTGTGTTCAGAAAGAACGCTGGATGCAGGACAAAGCCAGTAGCTCAATTGCATATTGAGCAAGTTCTGGCCAGTGGTCCATCGTCAAGACCCAGTAACCCAGTGGATGCTCTGTTGGAAAGGTCTCCAAGTCTGCTCTTGCTCCTAGAAATTCCTGCACCATGTAATGCAGACGCCGGCGATGGTTGCTTGAACCGATCAGACCTTAGCGCGGAGGACTGAGAAATTGTTTAAAGGCATCGGTCAGCCGGCCACCTTCTCCACCACTCTTCCTCTGACTGAACGAAGCCTCAGCAACACGTTGTTCAGCATCAGGAAATTGTAACCTCCCAGGGTGTGGAAATGCATTGCACAAACCTTTTTCAAGGCCTCCTGAAGGTGTTTCATCCTCTGCTCCCTCTACGAAGGCAGGATGAGTTCTGCAACTTTACCCTTGTAACGTGGATCAAGATGGTTGCCAGCCAGTAAATATCCCTCTCCTTGATACCACGGATCCTAGGGTCCTTTCGCAGGCGATGCAGCGTAAGTTTCCAGAGGCATTCGATTCTGAGTCCTCTAGGTCACCAAGGATCACATGATCCGTAACAACCTCCTCCCAGCCACGTACAACTCCTTGGGTTTCTGGGGACTGAAAACCATCCCTTGAAGAATCCTGCTGAGTGTTATCCTCCACATCCATGCTCCACATCCACACAATCCTCCTCCTCCTATTCCTGTGTGTTTGGCGGGCCCGCAGGAATACTATCTGGATAAAGGGGGCCTTGAGAGGTAACGAAGTCCTCCACTTCCTCCCGCTGTTCTGCCTCAAGTGCCCTGTCCATTATCCCATGAAGCGTGTGCTCCAACAGGAAGACAAGAGGGACAGTGTCACTGATGCATGCATTGTCGCTGCTCACCATCCTCGTGGCCTCCTCAAATGGTGACAGGACAGTGCACGCATCCTTGATCAGTGGCCACTGGCGTGGCTAAAAGAAGCCAATCACCCCTGACCCTGTCCTGGTGCCATACTCGCACAGGTACTCATTGATGGCCCTCTGCTGCTTGTGCAGCCGCTGCAGCATTGCCAATGTTGAGTTCCACCTGGTGGGCATGTCACAAATGAGGCGGTTGGTGGGCTGGTTGCATTCCCTTTGAATGTCAGCCAGCCAAGCACTGGCATTGTATGACCGGTGGAAATGACCACAGACTTTTCTGGCCTGCCTCGGGAGAGTGTAAGCCTGGGTACCTGCTCAAGAACCGCTGTGCCACCAAATTCATGAGGTGTGCCAAACATGGAACATGGGTCAAGTGTCCCTGGCTGAAGCTGGCGTGGCATCAACCACCTCTGAGCCTGCCCCTGCAGAACTGATAGAATCTCTGCCCCAGTGTGGCTCTTGTCCCCTAAGCAGACTAACTCAAGCACCACATGGCATCTTTGTGCCTGACTGCTTGCCTAGCCCCTTGAACGCTTACGGAGCACCACTGGTTAAGAGGACAAATCTGCAGAAGAGGCCATAGAGGAAGAAGATGAGGGGGTGGAGGAGAGAGCTGTGGCAGAATCACCCCTACATTTTGGAGTTGTGGTGGCGGAACAAGCTCCAACAATACTGAACCCTGTACTGCATCCTTCCCAGCAGCCAGCACAGTTACCCAGTGCACCGTGAAGGAAAGGTAACGTCCTTGCCCATGCCTGCTGGGCCATGAGTCAGCAGTAATATGCACCATGTCCAACAAGGTCAAAACATTGCCTTCCACATGCCGGTAGAGAGCTGGAATGGCCTTCCATGAAAAGAAATGACATTTTGGAACCTGCCACTGAGGTACAGCACATTCCATACATTCACAAAAGGGGGCAGAGTCTACCAGCTGAAAAGGCAGCAGTTGCAGTGCTAGCAATTTGGCCAAGCTAGCATTCAGACGCCGAGCATGTGGATGGCTGGGACTGAATTTCTTTTTACGGTTCAGCAACTGGGGTAGGGAAATTTGCCTGCTAAAATCAGATGGTGGTGTACTGCTAGAAAATTGGCTGCAAGTACTTGGGACACCTATTACTATACCTTCATTCCTCTCAGTGCAGCTTTTTGAGAGGACTGTAGGTATAGTGGGGTTGGAGATCCCAGATGAGGAGCAAGGAGAAGTCCGCCTTTTTCTTTGACGTAGGTCTTTTAAGTGCTGTTGCCAACAGACTGCATGGCAGGTTGTCATATGTCTGGTCAAGCATGTGGTGCCCAAGCAGCTGATGTTCTGGCCACTCGTGATCCGCTTCAGACACATGTCGAAAAAGGCCCACACCAAGGAACTTTTAAAAGTCAGCAGGGAGTCAGCAGCGCCTTGCACCTGCGGAGCTCTGTGGTGTGATGCAATAGGGTGGCTGCCCTTAAGCTGCCCCCTAGAGGTCATCCTGCCTCCTCCTCTTCCTCTCTTCTCTCAGGCACCCAAGTAGAGTCAGTGACCTCATCCTCCCCTCCCTCCTTGTCACTTGAGCAAACTTGGCAGTATGCTGCAGCTGAGGGAACATGATTGCTAGTTTCTTGTCCTTCTTGGGCACCCCCTCTCTCTAGGCTCATGTTACTACCTTCCTCAACCTGGTTACGAACATCAGAGCCTTCAAATCGCTGTGCATCCTCTAGCAGCATGTACCCGACACTGTGGTTGAATAGTTCTAGGGACTCCTTCGTGCATGATGGTGGGGCTACAGAAGGAGTGACTGTGGACAAGGAGCCAGTGGAATAGGCCGCTTTGGCAGCTGCATTGGAAGGCAAACTACACTGAGCCTGGGTGACAGAGGATGAGGAGGATGAGAACGGCTTTGTTATCCACTCCACCAACTCTTCTGCATGTTCTGGCTCAATAACACAGCCAGCAGCAAAAAAAAAGGATGGGTTTAAAATGAACAATCAGATTTATGAGGTGGTAGTGACACAGCCCCAAATGATCCACAATGGCTCAAAAGGGATATGGTCCAGAAATATTTAGACAGAATAAAGGTGGATAAAGCTCCTAGACCAGATGGCATCCACCCACGGATCCTAAAAGAATTGAGCTCTGTAATTTCAAAGCTATTGTATCTAATTTTTAGGGACTCATTAATGACAGAATGGTACCACTGGATTGGCGTGGTGCTTGTATTTAAAAAGGGAACAAAGTCTTTACCAAGTAACTATAGACCTGTCGGGAAGATACTGGAGAGTTTAATAAAAGACCACATAGACGAGTTCTTGCTGGAAAAAAGTATTTTAAGCAACAGACAGCATGGATTCATGAAAGACAGAAGTTGTCAAACAAACCCGATTTCTTTTTATGAGGAGGTAACTAAAACCTTGGACAGAGGGGTGGCGGTGGATGTGGTATACTTGGATTTTGCACAATCGTTTGACACAGTTCCTCACACATGGCTCATGTGTAAGGTAAAGTCTACAGGCTTGGAAATATCAGTTTGTAAATGGATAGAAAACTGGCAAAAATATAGAATTCAGAGAGTAGTGGTAAATGATTCTTACTCTGAATGGTCTAGGGTTATCATTGGTGTACCCGAAGGTTCAGTGCTGGACCCCTACTTTTTAATATTTTTATAAATGATATAGGGTCTGGGATAAAAAGTAACATTTCTGTCTTTGCAAGTGACACTAAGCTATGCAGTTGAATAACATCCTTACAGGATGTCTCCAATTTAAAAGCCGACCTCAATGCACTGTCTAATTGGGCGACTATTTGGCAGATGAGGTTTAATGTTGATAAATGTAAAGTTATGCACTTGGGGCCTAAGAATATGTATGTATCATATATACTAGGGAGAGTACAACTGGGGGAATCAATGGTGAAGAAGGATCTTGGGGTTTTGGTAGATCATAAGCTCAATAATAGCATGCAATGCCAGGCTGTGGTTTCCAAAGCGAGCAAAGTCCTTTCATTTTACTTTATCATTTTTCCCCTGTACAAATCATTAGTAAGACCTCATCTGGAATATGCAATTCAGTTTTGGGCACCAGTTCTCAAAAAGGATATCGGGGAACTGGAGAAAGTGCAGAGAAGGGCAACCAAACTGATAAGAGGCATGGAGGAGCTCAGCTATGAGGAAAGATTAGAGGAACTGAATTTATTCACTATTGAGAAGAGGAGATTAAGGGGGATATGATCACCATGTATAAATATATAAGGGGTCCATATAGTGAACTTGGTGTTGAGTTATTCACTTTACGATCAACACTGAGGACAAGGGGGCATTCTTTATGCCTAGAGGAAAAGAGATTTCATCTCCAAATACGGAAAGGTTTCTTAACAGTAAGAGCTGTGAAAATGTGGAATAGACTCCCTCCAGAGGTGGCTCTGACCAGCTCAGTAGATTGCTTTAGGAAAGGCCTGGATTAATTCCTAAATGTACATAAAATAACTGGGTACTAACATTTATAGGTAAAGTTGATCCAGGGAAAATGTGATTGCCTCTCTGGGATCAGGAAGGAATTTTTTCCCCTGCTGTAGCAAATTGGATCCTGCTTTTCTGGGGGGGTTTTCGCCTTCCTCTGGATCAACTGTGGGTATAGGACTGAGTATTTGGGATTGTATGATATTTTATTTTTAATTTTTATTTTTTTATGGTTGAACTAGATGGACTTGAATGTCTTTTTTCAACCCGACTAACTATGTAACTATATAGATTAGACAAGTTTATTATTTTCAGCATCAACACAAAGTATACAGAGCACATGGCTTACCTGATATCCCTCCTAACAATGGAAAAAAATGATCCTTAGACTGCAGTCTCCATTTTATATACATTGTCTTTGTTAAAAGCAAGGTTCATGTCTACATGATACATCTTGTAACAATCTAACAATCCCTGATGAATATATTATGCTGCTAATTAACTCTTTTACCCATGGGGTATAATATCTCAAAACACTAACAAGAAAGTATAGTTGAATAAAAAAAAAAAAAAAGAAGAAGCTGGAAAGAAACTAAAATGTACCTGTAACTCTCACAGATAATTTATTCTTTATGGTTTTATTTATAAAATGACTTAACTGGCATAACTGAAACTTTAGGCAAAACTTTTTTTTAATGGAGATGAATATATACCTCTGTCAAGTTCTAAATGATGTGTCCCCGTTTACTAGTGATCTACTACTGATTTACTATTACAGTTATTATTTTTTTATATATATATATATATTTTTTTTTTTTTTATTGTAAGTGAGAATGCAATTGACAAACATAAGGCCGCAACATTTGACTAAAAAAGATTTCATTACATCACTGCTATTATTATTATTTTTTTGATAGGGGAAATGAGTCAAATTTTTACTGCCCAGGACAAATGACTTGTGTCCACTCCCTCTGTGTCTTAATATCACAGAGATCAAGGCAGAGGGCAGGACAATGTGTATAGGGGGTGAATTAAATTTGGGATAATTCCCTGGTTGTGTTTATTTGTTGTTTCTAATCCGATTAAAAAGCCACACCCAATATATAGAATAATTTAGCCACACCCACATTTTTGCCACGATGCACAATGTGCGCAGCAGGCCACCATTCCCCTGATAGGGGCCCCAGTGCATTATTTTGCCAGGGGCCCATGATGCTATTAAGACGGCCCTGCACTGATCCATCCAATGGAGCCTGGTTATTTCACAGCAAAGCCAAATTAAGTAGAGTAAATAATAGGGAGCAGAATTGCTGATTTACGATGAGTACTGAGTATGAAAGTGCTCTGACGTGTTGGGGAAGTCCCCTGCTGCTGTGAATGGATGTTAAATTTCAAGCTTTTCAGACCATATATCACCAATAGGCTAACAAGGCCATGTATTCTCCATAAGGACATTGGTGTCCAGTGTACATAGAGACTACTGGAAATGGGTTCCATAGAGTGTACTGGAAACGTAATTAAGAATACAATACAGGCCTTAAGGAAATGAGGAAAGATTAGAGGAACTGAATTTATTCACTATTGAGAAGAGGAGATTAAGGGGGATATGATCACCATGTATAAATATATAAGGGGTCCATATAGTGAACTTGGTGTTGAGTTATTCACTTTACGATCAACACTGAGGACAAGGGGGCATTCTTTATGCCTAGAGGAAAAGAGATTTCATCTCCAAATATGGAAAGGTTTCTTAACAGTAAGAGCTGTGAAAATGTGGAATAGACTCCCTCCAGAGGTGGTTCTCGCCAGCTCAGTAGATTGCTTTAGGAAAGGCCTGGATTAATTCCTAAATGTACATAATATAACTGGGTACTAACATTTATAGGTAAAGTTGATCCAGGGAAAATGTGATTGCCTCTCTGGGATCAGGAAGGAATTTTTTCCCCTGCTGTAGCAAATTGGATCCTGCTTTTCTGGGGTTTTTTTCACCTTCCTCTGGATCAACTGTGGGTATAGGACTGAGTATTTGGGATTGTATGATATTTTATTTTTTATTTTTATTTTTTTATGGTTCAACTAGATGGACTTGAATGTCTTTTTTCAACCTGACTAACTATGTAACTATATAGATTAGACAAGTTTATTATTTTCAGCATCAACACAAAGTATATAGAGCACATGGCTTACCTGATATCCCTCCTAACAATAGAAAAAAATGATCCTTAGACTGCAGTCTCCATTTTATATACATTGTCTTTGTTAAAAGCACGGTTCATGTCTACATGATACATCTTGTAACAATCTAACAATCCCTGATGAGTATATTATGCTGCTAATTAACTCTTTTACCCATGGGGTATAATATCTCAAAACACTAACAAGAAAGTATAGTTGAATAAAAAAAAAAAAAAGAAGAAGCTGGAAAGAAACTAAAATGTACCTGTGACTCTCACAGATAATTTATTCTTTATGGTTTTATTTATAAAATGACTTAACTGGCATAACTGAAACTTTAGGCAAAACTTTTTTTTAATGGAGATGAGTATATACCTCTGTCAAGTTCTAAATGATGTGTCCCCGTTTACTAGTGATCTACTACTGATTTACTATCACAGTTATTATTTTTTTATATATATATATATATATATTTTTTTTATTGTAAGTGAGAATGCAATTGACAAACATAAGGCCGCAACATTTGACTAAAAAAGATTTCATTACATCACTGCTATTATTATTATTTTTTTGATAGGGGAAATGGGTCAAATTTTTACTGCCCAGGACAAATGACTTGTGTGCACTCCCTCGGTGTCTTAATATCACAGAGATCAAGGCAGAGGGCAGGACAATGTGTATAGGGGGTGAATTAAATTTGGGATAATTCCCTGGTTGTGTTTATTTGTTGTTTCTAATCCGATTAAAAAGCCACACCCAATATATAGAATAATTTAGCCACACCCACATTTTTGCCACGATGCACAATGTGCGCAGCAGGCCACTATTCCCCTGATAGGGGCCCCAGTGCATTATTTTGCCAGGGGCCCATGATGCTATTAAGACGGCCCTGCACTGATCCATCCAATGGAGCCTGGTTATTTCACAGCAAAGCCAAATTAAGTAGAGTAAATAATAGGGAGCAGAATTGCTGATTTACGAATTTCAAGCTTTTCAGACCATATATCACCAATAGGCTAACAAGGCCATGTATTCTTGATAAGGACATTGGTGTCCAGTGTACATAGAGACTACTGGAAATGGGTTCCATAGAGTGTACTGGAAACGTAATTAAGAATACAATACAGGCCATGAGCCAACAGTGTTAAAGGATAGGTTCCCCTTATGGAACATGTTACATGTTCCACACATATTTAGGGTGGAACATGCAACATGTTCCAGCAGCTGCAGCCATTCCCCCTCTCCCAGCCCATCTCCAGTGACAGCAGGCGGGCATCTTCTCCGGGCACCCGCTGACACAGATTGAAACTACCATGACTGTGCAGGGCTTTGCCCGCCTGACCATGTCATTCATTCACAGTCCTCTGTGAATGGGAAACTACAAGTCTCAATCAACTACCATGGCGCTGTTGAGCACTTTGCTAGTTCAATCATTCATTCTGCAGGAGTCCTGCATGGTACCAGCAATCTGCTGATCGGTGGTGCAATGCTTTACAGGCTCCCAAAACAAAAAATACTAAATGCAAATTTTTTTACCTGTATTCTTATTTAAAGAACAACTTTATGTGTTTTGTGAGCCACCACCAACCAATGACAAAATGCCAAAACATTTTAACCAAAATGACCAATACACTGGGGCCACAAAACAGCAATTGCAGTGCAAATAATGTGTGTAGTAATGAGTTTATAAAGTCCACAGTCACTTGCCATTTTAATACATACGCTTGGATGCATAATGGTGGCATAGTGTAATGGGCTACATATAGCCACATAAAGATCATAAGCCATTGCTAAGACAAGGCAGCATTCATAGCCTCCTACACCCATGGGTATAAACAATTGGCTGAAACAGGCATCAAATGGTATACTTTTCTTCAGTGATAAAAAATTTATCAGCATTTTGGGAACTATCCTGAAGGTGAACCAAATGTCTATAAATTATAAGTTACTCAAGCGAAATACATTGGTGTATGGAGACGGGGGCTTATCCTGCTGATGAAAATAAGGACATACCCATAAGTGATGTAATATAACTGATAAGAAATACCAGAAAACATTTTGTACATCCAGGCATCTGGTCAACCCCGGAAGAATTAATTCCTCAACTTGGTTCCACATCATCTGTGGTTCCACATCATTATTCCCATAAAGAAAGTCTGGATATAGAACTACGTTGTGAAAATGTTATGGCAGTCAGGCTTATGAAAACAAAACTTTGACTCCTTAGGAAGAGTCCTTGACTTCACGCATCTGGGAGCCTTCCAAGAACTTGGGAATCCAGAAAGTGGGAACTTTTTCCTCTGAGATCCCACATATGACCTCTTTTATGAACGTTAATTATCTAACTATACATCAAGCAGTGGGGGCCCGAAATGCAGGGCGCAGGGGCTTTGCCCCCCAAAAAATGCATCCGGCCCCCTAATTTACATGCGGGTCACTGGACGTATGGATTCCAATGGGGTTTTTCTTTTTTTATTAAGCACGTAGTTAGAGCCAGTGGCTCTAATAGGCTTCAAAAAAGGATGGGCTCAGGGTGCAGAGCACTGTGACCTGAGCCCACCCAGATATGTGACAATAGAGAATGAATATTCGCTATTGTCACACTGATTCTCCTCCTGGCCAATCAGGAAGCGGGTCCATTTGACTGAAAGTAGAAGCGATCCTATTGGTCTAAGAGGAGGAGGTAGGAGGAGGGAGGGGATGCACGGCCGCCATGATGCCGAGGAGGAGACGCAGGGGAAGCCGCCGCTCGTCGCCCGGAGGGAGGGAAGCGCTGTTCATGCCATAGATGGCTGGTAACCGACCGCCCGACCGACGGGGGAGTGCATTGTTCGCTGCCCCCCCAAAAAATATACCACCAGCCGCCACTGACATCAAGCAGATTTGTCACCTTTAGAATCTGGATGTATGTACAGTCTTGGCCGTATTTCTATTCTCTAAGATTTCCATGTTATAAAAAACCTGACAGGCGACAATCCAATACAGAAATAAGACAGGTGGATGGACTTTTTAAACTGAGCTATAACAACACAAAATGGCCAGATGGCAAATGGTTTCCTTTAAGCAGATGACAGTGATACTAATATTTCTTGGTTAAACTAAACCTTTTCCTCTGAGATTGCTCTTTTATTATGGCATTTACATATTTGTTCATTAGTTCATTGTTAAGCCAAGCAGTTCTGTTGCCTAATTCTTGTTGTATAGGTAGGTTATGGGAAGGGTCTACCTTCCCGATGACTACTGATCTAATGAATGATGGAGGAGTATTCACACAGCAGCATGAGAGTTGAATTAAGAACAGATCCAAAGAATAAATAAAGCAGGAGCAGGATGATCCATGCATTGCAGTTCCTCGGGTACAGCTTCTTCTCCAGCAAGGAGAACAGTGAGCAGGACAGTAGTGAGATTAATAAATCTAATGAGGCCAGCAGTCAAAAACAGCAGTGTCTTATATGATTTCACATGGTAGACATATTGCTATCAAATACCAGGAAGTACAAAGCTATTTTCAGGAGGTTTCAGGACAAAAGGAATAAATTTCAGTGTACTGTTTAGTCACAATACATTTTTAGATAACATATTTATTTGGGAAATAACTTTAATTGCAAACCTCAATCACATCTACCCATTGGTTCCACAAAGCCAAAAATTGGTTCCTCAGTCTGGTCCCGTTGGCATCATTTTTAAACAACGGCTGACAATAAATTACTAATTGGGGACATGCCTTATGCCCTGTACACACGATAGGATTTTCCGACAACAAAATCCATGTTTTTTTTCCGACGGATGTTGGCTCAAACTTGTCTTGCATACACACGGTCACACAAATCTTGTCGGAAATTCAGAACGTCAATAATGCGGTGACGTACAACACTTACGACGAGCCGAGAAAAATTAAGTTCAATAGCCAGTGCGGCTCTTCTGCTTGATTCCGAGCATGCGTGGAACTTTGTGCGTCGGAATTGTGTACACATGATTGGAATTTACGACAACGGATTTTGTTGTCGGAAAATTTGGGAACCAGCTCTCAAATTTTGTGTGACGGAAATTCCGATGGAAAATGTCCGATGGAGCCTACACGCGGTTGGAATTTCTGACAACAAGCTCCCATAGAACATTTTCCATCAGAAAATCCTATCGTGTGTACGGGGCATTAGAGTACACTTCTCTGTGAATGTGGCATGATCCTGCTCTATCCCCCTTTGTGAAGGGGCTAAGCCCCAACCACCTACGTTGCACTGGTAGAACAATTATGGGAGATGGGTGAGGAAGGGAAATGGGCGCACCATGCTCTTTCTCCTTTTATCCTGTTTCTCAGGCCTACTCCCTGCCTTCCACTCCTTTCCCCCACCCTCTCTCCTTTTCTTTCCCTGGCCCTTCTCCCCTCTTCTTTTTTTCTCTTGGTACACTGCCCCCACCCTCTTCTGGTCTGCTTCTACTCACCCCTTACCTCTTCCTTCTCTTTCTCGGCCACCAAAGCCCCAGCATTCCCAAGCTATGGCTCCTCTCTTAGTAATTTTTTAAACCCCTTTTTAATCTGGTTTACAATGATCTAGTCCTTACATGGTCTACATGACCTATTAGGCAATTTATACATCTGCATGGACTGATTTGGCATTGCCCGCAATGTCATGGCTGTTAGGAGCTCAGCTCATTGTATGAAATATTTACATGTTGATGGCAGAGTCCTATTCAGGCTCTTAGGGGGAGATTTACTAAAATTGGAGGGTGAAAAATCTGGAGCAACTTTGCGTAGAAACCAATCAGCTTTCAGGATTTATTTTCAAAGTTTAATTGAACAAGTTGAAGTTAGAAGCTGATTGGCTACCATGCACAGCTGCACCAAATTATGAATTCTCCAGTTTTAGTATTTCTCCCTTTTAGTGCTGGTTCACACTGGAGCAACCTGTCAGGCCACCTGACAAGTCATGCTGAATACAGTGCAATGGAACCGTTCTAATGGGAGCGACTCAAGTCGCTCTGACTTAGAAAAATGTTCCTGTATAACTTGGGGGCGACTTCGGAGCGGCTTGCATTAACCGCGCTTTGCGGGGCAGCTTCAGTTGGACGACTTTGAAGCTGCCCCAGTGTGAATTGGCACTTACTGTCAGTTTCAGTCCTCTCTGGGGAATATATTTGAAATGTTTGTTTTGGGTACAATATTTTTTGATGTAATCTAAAACGGTTGTATTTCCTTTTCTTATTTTTGTTCTTATGCTTCTCATGCAATTATGTGAATTGTATGTTTTTCAACAAATGTAATTCTTCTTTTATTCAATAAAAAATTCTTATGGGGAAAAAAAAAATATCATTACACTTTTCAGCCTGGCCATTTGTGGACCACAACTGTAAAAAATGGAAAAAATTTAATCATTTTTGTCTAATGGCTGTTTACTAATGTCAACTTACATTTTATATAGTATGTAAATGTCAATGTTTTATACTATACTCTAACATTTTTAAATATTCTTTTTCTCCTGCTTATACCAATGTAATGCTTACAAACATAAATAATTATGAACATGAATGCGTGTTTCCCAAGTAATTACTACTTTTAATTTAAATTTTAATAGTGGTCATTTGTAATTAATATCTGTTGCAGACTTATTTGTCATATCTAGTGAACTATCTTATGGGCTCAGAAATGTTTTACTCTGACCCCAAAAAGGTTAAAATAAGAATTTAGAAATACAATCTTTGATGATATCTCTCCTTCTACTCCCCATATCAGCTTGTTCCCCCATTTGGGGGGGTTCTAATATTAATAATTTAATATTCTATGTTATCTGTCCCTACCCATAGAGGGTTCTTTGCTTTATTTTTCCTTAGATCTTATTATCATGAGATTTTAAGTTGTATATTTTCTCCAGAGAGGCTGTTAGTGCATCTTTTGTCTCTTAGTTGGGACATACAGTACTGTGTAAACGTTTTAGACAGATGTGAGGAAATGCTGTAAAGTAAGAATGCTTTCAAAAATATATTTTTTAACTTTTTATGTTTATCATTTTACAAAATGTAAAGTGAGCGAACAGAAGAAAAAACAAAATCAAATCAATATTGGCTTCATACCAGTATCAATTCTTACATTTGCACACTTTGTACACTTGTACAAAGTCAGGGAATTTGTAGGATTAGAATAATTAACCAGTTATACCAAGCAGGTGCAAATTACCAATTTCATATGTAGGTTGAACACAGTCATTAACTGAAACAGAAACAGCTGTGTGGGAGGCTTAAAACTGGATGAAGAGCAGCCAAACTCTGCTACTAAGGTGAGGCTGTGGAAGACCCTTTCATGTCACAGGTCAAACACCATGGCAAGATGAAGCACAGCAACAAGACACAAGGTAGTTATACTGCATCAGCAAGGTCTCTCCTAGAGAAAGACTTCAAATCAGACTGGGGTTTCAAGATGTGTTATTCAAGCTCTTTTGAAGAAGCACAAAGAAATGGGCAACACTGAGGACCGTTGACACAGTGGTCAGCCAAGGAAACTCCACATTGGAAGTTTCAGCAGTGTCAACAGCACAGAACTGAAGAAAACCAGGAACACCCATCTGCTGTCCAGAGAAGTCAAAAAGTCATACCTCCAAAATGGAAACAAGTAACTCAACTATGGATGAAAACATAGTAACTGGGGTGCAGAAAAATGGCAGCAGGTGCTCTGAACTCTGATTCCTTATTGCAGCAGCGCTATGTGCCAGATGTCAAGACACATATAAGTAAGACCAAATGATTAAAGAAGATTCATAGGAAAGTTCAAAAAGGTTGTAGTCTGTGGATATGAAGAGTTTCTTTCACCAAGAGTAATCACCGCGTCAGGGGGTGTCCCCCAGTGAGATTGCACTCACCACAATTCCAGCAAAAACAAGCCTTTATGCTGTTATCTTTGATAGCTTTCCATCTTTTCTATCCAACCACCAGATGTCGCTAACACTCTCGATTAATGTTGTGTCACATAAGGGGAGAAAATAACATGCCCATATAGCGTAATATTGCTAAAGAAAGTTTATTGACATCAACAAATCACTCCCCCCTTATGAACTGCGTGCCAGATAAAATAAACAGTAAAGCATTTGTAAAGTGCACTGTGCCTGAATCTACGTCTCCCGGGAGGTGTTTCCAGAGCGCTCGCTGTATACAGCTGATCTCACTCGCTTCCTGGTTCCTTCCGGTGCGTGGAACGCACACGTCACTTCCGGTGGATTACGAGCCTGAATCGTTTCGTCATTTCCGGACGTCATCTGAGGGCGTAATCCACCTATCATTCGGCCGGTATTTATACTAGTGACAGGTTCAACAGCCAATGGGAAAGGACCAATGGAAAAACTCCTCCCCCATAACACTGAAGACTTGCAGAGCTGTCAGCAATGGGAAACACAGTACGCAATGCCGACAGACTGCTTTAAACCTGCCACTACCGACTGTTCAGGAAAACTGTGACATATATGTCCAATACATGACCGTACCTTATTAATATTTGTCGCTAAATAAATACAGCAGTGCTATGCATATAGTATTCTATATCTTCAATGCGCGTAAGGTAAATCAAGACATATGTAATGATGGGATGCATCCATCCTCCCATGTATCCACCTATCCCGTTAACCTACCTGTTAGCATATACAATAACAGTCTTCAGTGTGACTGTGAATATCGGGATAGAAAATTGAATATTGGACAGAAATTGGTAGATGATAATATCCAATATAAGGGAAAAATGTAATAATAATATCCAATATCAGGGTAAATTCAAATATCGGACTAAGAATTAATACTATACATGGAGGATGCAGTACAATGGCATTATATACACATTAGCAGTATAAACAAAGATAAAAAGGTACACTGACTATTTAAATATGTGACCAATAAACAAGTTATATTGTGTGACCAATATACTAAAATGCCTAAAATTGATAAAAATCTACAAATTTAAAATTTAAAATAATCTGAAATAATCCTTGTCCAAAAAAGATGAAAAAAATATATATATATATAAAATATATATAAAAATTGTATATATAAAGGCGTGAGGCTATGTGTAATAAAAAACGCTCTCAAATTATGTGTGATTTTAATTCTAAATATAAATGTAAAATCGTTAATTAGAGTATATCTGACAGGGAATATTGGATTAAAATCTTGAATAGAATAAAATACATTTTATGTGTCACTGATAAAACAATTTATATCGAGCTCTATGTTGAGGCCTCTGGGAGAAAGTGCGTCCACGGAATATATCCACCGAGTTTCGTGTTTGGACAATTCCCGGATGCGATTCAAACCTCTCCAATGAGTTTGGAGATGTTCGACACCCCAGAATTCCAACCCCGTGGGGTCCCTATTGTGCTTCAACTTAAAATGTAGAGATACATTATGGTCTTTATAACCGATTTTAATGTTGTTGATATGCTCCGCAATTCTAATCTGTAACAATCTCTTGGTGCGGCCTATATAAATCAGGCCACAGGGGCACCTTAGGGCGTAGACAACATAAGAACTATTACATGTGATAAATTGTTTAATATCGAAAGAACGGTTATTCACTGGAGAGATGAAGTTATCAATACCCTTCAAAGGTCTAGCGACTTCTCTGCATGCTTTGCATTTTCTGCATGCAAAGAAACCGTTACGATCCCAAAAGGTCTGAGGGCGTTGAGGGGGATCTATTACTTTCTTGACTACTTTATCACCAAAATTGGTGTTTTTTCTGTAAATGAATTGAGGTGCGGCTGGCAGCACATTTGTCAGTTTTTTTATCCATTAAAAAAAAAGAATGTGCCAATGCTTTTTAAAAATGTCCTCAACTTCCTTATATTGGGAATGGAATTGGGATATAAAACCCCATTCATTGTTACGGTTATTTCCTTTCTCAGAGGGAATTTCCTGGGGTATTTCCTGTAGACAAGCTGCTCTTGGAAGAGCTGCCACTTCATCCACCACTTTCTTCAACATATCAGGTTTATATCCTTTAGCTTCAAATCTTTCCTTAAGGATCTTTGATTGGAGAAAAAATTCGGTTTCTTCTGAGCAATTTCTTTTCACCCTCATGATCTGTCCTTTTGGAATATTTTTAAGCCATAAAGGGTGATGTCCGCTGGTGATGGGCAGATAACTGTTCCTATCTGTCTTTTTAAAGAACACCTTAGTCTCCAATTTATCCTTCCGTCGATATATAGTTACATCCAGAAAATTGATCGTATCACTGTGCCAATTTGAATTTAGTCTGATATTATTATTATTACAATTTAAAACCTGTAAAAACTGTTCCAGTGACTCAGGTGGTCCAACCCAAATAAAAAACAAGTCATCAATAAAACGTTTGTAAAAAATTAATTCTGAACGTTGATCTTTAAAAATGGTCTTATCTTCCCACTCCGCCATAAAAAGATTTGCGCCCATCGCCACCCCTCTCTGTTGTGTATAAAAGGTGTCACCATACCAAAAATAATTATGACTGAGGCAAAAATCAAGGGCGTTCCTCAAAAAAAAGTTTTGATTGTGGGGCAGATCATCCCTTTGACAGAGAGCCCAATTGAGCGCCAACAGGGTATCGTCATGTTGTATAATAGAGTACAGAGACGAAACATCCGCTGTGACAAGGAGGATCTGTGATCTACCTGCTAGGTCCACGTTCTGCAAAAAATTAAAAAAGTTTTTCGTATCTTTCAGATACGACCGAGTGCTCATAACACTTTTTTGTAAAAAACAATCTAGGTATTGTCCCATTCTTGCAGAAACTGACTCTATACTATTTACTATGGGTCTTGCTGGAGGATTGGAGGGGTCCTTATGTATCTTTGGCAGAGTGTATAGCGTAGGAATGCGACTACTCGAAGGTACCAAAAATCGCTTCTCTTTATCGCTTAAGACACCACTTCTTGATCCCATCTCCACCAGTATTTTCAAAGGTCCCTATACGCTTGAGTTGGATCTTTCTCCAGGGGTTTGTATGTCACTTGATCAGATAGCAGCTCTATAATCTGGCCGTGATACATTTCCTTTGGGAGTATCACCACCCCTCCTCCCTTATCCGCTGGCCTTATAATAATTTCTTTTCTTTTCTCTAACATAGAGATGCCTTCACTGATGTGTCTCATGTTCACTTCTTTATTTGGTTTAAGTTGTTCCAAATCTCGTATAATCAATCCCTTGAACACCTTAACTTGATGATTTGGATTATTCAGAGGGATGAACAGAGACTTATTTTTCAGGCCACTGTTGATCACTGTATTGGGCTTTCTAGTAATAGTAGTGGTGGAAGGAGGAGCGCACCTCAGAAAATATTTTTTGATATTCAATTTTCTGATATATTTATGAATATCGATAAAAACGTCAAATTTGTTAATGGGTTTTTTTAGACCACATTTAAGACCCAAGTTTAAAATATTCATTTCTTTATGTGTTAGTTTAACCTCAGACAAATTAAAAATGCCTCCTACTCGGACCCCCTTCTTCTTTTTTTTGGATTCTAGATCCTGCCCTTTTTTGTTCTTCTCTTGTTGTGGATGCTGCTCTTTCCGATGGGGTATTTTTTGGTAATTCCAGGGTTGTGGTCCTCTGTACTGAGATGAGGGCAGTGGACCTCTGTACTGGGATGGAGGTTGTGGACCTCTGTACTGGAATGGGGTTGTGGACCCCTGTGCTGACTTGGGGTCTGGGAGTAAGGTGGAAGTCTCCCCCTGCGTGGGGGTGGTCCCAGTCCCCTTTGTTGGAACCCCATCCCTCTCCCTAAAAAAGGACGAGGCTGGGGTTGGTTATTATTTGAACTTTCCTATGAATCTTCTTTAATCATTTGGTCTTACTTATATGTGTCTTGACATCTGGCACATAGCGCTGCTGCAATAAGGAATCAGAGACTTGGCACCATTACTTTATTGCTTATGTATATATGTTTATCATTTAAGTAGCTGCTTTATTTTACTACACTTGATCTCAGGAGTAGTCCTAGGCGCAGAGCAATGTGAGGTAGAGGCGGTATTTTCCACACATTTTTGCATATAGGTGCTCTGAACTGATGAGTCAAAATGTGAAATATTTGGCTGTAGCAGGAGACAGTTTGTTCGCTGAAGGACTAGAGAGCGGTACAATAATGAGTGTCTGCAGGAAACAGTGATGCATGGTGGAGGTTCCTGCCAAGTTTGGGGCTGCATTTCTGCAAATGGAGTTGGAGATTTAGTCAAGGTCAGTGGTGCCCTCAATTCTGATAAATAAAGGCAGATACTTATCCATCATGCCATACCATCAGGAAGTTAAGTGGTTGGCCCCAAATTTTTTCTGCAGCAGGACAACGACCCCAAACATACAGCCAATGTCATTAGGAACTATCTTCAGTGTAAAGAAGAACAAAGAGTCCTGGAAGTGATGGTTTGGCCCCCAAGGAGCCCTGTTATAAACATCATCGAGTCTGTGATTACATGATGAGACAGAAGAATTTGAGGCAGCCTACATCCACAGAAGATCTGTGGTTAATCCTTCAACATGTCTAGAACAACCTACTAGCCGAGTTCCTTCAAAAACTGTGTGCAAGTGTACCTAGAAGAATTGATGCTGGTTTGAAGGTAAAGGGTGGTCACATCAAATATTGATTTGGATTTCTCTTCTGTTCATTTACTTTCAATCTTGTTAATTGATAATAATAAACGATTAACACTTCTATTTCTGAAAACATTCTTAATTTAGGTATAGGCATCTTTCCTTTACAGGGTAGTAATGCCTCGTACACACGATCGAATTGTTGGCCAAAAAAAACGTGGAATTTTATCCGAACGGTGTTGGCTCAAACTTGTCTTGCATACACATGGTCACACAAATGTTGGCCAACAATTACGAACGTAGTGACGTACTAGATGTACTACGTGTTTTTTCAGCTCTTTAGCGCTACCCTTTGGGCTTCTTCTGCTAATTTCGTGTTAGTAGAAGTTTGGTGAGTGTTGATTCGTGCTTTTCTTTTTGCGTTTTTAATTTAGTGCTTTTCAGTTCGTTTCTGAATGGCCGTTCGTCAACCAGACATGTTGCGGAAACGGAGAAGATAACGTGTTATTTATTATTGGCCTTGGAGTTATTGCTTTGACATTATTTTTTTGGTTGAATAATGATTTGATTTGGTATATTTTCTATATTTTTGAATGCATAGAATGCACTTTTTGGTTAAGTTCTATTGGCAGATAGCATGTCTAAATAGAATAATACTTGGCTATGTGTTTTACTTCAAATGAAAGTTTGGGAGTAGGCAGTTACATTTAAAAAAATACAATGTAAACTTGACAAGGGACATTAACATAGTTGTATCTTTGATCTTAAAAACTATGAGATAATGGTGTTGCGGTAACTTGTACAAATTAAAAAAAAAATATATATATTATTCTTGATATCACTAGAAAAAAAAGCCTTTGAAAATTTGTTTGCAATAACTCCATCAGTATCACCAGCAAAGAAGCTTAATTATTATCCCATTAAAGAAGAGAATTGTGCGCTGCATTTGGAGATTTCATAATTTGCCACGTCACGAATGTTAATTCTCCATTACAAATGCTAGTTTACAAGACCGACCGCTTCTGCTTCCGAGCATGCATGTTTTGTTGTAATTTTCTTATTTTCATTGCTATTTTATCCCTTTACTTCGAGACGTGTAACCTATAATGGTTATATAAACACACCATCATATGTGGTTCATTTGACATTAATCCCAGGCAGTGTGCTGATTTTTTGTGATTGTCCATATTTCTATCATATATGCACACAATTTTTTTTAACTTACCGTATATACTCGAGTATAAGTCGAGTTTTTCAGCACATTTTTTTGTGCTGAAAGTGCCCCCCTCGACTTATACTTGAGTCAAGCACTTTTCTGCAGCAAAAATGTTCATTTTCCGAACCAGATTTGGGGCCCTGTATCTCAGGGCCACTTTGTGCTAGGAACCCCAAATTTGGTATTCAAACCCAGTGGAACTGATACCACAACATATCCAAAGCTGGGGTTCCTAGCACTAAGTGGCCCCGAGATACTGGGCCCCAAAATCGGTTCGGAAAATGTCATTCTCTTCTGCAGAAAAGTGCTTGACATTTTCTGAACTGACTTTGGGGCCCCGTATCCAGGCCCAGATTAAGAGCATCATGGGCCTGGTGCTAAGGATGTTGGTGGGCCTTTTTATGAAAATAAATAAAATGAAAACGCAAACAATTTTTTGTGAAATTTAAATTAAAGAGAGAGAGGGGGTGAGAGAGAGAGGGGGGGAGGGGAGAGAGAGAGAGAGAGAGAGAGAGAGAGAGAGAGAGAGAGAGAGAGAGAGGAGAAAAGGGGGAATAGAGAGAGGGTGAAAGAGAGAGAGGGTGGTAAGGGGTGAAGGGGGTGAGAGAGAGAACAGGGTGAAAGAGAGGGGATGAGAGAGAGAGGGGGGTGGGAGTGAGGGGGTGAGTCTGTGGGGGGCACAGCATAGTACATTACACGGGAGGGGGGGTTATAGCACAGTACATCACATGGTTGGCACAACACATTACATGGTGGATACATGGATACATGGATACAGCACATTTAATGGCGGGCACAGCACATTACGCGGTTGGCACTGCCCAATACAGCACATTACAAGGTAGGCACAGTACATTATATGGTGGGCACAGCACATGACATGGTTGGTACTGCACAACACAACACATTTCATGGTGGGCACTGCATGACACAGCACATTACATGGTGGGTACAGCGCATTACATGGGGGGCACTGCATGACACAGCACATTACATGGTGGGTACAGCGCATTACATGGTGGGCACTGCATGGCACAGCACATGACGTGGTGGGCACAGCGCATTACATGGTGAGCACTGAATGGCACATAACATTACATGGTGGGCACAACACATTACATGGTGGGCACTGCATGGCATAGCACGTTTCATGGTGGGAAATGCAACTGCACATTACATGTTAGGAACTGCACATGACATGGTGGGCACTGCAAGGCACACATGACATAGTGGGCACTGCACATCACATGAAGGGCAATGCAATGCACAGCACATGACATTGTTCAGCACAGCGCATTACATGGTGGGCACTGCAACGTACAGCAAATGACATACTGGACACAGAACATTACATGGGGGGCACTGCAAGGCACATGACATGGTGGGCACAGCACATTACATAGTGGGCACTGCAATGCACATGACATGGTGGGCACAGCACATTACATAGGGGCACTGCAATGCACATGACAGGACATGGTGGGCACAGCACATTACATGGGGGGCACTGCAAGGCACATGACAGGACATGGTGGGCACAGCACATTACATGGGGGGCACTGCAAGGCACATGACATGACATGGTGGGCACAGCACATTACATGGGGGGGCACTGCAAGGCACATGACATGACATGGTGGGCACAGAACATTACATGGGGACACTGCAAGGCACATGACATGACATGGTGGGCACAGAACATTACATGGGGACACTGCAAGGCACATGACATGGTGGGCACAGCACATTACATGGGGACACTGCAAGGCACATGACAGGACATGGTGGGCACAGCACATTACATGGGGGGCACTGCAATGCACATGACATGGTGGGCACAGCACATTACATGGTGGGCACTGCAATGCACATGACATGGTGGGCACAGCACATTACATAGGGGCACTGCAATGCACATGACAGGACATGGTGGGCACAGCACATTACATGGGGGGCACTGCAATGCACATGACATGGTGGGCACAGCAATGCACATGACATGGTGGGCACAGCACATTACATAGGGGCACTGCAATGCACATGACATGGTGGGCACAGCACATTACATAGGGGCACTGCAATGCACATGACAGGATATGGTGGGCGCAGCACATTACAAGGGGGGCACTGCAAGACACATGACATGGTGGGCACAGCACATTACATAGTGGGCACTGCAATGCACATGACATGGTGGGCACAGGACATGGTGGGCACAGCACATTACATGGGGGGCACTGCAAGACACATGACATGGTGGGCACTGGGCACAAGAGAGCACATTACATGGGGGAAGCAGCAGTCTGTCCCCTAGCACAATAATTACACAACATCCCCCTAACAAATGTACTGACCTTATCATAACAGCATGGGAGATGTCCTTCCTCCCGGGCTCCTGCTGGTTAGGACATCAGCGCCCCTCCCCCAGACACTGAGGAGGATCTGTGTGAGTGGAACAGATCCTGTGATAGGAGTCAGGCATCGGCAGAGACAGGACTTGGCTGCAGTGACTTGTCTCCTCCATGTGTGTACAGAGGGCTCCTCTTCCTTCAGGAAGGCACACAGGAATTGACAAGCCACTGCAAGGGGCCTATATTGAGGGAGGGGCCTGGAGCTGCAGCTCCACCAGCCCCTATGTTAATCCGGCCCTGCCCGTATCTCAGGGCCACTTGGTGCTAGGAACCCCAAATTTGGTGTGCAAACCCAGTGGAACTGGTACCACAACATTTTCAAAGCTGGGGTTCCTAAGACCAAGTGACCCCGAGATACGGGGCCCCAAACCCAGTTCAGAAAATGTCATTCTCTGCTGCAGAAAAGTGCTTGACATTTTCTGAACCGATATTTGGGGCCCTGTATCTCGGGGGCTCTTGGTGCTAGAAACCCCAGCTTTGGATATTTTATGGTGCTAGTTCCATTGGGTTTTGCACACTAAATTTGGGGTTCCTAACACTAAGTGGCCCCAAGATACGGGGCCCCAAAGTCGGTCAACTGTGTCCATCTGCAGCAATGTCATTTCGGGACCCTTTGGGTTCAGAGACCCCAAATTTTGGCTGCAGCTAGGGGGCATCTAGGAACCCTTAACTACCGAGTTTGAAGTTCGGGGGACCTATGGCTGCAAATGGGCACAGTGAGGCTGCAAATGAGCATTGTTGACCCTCTTTTCCACTTACAGTAGCTGTGCATTTCTCACCCTCGGCTTATACTCGGGTCACTAAGTTTTTCCCATTTTTTTGTGGTAAATTAGGGCCTCGACTTATACTCGGAACGACTTATACTCAAGTATATATGGTAATCTTTTTTTTTTTTCATTTTCACATTTGTTGTTGTCTGGGCACTAGAGGGTTAACATATGTAATGAGCATGGGGGGTGTAAGCTTTACCATTTGGTTTAGTGTTCAATGGAAATTGTCAGGTGTTACATATGTTTTTAATTACTAACCTGTTATATGTCTCTGCTATGATAACCTTCTACTTAGCTATGAGTAAGCGTCCGTTGATGTGAAACGCGTTAGCTAGCAGTTGTCCTGTGTATCCATTTTTCATGTGACCTGGGTCTTTTATCATAAAAAAAGTGCTTTTTTCACTGAAGTGCGCCCATCCAGACTCTTCTATTTTTCTCTCCATGCATGTTTGTACTTTGGACTTAGGTCCGACAGACTTGTGTACACACGATCGTAAAATCTGACAGCACACATTTGTTGGCGGAAAATTTGAAGACATGCTAGCCAACATTTGTTGGTGGAAAGTCTGACAATTGTCCGATGGAGGATACACACGGTCGGATTTTCTGCCAACAGCCTGACATCCAACATTTCCTGTCGTAAAGTCCGATCGTGTGTACGGGGCTTAGAATAGGTTTGGAATTGGGGTAGGAGTAGATTTAAGCTTAGTTAGGTTTTGACTTGCCTTCCACTTTAAACTAGTTCCTAGATATGGTCTATCTCTCTTTCCTTTTTAACTTTTTTATGACTACAGTTTAATCTATTGTATACTAAAATATATAACTTTTTGCTTGAAATACCTATTGATTTTTAACAGTACATGATCATGTGGATTTTATCAGGATTTTACTATAGTTTCCACTTGCATATCCTTCACCTGATTAAGGGCTCTTTAGTTTATTCATTCAGGTTTTTATTGTGTTATTTATGCAATTTATCCTTTCAGAGTAGAACATTTTCATTAATTTAGCTATCATTATCTGTGGCTGTTCTGCTGGGTTGTGTAAGTTCCATAATTTATTTAGATGCTATGTCCATGTGCCACATCCCGTTTTACACTTTGTTCAGGATGTGTTTCAATTTCTTTATATTATCTTTGTATTCATTATAGACAGCTTGCTGAACTGGGTAGTCTGCCCATTTTTTCTAATTGCACTGTTTTTATCTGTTTACACATTATTTTGTTGATGGTATTGCTGCCCGTTATAGTCTATTAGTCCAAATACGTCAGTGTGATGTGAAGCCCTGTGTGTCACACCGTGCCGTATAGCCCTGTTACTCATTCTTGCATAAACTATTCCCAATATTGGTGCTGGGCAGGCCTGACCAAGAAGGTGGATTCTATGAAATGCATTGATGCCTACGGCCAACCTCATCCCCAAGGACACTGAACGGCCACGGGTGTTGTTCTCTGACAGTTCCCTGAGCAGGTTGTCTGCTGTTTGATAGCAGGGTTCATTAGTCTCCCATCCGTGGGTTACAGGAACTCAGGCTGCTGGTGCTGTGTGTGTGTTGCAGATGATCACAGTTAATCATACTGCAAGTGTGCTATTGTTTTAGCTTCAATAAATGCACCAAATCTTTTAGCTGTTTCCTACACCCTTGTCTGGTTTTGTCGTTTGGCTGTCATACTGACTACTTGCTTCAATTCTTTGAGTCACAGACACAGAACAAGCATGCAGATAAGGATTTCTGATTGTGTTGAGGTGTTTGAGCTAGCCATAGACAAGTAGCTTCTTTTGCTCACCCAGCAGGCTGAACAAAAAAAAACAAAAAACAGAACAGATTCCTCCAGCCACACAAGGGAGGCGGATGGAGGAATCTCGTCACCAGGACATTAAATTCTGACAGTGGCTCTCATTGCTTATACTTATCAACAAAATTTTTTAGTGCGATCAAAGGGTTAAATTCTGTTCAGCAGGCACAGATATACACTGGCCTACAAAAGGCAAGAAAATGTTACTAATTTTGCACAGTAATAATAAGGTAAATAATCGCTAACAGAGATCACCTCAATGGTTGTACGCTTTGGAAAAGTGTAGTTATTTATACATTTTGCTTCCATGGGCTTAAAATGAACAATAAGATTGTGAGAGATTGGGATTCAAACCAGACTGTCACAGTCCTACAGCCAGGGCCGGCCCTACCATGGGTACCAGTGGGTCCATTGGACCCAGGCAGCACTTCGAGAGAGGCAGCAAATTGAACCACAGCTGCCTCTCCTTCCCTTCTATTTACCCAGCAAATTGACGACCAAGATTTTTTTTTTACAGCAGTTTTTTGTGTCATTATGACAACTGCTGCCCCGGGCCACTCTGCCTGCCCCTATACTACCCTAGCCTGTCCGTATACTACCCCAGTCTGTCCATATACTACCCAAGCCTGTCTATATAGTACCATAGCCTGCCCCTATACGGCCCTAGCCTGCCCCTATACTGCCCTAGCCCACCCCTATACTGTCCTAGCCCGCCCCTTGGAATTGAACATAATGGTATATCGTATAATTCTGCATATAGTATGAATGCTGAATAGAAAGAATATAGAAGGTGCTGTCGCATGTAAATCTGACTTCCGTTTTAATTATCATGATATAAAATAATGGATGTGGGGGCCTTTTGGTGGGCATGATTTTTTTTGTGGGGGAGGGCAGCATTTTATTCTTGGACCCAGACGGCACAATGTCTTGGGCCAGCCCTGCCTACAGCATTTAAATTAGAGCTGCATTCATTGTATATCAATTTATCATTGCCAGCATTAGAGCTGAACTTTAGGCAAGACATACATTATTACAGCTAGTATTCATTAATGTATCATCAAATTTATATTTTGAATGCAAGTAGTTATAGTTCCTGATTTTGACTGGTATCCAAACCTTACAATCAGTGGCGGCTGGTGTGCAGAATGTTTTGGGGGGCACAAACAAACTGAAAAATACTAAAAAAAAGCATTGCAGCCTCACTGTGTCCATCAATTGCAGCCACTGTGCCATCAAACGCAGCCACTGTGCCCATCAATTGCGGCCACTGTACCATCAATTGCAGCCACTGTGCCCATCAATTGCAGCCACTGTGCCCATAAAATGCTGTCACTGTGCCCATCAATTGCAGCCACTGTGCCCATCAATTGCCGCCACTGTGCCCATCAAATGCCGCCACTGTGCCCATTAAATGCAGCCACTGTGCCATCAAATGCAGCCACTGTGCCCATCAATTGCAGCCACTGTGGCCATCAATTGCAGCTACTGTGCCTCAATTGCAGCCACTGTGCCATCAAATGCAGCCACTGTGCCCTCAGTTTCAGCCACTGTGTCCATCAATTGCAGCAACTGTGCCATCAATTGCAGCCACTGTGCCCATCAATTGCACCCACTGTGCCATCAAATGCAGCCACTGTGCCCATCAAATGCAGCTACTGTGCTCATCAAATGCTTTCACTGAGCCCATCAAATGCAGCCACTGTGCCCATCAATTGCAGCCACTATGCCCATCAATTGCAGTCACTTTGCCCATCAAATGCCGCCACTGTGCCATAGAATGCAGCCACTGTGCCCCACTGTGTCATCAAATTCAGCCACTGTGCCCATAAAATGCTGTCACTGTGCCCATCAAATGCTGTCACTGTGCCCATCAAATGCTGTCACTGTGCCCATCAAATGCAGCCACTGTGCCATCAATTGCAGCCACTGTGCCCATCAAATGCTGCCACTGTGCCATCAAATGCAGCCACTGTGTCCATGAAATGCAGCCACTGTGCCCATCAAATGCTGTCGCTGTGCCCATCAAATGCCGCCACTGTGCCATTAATTGCAGCCACTGTGCTCATCAAATGCTGTCAGTGTGCCCATTAAATACAGCCACTGTGCCCCACTGTGCCATCAAATGCAGCCACTGTGCCCCACTGTGCCATCAAAAGCAACCACTGTGCCCATCAAATGCTGTCACTGTGCCCATCAAATGTATTTGTGGATCTCTCTTACCTTTAGGATCCCGGCCATCCCCGCCGATCCTCCTGAATGAACAGAAATGCAAATCCTGGCTAGGTAAAACAGCTAAAATATATAATTGTCATTGTAGCAAGTAAATAAATAAACCTCAAAGTAATGAATTACCAGCCTGCAGCTAGAGGGAGCTCTAATGATGTGTACAGTAGTGTGACTTCAGGAGACTGAAACCAACAAGTTCACATTAAACTTGGAAAACAAGTGAGCAATAAGGATGAGCTCCGGCGTGCGCGGCTGCAGAGATCGGGAAATGTCTCACTGCCTGTGATTAGCGCAGCGTAGTGCCGACTTCCTGGCGGGCTCTACACGTGGGCTGTGCGAACACGCCGGAGCTCATCCTTAGTGAGCAACAGTGTTTTGTGTCTCCTCTTTGGTACAGGTCAGTCACATTTTGTTAATGCTATGTTTGTTCAGTTTTGTGTTTATTCTGACATTCATTTTTTCTGTTAGTATATTATATGTTAGTACTGGTAACTGGCTAACACAAATTGATGTGCTTTTCCATGTGGCCTGTACATCATTTGTGTAATGTGATCAATTTCTGTTTAACATTGAACTTGGAAACAAGTGAGCAACAATGTCTCCTCTTTGATACAGATACTGCAGGCTGCACCCTTGTCATACTCAGATCACTGATAATCCTGTAATATCATCTCCATATTTTTTTTTTTATACTTCGTTTTTATTGTATATATAAACAAGTGCAGTACAGCTTATGCAGTGTTTCACATACAAGAATGCGAGTATAGCAAACATCTCCCCAGGGAGTGTATCAATACTGTTAAAACAGACTTATCTTCTAGAGCATTTAGCCCTACATACTGCTGTATATTAAGGAATAGGGATAATCCCAATGTTTGAATCAAACCTAAGTCGAACATCGGGTGTTCGTAGAACAAACGAACATATGGGGCGCTCGCGGGAAGTTTACCCGCTGCAAAGAGACCCATAATGCACTGCAAGATCCCAGTGCATTGAAGGCTGCTGATTGGCCAATGCATGCACCTGACTTGCATGCTTTTGCCATTCACAGCACGCTCTACTATAAGAGCCATAATTGGCCAAAGGCAGGGTGCCTTTGGCCAATCATGGCTCAGGGGCTAAGTCAACGCCCCACACCTTCAGCCCGGGCCTTCAGCCCGGGCACTATTCGATGGGGCAATTTCTCGGCAGAACAGGTGGGCGGGGCGATGGGCGGATCCTGCCTCCGCTCTGCTCTCCTGTGTTGTGCGTGCTGGGCTGCAGCAGTGGAGGGAGGATCATAGAGAGAAAGCTCCCAGCTGCTGACACCCGCCAAGGATCGGCCCTGCCTGCGGGACATTTGTAACCAGTCCTGCGGGCCGCAAATGGCCTGTGGGCTGGTACTTTGAAACCCCTGGTGTAGAGTATATAGTACAGTCAGTATAGTTTATATAATGCAGTGCTGAGTATATAGTGCAGTCAGTGTAGTGTATATAATAAAGTGTATTAAAGTGGTTAAGGGCAACCCTATGACAAAATTAAGAAAAAAAACGGCAAGGGGCCCCCACCCCCAAAATCCATACCAGGCCCTTTGAGTCTGGTATAGATTTGAAGGGGAATTGTGTAAATTGTGGTTGTGCCATAGATCTATAGAGAAGGAGTTACTGCCCACATCCCTAACTTGAATATAAGATAGAACAACTTCCTCTATGGGACTTTGGAAGGCAGAAAACTCCTTTACAATCAAAATATGTTGAAAATATATTTGTATTCTTGTTAGACAAGTTAAAATTGAGAATATAACTTTGGATGATATAAATTGGATGCATATATATTATACAAGTGAAATATCAAAAGGAAACATATAAATATACAAACAACCACTTGACTCTGCCCAGTAAGCAGAGCTGGGACAGAGAGTGACCGACGCGTTTCAAGGTTAGTAGTAATAAAACCTCTTCTTCAGGGTATAGTGGTTCAATAATTGGTTGTCTACAATTGAATAGAGAACAAAAAAGCAGTAAGCATTCATCATACAACATATATAGGAAGACTTTGCAGTAAACATATTAGAATCATGTAGTAAAAATTCTAACCATATATTTCCTGAGACTCACCAGTACTGCATCCATTTAAAAAGAGAAGGGAGAAGATCTGCTGCCAGAGGTAAACCAGATTGAATGGAGCCAATAAGGGGGAAGGGGTTTCTTCGGGCCCAAAATTAAAGTCAGACACAGAAGGCGCCCCACTTCTGACCAAACCCAAGACTACCAACGCTGAGGCAAAAAGCCTCTCAAGATTTTAAAATCTAAGAAAAGAGAGAGAGAATGAAGGGGAAAGGCGAAAAATGCCTATTTGTTATAGAGTGTGTTAGAGTATTAACATATAGAGAAACTAATACTCTATTTTAAACACACACCTTGAACAGGCTGGTAAGTTGATAACGCGCAGTCCGAAAAAAGTATATAAGATTCAAACGGGACCGAACCAAGCATCTATAAAATTTATAAATAATATTTAACGCACAATGTGAAGTGTGGGAGTATTATATATATCTCAATATAGGAAGCAAAATTGCATATCTATAGATATTACGTAGCAAGAGTTCAAATAATTATTGTGGAATTAACATACAAGAGGCTGGTATTTACCTATGCTCTAGATTAAGTAATGCTTCGTCTGCACGGTGCTGGAGGCAGCCTAAGACTGAACACAGAAGTGTTCATCTTATATAGGGCATATCATGCTGGTCAGTTGTATCTCTCACAGCTGTGAGTGGGATGGGGATAGGGCTGGAGGGAAGGGATTCCCTCTGAGTCCCTGACGCACAGACCCGCCCCCCAGGGCATCAACTTATTAGAGATTGCTGAGATGCAGATTGCGCTCAAAGACACCGCCCGATGGATGCCGGTCACCTGGGCGGTGGGTCCCCGCCCGATGGACGGGGGCGGGGACCCACCGCCCAGGTGACCGGCATCCATGTAGGCAGCCCATTGCTCACAAGCTATGGCACTGTAAAATTTCTTCAACAAAAATTGATAAATTCCATCAGGAATTTTACAAATTTTACAAATTAGTTGATGAATTGTATGCCGCCAACATACTTTCAAAATCAGAATGGGACTATGTGAGAATTGCACCACCCCATGCCCCAACTTTCTATGCTCTGCCCAAACTGCATAAAAACATACACCGACCATCGGGTAGGTCCATCATATCCGGTAATGGTTTGCTGACGGAAAACCTTAGCCAGTTAATAGACGGTCATCTACACCCACATGTGCTGAACTTACCAAGCTGTGTAAAAGATACCATGCATCTATTACAAATTATTGATGGCTTATGCGTCCCACCAGCATCAATCTTTGTGGTATTGGATGTAGAGGCCTTATATAGCTCAATACCACACCATAAGGGGCTGACATGCATTAAGCATGTCATCTCACAAAACAGTCGATTTGAGAAAAAGAAAAATATATTTTTGATAGATGCTTTGGACTTTATACTTCATCATAACCATTTTACCTTCAATGGTGCACACTTCCTCCGGGTGCAGGGGGTAGCAATGGGGACGTCCTGTGCCCCCTCCTATGCCAACCTATACTTGGGGGAATGGAAACAGATGCTCACTCAATCCGAACACATGCGTCCATACAGCAAAAATGTAATTGTATGGTATTGTTACATTGATGATATTCTGTTCATGTGGGATGGACCCTCTGATAAGCTACAGAGCTTTCTTTGTGAATTGAATACTAATATATTCAATTTGACTTTTACCATGGTCCATGACCATAGCTCCGACACCTTTTTGGATGTAAAAATCCTTAAGGATCCGGATGGTTTGCTAACCAGCTCTCTTTACCGGAAACCCACAGCTGGGAATTCTATACTGCATGCAAGCAGTTTGCACCCTAAACCTTTAATCTCCTCGATCCCCTACAGTCAATACCTACATGTCAGAAGGAATTGCTCCAATGACAACGCTTTCAAGAAGGACTCACTAAAAGAAAGGCTCGAGGATATTCCATCACTTGCCTAAAAAAAGCCTTCAAAAGAGCTTGCCTAAGAGAACATTATTAGCTTATTTATAATCCTATGTCCGCTAAAAATAAGACCAACCCGATATGAATCATTACTAAATTTTCAAATCAACACAAGACCCTTAAAAACATTATTGGAAAATAGTGGCATGTGCCGAAACTTGATCTAGCTATTGGCCCATTCTTATCAGACAACCCCTCATTCACATTTAAACAGGCTAAATCATTAAGAGACCAACTAGTTACGAATTAATATTTGGGAGGAGGTGGAAAGAAAGATCCCTGTAAACACCCAGGGACTTTCAGGTGTGGGGGCTGTGGCTACTGCCAGTTTTTGAATACTGCCAAAAATTTAAGATTGCTTAATAGGGATGGTCCCGAAGTTCGAGTCGAACGTAAGGGTGTTCGCCTGTTCGCCGAATAGCGAACAATTTGGGGTGTTCATGGCAAATTCGAAAGCCGCGAAACACGCTTTAAAAGTCTATGGGAGAAATCAAAAGTGCTAATTTTAAAGGCTTATATGCATGGTATTGTCATAAAAAGTGTTTGGGGACCTGGGTCCTGCCCCAGGGGACATGTATCAATGCAAAAAAAGTTTTAAAAACAGACGTTTTTTCAGAAGCAGTGATTTTAATAATGCTTAAAGTGAAATAATAAAAATGTAATATTCCTTTAAGTTTCGTACCTGGGGGGTGTCTATAGTATGCCTGTAAAGTGGCGCATGTTTCCCATGTTTACAACAGTCCAAGAGCAAAATGACATTTCTAAAGGAAAAAAAGTCAGGTCTGGTATGGTTATTAAGGGGAACCACGCGCCAAGTGTTTTTAAAAAATGGTGTGGGGTCTCCCCAAAAATCCATACCAGACCTCTATCTGAGCACGCAACCTGGCAGGCCGCAGGAAAAGAGGGGGGACGAGAGAGCGACCCTCCCTCCTGAACTGTACCAGGCCATATGCCCTCAACATTGGGAGGGTGCTTTGGGGTAGCCCCCCAAAGTTCCTTGTCCCCATGTTGATGGGGAGAAGGGCCTCATCCCCACAACCCTTGCCCGGTGGTTGTGGGGGTCTGCGGGTGGGGGCTTATCAGAATCTGGAAGCCCCCTTTAACAAGGGGACCCCCAGATCCCGGCCCCCTGTGTGAAATGGTAAGGGGGTACAAATGTACCCCTACCATTTCACAAAAAATAAGGGGGTGGGGTCACTCAGTTACGTAAACGGGGGGCCCCACCCCCCTCTGGCGCTACGGGAAAGCCATAGGGATGTCTCCGTGCTTCAGAGCGGGGCGACGTCATCATGTGGCCCCGCCCTCAGTTATAAAAGAGCTGTCACCTGAGAGCGGCCGGTCATTACGGCGGGTGCCTCCCATGGAGGCAGATCGTAGGCGACGTGCGGCTCTTTTTTTTTTTTTTTCAGTCCGTCGGAGCGCGAGAAGAAGATGAAGACTCCGTGGGACAGTATTATTTTTAAATTTTTTTAATAAAGGACTTGTCCCAAGGCATGTATTGTGTTTTTTTTACCATTTTCACACATTTTTTGTGAAATGTTAGGTGTACCTCGTTACCATTTCATACGGGGGGGCCGGGATCTGGGAGTCCCCTTGTTAATAGGAGCTTCCAGATTCCGATAAGCCCACCGCCTGCAGACCCCCACAACCACCGGGCAAGGGTTGTGGGGATGAGGCCCTTCTCCCCATCAACATGGGGACAAGGTGCTTTGGGGGGCTACCCCAAAGCACCCTCCCAATGTTGAGGGCATGTGGCCTGGTACGGTTCAGGAGGGGGGGCGTTCTCTCGTCCCCCCTCTTTTCCTGCCAGGTTGTGTGCTCGGATATGGGTCTGGTATGGATTTTTAGGGGGACCCCCACAACATTTTTTTTTAATTTTGGCGCGGGGTTCCCCTTAATATCCATACTAGACCTGAAGGGCCTGGTATGGAATTTGGGGGGACCCCCACGCTTTTTTTTTAAATTTTGGTTTGGTGTTCCCTTATGGGGGAATCCCATGCAATTTTTATTAATGAACTTTTATGTGTATTGCCGGGAGTCAGGACCAACAATTCATTATAGCTGCGAGTACTTTTAAATGACTTTTTTTTCCTTTAGAAATGTAATTTTGCTCTCGGACTGTTGTAAACACGGGAAACATGCGCCACTTTACAGGCTATACTATAAACACCCCCCAGGTACGAAATTTAAAGGAACATTACACTTTTATTGTTTCACTTTAAGCATTATTAAAATCACTGCTCCCGAAAAAACGGCTGTTTTTAAAACTTTTTTTTGCATTGATACATGTCCCCTGGGGCAGGACCCTGGTCCCCAAACACTTTTTAAGACAATACCATGCATATAAGCCTTTAAAATTAGCACTTTTGATTTTTCATGTTTGTGTCTCATAGACTTTAATGGTGTTCGCGTGTTCAAGCAAATTATTGCCTGTTTGAATGTTCTGGTGCGAACCGAAACGGTGGGTGTTCGGCCCGTCCCTATTGCCTTATAGTGAAAAATACTCACCAAACCATTATGCAAACTGTCAAACTTCTGGTGTGATATACCTCCTGTCCCAACAGGGAACCCAAGAATGCAGCTGGTGGTTCCGCCAGCTGACCATAGAGCTGAACAGAGACCAGAACGGCTCCAATCATCTCTATGGCCTAAGAAACCGGAAGCTACGAGCATTTCATGACTTGATGAGGTTTCGCCGGTTATTAACAGCACCATTGGGAAATTGGCAAAGCATTTCATCACACCTATCTTGGGCAGAGGAGAGATCTAGGGTCTTATAAACCCCAATTTTTTCAAAAAAGAGTACCTGTCACCAGGGGCGTTGCTAGGGGGTGGCTTTTGGGGCTATAGCCCCGAATCTGGGGCCAATAGCCCCGAGTCTCTGCAGGGGTCCCCAAAGGGGAGGGGAGGCTCTCTGGGGACCCTTATGTAAGTGGGGGGCTCTCTGGGGACCCTGATGCAAGGGAGAGGCTCTCTGGGGTCCCTGATTTTAAGGCAGAGGCTCTCTAAGGACCCAGATTTAAGAGGGAGGCTCTCTGGGGACCCTGATGTAAATGGGGGGCCCTCTGGGTACCCTGATGAAAGGGGGGGGGCTCTCTCATGACTCTGATGTAAGGAGGAGGCTCTCTGGGGACCCTGATGTAAGGGGGGACTCTCTGGGGACCCTGATGTAAGGGGGGACTCTCTGGGGACCCTGATGTAAGGGGGACTCTCTGGGGACCCTGATGTAAGGGGGGACTCTCTGGGGACCCTGATGTAAGGGGGACTCTCTGGGGACCCTGATGTAAGTGGGGGCTCTCTGTGGACCCTGATGTAAGTGGGGGCTCTCTGGGGATATATATACACACACACGTATATTACTGTATATACATGTGTATGCCCGCCCAAGTGTATGACTTTCTTTACTACGCTGCTATGGGCTCTAGCCCCAGATCTTTTGTAGACCTAGCAATGCCCCTGCCTGTCACTACATATTGCTAGGGGAAAAAAAATGAAAGGAACAGTTTAAAAATATAATAAAAAAAGCAAAATAAATAATTAAAAAAAAAAAGCACCCCTGTCCCCCCATGCTCATGCACAAAGGCGAATGCAAGCCTTGGTCTGGTGTCATATGTAAACAGCAATTGCACCATGCATGTGAGGTATCACCGCGAAGGTCAGATCGAGTGCAGCAATTTTAGCAGTAGACCTCCTCTGTAAATCTAAAATTGTAACCTGTAAAGGCTTTTAAAGGCTTTTAAAAATGCATGAAGTTTGTCGCCGCTGCACATTTGTGTGCAATTTTTAAGCATGTCATGTTTGGTATCCATGTACTCAGCATAAGATCATCTTTTGTATTTCATCAAACATTTGAGCAATATAGTGTGTTTTAGTGCATTAAAATTTTAAAAAAGTGTGTTTTTTCCAAAATAATTGCATATAAAGAAATCGCTGCGCAAATACTGTGTGAAAGAAAAATTGCAACACCCCCCATTTTAATCTGTAGGGCCTTTGCTTTTAAAAAAGATATAATGTTTGGGGGTTCAAAGTAATTTTCTTGCAAAAAAATAATATTTTTTAATGTAAACAAAAAGTGTCAGAAAGGGCTTTGTCTTCAAGTGGTTAGAAAAGTGGGTGATGTGTGACATAAGCTTCTAAATGTTGTGCATAGAATGTCAGGACAGTTCAAACCCCCCCCCCCAAATGACTCCATTTTGGAAAGTAGACACCCCAAGCTATTTGCTGATAGGCATGTTGAGTCCATGGAATATTTTATATTTTGCCACAAGTTCCTAGATAATTACACAGTGAGGAGTGAAATCAGAAATGTACGCCCTTAGAAATCCTGAAGGTGGTGATTGGTTTTCGGGGTCCTGTACGCGGCTAGGCTCCCAAAAAGCTAGGCTCCCAAAAAGTCTCACACATGTGGTATCCTTGTACTCAGAAGTAGCAGAATGTATTTTGGGGTGTAATTTCACATATAACCATGGCATGTGTGAGCAATATATCATTTAGTAACAACTTTGTGTATTTTTTTTTTGTGTATCAATTTTTTTTTTTTGTCATTTTTCAATCACTCGTGACAAAAAAATAAAATATTCAATAGGCTCAACATGCCTCTCAGCAATTTCCTTGGGGTGTCTACCTTCCAAAATGGGGTCATTTGGGGGGGGGGGGTTTGTACTGCCCTACCATTTTAGCACCTCAAGAAATGAGATAGGTAGTCATAAACTAAAAGCTGTGTAAATTCCAGAAAATGAACCCTAGTTTGTAGACACTATAACTTTTGTGCAAACCAATAAATATACGCTTATTAACATTTTTTTTACCAGACATGTGGCTGAATACATTTTGGCCTAAATGTATGACTAAAATTGAGTTTGGTAAATTTTTTTTATAACAAAAAGTAGAAAATATCATTTTTTTTCAAAATTTTCGGTCTTTTTCCGTTTATATCGCAAAAAATAAAAATCGCAGAGGCAATCAAATACCATCAAATACCTTAAAAATAAAGCCCTATTTGTGGGAAAAAAGTACGCAAATTTCGTTTGGGTACAGCATTGCATGACCGCGCAATTTCCAGTTAAAGCAGTGCAGTGCCAATTGTAAAAAGTGCTCCGGTCATTGAGCAGCCAAATCCTCAGGGGCTGAAGTGGTTAATTCACATATTATTACCATAATTGCGCACACTCTATAACAAATAAGTGTTTTTCGTCCTTCCCCTCCTTTTCTCTCTCTCTTCTTCTTAGACTTTAGAATCTTGAGAGGCTTTTTGCCTCAGTGTTGGTAGTCTTGGGTTTGGTCGGACGTGGGGCGCCCTCTGTGTCTGACTTTGATTTTGGGCCTGAAGAAACCCCTTCCCCCTTATTGGCTTCATTCAATCTGGTTTACCTCTGGCAGCGGATCTTCTCCCTTCTCTTTTTAAATGGATACAGTACTGGTGATTCTCAGGAAATATATGGTTAGAATTTATACTACATTATTCTAATATGTTTACTGTAAAGTCTTCCTATATATGTTGTATGATGAATGCTTACTGCTTCTTTGTTCTCTATTCAATTGTAGACAACAATTATTGAACTACTAGCCCCTGAAGAGGTTTTATTGCTACTAACCTTGAAACGCGTCGGACACTCTGTCCCAGCTCTGCTTACTGCACAGAGTCAAGTGGTTGTTTGTTTGTATATTTATATGTTTCCTTTTGATATTTCACTTGTATAATATATGCATCCAATATTGACTTTTTATCAAAGTTATATTCTCAATTTTAACTTTTCTAATAAAAATACAAATATATTTTCAACATATTCTGATTGTAAAGGAGTTTTCTGCCTTCCAAAGTCCCATAGAGGAAATTGTTCTATCTTAGATTTTAAAGGGAACTCCACGCCAAAATGAAAAAAAAAAATTGGCTTGAGGTCCCCCCCAAAATCCATACCTTATCCGAGCAAGCAGCCTGGCAGGCCAGGAGGGGGGGGGGCAAGTGAGCGCCCCTCTCCTGAACCATACCAGGCCACTTGTCCTCAACATGGGAAGGGTGCTTTGGGGTGCCCCCCAAAGCACCTTGTCCCCATGTTGATAGGGACAAGGGCCTCATCCCAACAACCCTGGACAGTGCTTTGTCAGGGTCTGCGGGCAGGGGGCTTATCGGAATCTGGAACCCCCCCATGAATGGGTATCGGGTGCATTGTACCTCTTCCCATTCACCAAAAAAGTGTCAAAAAAGTAAAAACCACAAGAGACAGTTTTTGACAAATCCTTTATTAAAAAAGAAAAAAAGTGTCCCGCAATGTACACTGGTGTACTGGTGTACTGGTGCACACTCAGTACATGCTGGCTGGGGTTATATCTTCTTGCAAACCTGGGAAGGTCCTGGCACTCAAAGCCTGGCAAAGGAAAGACTCACTATGGTTGTTTGTCCTGTGATCCCTACAGAACTGGCTAGATGATAACTGTAAGCTGGCCATACACCAGTAGAATTTTATTTGAATGTTCATATGGAATTTCAGAAAAAATCCCTCCTCAGAACATTCCATTTTGCTATCATCGAGTCTACTAATTGTGTTCAAAAGCTCCTAAAATGTCATACAGTACTGGTACTTGAATTTAATCCCAGACATATTAAGCAGGTTACTTTTGTCTCTAGTGCGTGTGCATTACAATATGTACAATTTTTCCCAAACGAAAAACACATTTACCCTTTGTTTTGTTTGAGAAAAATTGTCCATCCTGCTCTTTTGAACTTTCACATCATTACAGCTGAAAACAATTATTGATTTGACCCAACTAACCATTAGAAAATCAAAAAAATGTTCTGAAAACGTAAAATTTTCTAATTAAATTCTACTGGTGCATTGCCAGCATTAAAGCCCATTAATCCTTTTGAATTTATTACTGCAAGGCTGCATAGACAGTAATAAAAAAGTTATTTTGTTTCTTTTTTTATGTACTTCACAAAGCAGTAAGGGTTAAAATACCCTGTGCTGCAGCATACTGTATATGCAACCATGCTGCATTAGAGTCATACATGCAAAAGTTTTAACTGGGGTTTTAATTATCAGGCAGCTTCCATAACTGATGATATTTTTGCCAATATGACAACTTTGTAATGATGATTTCTGGGTATCTCCAGATTGGCATAGGTAAGGAACATAAGCCACATAATTGTGAAAACTTTTATTAAGAGAAATCGTTTTAGTTTATATTGATCTAATGCAGTGGTTCTCAACCTTACTAGTGCCGTGACCCCTTGCTAAAATATCCCAAGTTGTGGGGACCACTAACAGTAAAATTAATGTCGTAGCGTAGGTTGTCAGCACCCAAGGAAAGACAAGTAATTTGCACCCCTAACCTATGGACATTTAGCGCTCCCAGAGTCCCTTTCGCACAGTATTGAAACCCCTTATGGTACATTTTAGGATGTACCACTTCTTCTCTTCTTCTCTTTGTTCTCCTTTCTTTCCCCTTCATCTCTCTCTATCCTAATTTCTTGTTTTTTTCCCCCATCCTTCTCTCTAGCCATCTTTTTTGTTCATTCTCTTATTCTTTCTCTCCCTTTTTCTTTGCTCTTTTTCTCTCCCTTCCAAGTATTCTCTATTTTTATTCTTTCTCTTACTCCTTGGTGGGAGTGGGGGAATAGGATGAGTGGCAGTGCTGGCGGGGAGTTGGAATGAGTAGCAGTGCTGGGGAGAGTTCTGATCAGCCAACTTAGGTGCTCTTGATCAAGGTCTTTTGCTGATCTGCGAATTGTACTGGGGACTTTTCATGGCAACTATAATCACAGGTAGTGTTACTCACTGTGTCTCCGGCTTCACTGTGTCTCTGACTTTGTGGTGTCTCATAGTAGTGACATCTATGCTGAAATCAGGAGATGGGGTCTCCTCCAGCCCCTCCCACTTCACATTCCTCACCAATCAGCTGACCTCTAGTTTCTGCCCCCCAGCCATGCTTTGAACTGAATGGGCAGCTGCGAAGAGACTGAGTGGACAGCTGCGGGCTCCAAGAGCAGCCCGGCTGGGCGGGCGCAAAAAGACTGGGAGAGCAGTGAGGGCTTCAGGAACAGCCCAGGATTCGGTGATCCCTGGTAAATCTTCATTCGACACCCGAGGGGGTCCCAACCCCAGGTTGAGAACCACTGGTCTAATGGATCGACGGTATAGATCATCAGGCCAGTCTCTTCTAGGTCCCCTTAAAGAGCAATAATACCACACACAGAATATCCTCCATATAGTCTTTTATAGTGCTTTCATCTCATTATAGGGTGTGGATATTTCTAGGAGCTGTTATCTTCAGATTAGAGTCCTCTCATTTAAATCCATAACTATGACCAATAGCTCTTGGTTGCCTCGTCATAGAGCCACCAAACAGAGATCATCCTCATCATCCTCTGGGTGATCCCCTTTAGTGTCCTCACCCCACCATAAGGCATAGCCATATCAAGAAGCTGTGATTTCCATGATAAAGCCTATTTCCATGATTTCCATGATATAACTATAGCACTCCCAGTATGTTTGCATTACCCCCCCCCCCCCCATTGCTTCCTTCATTTCACAACCTGTCCATGGCAGCAATGCCTGAAGAGGTAGTTCAGAGTGTGGATGAGTCACTACTATGGGTCATAGCTGCAACACTGCTGCCTTCCATAGATCAACGTTAATTTTGAGTTTTTTTTTACAATTCTTTAAATTGATAGAAAAAACTGTTATCACTGAGGGGTACAACCTTAATTTAGTGGGTGGAAAACTTCAGCTAATTCCCTGTTGCTCATTTCTGAAAGGTCAAAGGTTGGTAAGAAAAAAAGTGTATTTTGTTCCCTCCTTGTCAGTTTATAGGCATCAGAAAAAGCTGATAGGACAGATATTTTCAGTGACCTGAGAGAAATCTCATTTCAATACTTCTTAACTTGTATGTTAAAGGTCTCCAAACTTTCCAAATAAAAGGCCAGTTTACTGAAAGAGCCAGTGCTCAGAGTAAAATCTTACAGCACCTGTAGTCAGTATTAAAGGGAAGTGGGAATAGAACCCAAGGTGTTCTTGCCTTCAATGAAGGAAAATAAACAAACTGTGGTTTAACCTGATATATCTTTATTAGAACAATTGTTAGAAAAAGTGTATCATTGAAATTAAAGCATAAACAATAGGACATTACACATGGTAAAAACTGACAACGTTGTTACGAAAAGCCTGGGCTGGCTTTCGGCAGAGGGCATGTGTAGGCACACACACCGAAATGTTTCACCCACTTGTGATGTTTTTTCACACCTTGATTGCTTCATAGACTGCATAAAATACCCTCCGCTTTGTGTTCCTAGTGTGGCATGGCTGATGGCACGTTCTTTCATTTAATGTGGGAAAGTTCACCGATTAGAAAGTTCTGGTCAGAGGTCACGGCCTTTATTAGCTCTATAACTCAGATACCTAATATTTGTAATCCCCTGCAATGCCTATTAGGATATATTGATGATGAAGGACTGTCTAAAAATGTACAAACCTTTATACATATAGTTTTGTTTTATGCCAAAAAAATCAATAACCATGCATTGGAAATCTCAATCCTCACCCACTATAGCCTTTTGGCTCACTACTGTTAACCATGCCATCCCATTGTATAAGTTGATATATGAAGCCAGAGGATGCCCTAAATTTTTTTCCAAGATTTGGGATTCTTGGGTTAGCTCAGATCGTACCATACCACCTGCCCCCGATCTATGGGATGAGGCTGTAACACTGGCTTTTGTTAAATGTATGTCTATACCTAGACTTCATAAGGGTCGAACCAAGAAGAAATGTACTTTTCATGTCGCTTTGTGTTTATTGACTGGATACCAGAAGAATGTTTTTATTAGGATCTGAGCGATGTTTGCTGAAATGTATACCTATGTACTTCTTGTTTGTTTGTGTATAAAAAAATAAAAATTACACCATAAAAAAAAAAAAAGGAACTCAACCTAATTAGGTTAGCCGGTAACCTGCCATCTGAATTGACCAATGATATTGGTCATCAGGACCCTACCAATTGCATTTTTATATATTGTGAGCTGTAGTTAGTAGGGGAGGAATAGTGTCCCATTGTTGGTGTCAGTGGAAGGTATAGTGCCCCACCATTGGTGTCAGTGGAAGGATAAGTACCACATTATTGGTATCAGTGGGAGGAATTATGGCCCACTGTTGGTGTCAGTGGAAAGAATAGTTCTCCATCGTTGTTGTCAGTGGAAGAAATATATATATATATATATATATATATATATATATATATATATATATATATATATATATATATACTGTGTATACACTATATTGGCAAAAGTATTGGGACACCTGCCTTTACATACACATGAACTTTAATGGCATCTCAATCTTAGTCTGCTGGGTTCAATATTGAGTTGGCCCACCCTTTGCACCTATAACGGATTCAACTCTTCTGGGAAGGCTGTCCACAATGTTTAGGAGTGTGTCTATGGGAATGTTTGACCAATATTCCAGGAGCACATTTGTGAGGTCAGGCACTGATGTTGGATGAAAAGGCCTGGCTTGCAGTCTCCAATCTAATTCATCCCACAGGAGTTCTATTGGGCTGAGGTCAGGACTCTGTGCTCTCCCTGGGGGCACTCGTGCGGGCATGCTCCCGGGTCCCACTGCTGCGTCCATTGACATTGAAGAATGCATTAAATTGAGGAACCCTGAGGGTTTACAACCCCTTTAAATGTTCCCTTCACTGGAACTAAGGGGCCAAGCCCAACCCCTAAAAATCAACCCCACACCATAATCCCCCCTCCACCAAACTTTACACTTGGCACAATACATTCAGGCAAGTACCGTTCTCCTGGCAACCGCCAAACCCAGACACATCTATCGGATTGCCAGACAGAGATGCGTGATTTGTCACTCCAGGGAATACGTCCCCACTGCTCCGGAGTCCAGTGGCAGCGTGCTTTACACCACTGCATTTGACACTTTGCATTGCACTTGGTGATGTAAGGCTTGGATACACCTGCTTGGCCATGGAAACCCATTCCATGAAGCTCTCTACGCACTGGTGTTGTGCTAATCTGAAGGCCACACGAAGTTTGGAGGTCTGTAGCTATTGACTCTGCAGACAGTTGGCAACTTCTGCTCACTGTGAGCTTCAGCATTCGCTGACCCCACTTTGCCATTTTACGTGGCCTATCACTTTGTGGCTGACTTGCTGTTGTTCCCAGTTGCTTCCACTTTGTTATAATACCACCAACAGTTGACCGTGGAATATTAAGTAGCAAGGAAATTTCTTGGATGGACTTATTGCACTTATTGCATATTCCACACTTGAATTCACTGAGCTCACGAGAGCAACCCATCCTTTCTCAAATGTTTGTAGAAGCAGTCTGCGTGCCTTGGTGCTTGATTTTATACACCTGTGGCCATAGAGGTAATTGGAACATCTGAATTCAATGATTTAGAGGGGTGTCCCAATACTTTTGGGAATATAGTATATATATATATATATATATATATATATATATATATATATATGTACAGTGGGGATGGAAAGTATTCAGATCCCCTTAAATTTTTCACTCTTTGTTATATTGCAGCCATTTGCTAAAATCATTTAAGTTCATTTTTTTCCTCATTAATGTATACACAGCACCCCATATTGACAGAAAAACAGAATTGTTGACATTTTTGCAGATTTATTAAAAAAAGAAAAACTCGCATGGTCCTAAGTATTCAGACCCTTTTCTGTGACACTCATATATTTAACTCAGGTGCTGTCCATTTCTTCTGATCATCCTTGAGTCCAGCTGTGTTTGATTATACTGATTGGACTTGATTAGGAAAGCCACACACCTGTCTATATAATGCCTTACAGCTCACAGTGCATTTCAGAGCAAATGAGAATCATGAGGTCAAAGGAACTGCCTGAAGAGCTCAGAGACAGAATTGTGGCAAGGCACAGATCTGGCCAAGGATACAAAAAAATTTCTGCTGCACTTAAGGTTCCTAAGAGCACAGTAGCCTCAATAATCCTTAAATGGAAGACGTTTGGGGCGACCAGAACCCTTCCTAGAGCTGGCTGTCCGGCCAAACTGAGCTATCGGGGGAGAAAAGCCTTGGTGAGAGAGGTAAAGAAGAACCAAAGATCACTGTGGCTGAGCTCCAGAGATGCAGTCGGGACAACAGAGGAGGGCGGGGTCACCGGCTACGTAACGGGTGACCCCACCCCCTCTAACGTCACGGGGAATGCCACAGGGAAGTCCCCGTGCGTCAGAGGGGGTGGGGTCACCGGGTGGCCCCGCCCTCCGTTATTTAAGAACCGTCAGAAGACGAGAAGCGTCACACAGCGGGAGCCCCCCATCACGGATGCGGAGCGGCCCGAGAAGAAAAAGACGCTGCGGAGGAAGATTCCGGATGAGAACACCAGAGGAAGAACCAGAAGAACCAGAAGAAGAAGATAGAGAAAAAAACAGAAGGATGATAGAAGATAGGAGATAGAAGAAAGAAGAAGCATTTAAATAAAGGACTTGTCAAAAACTGTCTCTTGTCATTTTTAACATTTTTGACACTTTTTTTGTGAAATGGTAGGGGTACTTTTGTACCCCCTTACCATTTCACACAGGGGGGGCCGGGATCTGGGGGTCCCCTTGTTAGAAGGGGCTTCCAGATTCCCATAAGCCCCCTGCTCGCAGACCCCCACAACCACCGGGCAAGGGTTGTGGGGATGAGTCCCTTGTCCCCATCAAAGCACCCTCCCAATGTTGAGGGCATGTGGCCTGGTACGGTTCAGGAGGGGGGGCGCCCCCCCTCTTTTCCTGCAGCCTGCCAGGTTGCGTGCTCGGACAAGGGTCTGGTATGGATTTTTGGGGGGACTCCACGCCATTTTTTTTTAAATTTTGGTTCCGGGTTCCCCTGTGGGGAATTCCCATGGCATTTTTATCAATGAACTTTTATGTGTATTGTCAGACCGGCAATTCATTAATAGCCGCGAGTAGTTTTGAATGACTTTTTTTCCTTTGAAATGTAATTTTGCTGTCAAACATGCGCTCCTTTACAGGCATACTATAGACACCCCCCAGGTACGAAATTTAAAGGAATATTACACTTTTATTGTTTGACTTTAAGCATTATTAAAATCATTGCTCCCGAAAAAACGGCTGTTTTTAAAACTTTTTTTTGCATTGATCCATGTCCCCTGGGGCAGGACCCAGGTCCCCAAACACTTTTTATGACAATACCATGCATATAAGCCTTTAAAATTAGCACTTTTGATTTCTCCCATAGACTTTTAAAGGGTGTTCCGTGGCTTTCGAATTTGCTGCGAACACCCCAAATTGTTCGCTGTTCGGCAAACTGGCGAACAGCCGATGTTCGAGTCGAACATGAGTTCGACGCGAACTCGAAGCTCATCCCTAGTGGAGAAAACCAGGCACTGCTCATCACCTGTCCAATACAGTCCCAACAGTGAAGCATGGTGGTGGCAGCATCATGCTGTGGGAGTGTTTTTCAGCTGCAGGGACAGGACGACTCGTTGCAATCGAGGGAAAGATGAATGCGGCCAACTACAGGGATATCCTGGATGAAAACCTTCTCCAGAGTGCTCAGGACTTCAGACTGGGCCGAAGGTTTACCTTCCAACAAGACAATGACCCTAAGCACACAGCTAAAATAACGAAGGAGTGGCTTCACAACAACTCCGTGACTGTTCTTGAATGGCCCAGCCAGAGCCCTGACTTTAACCCTATTGAGCATCTCTGGAGAGACCTAAAAATGACTGTCCACCAACGTTTACCATCCAACCTAACAGAACTGGAGAGGATCTGCAAGGGGGAATGGCAGAGGATCCCCAAATCCAGGTGTGAAAAACTTGTTGCATCTTTCCCCAAAAGACTCATTACTGTATTAGATCAAAAGGGTGCTTCTACTAAATACTGAGCAGAGGGTCTGAATACTTAGGACCATGTGATATTTCAGTTTTTCTTTTTTAATTTCAATAAGTTTTTATAAATTTTTCCATGAAATGAAATTGAACATAGAATAAAGTACAGTGTATTCATTAAGAGTTGTCACATTTTTGTTTTACAAGGTTCATGTTAGGACAAGTGTTTCCATTTGTATGTCATTCTTTACCATTTGAGGATACAGGCACATCAGGAGTGTTACTCGAATCCCCAAGACACCCCTTCAGTTTTTCTTTTTTAATAAATCTGCAAAAATGTCAACAATTCTATGTTTTTCTGTCAATATGGGGTGCTGTATGTACATTAATGAGGAAAAAAAATGAACTTAAATGATTTCAGCAAATGGCTGCAATATAACAAAGAGTGAAAAATGTAAGGGGGTCTGAATACTTTCCGTCCCCACTGTATATACAGTATATATTTACTGTGCCTATTGTTATTATGGCACATGTCGTTTTTGTGTAATCTCTAGCAATACCCCTTTAACATCTTTGTTTCTCAAAGTGTAGATGAGAGGGTTGAGCATTGGAGTCACAACACTATAGAACAAGGTGGCCATTTTGTCCTGATTGGCCACATGAGTGTCTCCTGGTCTCATGTATATGAAAATGATTGTACCATAGAATAAAGTGACTACAGTTATGTGAGAGGCACACGTGGAAAAAGCCTTCTTCCGTCCCACTGATGTATTGATCTTAAGTATACTGTTGATAATGTAGCCATAAGTAATAATAATAAGGAAAAATGGGCCCATTACCACCAACATAGCACAGAAGAAAATGATGGTCTTGTTAAGAGAAGCATCTGTGCAGGCTAGCTCTAGTACAGATGGTACTTCACAGAAGAAATGGTTAATGACATTTGGGCCACAGAATGACAGTCGCAATGCAAACAATGTGTGTATTAATGAGTTTATAAAGCCTCCAATCCAACAGCCAATTGCCATTTTATTGCATAAGCTTGAATTCATAATAGTTGTATAGTGTAGGGGGCTGCATATAGCCACATAGCGATCATAAGCCATTGCTAGGAGAAGGTAGCATTCTGTGCCTCCTAAACAGAGGTGTATAAACAGTTGTATGAAACAACCATGAAATGATATACTTTTCTTCAATGACAAAAGGTTTATGAGCATTTTAGGAACTATACTGGAGGTGTACCATATGTCCAAAAATGATAAGTTACTCAAGAAGAAATACATGGGTGTATGGAGCCGGGGGCTTATCCTGCTGATAAAAATAATAAGGACATTACCTATAAGTGATATAACATAACTGATAAGAAATATCACAAATAAAACAATCTGCATCTCCGGGTTTCTGGTCAACCCCAGAAGAATGAATTCCTCAACTTCTGTGTAGTTCCATGTAATCATTCCCATAAAGAATATCTGGAGATAGAATTATGTTGTGAAATGTCATGATATTCAGGCTTATTAATAAAGAGTACTATAGCTCATTGACTTCACACATCTGACAGCCTTCCAAGAACTTGGAAATCCGAAAAGTTGGACCTTTTTTCTCTGAGATCCCAGATTTGACTTCTTTTATGATAGTTAAATATCTAATTATACATCAAGCAGCAGTGTCACCTGACCTCTGCTGTAGAATCTGGATGTGGGTACAATCTTGGTGGGTCAGATCTCTAGTCTCTTGGATTTCCATGTTATCGAAACCCTGACAGGTGAAAATCCAGCACACTAAAAAAATCTATTTTAGTGTAATTTTTTAAAACTGAACTATTAGAGCACGAGATGGCCCTTGTTGTCACCAGAGTCACCAGATCTAGTGTCCCCATTGTGAGATTTCCCATATCTTACTTTTATGGGGACAACTTGAAATTTGGGATTTTTTTCTTTACTTTCACATGATAACAGTAAACATGACAAATACAGAGGGTGAATCTCCCTAATGGGGGCACAGACAGCAATACAAATCAGACAGGTTTTCTAATCCCTCTCCGCTCTATCCAAAGTTAAAAAAATGGCTAATGAGTGAATTTATGAAAAAAAATTACCAGAGGGATTGCATTTGCAACGTTTATTTTGCATGTGTTTTATACCTTCATCATCCTCTACTATAATATACTATATAGGGCTATGTAACAAGTGCAGAGAGCTCTCCGCTCATTTCTGACAGCTGATGAAAAATTCAGGCAGCCTGCCTAGTTTATCTCAACATCAGAGATAAAGAGAAACATTGTAATATTTCATTCTTAGATCAAATGAATGAACTGCGGTCTGTAAATGAAGTCAGTTTAACCACTTAAAGACAAAACCTTTTTCTGACACTTGTTGCTTACAAGTTAAAATCAGTATTTGTTGCTAGAAAATTACTTGGAACCCGCAAAACATTATATATTTTTGTTTTAGCAGAAACCCTAGAGAATAAAATGGCAGTTGTTACAATATTTAATGTCGCACTGTATGCAATTTTTTTGGAAAAAATACACTTTAATTAGTTAAAAAAAACACTAAACAGTAAAGTTAGCCTAATTTTTTTGTATAATGTGAAAGATGATGTTACGCCGAGAATCAAAATCTTTATTCTAAGCAAAAAAATTGTGATTCTCATTTTAGCCAGAGTCGTGCAGCTCTACAATCCATTGATATGGTGTGTGATTCTATATTAATACTTACACCTCTTCTAGACTATTCCTCCTAGCACCTTATCTGATGACATATTTCTGCTCCACCAGACTTGGAATCCATGCCCCTTGTTGTAGTGCTTCCATATTTGCCGGAATAGACGTTTACTGTGGTACCACATCCATGGTCATATCGAGGGTAAGGTCTTTGTAAATAAGTACACGTTGTTGCCTTTTGTTATGCTGTTACTATAATTATTACTTTCTTTTCTGTAGAAATACATTTCTTTGCTTGCTTTCTAAAAACTCCTGAAGAAGCAGAACTATATCCGCAGAACATGTTGAGAAGAATCTGAATATATACAATACGTGATAGGTTTTAAAGTATCAGCCTTTTTCACTACATTTTTATCCAGTCCATACAGAGCAATTGGATGCCCTTTGTGGCATAATCTGTCTGTGTATGTATGTGTTTTTTTTTTTAAATGCTGTAATTAACACTACTTTTTATATATTTACCAATGTGTATAAATCCTGTTACACCACTAAGTCCAAGATAGCCTCAAAAAAATGGTTTCCCTATCCTCTACTATTATATCATTAACAGGGTACATTTCTCTTCATTGGAATGTTCTTTACTAGTTACCCTGTTTCCCCGAAAATAAGACCTAGCGTGACTGTCGGTGATGGCTACAATATAAGCCCTACCCCCAAAATAAGCCCTACCCTGTATCCCCAAAAATAAGCCCTACCCAGAAAATAAGACCTACAAGGACTTTAACTAGGGCTTATTTGGGGGGAAGGGCCTTTTATTGCAGCCATCACCGACAATCACGCTAGGTCTTATTTTGGGGGAAACAGGGTAATATAAATTGATAATTTTAAACCTGAACTATAGGTAAATAAACAAAATGCAACTTAATACATTGTCTATTAACTAACACATCCTTAAATGTGTTTTAAATGCCAGCAGTGTAAGTACCTGAATTTGATTTGGTATCAGCCTCTCACAGTCACTGTACAGCAAAGCTTAATTTTGTGTAGGGAAAAAAATGCACAATGAGCCAATCAGTTGTGCGGCAGTGGCTGGAACTCCGCTTTAGCATATATAGAGCACATGGCTTGCCTGATATCCCTCCTAACACAGAAAATATTTTATACATTTTATATACATCGTGTTTGTCTCCAAGGTATAGAATTCAGAGAACGTATACAGATTCTATGTCTACATGATACAGCTTGTAAGACTTTATTAATCCCTGATGATTACTCTTGTGCTGCTGTGCTAATTAACCTTTTTTTTACCCACGGGAGATAATAACTCAAAACACTAACGAGAAAGAAGACTTCCCTGGTGCAACTGGAGCTTTAGGCAATTTTTCTTTTTTTTAATGGAGATGAGTATATGCCTCTCTCAAGTTTTAAATGACGTACCCCAATGGGGGGTGATTTCCTATCACTGTAACTATTTATTTATATGTTTATTTATTTTATTTAGTAACCGAGAATAAATTGACAAACATAAGGCCACAACATTTGTTTCACAAAGTATTTTATTAGCATTTTTAAGTTTTATACAGCAAACTGTTGCTCAGTGATACAAAACTTAGAGATGTAAGAGAGGAGATGAATAAATGCACCAATTAGAGAGGAACAACAAAACAAAATTAAATAATGAACTAGACATGTGCAGAATGGAAAAATTCATTTTGTTTCGGATAGATTCGTTATGTTACTAATTTCATTGATTTGTTTCGGAATTCTTTTTGTTTAGTTTAGGTTCACTTTGTTTACTTTGTTAATTTTCTAACGAATTCCACATTTTCGGAATGATTTGAAATCGGATCGGTTTAAAAATGATCGGCCAATATGAATGCTGTGTGAAGAATAGCTGGTTGTTAAGGAGCGGGTCTGGGAAACCGGCCACCGTGTCCTTCACAACTGATGAGTCATCAGCTGTCAGTGGGCTTCCGCACTGACAGCTGAAATGTAAACAAAGAATGCAGGCAATGAAAAATTCCGGAAAAAACAGCGTGGGGTCCCCCCAATCCTGATCAGGCCCTGGTCAGTGGGGGGGACCCCCCAAAAACAGTGGGTGATCCCCCCCAAAATCCATAACAGACCCTTATCTGAGTATGCAACCCCACAGGCCAGGAAAGGCTCGCTTGCCTCCCCTCCTAAACCATACCAGGTCATATGCCCCCAGCATGGGGGGTTGAGGGGAACAAGGGCTTCTTCCCCACAATCATCGGCCAGGGTTGGGGGTCTGTGAGCAGGGGCTTATCAGAATCTGGAAGACCTATTTAACAAGGGAGCCCTCAGATCCTGGCTCCCTCAATGTTAATGAGTATGGGGTACATAATACCCCTACCCATTCACCAAAAAAGTGTAAAAAAAGAGTAAACACACAATACAAGTTTTTGAGTCCTTTATTTAAAAAAAAAGATGGCAGAGCAGGCAGATGGCTAGAGCCTTCAACGAGACCGGAGGTGGGTTTTTTCGAGGTCCGGTGGTGCCGCGAGTGTCGTGATTGATGATGAATACACATTTTTTTTTAAATAAAGGACTTGCCAAAAACTTGTGTTGTGCCCCTACTCACTTTTTATACTTTTTTCGTGAATGGGTATTAGTACTATGTACCCCATACTCATTGACTGGGGGGGGGCTGGGATCTGAGGGCCTCTTGTTAAAGGGGGCTTCCAGATTCTGCAGGCCCCCGCGGACCCCCACAACCACCTGCCAGGTTTGTGTGGATGAGACCATTGTCCCCATCAACATGGGGACAAGGTGCTTTGGGGTGGGAGGGCAGAGCCAAAGCACCCCCCCAATACTGGGGGCATGTGGTCTAGTATGGTTCAGGAGGGACCCACTCGCTCCTTCCCCCCATTGCTGGCCTGCTGGTCAACATGCTTGGATAAGGATATGGTATTGATTTTGGGGGGCCCCACGCCATTTCTTTTTAAAATTTTGGCAAAGGGATGCCCTTAAAATCTACGCAGTTTTTTTCAGCATTTTTCATTGCTGGCATTCTTTTGTTTACATTTAAGCTGTCAGTGGGGAAGCCTGCTGGCAATTACATAGTTACATAGTAGGTGAGGTTGAAAAAAGACACAAGTCCATCAAGTCAAATCTATGTGTGTGATTATATGTCAGTATTACATTGTATATCCCTGTATGTTGCGGTCGTTCAGGTGCTTATCTAATAGTTTCTTGAAACTATCAATGCCCCCCGCTGAGACCACCACCTACGGAAGGGAGTTCCACATCCTTGCCGCTCTTACAGTAAAGAACCCTCTATGTAGTTTAAGGTTAAACTTCTTTTCTTCTAATTTTAATAAGGGGCCACGAGTCTTGTTAAACTCCCTTCTGCGAAAAAGTTTTATCCCTATTGTAGGGTCACCAGTATGGTATTTGTATATTAAAATCATATCCCCTCTCAAGCGTCTCTTCTCCAGAGAATAGGTTCGGTGCTTGCAACCTTTCCTCATAGCTGATATCCTCCAGACCCTTTATTAGCTTTGTTGCCCTTTGTAGTCGCTCCATTTCCAGTACATCCTTCCTGAGGACTGGTGCCCAAAACTGGACAGCATACTCTAGGTGCGGCCGGACCAGAGTCTTGTAGAGCGGAAGAATTATCGTTTTATCCCTGGAATGAATCCCCTTTTTAATGCATGCCAATATTCTGTTTGCTTTGTTAGCAGCAGCTTGGCATTGCTGAGCCTATCATCTACTAGGACCCCCAGGTCCTTTTCCATCCTAGAATCCCCCAGAGGTTCTCCCCCCAAGTGTATAGATTGCATTCATATTTTTGCCACCCAAATGCATTATTTTACATTTTTCTACATTGAACCTCATTTGTCATGTAGTTGCCCACCCCATTAATTTGTCAGATCTTTTTACAAAGTTTCCACATCCTGCGGAGAAGTTATTGCCCTGCTTAGCTTAGTATCGTTCGCAAATACAGAGGTTGAACTGTTTACCCCATCCTCCAGGTCGTTTATGAACAAATTAAATAGGATTGGTCCCAGCATAGAACCCTTGGGGACCCCACTACCCTCCCCTGACCATTCTGAGTACTCCCTATTTATCACCACCCTCTGAACTCGCCCTTGTAGCCAGTTTTCAATCCATGTAATCACCCTATGGTCCATGCCAACGCACTTTATTTTGTACAGTAAACGTTTATGGGGAACTGTGTCAAATGCTTTTGAAAAATCCAGATACACTACGTCTACGGGCCTTCCTTTATCTAGATGGCAACTTACCTCCTCATAGAAGGTTAATAGATTGATTTGGCAAGAACGATGCTTCATGAATCCATGCTGTTTACTGCTAATGATACAGTTCTCATTACTAAGATCTCATATATAGTCCCTTATCATCCCCTCGAAGAAGAAGAGGAGGGGGTGGAGGAGAGAGGTGTGTCAGAATCACCAGTAGTAGCATTTTGGAGGCGTGGTGGCGGAACAACCTCCAACACTACTGCACCTTGTCCTGCATCCTTCCCAGCTGCCAGAAGAGTCACATGCTTACAACACCTGGGATGCATATATATATACACAATACACTGTAAGTGTAGCTAACTGACTCGACCTGCCTACTCTATCTAACTTATATCAAATGACACCGTCTCTCTGTCTATCTATCTCTCTCCGCTGCCACAACACACTACACAGGGCTGCCACGCAGGTGGCCTTATATAGTGTGGGGCGTGTACTAAACCCGCTGAGCCATAATTAGACAAAGCCACCCTGGCTTTGGCCAATTACGGCTCTCTGTACACACGGCGCTGTGATTGGCCAAGCATGTGGGTCATAGTGCATTCTTGGCCAATCATCAGCCAGCAATGCACTGCGATGCCACAGTGAATTATGGGCCATGATGCGCCACTCGAGTTTGGCGCGAACGGCCCATATCGTTCGCAATTCAACGAACGTTCGAACAGGCGATGTTCGAGTCAAACATGGGTTCGACTCGAACTCGAAGCTCATCCCTAGTTGTGAAGTATACTACTCCCGTATATGATACGGTAACTGTGTTAAGGTTGCCCTGAGGATGGTAAACTCTAACCCTTACATCCGTGACAGATTATTAATGTGGGGAAAGACGTCCCAGAGATCCCAGAGTAAGGAGAGGCCCTTACCCGGCCCACACGGGCCTTTACGGCTATAGAGGCTCCCCTGCAGTGGGGAGGTGTAGGGCTCTATATCCTCCTTTCTGCCAGGTATTGCAGAGATCCTTATATAGCCTGGATGTTTGTGGGCCTTCAGGGCCCCTAATCCCTGGACCCATCACGGTTTGAGATGGTCCTGGGCATGGGGACTCTGACATTTCTATTTTGCCACTAGGGAGGCAGTCTAAATGTTTAAATGTTAAAATGTTAATATGACAAAATGTCATTTGTTAGCACTGTCATTCGTTATGTTACCCTGTTTAACTACAAGTGGTTCTATACTACAAGGCAACATGTTACTATAGGGTGTTACTCCCAACCCGTCAAGGCTACCTAGGTTGCTATTGGGGAGGGAGGCCGATGTGGGCCCTTCTGACCTATTATGGGAGGGTTTGCGCGGTATCTCTCCACCCAGCAAAGCCGAGGTCTCTCATGAACCCTCAAGCATGTTTGCTTGGATTCCTGGATGGCAGGAAGTGTGCGTACATTTGTTTAGGTGCTAGGTTTCTTCCCCACCTTAAGGAGACAGGTATCTCCCTTGAAACCAGCTGGAAAAGCCTTACGTTATTTTTATTTTTCACCTTTGCCCTCATCAGGTAACTCAGCTGGACTGGTATTACCTCCAGTATTTCTATTGCGATCCCCGCCTAGGGGGTAGCTCGTTGTTTAAGGGGTAAGCCTCTCCTGGGTTACTGGTAAGCCCTGACTGATTTCCCGGAGTGGGCTTAACCTTGACTTTGGTTCCTTCTTTCTCATTCATTTCCCCTTTCCTCTCTTCCTTCTTTCTCTTTCTATTCCCTCCTTTTTTCTTTTTTTTTTGTTGTGTGTGTTTCTCTCCTTTGGTCCTTTGTTTTCTACCCCCTCCCTTCTCGCTTCTAGACCTCCCCCTGAAAGTTTGGGGGCGGCACTGATAAGCACTTCTGATCACTGAAACATGCCTTCTGTGGTGCAATCGTCGGCCCCTCTATTTCTCAAGGTCTATTCCTTGAACGTTAGAGGCCTTAACATCCCGGAGAAGCGGAGCAGCATTCTTGCTGAGGCATACCGCCACAGTGCGCAAGTGCTATTTTTACAAGAAACCCATTTCAAATCAGGCTCCATCCCTCGCTTATCAAATAGCTGATTCCTGGAGGTCTATCATGCGACTTGTCCCAACTCCAAAACGAAAGGGGTTTCCATAGTACTTGCTAAATCTTTCCCGTTCCGCCTTACGGACTAAGTCCTCGACCCAGAGGGCAGATTCCTCTTCATAAAAGGGACTTGGAAAAACAGACTGGTGACTTTGGCGAATATCTATTGCCCCAACTCTAGACAGGCAACCTTGCTAAAAGGAAGGCCTTGGACCCGCTTCTTGATACCTCTACAGGTACCTCCTCACTCCCATTTTCTGCTTTACGCCAAGACAAGTTTGCATTAGCTTCCCTTGCGCTCCATGACACTTGGCGAACGTTGCAGCCTCAGGGGAAAGACTACACATTGTTTTCGCCTCCACACAGCCACTACTCGAGGCTAGATTATCTATTTATCCACCAGACAGACTTGACCTTCCTGCAGGACGCGACCATAGAGAGTATGTTCATCTCCGACCACCACCCGATCACACTGACCTTGCAGTTCCCACAACAGGAAATGACTACCAGGACCTGGAAACTGGATGCTTTCCTTCTCACTGACCCTGGAGACCTGGCTGAAGTCACAAAGACCTTTAAAGACTACTTCCAGCATAATGACACCCCTGATGTATCCCCCATGACCCAAAATGAAGCACACAAATGCGTCGTACGGGGGCACCTGTTAGCCATCACAGCCAGGAAAAAAAAAAGCACACCAAATCAAGATTCGAGACCTGTCTGACAGAATAGCTCTACTGGAAGCACAGCATAAACGCTCACTAGCAGTAAGGGTAGCTCAAGAATTAGCCGATACACGGGCGACTCTCCTAGAGGAACTATTTAAATGTGCACGGAAGAGGCAGGTTCTTAGAAACCATTTTACGAACAGGGCAATAAACCCGGAAGGCTATTGGAGAGGTTTACACAGAGACGTACACTCCCATTCACGGTCCACCATATAGTGGACACAGGAGGAGTAACTCACTCCAGAAATGAGGACATTGCTAGTCAATTCCATTCTTTTTATAGCAAATTATATAATCTTGAATTACATGAACATAGACCTATATTGGCGGATGCACACCTTGAGCTCATGAGGGAATTTCTGGTCAAATACAGCCTGCTGGCACTATCTACTAATGACTGGCAAGCCCTGGAGGCGCCACTGTCTTTGGAGGAATGGGGGGAGGCCTTGCAGGCTACGAAACCCTGCAAAAGCTCAGGGCCAGATGGCTTCTCAGCACAATATTATAAAAGCTTTGCTGACCTCTTGGCGCCAAAATTTCTTAAGGCCTTCAACGCCCTCTCCCATTCACCATGTGCTTCGGGTAGCCTACTAGAGGCTTATATTTTCGTAATCAATAAGGAAAACAAAGATCCCACCAATGTAGCCAATTATCGACCCATATCCCTCCTGAATGTCGATGTTAAATTGTTCGCCAAGATCCAGGCTACTCGCTTGTCCTATCTTGTACCCACCTGGGTAGTACTGGACCAGGTGAACTTCCCATTCTGCTGGAAAGCAGATGCTATTACGTATTTAGGCATCCAACTCCATAGTAAACTTAAAGATCTATATGAAAAGAACTTCCTGGCGGAATTGAGGTTCATACAGCAGGATCTACATAGATGGGAGGCCCCCATCATCTCCTGGTTCGGTCGGGCCGCAATTTTTAAATGACGGTGCTCCCCCACTTATTGTACAAATTACAGACTATCCCTATTCGTTTACCGCCCTCCTTCTTTAGAGCGTATAAGCGCATGTGCAGCGCCTTTCTATGGGGAGCTAAGGTGGCGCGAGTGGGGTGGGCAAAGCTAGTTTTACCAAAGTCGGGGGGTTGAATTGGACTCCCAGACCTCCAGAGATACTAATGGGCAGTTCATCTAACCCAGGTGGTGGACTGGTGGCTTCATACTAACTATAAGGGTTGGGTGTTACTGGAAAAACTGATTTTGGGTACCGAACTCCATTACCACCCCTGGTTCCCAAAGACACACATACCGACTAATATACATTCTCATCCTCTTATAGGAGCAACCCTGCATGCTTTTGATAGGGCATGCAAGGTACACTCGCTTTCAAACACATACTGTCCGATCACACCTATTAGGGGCAATCCAGACTTCCCCCCCGGGCATGGAGGGGGCCTTCCTAGCAGCAGAATGGCCTTACGCAGAAATGCAGGCTAAGCACTTCTTTTCCAGAGGTAGGTTTCTCCGACAGGGGGAACTGGCATCATTGTCAAACACAAAGTCTTTCCCCTTTTGGGCCTATATCCAATTGAAACATTTCTTTGACAGTCCTATGAATAGAGGTAACTTTGCGAAAACTCCTACTGTCCGGGAATCTCTATGCTCTAGCTCCTCTCCCCAGAGTCATTTAATTTCGGGGCTTTATGCCACAATGTTTGGGGAACATTATGCCTCTCTGAGATCGGAACATGCCTACTGGGAGACCGAGCTGGGCATGGTGATTGATGACACCACTTGGGATCGAGTACATTTGTACATCCACAAGGGCTCTTTGAACATTCATACTCAGGAGAACAGTTACAAAGTTAAAAGAAGGTGGTATAGAACACCAGAAATACTACATAAATTCATCCCGGCAGTCTCAGACCAGTGCTGGAGGTGTGAACAAGGTCTAAGCACATTCCTCCATATTTGGTGGATATGCCCAGTGATTCAGCCGTATTGGCGTAAAGTCCATGAAGTGGCAACGGAGATATCCTCACTTTCGTTTGAATTCTCACCAGTGTAATACCTCCTTCACATCTCCAAAATCTCCTGTAAAAAATACTACAGGTCAATAGCTATGCACATGATTAATGCCGCTAGGCTGTGTCTGCCAGTACACTGGAGGTCCAAGTCACCCTCCTCCATAAAGGAATGGGTGACATGGATTAACCAGATAGCAGCGATGGAGGAGTTGATTTACACCGCACAAGACAGAATAGCACACTTTTCGGCAATATGGGCACCCTGGCTCGAATACTGAAACTCGCAGCGCTGTCAGGACTTATCCCGGGATAACCCTTAAATGGCGCAGTAGTCCCCAAAATACCTGGGGTACACTGGGGAGGGTAGCTGGTGGTGATCCCACCCCCTCACATACTCCCCTTGCAGTGCCCCCCCGTCCCCTCCCTCTCCACTGTGTTTTCTCTCTGTTCTTTGTTCTTTCTCTCTTTTCCTATCTCTTCCCCTTCTTCTTTCTTTTTAATTTTTATTTCATTCTACTAAAAGGCTTTGAAGTCGAGTGCCGACCTAACAGTCGGACACATATTCTAATCCCTGCTTGTCTTATAGTATCTACAGAAGCAACATTGGTTACTTTTCTAAGAAGTCTCCCATCCAACGTAAACCAGGCAGGCCTGAAATACACTGTGGTATACCCTATTATCTTGTCATTCTTTTTTCTTTTCTCTCTTAAAAAAGAGGTCTACCCCCCACTACTGTAAGTTTCTTTATGTGGCCATCTTACTAACTAACTTAGAGGCAGCTCCTGCCGGCTCCTACTCTCTCAAATTTTGAACTCTATGCCTCCTCTTGGTTGGAACATGTACTTGTAACCTGGTTATGTGTTTTATGGTACTATCTGTATTATCTATGAAAAATTCTCAATAAAAATTTTTGTGGAAAAAAAAAATTAGGAACAATGGTCTGGCAATTACTTGGCTGAGTTCCCCAAGAATCCTCGGGTGTAAGCCATCTGGTCCCTGTGATTTATTAATGTTAAGTTTCCCAAGTCTAATATTAATTCTGTCCTCTGTTAACCATGGAGGTGCTTCCTGTGATGTGTCATGAGGATAAATATTGCAGTTTTGGTTACTGAAGACCCCCCGACTCCCTTGTGAAGACTGAGGAGAAGAATAAATTCACTACCTTCGCCATCTCCCCATCCTTTGTAACCACCTGTCCTTCCTCATTCTTTATAGGGCCAATATGGTCTGTCATCCCTTTTTTACTGTTTACATACTTGTAGAATTTCTTGGGATTTTTTTTGCTCTCCTCCACTATGTGTCTTTCATATTCTTTTTTTTTTCCAAAATCAAATTTATTGTCAATAGAAGTCATGTTATACAGAAGCGTTACAGAGTGAAGATACATAAGAAATAATAAAATGATTTGCATTAGAGTTCATGGAACAATGAACATCTATTCAATACTTATACAGCAAGTTCAACTTCTTTGTTAATGTACAGAAGTATGACATAACCGTAAATAATCATACTCAAATAGTAAACAATCAAACAGGAAAGTCTGCGCCCAGAGTCAAGTCAGTGAGTGTGTTTTGTTTTGGGGACCCAGCAAGGTCTTTGAATGTATTGTGCGGTGACTTAAATCTACGGGAAAGTAAATCAATCAAGGAGCTTATGCGTTATCGTTTGTCTCAGGCAGGCACCTTATGAGTGGTGTGGACAGTGACAAGTGGTCATCAGGTATGTGTGTATGTAAGTGTGTGATCGCTCAAACGAGCGTTTAATTGTTATTTAGTGGTGCGGTGTCCTGGAAATGTCTTTGTGTGCAGTGTCGTTGTTCATTGTATATTTTCTCTGGGCAAGTTAACGTGTGGTAGGATTGCGGTCTCCGGACCACAAGCAATCCTACCACTAGTTGGGTAGGGGGGAAGGAATGTTGGTAACGTGTGGGAGGGGAGAAAGAAGTTTCGAACTAGTAGTTAGGAAAGGAAAGGGTAGAGCGGGTGTGTCTTTCATATTCTATCTCAGCCGTCCTTATTGCACCCTTACATTTCTTGTTGCATTCTTTATAAAGTCTGAATGCTGATGATCCCTCAAACTAGTATTTTTTGAAGGCCTTCTCCTTTGCTTTTATATGCATTTTTACATTGGAGTTAAGCCATCCTGGACTTTTGTTCGCTCTTTTAAATGTATCACCCAATGGGATGCATTGGCTAATGCCCTTATTTAATATGCTCTTAAAGCAAACCCATCTCACCTCCGTGTTCTTCGCTCCTAAGATTTTATTCCAATTTATGCTTTCTAGCAAGGTTCGTAGTTTAGGGAAGTTGGCTTTTTGAAATTCAGTGTCTTTGTATTCCCCTTATGTTTCCTATTTGTGTGATTTATACTGAAGCCAATTGACCAGTGATTGCTGTTACCTAAATTGCCCTGTATTTCCACATCCGTGACCAGGTCTGTATCGTTGGTAATCAGTAGATCCAGTAACACTTTATTTCTAGTTGGTGCGTTTACCATCTGACCTATGAAATTGTCCTGCAAGACATTTAGGAACTTGTGAGCCTTAGATGAATGCGCGGTTCCCTTCGCCCAGTCTATGTCTGGATAGGTAAAATCCCCCATTATGATAACACTTCCCATCCTTGCTGCTAATCCAAATTGTGATAGGAGATCTGTCTCCCCTTCCTCCCTCAGGTTAGGGGGCCTATAGCATACTCCCAGTATTATTTTCCCCTTAGCTTCATCCCTTTGGAGCTTTACCCATAAGTATTCCACCTCCTCCCTGGCTTCCTAAGTGATGTTATCTCTCACATTCACCTGTACATTATTCTTTATATACAGGCATACCCCTCCCCCTTTTTTACCCTCTCTATCCTTGTTGATGAGTCATCAGTTGTTAAATATGTGCCGGCCAGCTTTCCGCCCCGTTCCTTAACAACCAGCTATTCGTCACACAGAATTTGAATCGGTCGATCATTTTTTGAGCGATCCAAATTCCAATAGTTAAGAAAATTTGGAATTCGTTAGAAAACGAATATATGGAATGAAATGTAATTCATTTCAACAAAATTAAACAAAATTTCATTCGGAGATTCTGATACATCTGAATCTCTGAATAACCAAAAATTTGTCCGAAATGAGTTGCACATGTCTATAATGAACAGTAATAGATGATTGTGCATACTCCTCGAGGGGTTAAACATACAAAACACACCAGAAGTGGTGTTCCATGCTGGTAAAGGGTCATGTCCTTGTGAAAGAGGGAGTAAAATATGCTATGGATTCAAACTGAGAATCTAGGGAATGGGAATGGAGGATATAAAGTAGAGTCTGAGATACCAAGGGGTAGGTGCAGAAAGAAAGAAGACTTGTCTGGGGGGAAGAGAGGGAGAGAGGTAGGATAGGGAAAGTTCCCATAGGGTCCAGTCAGCCTAGCTAGCAGTAATGATCCATGCAGGTAATCACATGGAGAGTAGAGTAAAGTCAAGATTTAGGTTTTTATTAAAGGATAACCATGGGTCCCAGATCTTCAAAAAATTGGTGTGGGTATCAGTAAGTATAGAGGTGAGTTTTTCCATGAACCATAGTACCCATGAGGCTCTGTTCGACCTCAACGAAGATAAGAAACAGTTATCACCAGGCTCTAGCCAATGTCTGTTGGGCTTCCAGAAAAACAAACCCCACCAGCTTTCTCTGGGCTTTAGTAAGGGACGAAATTAGCTTATATACTAAGGCTTTCCAGGGATTACATGCAAGGGAGATGTTTAGAACTGATCTTATATATATAGACTGGTGTCCAGAATCGCATCACCTTTGGGCAGGACCACTGGATGTAAAAGAGAGTGCCTTGCTCTCTACAACCCCGAAAGTACAAAGGGGATGCAAATATCCAATATAAGGTCTATGCTGTGATAAAATAGGCTGCTATCAGAAAGGTTGATATAAAAGAACCCTATGGAACCATAATGATAATTCACCTGCAGCGCCACACCATTAGAGTGCAACAATTAATCACAAAGTGCAACAATGAGTCACATATCTATTTAAAGTACAAAAAAACTACATATATATATATAAACACAATTATTCAAGTCACTCCTAAAGCGCAGTATAATATCACAATAAAAATAAAGTATATACTGTATGTAAAAAAATGCATAAATTGATAAAAAGTTCTGTATAGTCCCAAAAAACATACATATTATAATTCCTCCACGGACTGGGATTGTTGCCAGACTCTTCACACTGTAAAGAAGCATCAGCCACCACCTCATGAAATGGACACTCACCAGAAAATGGGCTACAAAATGTCTAGCAAGTATAGCATGGCATCATAGGTAGGTATCATCCTCGGTAGCCTCTGCATCCATCCACAGTGCTCTCCTCTCCAGTTCCCAACACCAATCCAAGCTGCTGAGTTACACTGGAGGTCCCCTGAAGATGACCTATCGGCTGAAATGCATGCTGAGGCAGAGACTTTAGTACTGATGTCATGCTGCTGCATGATATCGGTCAGCAGTGGCGTTGTATGTGATTTTCATGCTAAGTAGGTGATCCTCATGGTGCAATAAATATTACACTATTGTTACCTTTGATTGCTCCAGTGTGAGCTTTATTTGCTGCAGTTTGGATTGGTGCTCAAGAAGAAATACATAGGTGTATGGATCTGGGGAAAATTTATAGGGAAAAGGGGATAGGGATGAGCAAGCAGTTCACTATTCGGTGGTCAGATATATTAGGTGACCAACCACTGATCATTCACCTATGTTGGTGTTGTTGCTGTAACCATTGGGCATATCATAACAAAAGAAGAGGGAATTACTCGGTTGGGAAAGACTGCGTAACAGAAGGGTTTACTATTAGCAACAAAAATTGATCAAAACTAAAGTATCAAACGGTAATAAATTTATTGATCAAAATAATCAAGTCATCTTCTTGTTAATGAATCATTTAGATACATTGATATATTCCATAAAAGCAAAAAACAATATGGTATTGGACAAGTAACCCTGTAACATAGTGGACAAACGAATAAATATAAAGGTGCAGCGCTAAATCAATAAAACAACCATAGAGAAAATATATAATTGCTAAATCACAAAGGAAGTGCTGATATAATAAACAGCACAAAAAATGTCCAATTATAAAATGTCCAAGTATGAAGAAATGAATCCACCAGGAATGTGATGATCACAGCAAACAAATGTGACTGATAATGGAACCCTTCACCATGAACCGAGTGGCCTCTCACCTGGTCCCAAAGATCAATCAAGCAATCTCATAAAGGTCAGCAGATAAATGGCAAAGGTCTCTTGTAATCTTGAAAGAACAGTGACAAACACCATAATTATTAAAATGAATGATTTCATTCATTTTAATAATTATGGTGTTTGTCACTGTTCTTTCAAGATTACACTTTATGTGTGTCTTGTTTTATTGATTTAGCGCTGCACCTTTATATTTATTTATCTGGAGGGATTTGATCGTTTGACCCTGGTGTTCAGCTGCTTTTAGTTATTTTTGTGTCATATGTGCGCTGATATACCTTTTTATATATAGTGGACAAACGAGACAACACACACAAAATACAAAACAACGCTGAACACAGTCCGGACGCTTTGTGGTGATCAGTGAACCAGTAACTAATCAATTAAGGTAGGTGTGATAATCTGTGAGGATCATAATCGATCACTGGAATTACAGAATTATGGTATAAACTGGCACTGATCAGCACAAATAAAGGGGAGACAGGTAGATGAAGGAGCTAAAGAGGAAAGAGACTGCACATTGGAGTGCTAGGCCGGCATCAAGGAAATAACTTTATGCAGGTATTCGTAATTTCTAGTAGAAGGTCAAGAGCTGCAGAAATAGTCCCACATTAATCAAGCAACCATGAATTGTTCTGTGCCTCACAAATGGCTGTTTAGGACATAGTCTGCTCGTTAATTCTTCCCAAAAGCAAGCAACTCATAAGGATACTCATACTAATTCATAGCAACATTAATTGCATATAGAGAGTCAGATGTTGTTGCTGACTTTAGGTATCCCGTCCTAAGATGGGCACCTATGTCACTGCTGTACTGGATTAGATAATGGAAGGACCTATAAAACAGGGTGTGATTTCAATCACAGTCCTTGTTGGTGTAATACATTAAAAATCAGTACGTTACCACCCTGTTGGGAAGAGGTCAATTCCAAAGGTCCATATCATTGCAGTCAGCTGCAAAATTAAAGTGGTTTTGGGCTGTGGAGATTGATGTTCATTTCTAGTAAATGCGCTGTAACTTCACTTAGCGGTGCAACTGACTCACAGCTCCATCCCTTTACTTCTTGGTTCCTCCAACAAGCCGGTACTCATGTACAAGTACCGCTGTTAGTGCCTACATAAGCAGGCGTCCTGTTACTCCTGAGTGTTCGACTCCTATAGCATCCGTGAGCGTGACGGCGCCATCAATAACGTCAATGCGTTTCGCTGGGCTAATAGTGTAGCTTCATCTCGGACGTTGATTGGTGTAGGGACCACACTCCCTTTTTATTGCGGTGTGCTTGCGTGGTCACAACCAATCAGGTATTGAGATTTACAGGGGAAACTATCTTGTTCTGTATAGCGGTTACTTTACGAGAATACATGTATTGAATAACAGGTATCAATCGTTTAATTGCAAGTGCGTCAATTCTGTATCACTTCAGAATAAAATCCCGTGTTTGCAGAATGTAATATATATGGATTTTAACAAAGTATGAAACACTGCAATGGTAGAAGGAGATTGGGGAATGAAACAAAGTCCAATATTTGTTTTGGAGATGAGGAAAGAGTAAAGGATTTTTCAGAGAACCAAACCACCAAAAGTAGACAAATGGGAATAACATGGACATTCACGGTATTGTTTATCTAAGCACAAGAGACTTCATTTTGTTCTCACTGTTGAAATATGTTCTGTAATATCTCCTACTAAACGCTCTCTACTCCCCCCTCCCTTCTCAAGGTTTTACTTTTGCAATTGTTCAATTCGTTTTTAATAATATAATAATATATAATTAATAATATATTTCTATTTGTTAGTTTTTAATAACATATTTCTATTTGTCAGTTTTTAATAACATCTCACACCACCCCTTTTTGTTATGTATAAAATAACATGTAATAATAAGTTTTGACACTGAACGGACATTTTAAACACAGTGATTGAGTCCTGTGAATCTGTTCCTGCAGCTGCAGTATTAACTTTGTTTTAGAGTCCCAATCAGAAATCAGTCATAACAGCTACATTTTTTGTGTAATTAAGCGGAGGAACAATCAAACAGTTAGACGAATGACATTAATGAGCACAAAGGTAAGATAAATGAGTTTATTATGTAGTAGTGGTGGGTGGATGCTATTCCTTAGGATCCCCGTGAAAACGAGTAAGAAGGGGTCCTGTTAAGTCTCCAAAAACACCTGTAAATTTAATTCAGTGTTTAAGCCGACTGGAACAAGAGACTTCAAACGGTACACCCACCACTTCTCTTTTTGCAAGAGGATGCGATCAAAGTCGCTGCGTCGAGTGGGTAACTTTAAAGCATAAATGCCTTTCACCTGCATACCTACAGAGCTTCCTCCGTGATATAAGGCGAAGTGTTTGGCTAGCGGCTTTTCTGGAATTTTTCCCTTGTCATTAATTTCCCATAAATGTTCCCCTAATCGTATTTTAAGGGATCTCTTTGTTTTGCCTACATAGATTTTGGGGCAGGGGCAAGTAATCATATAAATGACACGGGACATAGAACAGTTTATTAAGTCTCGTATTTCATAACTTTCATCCCTGAAGGTGGACGTTCTGTGTACAAACAGACAAATCTGACATTTATTACACGGGAACATACCTGTGCTACGTGGGTACTCGGCTAGCCAGGTGGCATCTGGCTGTCTAGTAGATTCTGACTTGATTAGCAGATCACCCAGGTTCCTGGCATGTCGGGCCACCAATCTGGGTGAGGTGTCCACTATATTAGCCAAGCCTGGGGAGTTTGTTAGGACTCCCCAGTGTTTTTCCAAAATGGAACGGACTGCGTCCCACTGGGAACCCAAAGCAGTTATGATTCTGGTCTGGTCATTAGTAGTTTGGGGGCGGTGATCTTCAGGGTCAGGTGGGTCCACGGCAAGTAGACTATCACGATCTCTGCTTGCAGCTCTTTTTTTGGCCTTTTTGATTTGTCCATGCGAGTAACCTTGTTCGCGGAACCTCGCATTGAGTTCTATAGACTCCCTTCTATAATCACTACTCTTAGAGCAGTTCCTTTTTATGCGCAAAAATTGCCCCACTGGTATACCATTTTTTACCCAGTGGGGGTGAAGACTAGTGGCGCATAGAATCGTGTTCGCTGCTGTCTTTTTACGGAACGTACAAGTGTGAAGCAGGCCATTCTCAAGAGTAATCTGCAAATCGAGAAAGGGTAAACTCGCCCGATCAAAGATCTTTTTTTTTTAGATCTGGTCTAAACTGACCTTGAAAAAGTCAACTGGACAAAAAACTAGTGACAATTTAACAGATGATGAAAGGTGGACACTTAATGATCTCTAAAAAAGAAAAGACATTATCATCAAAAAGAGCGATAAGGGTGGTAACGTAGTGTTGTTGAATCAACAACACTACGAAAAAGAGGCAAAACGTCTACTTAATGACAAATCCACCTATGCCAGGTTAGATCCTAACCCATTTTCCCTAGTCATTCAGGAATTAAATACAAAATTGGTGGCTGCTAAAGATGAGGGGCTTCGAACAGCACGTGAGTTCCAACATCTGTATGTCTGGGAGTTCAATGTTCCTACCTTCTATATCATTCCAAAAATACATAAGAACTTGCAGGACCCACCTGGCAGGCCAATTGTATCGGCCTGCCAAAGCCCCCTTGAGAGAATGGGTAGGTACTTGGACTCCCTGTTAAAAGACATGGTTAAACATTTAAAATTATGTACAGGATACCAGACATGTCTTGGCAAAAATTTCTGAATTGACAGAGTTAAACCCAATGGAGGACGTATGGTTAGTAGCAATTGACGTTGAGTCATTGTACACTTTAATACCTCACAAATGGGGTATTAAAGCCGTGGGGACATTCCTGGATCATTCATATCCTGAATCAGGGCCACAAAATGAACTTCTTGTTGACTTATTGGAGTTTGCATTGCTCAACAATTACTTCTAGTTCTCAACTAACTACTACCAGCAGATACGTGGTACCTCTATGGGGGCAGCGTGGGCTCAGGCCTACGCCTGCCTCCATTTGGGTCTATGGGAGGAGGAAGATGTCTATCCATCGTCAATGTACCGTGACCATGTGCATACTTGGTTGCGGTACATTGACGATGCCCTGGTGATTTGGAAGGGCACTCTTCATGATTTACATGAGTTCATGGAAGAACTAAATGTAAATCAACGAAATATACGGTTAACGTACAACTTTGATCGGGCGAGTTTACCCTTTCTCGATTTGCAGATTACCCTTGAGAATGGCCTGCTTCACACTTGTACATTCCGTAAAGAGACAGCAGCGAACATCCTTCTATGCGCCACTAATCATCACCCCCACTGGTTAAAAAATGGTATACCAGTGGGGCAATTTTTGCGCATAAAAAGGAACTGCTCTAAGAGTAGTGATTATAGAAGGGAGTCCCTTGAACTCTATGCGAGGTTCCGCGAACAAGGTTACTCGCATGGACAAATCAAGAGGGCCAAAAAAGAGCTGCGAGCAGAGATCGTGACAGTCTAGTTAGGCTGGACCCACCTGACCCTGAAGATCACCCCCCCAAACTACTAATGACCAGACCAGAATCATAACTGCTTTTGGTTCCCAGTGGGACGCAGTCCGTTCCATTTTGGAAAAACACTGGGGAGTCCTAACAAACTCCCCAGGTTTGGCTAATATAGTGGGCACCTCACCCAGATTGGTGGCCCGATGGGCCAGGAACCTGGGTGATCTGCTAATCAAGTCAGAATTTACTAGACAGCCAGATGCCACCTGGCTAGCCGAGTACCCACGTAGCACAGGTATGTTCCCGTGTAATAAATTGTCAGATTTTCATACACAGGAAGACCTCAGCCAGGACGAGGCGGGGCTAAGTGGCAGCCAGAAGAAGCCTGGGCCCAGCAGGGGCCTGACCGAATCGCAGGTTCCTCCCCTCCGCCTTCCAACCAAAAGACCCAGGAAGGGGAGTCACGTGCAGGATTCAGCACTCATGCTGATTCAGGAGGCTTCTGCGTCCCTCAGAGCCACCCCCACTCCTGAAGAGGCCTTTGCCTGCATGGCTACCACCAAACTGCAGGGCATGCAGGAGGGTCAATGCCAGCTGTGTGAGGACCTTCTTTATAAAGTCTTAACTAAGGGGGTGAGGGGCTAAATCACCCAATACCCACCTGAGTGAGTTGGAACATCCGCCTCCTCCTCCTGCCACAACTACACCACCAGAGCCACAGCGTGGAAGGAAGCGTGGAAGGAAGACCAGAGAGTGATGATCTGGGTTCAGTCTGGTCTGGCAAAAGATGCAGTCTCTTGTATGACCACAGCCTGGGGACATACATGTCATCTGCTGCTGTCAGGATCTCTGGGACTTCTGGAGAAGTCTGCACTCCCTTAGATATGGACTCCTCAGGCCACCAATTTTGATGTAAAATAATTGATGTCGGCCCTGGGGGCCAAAGGCTTCGCCAATTTCTGCTGTTTCTCCAGCGTTGCCTCCCTCTTTGTTTGGTTCTGAGCCATTACTAAAGGAGTTTTTATTTCAATTATACTCGCCTATGTGTGTTTTCCTTCAAAAAGGACAGTTTGTTTGTGAGGAGGCAGGTACATTTCAAAAATACAATGTGAAATTAACAAGGGACACCAACACAATCTCCTTGAGAGTAAATAATACAAGATATCAATGGTGTTGTGATAACTTGACACACAAAACACACACAAAAATATTCTGGAGTAAGGCTTGATTCACACCTATGCAATTTTAGTGCTTTTTGCATTTTGCAGATTTGCACTACAGATCATGCTCCATAGAAAACAAGGTAAATGGGCTGTAGTGCAAATCTGAAAAATGCAAAAGGCATTAAAAATGCATAGGTGTGAATCAGGCCTAAAACCCAAAAAAACAAAAAAAAACATCAGCCTTGAAAAAAATACAAAACAAAACTAGAAAAAAAATCAGCCTTGAAAAAAATACAAAACAAAAATAAAACAACAAAAAAGAAATTTGGTCAGATGTGACAAATCAAAATATATTGAGGGAATCACAATAAATAATAAAGAAAGAAGTTTGTGAGAAGTCTGTGTGAATACGAGCAGCAAAACTACTTAATTCTTCTCACATTATAAGGAAGAAGAGAGTGCGCTGTATTAAACAATTTAAAACATTTCAGCGTGACGAAAGTGCTCTATCCATTCTGAACGCTAATTTTACCAGACCGAGCTGTTCCGTCTCGGAATTTCTTCTGAGCATGTGTGGTACTTTGTGCGTTGGAATTGTCCACACACGGTCGGAATTGACGCGATCTGATTTTGTTGTCGGAAAATTTTATAGCCTGCTCTCAAACTTTGTGTGTCGGAAAATCCAATGGAAAATGTCCAATGGAGCCCACACATGGTCGGAATGTCTGACAACACGCTCCGATCGCACATTTTCCGTCGGAAAATCCGACCATGTGTACGGGGCATTACTATTATGGGGACAACTTGAAATTTGGGATTAGCCTTTCACTTTCAATGATAACAGTAAACTTGACAAATACAAAGGGTAAATCTCCCTAATGAGGGCACAGAAAGAAAATAAATAAATAAATAAATAAACATGGCAAGTCCTTCTCCTATCTATCCAAAACTAAAAAAAAAGTACTTTGAGCAGGGGCGGTCTGACCAGTCGAGCACTTCACCCGTGGTCCGGGGGCCCTGCCGAGGAAGGGGGCCTGCCGCCTGCTGAAACTTGCGGCTGAGGCGACCATCTTTTTGGGGCCTGGGCCCCAGCACACACTATAGCCCAGGGCAGGCCAGGGCCTCCGGACTGCATGTGGGGCCCAAAGCAACTGCAGCAGCTGGGCTGTCCCTGTAGCCTACGCTTCTCACCCAGCTGGGCTGTCCCTGGAGCATCCCATTTAGTTCATGGCATGGCCAGGGGATGGAGACTAGAGGTCAGATGACCATGAAGTGAGGACCATGAAGAGGACCATGAAGTGTGAGGGGCTGGACGAGACCTATTTTCTGATTTCGGCATACATGTCACTGCTGCCAGACACCATGGAGCCGGAGACACAGTGAGTACCACTGCCTCTGATTATAATTTAAATTTAAATGTATCCCTACATGATGGCGTTGTGGATACAGATAGGTATAAGTGTGCCAATGTCCTAAATATATTGCAAAATGTATTCAAAAGAAGGAAATATGAAACATAGAGGCACATCTGTAGCGCTGAGGTACAATGAACTTTTATTTATCTTTAAAATTCACATTATTGACATAACATGTTAAAAACAAAACATGGTGTTTGCTCTAAACGGTGCTCGCACCACCTAACACAACCAACTATTACCGCCGGGAAACAGATCGATCAATAATGATTCAAATGAGATGATGTCAAATAGAAGGAGCAACTGGTTGGTGGTAGAGACGTAGTGAAGAAAACTCTACATGTTACGCGCCCTTAAGCACTTCTTCAGGAGCTTGCAGTCTAATATATACATGAAAACAATAGAAATAATGAAAAACAAACAGACAGCCAAATAATGTATCAGAACTGAGAATATAACAATAATTTAATAATAATGTAAACAATAACCAACATGTCAAGGAGTCTGCCCCCCCCCAAAAAAAAAACATTGGGATGCAACCAACCCAGAAGATGGACAAAACCCAATTGCAGGGGCGTATAAAACTACACAAGTGTGATCTCCTGAGGCAGGTAACGGCTAGTGTAAAACAGGGAAAAGAAAAATACTTACGGTGCATATAGCATCTACAAAATAGGGGATAGTTTTATGGCTTTTTTGTTATTCATTTTTTTTTTACTAGTAATGGCAGGGATCTGCGATTTTTATCAGGACTGCGACATTATGGCGGACACGTCGTACAATTTTGACACATTTTTGGGACCATTGGCATTTTTACAGCGATCAATGCAATAAAATTGCATTGATTACTGTAAAAATGTCACTGGCAGTAAAGGGGTTAAACACTAGGGGGCAGTAAAGGGGTTAAGTGTGTCCTAGTACGTGTTCTAACTGAAGGGGGAAGGGGACTGTGCAGGGGAGATGACAGATCGTCTGTTCCTACTCTGTAAGAACAGACGATTCGCATCGGCTACGTGGGCGAGCAGGGGGGCGCACATCTCCGGCGGCGCGCATGCACCCCCTAGTGGCTGTCTATGGTATCGACGTACCATGAGGCTGATTCGCGCAAGAGATTTCATTTTTATTTATTAACTCAGTTTTATCTTTTAGATTTAGCAGGAATTCTGATAGTTATGTTGTATTTATGTCTGCTAATAGTTTTTTTGTATTTTTAGCACAATATAGCTTTAATATTTTCTTGGGGGCGGGGCCCTGTGAGGTAGTCTGTATGGGGCACCCTAAATTCCTATCAGCAGCCCTGCTCAGCACTATCACTAATCCCATCCTCCTCCTCCCCGCAGCACTGCCACTGCCCCCCCTCCCCCAGCACTGTCACTGATCAAGGGGTGGCACTACCAAATCAGAATATTATTTTGAGTAAAAAAAAGTTCCTCATTCTTGTTAAAAATAAAATCTGCTGTTCCCCAGCTAAGCTTGCTTAAATCAGATTTTTATAGCTACCAGTAATTATTGTAAACAGTGAAGTGGTTTTTGTTGGAATACATGTGTATTTTGCATGTATTTCAGTAGAGATATATTATTCAGCCAGTAGATGGCAGTGTTTATAACTTTTTAGCTGCATCTATCACTATACACTATGTTCTATATTCTTCCTGAATAGAAGTTTCCTGTTTCCAGTTAAGCAGCAGATAAACACATGTGATCTGTGCACTCTCTGTTCTGTAGGGCTATATACAGAATTTCTAACATTTTCAATCAGCGGTACAGCTATCTCATTTGCCTATATTTGATTTGCAAGGGGGACTACATGGGGGAAGCATTCAGCTGTAAGGGTACCAGCTTCCAGGAAGTCATCCTCTGGACCCCCGTATCAAAGGGTCGGGTGGAGTTTAAATGTGAGTGTGAGTGTCCAAGGGGGTTCAGTCTTCTGTTATCAGAACAGTTTGCTCAGAGGTAGCCTGTCTGCCCGATGGTTGTGCACTGGAGCGGTTCTTTTTCTCCCAAGAAGGGGTCAGGCGGATGAAGCATTGGGAGCCTGAAGTGCCTGTGAAATCCAGTGGCAGAAGGTGAAGGTGGTTCAGGAGATCATGAACTTCTTCCGGAGAGGACAAGGAGTACAAGTGATTCTGATCATTAAATGAGAGTTTGAAAGGGAACCCCGTTTGTATTTTATCCCTTTGTTTTGAAGTATGGTGATAAAAGGTTTTAGGGCTTTGCTCTTTTAAATAGTCTGAGGTGTCAGGTTAAGAAATCACTGTCTCGTCTAAAGGAGCGGTTGCCATCCTTGTTGCTGAGCAGGTCGCCAGTGGAGCTTCAGAAGTCTATGTAAAGGCATGAGAGGGACCCAAGACTTTTCCCATCCATCGCTCAGGGACTACAGAGCAGGTGGGTTGTATGCATGGCGAGTGGGAAGAGCTGTATCTGCTTTAGTCAGCTGCTGAAGCTCCCAAACGGTGTAGAGACAAGTCAGTTGTGGCCATCTTTTTCGGCTGCTCGTAAACTCCCCTAATTGGTTATTGTTTTCAAAGTGAAGTTTTACCACATTCACTAAAGTCTGGGGAAATGTCCTTGCAAAGTGAAAGTTCCAAGTTTGCCTTAAGTAAATCAACCCCTGTGCAAGCAGTTTCAGATATTTCTCTTTTTTTGCTTTGCATCAAAAGGAATTAATTTACATTGGTCTCCAAGGCCAATCTCCTCATTCTATGTGTAGCAGAATCTCTTCCCTCTTCCAGTCTAATGGGTTTGAGGCCAAAAATAGCTGACATCCTTCAATATGTGGTGGGTTGTGAGGCATAGTCGGTGCAAAGGTGGTAAAGGTCATTGGGCGCCAGACACTTCTTGGATGTAAAAGAGGTTTTATTTTCTTTGACAGTCCTTTTTATATTTTGTAGGGGAAAGAGGGTTAGGGTTAAGTAGTTGCAATTTAAAATGGCAGACTCCGAGACTTCAATAGGAGAACAGTCGTACAGGGAAAGGTCCCAGCAAGGTGCCACTTCAGCACATGCACAATTGCTGTCTCCTATGGTAACGGTACTTAATCAGTTCCTAACTCAAAGTAACAGTTCTCTCAGCTGTACTACAACTTCTCCTTGTAGTTCTTCAACCTCTTGAGCTCCTGGTCTCTTACTGGACCCTCTGACTCATTAAATCTGAATCCTGTGAGCTCCTCAAGGCTTTTGCGGTGGTATCTCCCTCAAGCATCACCCACGCTTCCCTGCTGGGTTCCTAGCTTGGCACTTCGAATAACTTCAAGCTTCACCCCGGCTGACTGGCTCGGTCCCCAGCTTGACACACAAGCCTGCTCTGCAAGCATCCCCTCTGCTGGTTGGGTCCTTGACTTGATCACTGCCTGAAGTTTCCTGATTCTCCACCGTGCCAGTTCAGTGAGAATACTGCTCCAGTACTTGCTTCAGTTACTCACTGTGGTCCCTGGTAAAGGTGATTGATCTCTTTGTGGCGACAGCTTCCCTTCTACATCCGACCACTGACAGATTCTCTGGCCGGCAGAACCGTCACTTTTGGTTGGACTGAAAGTCGCAGTCCCAACCCTGCGTTGCCTTCTTACTTCTGGATAGGCCCTCACAGTCTGGCAGCCTGATGCCCCTGGGATAGACCCAATCTCTGGCCTAGCAGCCTGGGGTGTACGACACACGTCCACCCAGACGACGGTCCGGGTGGCACACAAGAACCTGGATCACCTGACCTCACCCGAATATATAGGCTCCCCCAGCAGGCAAAATGATTCAACAAAATCTCTGCCCATTGGCTGAGATACCCCACATACCCATAACCTGACCTTTAATTGTCCTTCTCAATCTAATACCTCCAAGTCCCAGCCACCTGGTGGTAGAAGAGGAAGGTACAACCAGGCCAAACTTAGGGAGAAGTCAATGGAATCCTAGTAATTAACTACAGTAGTTACTCCTGACAAGGAATTTGGTGAGGAGCTCCCTGACTAAACCCCAGGGTGCTACATCTGGAAAAAGGACAATACCCTCTGTCAGTGGTCTAAAGCTCAAAAGAAGATAGATCATGCAGTTTGAAAATTAACTACATGGTACACTGTCAGTAATTCATTGATGATTTCTATTACTAAGAGATATTATAATTACATGCAATGTGTATTATATAAAAAAAGTATACGTTGAAACAAAGTCTTGGTTGCAGACCTCACTAAAGCTGGCTATACACTAGTAGATTTTATAATGAAAATTTGTATAAAACAATTTTACTACATTTGACAGCTTGACAAATCTAATTCGAAAGTACGGTAGCTAAAAATTTCATTTGCTTTTAACTTTTGATTTTGGAATGAACTGGTACCAAAATTAAAACCACATTCACTGTTAGAAATCCATTCTTTTTCAAGAAAAATTTTCCATCTTACTTTGAATTTTCTTGTCACTGCGAATGTTGATTTGACCTTAATAACAGTTGTAAAATCAAACAAATGTTCTTAAAACAAATGTTTTTGAACCTAATTCTACTATTGTGAACTCAGCTCAAGGGGGGGGGGGGTACTGCTTACAAATGAATATTTATCAATTTATCATTGGATTCAGGTTCATGCATATTTGTTATTATCTAATCAGGCTGGGTTCACATTGGTGCGTTGTGCAATATAGCATGTGATTAGCAGCGCACTGCTGTGCAAATCACATGCGATGTCTGTGCAATGCGAATTCAGCCATTCAGATTGTATGGCTGAATTTGCATCGCATTTGGACCAAAACCACGCAGGACCCTTTTTTTGGTCCGCACCAGAATCCGCTCCCATGAGTGTTCACACACATGTGATTTAATTCCTCTCCGAATTTACAGTTTGCACTGCGATATGCGAACCGAACTGGGGATGTCATTAACTTTGTATTGACACTCACAGCGGTTCGTATAAGGCAGTGTGAACTGCCTGCGAGTCAGGTGCGATGCCGGAAACCACAGTGGATTAGCAGAGTTTCCAGCATCGCACCAATGTGAACTGAGCCTAAATGCAAAAAATCTCACCACTGTCACAGACTGTTTTAAAATAACTATTAACTTAGTTCTACACCATTCCTAATAGGATATATTCCCAGTGTAGTGCATACCCCATGAACTGAACCATTAATCACTACTATTAATATTTTTTTTATATCTACACAAGAAAGAACAAACTCGGGAGACCTTTTGGAGAGTATTATATAAATTTTCCTGGGAGACTATAGTCAGCACAGAAAGCAATGGGAAATATCACCAACAGGGACATAAACAAAATGAAACGCATATTTAATAAAAGTGAGGGAGGGCTAGAACTTCTGATAACATTTTTATTGTAGTCTTTGGAGTTAATTTACTAAAGGCAAATAGGCTGTTTGTTTTGCAAGAGAATTTTCAATTTCAATTTAAATTTTTACTTAACATTGTGAATATGGTAAAAATTCACTTTGCAAAGAATACCCAATCACGTGCAAGGGGGAAAAAAAAAAAAACAGTTTTTTTCTTACACATGATAATGGAAGTTAGCGGAAGTTTGCCTGATTCACTAAGATTTTCTTGCAAAGCAAGCTGCCTATTTTCCTTTAGTAAATCAACCTCTGACCTGTTTTTCTTCTTCTCATATGTGTCGCACCACCAATTTTTGCACAAAGTCTGGAAATAAGGGAAATCTCCCCAATGGGGTCCCAAGCAAAAAACTCATTCTCACTTGCTTTGATTTTTATATGACTGTATTTATTTGTACTATTACCACATATATACGTACTATTGGAATTACTAAATAAAGAATTAAAATACATAAATAAATAATAGTTCAACAGTGTGTGGTGTTTGTTAAATAAAATACCCATGTCCCATCTGATTTTTATGGAAAGTTCTTCAGGAGTTGCAATAGCATGTTCACCTAGGAGGAGGTCCTGGTGCATACTCAGTATGTGCTGGTTGGGGTTATATCATCTAGCAAACCTGGGAAGGTCTTGGCATTCATAGCCTGGAAAAAGAAAATGTAGGTTGACCCAATATGGTTGTTTGTCCTGTGATCCCTAGAAGACTAGATAGTAATAGATGTAAGCTGGCCATAAACCAGTAGAATTAAATTTTAACATTCGTATGGAAGTTCAGAAGGTAACCTCTCAGAACATTCACTTTTTGCCATCATTGAGTTTACTAATTTTGTTCAAAAGCTCACCCAGTACTGATACTTGAATGTAATCCCAGACATATTAAACAGGTTACTTTTGTGCCTAGTACATGTACATTACAAATTTTCCAAAACAAAAAGCACATTTACCATTTGTTTTGTTTGAGAAAATTTTTCCATCCTGCTCCTTTGAATTTTCTCATCATTACAGTTGACAATGATTGTTGATTTGACCCAACTAACCATTAGAAAAAAAACAAATGTTCTGAAAATGAAAATTTTCAAATCTAATTTCTACTGGTGCATGGTCAGCATTAAAGCCCAATTACATTTTTGCATATATTACTGTAATGTTGCATAGGCAGCAATTAATAAGTCCTTTGGTTTCCTTTTTCACAGAATGCTGTACTGCATTATACTGTATAAGCAACCTGGCTGCATTAATACATGCAGAAGGTTTCACTGGGCTTTTAATTCTCAGGCAGCTTTCATAAATAATGATATTTTTGCCATTATGACAACTTTGTAATGATTTTTTCTGGGTATCTCCAGATTGGCATAGATAAGAAACAGAAACTATATACTTGTGAAAACTTTTATTAAGATAAATAATTTTAGTTTACATTGATCTAATGCCTCCACAGTATAGATCGTCAGGCCAGTCTCTTCTAGGTCCCCTTAAGGTGCACTGATACCACTCATAGAATATCTTCCATGTCGTCTTTTATAGGGATTTCATCTCACTATAGGGTGTAGATATTTCTAGGAGCTGTAATCTTCAGATTAAAGTCCTCTCGAATCCGTGACTATTACCAAAAGCTCTTGCCTGCCCTGTCATAGAGCCACCAAACAGAGATCATCCTCATCATCCTCTAGTTGATCCTCTCCACTGTCCTCACCCCACCATAATGCATAGCCATATCAAGAGGCTGTGATTTTCATGATAAAGGTCTTCCATCCCTTGTATATTAATAACCTATAGCTCTCCTAATGTGTTTACATTGCCCCCACCCTATTACTCCCTTCATTCACAACCTGTCCATGGAATGGCAGCAATGCCTGAAGAGGCAGTTCAGGGTATGGATGAGTCATTGCTATGGGTCATAGCTGGAACACTGCTGCCTTCACATGAATTAACATTAATTTAATTTAGAGTTTTGATTCACAATTCTTAAAATTGATGGAAAAAGGTAGAAGCTTCATTTAGTGGGCAGGAAACCTCAGCTAATTCCTTGCTGAGAGGTCAAAGATTGGTAAGAAAAGGGTACAGTTTGTTTCCTCTTAATAAGCACGCTTCACTTGATTGCCAGTTTATAAGCGTTAGAAAAATCTGATAGGACAGAAATTTCCAATGACCTGAGAAAAATCTAATTTCAATGCTTCCTATCTTCTGAGTCAAGGTTCTTCAAACTTTTCAAATAAAGGACCAGTTTACTGTCTTTCAGACTTTAGGGGGACAGACTGGGAGTAAAAATGAGTGGGAGTGGTCAGAGTAAAAACTCACATAGCACTTGTAGTCGGTAGGGGGAGGAATAATGCCCTGTAATTGGTGCCAGTGGGAGGAATAGTGCCCCATCGTTGGTGTCAATGGAAGGTAAAGTGACCCATCATTGGTGTCAGAGGTAGTAATAGTGCATGCTCCGTCATGCGATGATGCTCATGTTTTGGCTAGTGAGCTACCACCCGACCTCCCGCCGCTGCCTGATGGATGGCAGGAATGAGCTGCGCCCAGAGGATACCGGCATCCATTAGGCAGGCACGCTGCCATTCCCTGCTTCACCAGCCTCGCTCGCTCCTGCCCTCTGATGAGACCGAGGAAGCTGCAATATCTGAGGCAGCTCCCCGGCAGGCACTGCTGTCGCTCAATCTATCTGGCCAGAAGCTTAATTCATCCGCTCACAAGAGTCGGGTTCCTAAGCTGAGGTGCAGGGGCGCAGACCCCAAAAAGGGGGGTGGATTTCTGACCTTCAGCACAGGAGGAGACCGCTGAAGAGGACAGTAGACTTGAAATAAGAACAATATACAGTTCTGTTATATCTTGGATATACTGAAGTGAAGGCTTCTGTACTTTGCTGAAGAGAATACTCTTTTTTAACTCTAGACTGTATATTGCTTGTTAAAGTGTCAGTTTCCTGATAAGCAAATAGTAACTATAAAACATAAAATCTTGGACTCACCCCTATGACCAGGCCCGGATTTACTCCCTTTGCCGCCCCAAGGCCGAGTCCTTCAATGCCGCCCCCCCCACACACACACACACGCACACACACACGCACACACACCACCATTCTCGTCCTTTATCGATGACTGCTACAATAGAGCAATTAAAAACATATCTCCACACACGAAAACACTGAAAATAACTTGCTTTAATTGTACAGACTGAAAATACTCTGTAATGCAGAAAATGCCTTTTAAAGATTATAGTAGTAAGAAACTCCCTAAAATTTTTTAGTTCTAACTTTTTTTTTGGCAAACTCATCGATAATATCTTTGTAGGACAAAGTATTTAAAAGTTTTGACTCAATAGGAAGTAAAGCTAAACTGTTAGGTCTTTCTTGACCCAAAGATGATCGTAAATAGTTCTTTATGCAAATACATTTCATTCATTTTTATGCACCACAGCTCAGTTGCAGTGCATAGAAACAGTATGCATTTTGCACCACACTGCTCAGCCCTTTTACATCAGTGTCCTCAGTCCCCCCTTTACATCACGACCCCCTTTTACATCAGTGTCCTTAGCCCCCCCTTATGTCACATCCCCCCTGCCTCATTACAAACCCCCCATTACAGACTGACCCATCACAGACTAACCCCCCCATCACAGACCCTCCCATCACAGACTGACCCCCCCAAATCACAGACCCCTCATTACAGACTGACCCCCCATCACAGACCCCCCCATTACAGACTGACCCATCACAGACCCCCCCCATTACAGACTGACCCATCACAGACCCCCCCATCACAGACCCCCTCATCACAGACCCCCTCATCACAGACCCTCCCATCACAGACTGACCCCCCAAATCACAGACCCATCATTACAGACTGACCCCCCATTACAGACTGACCTGACCCATAGCAGACCCCCCCCATCATAGACTCACCCAAACCCATCACAGACCCCCCATCACAGACTGACCCCCCCAATCACAGACTGACCCCCCAATCACAGACTAAGCCCCCATCACAGTCCTCTCTCAATATATAACTCCTTTACAGCACAGCATTCCCCCCTCCCCAAAGAACCCTACCTTATTCACACAAGACATGGAGGCTGGCCACTCTGTACAACGGGCGGGACTTTTTACGTTAAAAGTGAGTGATTTATTGCTGTTACCACCCCGCTGCCTAGCAACCAATCACCCACTTCTTAACTTAAAAAGTCCCGCCCTTTGTCTAGAGCGGCCGCGCTTCATGTTTTGTGTGAATAAGACAGGCAGCGTGGGGAGGGGGCAGTGCAGTTATATTAGAGAAGGCACGGACCTGCCATGCTGCCAGGGCCGATCCTAGGGTCACAGATGCCTGGGTGCAGAAATATTTTTGGTGCCCCCACATGGGCGTGGTCATCTAACTCCTCCGCTTTACAAATGTTTCTATGGCAACGACTCAAACACAGAGATGCTCCCCTTAGAAGTCTTCGTTACCCTGGGATCCTCCCATGATCTCTTAACAATAAATAAAATACAGGAAGAGCTTACACTAATGAGACCTGAGATGGTCAGAGACTGCAATCATAGTACAGGAGATGGTCAGAGACTGCAGACATGATACAAGAGACGGTCAGAGACTGCAGACATGGTACAGGAGATGGTCAGAGACTGCAGACATGATACAAGAGATGGTCAGAGACTGCAGACATGGTACAGGAGATGGTCAGAGACTGCAAACATGATACAAGAGATTGTCAGAGACTGCAGACGTGATACAGGAGATGGTCAGAGACTGCAGACATGATACAGGAGATGGTCAGAGACTGCAGACGTGATACAGGAGATGGTCAGAGACTGCAGACGTGATACAGGAGATGGTCAGAGACTGCAGACGTGATACAGGAGATGGTCAGAGACTGCAGACGTGATACAGGAGATGGTCAGAGACTGCAGACATAGTACAGGAGATGGTCAGAGACTGCAGACATAGTACAGGAGATGGTCAGAGGCTGCAGACATGATACAGGAGATGGTCAGAGACTGCAATCATAGTACAGGAGATGGTCAGAGACTGCAGACATAGTACAGGAGATGGTCAGAGACTGCAAACATGATACAAGAGATGGTCAGAGACTGCAGACATAGTACAGGAGATGGTCAGAGACTGCAGACATAGTACAGGAGATGGTCAGAGACTGCAGACATGATACAGGAGATGGTCAGAGACTGCAATCATAGTACAAGAGATGGTCAGAGACTGCAAACATGATACAAGAGATGGTCAGAGACTGCAAACATGATACAAGAGATGGTCAGAGACTGCAAACATGATACAAGAGATGGTCAGAGACTGCAGACATAGTACAGGAGATGGTCAGAGACTGCAAACATGATACAAGAGATGGTCAGAGACTGCAGACATGATACAAGAGATGGTCAGAGACTGCAGACATGATACAAGAGATGGTCAGAGACTGCAGTTCTTATGGACGTTAGTAGATAATGGCCAATCGGCCCTCTCACCTGACCCAGCGATACAGCAATGGTTCCTCTGAGCAGGAGTCAGCTCACTCTGAATTGCCCGTGGCGACTCCGCTGGGTAGTACCCAGATCTGTATTCCTGCAATGACTCCATTCCTTTCTCCGCCAGGCATGGCGCCAGGCTGTGTGGCTTTCCCTCTGGGGGCGCAGGGAAGCGGGGTTCTCTCTCTAATGGTTTTCCCTCAGCACTGCCCTCTCCCTCTGGAGCCCTGGGTGTACTTTCCTGGGTGTAGACCCCCCCAGGACAAACCACCCCTCCCTTCATTAGTACAGACCCCCCCAGGACAAACCCCCCCCTCCATTAGTACAAACCCCCCCAGGACAAACCCCCCTCCATTAGTACAAATCCCCCCAGGATAACCCCCCCTCCATTAGTACAGACCCCCCAGGACAAACCCCCCTCCATTAGTACAAATCCCCCCAGGATAACCCCCCCTCCATTAGTACAAATTCCCCCAGGATAACCCCCCCTCCATTAGTACAGACCCCCCAGGACAAACCCCCCTCTATTAGTACAGACCCCCGGGACAACCCCCCCTTCATTAGTACAAATCCCCCCAGGATAACCCCCCCTCCATTAGTACAAATCCCCCCAGGACAAACCCCCCTCCATTAGTACCATTCCCCCCAGGACAAACCCCCCTCCATTAGTACAAATCCCCCCAGGACAAACCCCCCTCCATTAGTACAAATCCCCCCAGGATAACCCCCCCTCCATTAGTACAGACCCCCCAGGACAAACCCCCCTCCATTAGTACAAATCCCCCCAGGATAACCCGCCTCCATTAGTACAAATCCCCCCAGGATAACCCCCCCTCCATTAGTACAAATCCCCCCAGGATAACCCCCCCTCCATTAGTACAGACCCCCCAGGACAAACCCCCCTTCATTAGTACAGACCCCCGGGACAACCCCCCCTTCATTAGAACAGACCCCCAGGACAACCCCCCCTCTATTAGTAGAGACCCCCAGGACAACCCCCCCCTTCATTAGTACAGACCCCCAGGACAACCCCCCCTCTATTAGTAGAGAACCCCCAGGACAACCCCCCCATCATTAGTACAGACCCCTGGGACAACCCCCCCTCTATTAGTAGAGACCCCCAGGACAACCCCCCCTCTATTAGTAGAGACCCCCAGGACAACCCCCCCTCTATTAGTAGAGACCCCCAGGACAACCCCCCTCTATTAGTAGAGACCCCCAGGACAATACCCCCATCATTAGTACAGACCCCCGGGACAACCCCCCCTCTATTAGTAGAGACCCCCAGGACAACCCCCCCTCTATTAGTAGAGACCCCCAGGACAATACCCCCATCATTAGTACAGACCCCCGGGACAACCCCCCCTCTATTAGTAGAGACCCCCGGGACAACCCCCCCTCTATTAGTAGAGACCCCCAGGACAACCCCTCCTCTATTAGTAGAGACCCCCAGGACAACCCCTCCTCTATTAGTACACCCGGGCGGCAGCTGGAGAGGAGAGGACAGTGTGCAGCCGCGCCGCCCGGGTGGAGAACAGATGGAGACAGGAGAAAACGTCAGGCATGGACGGACCGCCCCACCGCACCGCACAGCACAGAGAACAGCTGCTCCGATTTTCGGCGGCTGCTCTCCTTCTCTGACAGGAGGAGGAAGGGGGGACGGGCTTGAGCCTTGAAAAAACAGCAGCGGCGGCGGTGACCTGCGCCTCAGTCTCGACACAGAGAGGAGGAGGAGGAGGCAGAGGAGCACTCTGGCACTTCAGCGCCCCCACCTCTCTGGCGCCTGGGTGCACTGCATGCAGCATGCTACTATGTTAGTGTGAGGGGCGGCTGAGAAGTCGCCGCAGTAGCGGCGCCGCCCCTGCACCACTGCCGCCCCGAGGCCTGGCCTCGGTGGCCTTGTGGGAAATCCGGCCCTGCCTATGACTGTTGTATACTTGTCTGGCCCCAGGCCTTGAATTTACTTCCCCCACTCCTCCATATACCTGTCTATTTGGATATGTGGATGACCCCTGCTACTAGACAGATCCCTAAGACAAACAGGACTTTAAAGGGTTATATATAATGGCACTGTCTAGGGAAGAGCAACAAAGGGGGACTTGAAGTAAATAGCCAAACTGTAGTTAAATTGGTGCTCTAAAGGGAGACAGTGCGGCCTGTTATTTATACGGAGAAAACTTGGGCTGTGTCCATCTTTGTTCCCTCACTGATTGACCAAACAGTTACTCAGATATTGGTTTTACTCAAGCCAGTAATCCATCTGCCGTTCTTATAAAAAACTGTGGGTTGAAGATGAGAGGCAAATCAAATTGCCCCAGGGGTATTCAGCAAAATATGTTAGCAGAGACAAGTATGTCAGAAGATGGGACTGGTAGCCCCCATCAGGGTGCATTAGCAGATGAAGCAACAGCTGTAAGGACCAATGGCCATTGGTCGACTCGGGCCAAGGAGCGCAGGGGGGGAAGAAATCCCCTAGGAGGCCTCAAAGCGCAAAGTGGAGAGCTCAAAAAAGGAAGCCTAATTCCACCAGCTGAGGAGGAAGCAGGAGGTTCAAGCAAGTATGCCTCTAATCAGAGAGGCTTTAACGGGGATGCTGTCTAAAATTGAAACTTTGTTGAAAGCAGACATAGCTGCAGTTCGAGCAGACATAGGACAGGTCTTTGGCCGGGTGGAAGAGATGGAAGAAAGGCTGGACATGCATGACCAGATTCTGGAAGCGATAAGTAAACAGATGAAGTCATTGCAAAGGGCTAATAGATCCCTATTATATAAAATTGAGGATCAAGAAAATCAAGAAAATCAAAGTCAGCGTACAAATCTACGCATAAGAGGCTCACCGGAGAAGTATAAAGTAGAAGAGCTGTCGGCTGTAATGAGTGGTCTATTTAACCCTATGCTGGGAAAGGAGAGAAAGGAGAGATCATCAACAGTGCACAGAGTGATGAGATATCAAAGCCATGCTGCCGACACCCCAAGAGATGTGATAGTTAGGTTCCATTACGCAGAGGAGAAATCCAAAATAATGGAAAAAGCCTGGCACTCTAGTGGAATCTCTTTTGAGGGAGTAGAGCTGCAAATATATGCTGACTTATCGACAGAAACTTTGACAAGAAAGAGGCTTCTCAAATCCCTCACAGAGCAATTGAGGCCATCCAGTGTCCCCATAATATTGGAGCTTTCCAGCTTACCTTAAAGGGAAAAAAGATGGTTGTACTGCATTTTTAGGATTCCCAGAGGATTTAAAGGACTTCTGCAGCAATCTGAACATGCTATCCCCAGCCCTTCTGGGATGGGAAGAAAACAGGGAAATACTGTGGCCCCTAAGGAATAAGCAGTGGACTCGGACTGGGGGGAGAAGGGGATGGGGCAAAAGGGATTAAGATGCAAAAGTGGGGTATAAAGACACTCTTTGTTAATGCCAGACCCCTCTCCTAACTAAATAACTGTTTTCTCTTTCATTTACAGCTGATGATTAAAGAGGGGACTTCTATTCTAAGGGACGGTTAAAGCATAAGATAGTGAAACCTAAAGTGAAAAGGGAAAAGGGTAACAGGGGCGGCGGAAGAGCAAGGGAGGGACTTGGTGGTTAGAGGATCTAGTGACTTGGATAGTTGTATGTGTGAGGAGTGGTTGCCCCCTAGAAGGTATGGACAGGAGGTGGCACCTAGAGGAGTGCTGCCAGATCCCTACACTGAACAAGAATGGGTTACTTGTTCAATCCTTCGAGGGGATAACTTTCCTGGGAGGGACAAGGAGGGAAGGAGGGGGTGTTGTTTCTTTATCTCCCCTCTCCCTCAGGATGCTGCCTTGGTAAAGGCTTTGACGGCTGCCCCCTTGCCTAACTATGGCTCCAATAAATTTTGTGACCTACAACGTTAAAGGTCTTAATACCTTCAGTAAAAGGTACAAGGTAAATAAAGAATTACAGCACTTTGCGGCAAACCTGATATGCCTACAAGAGACACATATTACACATGCCTCGGGGCATAGACTAACCTCTCATCTCTTCCCGACATGGTTTTATGGTGATTTGACCTCCAGCCGCTCTCATGGAGTAGCAATTGTATTTGAAAGGAGTTCCCTGTTTATATTAAAGGAACAGGTTTCTGATTATCAAAGGGGGATTATTCAATATGGAATGTACCTTCGCAAACGTTTACTCCTCTAACAGGGAACCAAAAAAGTTTTTGAAGAAAACTTTGAAAAGGTTGATGATATTTAAAAAAGGGAAACTTATCATAGTAGGGGATCTTAATATATGCATGGACCCACGAGTGGCTTCCTCAGTAGAGTCCACCTGACTTACAATACAAATGCAAAATGAAATAAAGAGATTGCTAGTGGAATACCAGCTAGGGGACTCCTGGAGGATTAAGCACGTTGACACTAGAGACTATACTTATTACTCCTCTGTTTACAGATCATATTCAAGGATAAACTACATATTAATAGAACATAAATTGCTAGTCTCTCATAAAAGAGAAGTATGTTTTTTTTTAATTAAAGCTTCATACTTATAGTTGTGCTCATAAGTTTACATACCCTGGCAGAATTTATGATTTCTTGGCCATTTTTCAGAGAATATGAATGATAACACAAAAAGTTTTCTTTCACTCATGGTTAGTATTTGGCTGAAGCCATTTATTATCAATCAACTGTGTTTACTATGTATTTTAACAGTAAAATGGTTACTCTTTAAAAATCATAATCACAACAGAAACTACCCAAAGGACCCTGATCAAAAGTTTACATACCCTGGTGATTTTGGCCTGATAACATGCACACAAGTTGACACAAAGGGTATGAATGGCTATTAAAAGTAACCATCCTTACCTGTGATCTGTTTGCTTGTAATTAGTGTGTGTCTATAAAAGGTCAATGCGCTTCTGGACTCTTGACAGACCTTGCATCTTTCATCCAGTGCTGCACTGACATTTCTGGATTCTGAGTCATGGGGAAAGCAAAAAAATTGTCAAAGGATCTGCGGGAAAAGGTAGTTGAACTGTATAAAACAGGAAAGGGATATAAAAAGATATCCAAGGATGTCAATCAGCAGTGTTCAAACTCTAATCAAGAAGTGGAAAATGAGGGGTTCTGTTGAAACCAAACCACAGTCAGGTAGACCAACTAAAATTTCAGCCACAACTGCCAGGAGAATTGTTCGGGATGCAAAGAAAAACCCACAAATAACTTCAGGTTAAATACAGGACTCTTAAAAAACATGTGGTGTGGCTGTTTCAAGATGCACAATAAGCAGGCACTTAAAGAAAGATGGGCTGCTTGTTGGAGTCGCCAGAAGAAAGCCATTACTACGCAAATGCCACAAAGTATCCCGCTTACAATACACCAAACAGCACAGAGACAAGACTCAAACCTTCTGGCACAAAGTCATTTGGAGTGATGAGACCAAAATTTTACTTTTTGGCCACAATCATAAACGCTACATTCGGAGAGGAGTCAACAAGGCCTATGATGAAAGGTACATCATTCCTACTGTGAAACATGGAGGTGAATCACTGATGTTTTGGGGTTGTGTGAGCTACAAAGGCACAGGGAATTTGGTCAAAATTGATGGCAAGATGAATGCAGTATGTTATCAAAAAATACTGGAGGAACATTTGCATTCATCAGCCAGGGAGCTGCGCATGGGACGTACTTGGACATTCCAACATGACAATGATCCAGAACACAAGGCCAAGTCGAGCTGTCATTGGCTACAGCAGAATAAAGTGAAGGTTCTGGAGTGGCCATCTCAGTCTCCTGACCTCAATATCATCGAGCCACTCTGGGGAGATCTCAAACGTGCAGTTCATGCAAGACAGCTCAAGAGTTTACTGGAGGCTTTTTGTTAAGAGGAATGGGCAGCTTTACCATGTAAAAAGATAAAGAGCCTCATCCACAAATACCACAAAAGACTTCAAGCTGTCATTGATGTTAAAGGGGGCAATACACGGTATTAAGAACTGGGGTATGTAAACGTTTAAACAGGGTCATTTGGGGAGTTTCTGTTGTGTTAATGATTTAAAAAGAGTAAACTTAGTTGATTGATAATAAATGGCTTCAGCCAAACACTAACCATGAGTGAAAGAAAAGTTTTTGTGTTATCATACATATTTTATGAAAAATGTCCAAGAAATCATATTTTTCTGCCAGGGTATGTACACTTATTAGCACAACTGTACCTATGTGGATGGAGCATCAGACCAGTGCTGCAGCTGTCCCCCTCCATCTCTGCACTGAGAACCGAGCCACTGAACACCGCCGATGGCTCGGTTTTCACAGATCCCCGAGAGGAGAGCTGCTGAATGTCAGTCAACGTCTCTCCTCTCTGCTTCTCCACACTCATTGGAGCACTGAGCTGTGGAAGGGCGGGGAGTGGCCGTCTCAGACACTGAGGCTGCCAGCGGACTTGGGAAGTTGGGATGCTTAACTGATGACAGTGAGGTCAGCGAAGAATGGACTTCAGACTGCTCTCCGCTGAAAATGGGTCACAGGAGTGCAAAACAAATCACACTCCTGTGACCCTTAGGAGAAGCCCAGCCTAAAAAGCTTAGGCTGGACTTCTCCTTTAAGAACGTGGTAATCAAGACTATTATGCTTTCAGACCATGCCCCAGTAGTGATCCAGCAAGAAGTCTTGCCAGAGGTACCTAAACAAGTTGTTTTGGAAATTGAATGACTCCCTCATCGAGGACCCCTAGGTAATTAAGAAGAAAGAACAGGAGTTGGAAGGGTTATTCTACATTAATGACACAGACACAGACAAAACAGATATTTTGCTGCCCACTTTATGGGAATCACATAAGGCCTATATAAGGGGGATACCAATAGGGATAGGAACACAAAAGAAAAAAGAAAAAAAGGAGAAGATAAATTCCCTTTTTGGGGAGATTCTGGAGTTGGAGCAACAGACCAGGTCTAAAGGTATCTCAGAGAAGCAGGAGTTAATAGAGAAAAAAGAAGAACTAGCAGCATTCTTGGAACCATAGACAAAATGTGCATTTCAATTAGGTTCCGAAGGAAAGGTACCAATGGGGGAACAAACCAGGGCAATGGTTGGCAAAAGCAGTGAGGAAAAAAAAAACACTTCCTTTATTCTATTGCCAAGATGGATCTACAATGACCAGGTAGGATTTGTGATAGGTCAGGAGGGGAGGGATAACTGTCTTCAATCACTATTTTTGATCTACAAAGCAAAAAAAACAAGAGGCCCCGGTCATACTCTTGTCGATAGATGCTGAAAAGGCCTTCAACAGGGTGGACTGGGGCTTCATGCTAGAAACCTTAAGACATTTAGGTATGGGTGATAGGATGATGCAATGGATCTCTGCATTCTACCATCATCTAATGGCAAAAATCTGGGTAAATGGAGAATCCCCCCCCTTTGAATTATTCAACGGCACCAGGCAGGGATGTCCCCTCTCTCCTTTACTTTTTGTAATAGCCTTGGAACCCCTGCTGGCTGCAATTCGTAAAAAATACGGACATTAAGAGAATGTGAGAATAGCTGACAAGGAGTATAAATCGGCTGTATGATGTACTCTTTTATATCATATTGTGTTAGAGAAACTAAATCGGTATGGGAAGATGTCAAACTTTAAAATTAATACAGCAAAATCAGAGATCTTGAACATAACAACCACAAAGAGAGAACAAAAGGCTATACAACCTAAATTCCCCTTTGTATGGCACAAGGAGGAACTAGGATACCTTGGAGTTAAGTTAACAGCATCCCGAATGAACTTGTACAAGGCCAACTATATTCCATTCTTAAATAAGATTAAGGAGCAGCTGAGCATTTTGAGATAAAGACCCCTTTCATGGCTAGGGAGAATAAATATGTTAAAAATGAATATCCGTTCTAATTTAATATACAGTATACCTTTCAAATGATGCCAATTACCGTACTCCAGGACTATTTTAAAAAACTGAGATCTATTGTAATAAAATATGAATGGGAACATAAACGACCAAGGATCTCTTATGCCATGTTGGCAAAGGGGAAGAAGAATGGGGGGCTAGCAGTAGGGATGGGCGGAACGGACCCGTTCGGTTTGCACCAGAACTTTCGAACACCGCGAAAGTTCGGACCCAAAATGAACCCCAATAAAGTCAATGGGACCCGTATGCAAGTAATTGGGCATACAATGGTTATAGGGGCCCGGATCCTGCCCTGGGGGACATGTATCAATAAAAAAAAAGTTTGTGAAAAACTTAATTTTTAAATAAGCAGTGATTTTTAGATTTTTTAAGTGAAAGCATAAAAATGAAAAAATCCTGGGGGTCCCCTTAGTCTACCTGTAAGGTGGCAGATCTGTACCATGTCTAGAATCTGCTGCAGCAATAATTTAATTTATAAAGCCCAAAAAAATGACTTTTTCCCCGCAGGCTCCCTTTATTTTGCTCAGCAATAGCAGGGGAGCCAGTGTGTATGATGAGGCCACAGTGTAGTGCACTGGGAACAAGTTTAAAACATTTTTGGATACATTCTCGTGTCACTTTGACTTTGGATAGAAGTAACGTCTGCGTTAAAATTGGTCTTTAGGTGTCGGTGGCGCCTTCCCACCGTAACCCTATAGAGGTAATCTTGATGAAAGCAAGAATTGACCCTACTGTAAAAAATTGCAATGATATGCACCTGTCAAACAGGTGCAGAAAAATAGGTCTTTGGGTGTCGGTGGCAGCTTCCCACCGTAACCCTATAGCGGTACTTTTGATGAAAGCAAGAATTGGCCTTGCTGTAAAAAATTGCAATAATATGCACCTGTCAAACAGGTGCAGAAAAATTGGTCTTTGGGTGTCGGGGGCGCCTTCCCACCGTAACCCTATAGAGGTGATGAAAGTAAGAATTGGCCTTGCTGTAAAAAATTGCATCATCATTACCACTGGAGACAATTTGGCAATAAGCTGTGGCTGGGGGTGTTCTCCTCTCTTTCTAGGCTCATATTCCTGTCATTCTCAACCTCAGAACCAACATCTAAATCCAGTAATGGCTGGGCATCATCAAGGAGCAAGTGGCTGACTTTGTGGTCAAATAACTCAGCTGACTCCTCCATGGCTGATGTTGGGGCTATGGTAGCAATATATGTGGACAAAGAGGAAGGTTTATCCACTCTGGCAACTGCAGGGGACTGCACACATGTCTCTGCTTGCATGACAGAGGATGAGGAAGGTTTAGTAAGCCAGTCCACCACTACCTCCTCTGCATGCTGTGGCTGGATAGCATGGGCAAACTCACTAAACAGAGGAAATGATGCCCTGCCTGAGGTCTGACCACCACGTCCACCTTTGCCTATGGACACATTTGTTGCTGGCCCCCTTACAATGGCAAGGGAACGTCTGCCTCTCCTTGTTGTCTTCCCAGACATTATTGGGAGGGAGGGGGCGGTGCTTATAAGCAAATGTAAAGAAGAAGTGGAAATCTGTACGTAGATGCACTGGTGTTTGGTGCACTTTAATTTTAGTACTCACACTACACAGACACACTCCACAGATACAATATAATATACTGCAATATAATGTGCCAAACGTACAGTGACGCACAGGACTATATGGCATTAAATTTGCAGTAACACACACAGAAGTAAATGGCGTTAAACTTGTAGTAACACAAACAGAAGTAAATGGCATTAAACTTGCAGTAACGCACACAGAAGTAAATGGCCTTAAACTTGCAGTAACGCACAAAACTATATGGAATTAAACTGGCAGTAACGCAAACAAAACTATTTGTCATTAAACTGGCATTAACGCACACAAAACTATATGGAGTTAAACTGGCAGTAATTGTCAGTTTTAAAAATATTATCAGGCCGTGTAAACAATCAAAAGCTTTTATATCGTGGTGCCTTAATATGAAATTAGGCAAGAGTATGGTATTTTTTTCTACCTCCTAACTACTGCAGACTAGTAGATGCAAATGAAGAAAACCCAACTAACAGAATGTTATGACAGTAAAGCTCTTCCATTTTGAAAAAACATATACGTATATACAGTATCTTACATATGTGAGTACACCCCTCACATTTTGGTAAATATTTTATTATATCTTTTCATATGACAACACAGAAGAAATGACACTTTGCTACAATGTAAAGTAGTGAGTGTACAGCTTGTATAACAGTAAATTTGCTGTCCACTCAAAATAACTCAACACACAGCCATTATTGTCTAAACCGCTGGATACAAAAGTGGGTACACCCCTAAGTGAAAATGTTCAAATTGGGCCCAATTAGACATTTTCCCTCCCCAGTGTGTCATGTGACTCGTTAGTGTTACAAGGATCTCAGGTGTGAATGGGGAACAGGTGTGTTAAATTTGATGTTATCACTCTAATGCCCCGTACACACGGTTGGACTTTGTTCGGACATTCCGACAACAAAATCCTAGGATTTTTTTCGACGGATGTTGGCTCAAACTTGTCTTGCGTACACACGGTCACACAAAGTTGTCGGAAAATCCGATCATTCTGAACGTGGTGACGTAAAACACGTACGTCGGGACTATAAACGGGGCAGTGGCCAATAGCTTTTATCTCTTTATTTATTCTGAGCATGCCTGGCACTTTGTCCGTCGGATTTGTGCACACACGATCGGAATTTCCGACAACAGATTTTGTTGTCGGAAAATTTTATCTCCTGCTCTCAAACTTTGTGTTTCGGAAAATCCGATGGAAAATGTGTGATGGAGCCTACACACGGTAGGAATTTCCGACAACAGGGTTCTATCACACATTTTCCATTGGAAAATCCGACCGTGTGTACGAGGCATTACTCTCTCATACTGGTCACTGGAAGTTCAACATTGTACCTCATGGCAAAGAACTCTCTGAGGATCTGGAAAAAAAAATTGTTGGTCTACATAAAGATGGCCTAAGCTATAAGAAGATTGCCAATACCCTGAAACGGAGCTTCAGCATGGGGACCAAGACCATACAGTGGTTTAACAGGACAGGTTCCGCTCAGAACAGGCTTCACCATGGTCGAGAAGAAGAAGTTGAGTGCACGTGCTCAGCATCATATCCAGAGGTTGTCTTTGACGTAATATGGGAGTATGAATGCTGCCAGCATTACTGCAGAAAAGGGGTGGGGGGTCAGCCTGTCAGTGCCCAGACAATACGCCGCACACTGCATCAAATTGGTCTGCATGGCTGTCGTCCCATAAGGAAGCCTCTTCTAAAGATGGTGCACAAGAAAGCCCGCAAATAGTTTGCTGAAGACAAGAAGACTAAGGACATGGATTACTGGAACCATGTCCTCTGGTCTGATGAGACCAAGATAAACTTATTTGGTTCAGATAGTGTCAAGCGTGTGTGTCAGCAATCAGGTGAGGAGTACAAAGACAAGTGTGTCTTGCCTACAATCAAATATGGTGGTGGGAGTGTCATGGACTGGGGCTGCATGAGTGCTGGAAAATAATAGTGGCCACACAAAATATTGACACTTTGGGCCCAATTTGGACATTTTTACTTAGGGTTGTACTCACTTTTGTTGCCAGCGGTTAAGACATTAATGGCTGCGTGTTGAGTTATTTTAAAGGGACAGCAAATTTACACTGTTATACAAGCTGTACACTCACTACTTTACATTGTAGCAAAGTTTAATTTCTTCAGTCTTGTCAAATGAAAAGATATAATAAAATATTTACAAAAATGTGAGGGGTGTACTCACTTTTGTGAGATATTGTATACACACTCACTTACCGTGCCTATTGTTATTATGACACATGTCTTTTTCGTGTAATCTCTAGCAACACCCCTTTAACTTCTTTGTTTCTCAAAGTGTAGATGAGAGGGTTGAGCATTGGAGTCACAACGCTATAGAACAAGGTGGCCATTTTGTCCTGATTGGCCACATGAATGTCTCCTGGTCTCATGTACATAAAAATAATTGTACCATAGAATAAGGTGACTACAGTTATGTGAGAGGCACATGTGGAAAAAGCCTTCTTCCGTCCCACAGATGTATTGATCTTAAGAATACTGTTTATAATGTAGCCATAAGTAATAATAATAAGGAAAAATGGGCCCATTACCACCAACATAGCACAGAAGAAAATAATGGTCTTGTTAAGAGAAGCATCTGTGCAGGCTAGCTCTAGTACAGATGGTACTTCACAGAAGAAATGGTTAATGACATTTGGGCCACAGAATGACAGTCGCAATGCAAACAATGTGTGTATTAATGAGTTTATAAGGCCTCCAATCCAACAGCCACTTGCCATTTTAAGGCATAAGCTTGAATGCATAATGGTGGTATAATGTAAAGGGTTGCATATAGCCACATAGCGATCATAAGCCATTGCTAAGAGAAGGTAGCATTCTGTGCCTCCTAAACAGAGGTGTATAAACAGTTGTGTGAAACAACCATGAAATGATATACTTTTCTTCAATGACAAAAGGTTTATGAGCATTTTAGGAACTATACTGGAGGTGTACCATATGTCCAAAAATGATAAGTTACTCAAGAAGAAATACATGGGTGTATGGAGCCGGGGGCTTATCCTGCTGATAAAAATAATAAGGACATTACCTATAAGTGATATAACATAACTGATAAGAAATATCACAAATAAAACAATCTGCATGTCCGGGCGTCTGGTCAACCCCAGAAGAATGAATTCCTCAACTGCTGTGTAGTTCCATGTAATCATTCCCATAAAGAATGTCTGGAGATAGAATTATGTTGTGAAATGTCATGATATTCAGGCTTATGAATAAAGAGTACTATAGCTCATTGACTTTATGTGTCTGGTAGCCTTCCAAGAACTTGGGAATCTGAAAGGTTGGACTGTTTTTCTCTGAGATCCCAGATTTGACGTATTTTATGGCAGTTAAATATATAATTATACATCAAACAGATGTGTCACCTGGCCTGCTGAAGAATCTGGATGTGGGTACAATCTTGAAGAGGGATCTCTGTTCTCTCGGATTTCCATGTTATCAAAAACCTGACAGGTGACAGTCCAATACAGAAATAAGAAATCTGTTTTAGAATAAATGTAATTTTCAAACTGTGCTATAAGAACTGTGATACTAATATTTCTAGCTTAGAGAGCAATTTCTACTGCCTGGCTGTTATGCTGATCCTTCAGTACTTTTTAGAGCCATTGACCTAGAAATAGTTTGCAAACCAGGAAAGTCAGATCTTCATATTTCTCTGTGTTAATGGGTAAAAGTTAGAAAGCAAAAATAATCATCAAGAGAGCCACAGAACTAGTAATGGCAGCCTCCATGTTTCTCTCAAGAAGAGTTTTCTTTCAAATTTAAAGATTTGCAGGTATGGGTATTTTATACATAGTTGCAATGATCCAGCTTGAACCAATATAACTATGTATATACCATACCTGGGTGATAACCCTGGAAGCTGCAAATCAATAAAGCAGACTGCTTCTCCAGTGATCTCAACTTGCATCTGGGTCCTGTGATGAGCAGCCATTGTGAACACAGAAGTTCGGCCTCACAGCACAGGCGCCATTCAGAGAATGCCTTACATCTGCTAAATGAATGCAAAGCATTTTGTGATTGCATAAGGTGGAGAGCATGACGTCATACTTATATCTTAATGGCTTCCGTGCCGAGTGGCCAACCTCCTGTTTTCAGTAAGCAGGAGTGCAGGACCCAAAAGCAGGTGGAGATCACTTAGGTAGTGCTGTCTACTTCATTGATTTCCAGCGTCCAGGGGCATCGGCCAGAGATGGAATATACAGTGCCTTGAAAAAGTATTCATATCCCTTGAAATTTTCCACATTTTGTCATGTTACAAATGAAAAATGTAAATGCATTTTATTGGGATTTTATGTGATAGACCAACACAAAGTGGCAAATAATTGTGAAGTGGAAGGAAAATGATAAATGGTTTTCAAAATTTTTTACAAATAAATATGTGAAAAGTGTGGCGTGTACTGTATTTGTATTCAACCCCCCGGAGTCAATTCTTTGTAGAAACACCTTTCGCAGCAAGTCTTTTTGGGGATGTCTCTACCAGCACATCTAGCGCGTCAGTTTAGGTGGATGGCCATGTCTTGGTAGGTTTGCAGGTGTGCCATATTCTTTCCATTTTCAGATGATAGCTTGGGATATTTTTTTATAACCTAACCCTGCTTTAAACATCTCCACAACTTTATCCCTGACCTCTCTGGTGTGTTCCTTGGCCTTTATGATGCTGTTTGTTCACTAAGGTTCTCTAACAAACTTCTGAGGGCTTCACAGAGCAGCTGTATTTATACAGAGATTAAATTACACACAGGTTGACTCTATTTAATAATTATATGACTTCTGAAGGCAATTGGTTCCACTAGATTTTATTTAGGGGTATCAGAGTAAAGGGGGCTGAATACAAATGCACGCCACACTTTTCACATATTTATTTGTAAAAAAAAATGAAAACCATTTATCATTTTCCTTCCACTTCACAATTATGTGCCACTTTGTGTTGGTTTATCCCATAAAATCCCAATAAAATACATTTACATTTTTGGTTGCAACCTGGCAAAATGTGGAAAATTTCAAGAGGTGTGAATGCTTTTCCAAGGCACTGTAACTATGTATAATATAGTCATAATATTCTTTAAAGTAAATCCAAAGTGAAAACACTTTTTTTTTTTTGGATAGATAATTGAAGGGTTACAATCCCATTGGGGGGATTTCCATTCCATTCCATACCCGTGCAATAACCAAAAGTGAAAAAAAATCCCTTTAAAGTGAGAGAATTCCTGGTTGTCACCAGATCCAGTGTCCCCATTGGAAGATTTCCCAACTCTTACTGTTTTGGGGACAACTCAAAATGTGGGATTTTTCTATAACCACTTGCCGACCAGCCGCCGTCATTATACAGTGGCAGGTCGGCTCGTTCTTGCGAATCGCTGTACCTGTACATAGGCTCCTTTAAGAGCCATAGCAGGTACGCTATGGAGGGATGGCGGGGGACCCGATGCCGCGATGTCCGCCGACCACCCGCAATCATGGGCAAGAGAGCCAGAACAGGGATTTGTGTGTGTAAACACACAAGTTCCCGTTCTGACAGGGGAGGAGAAACAAATCGTCTGTTCCTAGTAATTTGGAACAGCGATCTGTTTCCTCCTCCAGTCAGTCCCCTCCCCCCACAGTTATAAACACACATGAGGGAACACATTTAACCCCTTGACGGCCCCCTAGTGTTAACCCCTTCCCTGCCAGTGACATTTACATAGTAAGCAATGCATTTTTATAGCACTGATTGCTGTATATATGTCAGTGGTCCCAAAAAAGTGTCAAAACGTCCGATCTGTCGCAGTCACGCTAAAAATCGCAGATCGCCGCCATTACTAGCAAAAAAAAAAAAATATATATATATGTATATTTAAAATGTCATAAATCTATCCCCTATTTTGTAGACGCTATAACTTTTGCGCAAACCAATCAATAGACGCTTATTGCAATTTTATTTACCAGAAATATGTAGAATACATATTGGCCTAAACTGATGAAGAAATTTGTTTTTTTTTTATATATTTTTGGGGGATATTTATTATAGCAAAAAGTAAAAAATATTGTTTTCTTTTCAAAATTGTCGCTATTTTTTGTTTATAGCGCAAAAAATAAAGACCGCAGTGGTGAAAAAATATCACCAAAAGAAAGCTCTATTTGTGGGGAAAAAAAGGACATCACTTTTGTTTGGGTACATCGTCGCACGACCGCGCAATTGTCATTTAAAGCAACGCAGTGTCATTTTGCAAAAAATGGCCTGGTCATTAAGGGGGAAAATCTTACGGGGCTGAAGTGGTTAATTTTGCTTTCAATGATACCAGTAAACATGACAAATAGAGAGGGTGAATATGCTGAATGGGGGCACAAACAGCAATAAAAACCTGACAGGTGTCTAATCCTTCGCTACTCTATCCAAAACTAGAAATGTTGCCTTTAGTTATAATTTAAGGCTATGGAGTCTGTGTATGAAAAATAAATAAATTACACAAGGGATTCAATTTGCAACCTTTAATTTTGCCTGTGTTTTTACACCTTCATCACTCTCTACTACAATGTCATCAATGGGGTAAATTTCTATTCATTGGAATGAGTAAATACAAAAGATGCAAATTAATGCATTGTGTATTAATTACCATGTCCTGAAATGTGTTTTAAAATGCCAGCAGTGTAAGTACCTGAATTTGACACAATCACTGTACACCAGAGCTTAAAGTACACGTAAACCTTCCCCTTAAACAACCCATTCAGTTTAAAATAGAAATGAAAGGCAAAACATATTTGTATACATATAACAAAAACTTTACAAATACATTTTCCCCTTTTTTACCCTGGAAGCTGCTGCCTTGTGTGAATGACAGACACACACTTGAACTATCCTCACACATGGATAATACAGAACCCATTGCCTATTGTCATTATTTTTGGGAGATCATTTGAGCGCTTTAGTTGTTTCTAATGACTTTACTTATCCATCATGCCATACTATCAAGGAGGCGTGTGATTGGCCCCAAATATATTCTGTAGAAGGACAATGACCCTAAACCTACAGCCAATGTCATTAACTGCTTGCTGACCGCCGGCTACGGCCAGGCAGCGCAGCTCTCGTTGCGGGCGGGCGTCATATGACGGCCTCGCTTTCCCGGCCCACCAGGGGGCGCGCGCGCCGCCGATAGCGATCGTACGCGCCCGCCGTGTCACTGGGCACCCGGTGCGTGTGCCTGGCGGTCGCGATGTCCGCCGGGCACCCGCGATTGCCGGTAACACAGCAAGACCGTGGATCTGTGTGTGTAAACACACAGATCCACGGTCCTGTCAGAGGAGAGGAGACCGATGGTATGTTCCCAGTACAGAGGAACACCGATCGGTCTCCTCCCCTAGTGAGTCCCCTCCCCCTACAGTTAGAAACACTCCCTAGCAACACAGTTAACCCCTCGATCACCACCTAGTGTTAACCCCTTCCCTGCCAGTCACATTTATACAGTAATCAATGCATTTTTTTTAGCACGGATTGCTGTATAAATGTGAATGGTCCCAAAAATGTGTCAAAAGTGTCTGATGTGTCCGCCGCAATATCGCAGTCACGATAAAAATCGCAGATCGCCACCACTACTAGTAAAAAATAAATAAATAAATAAAAATTTTCATAAATTTATCCCCTATTTTGTAGACGCTATAACTTTTGCGCAAACCAATCACTATACCCTTATTGCGATATTTTTTACCAAAAATATGTAGAAGAATACATATCGGCCTAAACTGAGGAAAAATTTTGTTTTAAAGAAAAAAAAATTGGATATTTATTATCGCAAAAAGTAAAAAATATTGTGTTTTTTTTCAAACTTGTCGCTATTCTTTTGTTTATAGCGCAAAAAATAAAAACCGCAGAGGTGATCAAATACCATCAAAAGAAAGCTCTATTTGTGGGGAAAAAATGATAACAATTTCATCTGGGTACAGTGTTGTACGCCCGCGCAATTGTCATTCAAAGTGCGACAGCGCTGAAAGTTGAAAAATGGCTTGGGCAGGAAGGGGGTGAAAATGCCCTGTATTGAGGTGGTTAAAGAGGAACTGCAGTCTGCTCACATAATTTGTAATAAAAACATCTTTGCCATTCTGAAGCTTCCCTCCAACCACTTTGCATATTATTTTATATAATATGATTCTGTACTTGCCAAATATGCTGCAGAAATCTCCCTCCACTTTAACTGGCTGCATCCACTTTAACTGTGGGCAGCTGAAGCTGCTGCCTGTTCACTTCCTGGATTTACACAGACACACAGAGGCACACCTCCAGCTCTGCAGCATGTGCAGAGTGCCTAGGCTCTGTACTATATCAGCAGATGGATTGGGGACAGTGGAAATAGGGGAGGATCATAAAAGACAAACAACAAGTAAAAACAGCCTTTTTACACAATGCAGAGGATTAACCCTGTCAGGACTATTGGGGTTAAAAATAATTAATTCCTGAGGCTATTTATATTGTATATTTTTCATATACAGTATCTCACAAAAGTGAGTACACCCCTCACATTTTGGTAAATATTTTATTATATCTTTTCATGTGACAACACTGAAGAAATGATACTTTGCTACAATGTAAAGTAGTGAGTGTACAGCTTGTATAACAGTGTAAATTTGCTGTCCACTCAAAATAACTCAGCACACAGCCATTAATGTCTAAACCACTAGCAACAAAAGTGAGTACACCCCGAAGTGAAAATGGCCAAATTGGGACCAATTAGTCATTTTCCCTCCCCAGTGTCATGTGACTCATTAGTGTTACAAGGTCTCAGGTGTGAATGGGGAGCATGAGTGTTAAATTTGGTCACTGGAAGTTCAACATGGCGCCTTATGGCAAAGAACTCTCTGAGGATCTGAAAAAAGAATTGTTCCTCTACATAAAGATGGCCTAGGCTATAAGAAGATTGCCAAGACCCTGAAACTTAGCTGAAGCACAGTGGCCAAGACCATACAGTGGTTTAACAGGACTGGTTCCACTCGGAACAGGCCTCGCCATGGTTGACCAAAGAAGTTCAGTGCACGTGCTCAGCGTCATATCCAGAGGTTGTCTTTGGGAAATAGACGTATGAGTGCTGCCAGCATTGCTGCAGAGGTTGAAGGGGTGGGGGGCCAGCCTGTCAGTGCTCACACCAGGGGCGGACTGACAAGCCATGGGGCCCCCGGGCAACAGGAGATCATGGGGCCCCCTGTGTCCCTACCCACACTCAAGCCACACCCACACAAAAAGCCCCACCCTCCATCTTGCACTGCGTGGACGCCTCAATTCTGGGTTGAACCTGAGATAAACAGTGCACAGGGGGCAGAAGGGCAGAGCATTGGATGTCAAGCAAGCACAGTACACAGGGGGCAGCAGGGTAGAGCATTGGATGTCAAGCAAGCACAGTACACAGGGGGCAGCAGGGTAGAGCATGGAGGAACCATGGCAAAGTATAGTCAGCAGGTCATAGCACAGGGGGTCAGGAGGGCACAATATGTGTGTGTGGACGGTAGGAGGGCACACTACATGGATAGCAGCAGGGCACATTATGGGGCACACCAGGGAACATTACAGGTGGGGGAGGAACAGTAGGACACATTACGGGGGGGGGGGGGGCAGCAGGGAACATTATAGGGCACATTACATATGGGGAGACAGAGGGGCACAGCATGGAACATTACATGGGGCAGGAGGGCACATTATGGGGTACAGCAGAGTATATTACATAGGGGCATGAGGGCACATTATGGGGCACAGCAGAGCACATTAGGAGGGATACAATCTCATATTATGGGGCACAGCAGGGCACATTATGAGGCATAGCAGGACATATTACGTGGGGGCAAGAGGATACATTATGGGGTACAGCAGGGTATATTGCATGAAGCAAGAGGGCACATATAGGGCACTGTATGGTGCACACAGAAAAGCACACTATGGGACACTGAATGATGCATCAAGGGGCACACAGCAGGGCACATCATATGGCACACAGCAGGGTACAGGGCACATCATGGGGCATACAGTAGGGCTCAGGGCACATCACAAGGCCCACAAGAGGGAATTGGGCACACAGTGGGGCACATAGTAGGGAATGGGGCACACAGTAGGACACAACATGGGGCACACCACAAGGCCCCCCATAGAGCACATCATGGGGCACACAGTAGGGCATATCACAGGGCACACAGTAGGTCATGGGACACATCACAGGGCACATAATGGGGGCAGGCAGCAGGTCATGGGGCAGGCAACAGGGAATGGGGGCAGGCAGCAGGGCATGGGGGCAGGCAGCAGGGCATGGGGGCACACATCAGAGCATGGGCATGGGGCAGACAGCAGGCCATGGGGCACCGAGCAGTGTGTGGGGCAGGCATCAGGGCATGGGGGCACAGACCAAGGCATGGGGGCACACACATCAGGGCATGGGGGCACAGAGCAGGGCATGGGGGCACAAAGCAGGGCAGGGGGGCACAAAGCAGGGCATAGGGTAGACAGTAGGGCATGGGGACACAGGGCAAGGGGGCACAGAGCATGGCATGGGGTAGACATCAGAGCATGGGGCAGACATCAGGGCATGGGGGCACAGAGCAGGGCATGGGGGCACAGAGCAGGGCATGGGGGCACACAGCGGGGCATGGAGGTAGACAGCGGGGCATGGGGGCACAGAGCAGGGCATAGGGTAGACAGCAGGGCAAGGGGGCACAGAGCACTGCATGGGGCAGACATCAGGGAATGGGGGCACAGAGCAGGGCATGGGGCAGACAGCAGGGCATTGGGCAAAGAGCAAGGCATGGGGGCACAGAGCAGGGCATGGGGCAGATAGCAGGGTATGGGCAGACTATAGGGCATGAGGCAGACATCAGGGCACAGAGCAGGGCATGGGGGCACAGAGTGGGGCATGGGGGCAGACAGCAGGGCATGGGGGCACGGAGCAGGGCAAGGGGGCACGGAACATGGCATGGGGTAGACATAAGAGCATGGCGCAGAAATCAGAGAATGGGGTTACACAGCAGGGCATGGGGCAGACAGCAGGGCATGGGGCAGATAGCAGGGTATGGGCAGACTATAGGGCATGGGGCAGACATCAGGGCATGGGGGCACAGAGCAGGGCATGGGGACACAGAGCGGGGCATGGGGGCAGACAGCAGGGCATGGGGGCACGGAGCGGGGCATAGGGTAGACAGCAGGGCATGGGGCACAGAGCAGGGCAAGGGGGCACAGAGCACAACATGGGGTAGACATCAGAGCATGGGGCAGACATCAGGGAATGGGGCCACAGAGCAGGGCATGGGCAGACAGCAGGGCATGGGGCAAAGAGCAGGGCATGGGCAGACATCAGGTCATGGGGCAGATAGCACGATATTGGCAGACTATAGTGCATGGGGCAGTCAGCAGGGCATGGGGGCACAGAGCAGGGCATAGGGGCAAAGAGCAGGGCATGGGGGCACAGAGCGGGGCATGGTGGCACAGAGCGGGGCATGGGGGCACAGAGCGGGGCATGGGGCACAGAGCAGGGCATGGGGCACAGAGCAGGGCATGGGGTAGACAGCGGGTCATAGGGTAGACAGCAGGGCATGGGGCACAGAGCAGGGCAAGGGGGCACAGAGCACAACATGGGGTAGACATCAGAGCATGGGGTAGACATCAGGGAATGGGGCCACAGAGCAGGGCATGGGCAGACAGCAGGGCATGGGGCAAAGAGCAAGGCGAGGGGGCAGACAGAAGGGCATGGGGGCACAGAGCAGGGCATGGGCAGACATCAGGTCATGGGGCAGATAGCACGGTATTGGCAGACTATAGTGCATGGGGCAGTCAGCAGGGCATGGGGGCACAGAGCAGGGCATAGGGGCAAAGAGCAGGGCATGGGGGCACAGAGCGGGGCATGGCGGCACAGAGCGGGGCATGGGGGCACAGAGCGGGGCATGGGGCACAGAGCAGGGCATGGGGCACAGAGCAGGGCATGGGGTAGACAGCGGGGCATGGTGGCAGACAGCAGGGCATGGGGGCACGGAGCAGGACATAGGGTAGACAGCAGGGCATGGGGGCACAGAGCAGGGCAAGGGGGCACAGAGCATGACATGGGGTAAACATTAGAGCATGGGGCAGACATCAGGGAATAGGGGCACAAAGCAGGGCATGGGCAGACAGCAGGGCATGGAGCAAAGAGTAGGGCATGGGCAGACATCAGGGCATGGGGCAGATAGCAGGGTATGGGCAGACATCAGGGCATGGGGCAGATAGCAGGGTATGGGCAGACATCAGGGCATGGGGCAGATAGCAGGGTATGGGCAGACATCAGGGCATGGGGCAGATAGCAGGGTATGGGCAGGCAGACATCAGGGCATGGGGCAGATAGCAGGGTATGGGCAGGCAGACATCAGGGCATGGGGCAGATAGCCAGGTATGGGCAGACATCAGGGCATGGGGCAGATAGCAGGGTATGGGCAGACAGCAGGGCTTTGGGGCAGAGAGCAGGATGCTGGGCACATAGAGGGAGACAGGGCAGCAGCTGCTGCACTTTCCTTCATAGATGCAGAGTAGCGCGGGAAGCAGCTGTAAACATACCTTCCATGATGTGCTCCTCCCCGCCGGCCCCTCCTCTCTTCTCGTCCGTCCGAGGTGATGACAAATACAAGCACCTGGGATGTACGGGAGGGAAGGAGGGGCCGGCGGGGAGGAGCACATCATGAGAGGTTCGCTTACACTGCAGCAGTCTCTTACCAGGGAGCAGTGATTCGGGACCCGATCTACCCGTCAGCTAGCTGTGATTGACGGGTAGATCGAAGTGGAAGCTGTCATGGGGCCCCCTACTGGCCACGGGCCCTCGGTCCCTGTCCGAATTGCCCGATGGTCAGTCCGCCCCTGGCTCACACCATACGCTGCACACTGCATCAAATTGATGTGTATGGCTGTCATCCCAGAAGGAAGCCTCTTCTAGAGATGATGAACGAGAAAGCCCGCAAACAGTTTGCTGAAGACAAGCAGACTGAGGACATGGATTACTGGAACCATGTCCTGTGGTTTGATGAGACCAAGATAGACTTATTTGGTTCAGATGGTGTCAAACATGTGTGGCGGCAACCAGGTGAGAAGTGCAAAGACAAGCGTATCTTGCCTACAGTCAAGCATGGTGGTGGGAGTGTCATGGTCTGAGGCTGCATGAGTGCTGCCGGCACTGGGGACCTACAGTTCATTGAGGGAACCATGAATGTCAACATGTACTGTGACATACTGAAGCAGAGCATGATCCCCCTCCCTTCAGAGACAGTGCAGTATTCCAACATAACAACCCCACCTTCAAGACGACCACTGCCTTGCTAAAGAAGCTGAGGGTAAAGGTGATGGACTAGCCAAGGATGTCTCCAGACCTAAACTCTATTGAGCATCTGTGGGGCATCCTCAAATGGAAGGTGGAGGAGCGCAAGGTCTCTAACATCCATCAGCTCCATGATGTCATCATGGAGGAGTGGAAGAGGACTCCAGTGGCAAGCTGTGAAGCTCTGGTGAACTCCATGCCCAAGAGGGTTAAGGCAGTGCTAGAAAATAATGGTGGGCACACAAAACATTGACACTTTGGGCCCAATGTGGACATTTTCACTTTTACTCACTTTTGTTGCCAGCAGTTTAGACATTACTGGCAGTGTGTTGAGTTATTTTGAGGGGCCAGAAAATTTACACTGTTATACAAACTGTACGCTCACTATTTTACATTGTACTAAAGTGTCATTTCTTCAGTGTTATCACATGAAAAGATATAATAAAATATTTACAAAAATGTTAGAGGTGTACTCACTTTTGTGAGATACTGTATTTGCTATGAACAAACCAGAAGCCATATTATATATTTTTTTCATCTCTCTCTAAAGTTGAATCTGAGTTCATGATTTTTCAAGAGTGCCTCACAAGGAGACTGTGTAAGCCCTGTATTTTTATCCCAGATCGTAAATTAGAGGTTTGGACACCTAACTTTTGTTTCCAGGATTGAGCAACAAGAGAGGGCTTATTCACAAATTAAACATGTTGTTTTATGTATTGCATAACAATCATATTACAATAATCCTTAATACATATATAAGATCGTTATATTGAAGTACTTATATACATAATTAAGCAAATAATTTTACATGTATTGGTTTATGTATTTTAATAATAGTTTTTCTTTCATAATATATTCATAATGTATTGTATGTATGGATATTCATAAAACCCATTAATACATATATGTTATTATTATAAGGGTTATAAATATGGGATCCTATGAAAAGTTTGAAAGTATAGAAGCTGTATTTGTGAAATAATACACAGGATTAAATTCCAATGATCTGAGTCTCAAGCAATTTAGAACACAAGTTAAATGTGTAGGGATATTTTATTTAACATATATATTTTAAGAGGAGCCGGAACGTCTGCAGGGAATTGACACATGAGTGTCAACTTTAGACAATTCATAGCTCTGTTAAGTCTAAGCCTGGGTTCACACATATGCGGTGCGACTTGAAGCTCAGGTTTCACTGGGAAGATAAAAATCTGTTGTTCAGAGGTTCATCTGCGTTTTAGCTGCAGATCAGTGAGCAGGGAGGGGGGGGGGAGAGGGGGAGGTGTAGTGAGGAGGAGAAAATCCATGTTTAAAACGCAATGCAGCTGCGAATCAGATGCGTTCCCAAAGAAGATACTGGGCTTGTAATTCGCAACGCAATACCCAGAAAACACACATGTTTTTTGTGCAATGCGCAGTGCGAATGCAACGCACATATGTGAACCAGATGCATTCATATGAATGTATTTAAAAATGTCCTGCGAATTGGATGTGGTGTAAGCCGTGTCTAATTCGCATAGGTGTGAATGGGGGCTGAGTCAAGGGTCATTCATAAATTGACTTGGACATTAAAAAATAACATTTAAAGTGAATTCTAATCCTATACTGCCCCTGGTGGTGAAAATATTAAGACTCCAAGATGGCTGCACAGACGAGGTTGTCATGGTTACATAGAAACAACCCGTCATTTTACATCATCAATTACGTAGTAGTGACACACACACCCACTTTTTGGGTGGAATAAAAGTGGTTACACATAGCAGAAAGAGGATCGGAGGAGGCTCTTGAAGAAGACGGAAATAATTTGGAGAGGGTATTGAGATCTTGAGAGCGGACAGATGTAGGAAGGTTGGAAGAGGTCCCTTGTGGGACCCCTAATTTAATGCTTCTCAAAACAACAGATTTCTTAAGTACTGGTAAAGTTTTATTTTTTTTATTTTTACCTTTTGGTAAATTGAATTGTTTTGACATATACAAAACAGAACCATTTAATATCGTGGTCTAGCAATTTGGAGTTGTGTTATTTCTACCTGCAGCGTGATATAATTATATTCCAAATATAATTTGGAATATATAAAGCTAAGACCAAATTCTGTACAATGGTTTAATCGTGATATGTGTTTAAAAATAGATTCATTCTAAATTTAAAAATAAGTCTTGATTAAATTATCAATGTGCACAGTATAACATTTTGTCTGTGCATTTTTAAAGAGTAAGTTTGAAGGTCTACTTGTTTTGAGAAGAAGTCACAAGTGTTAAAGCCAACACCTAGTTGTTTATGTAAGTCCATGGAGCCACGGAAACCTAATGACTAAGATTTACCAAGTCTAAATTTACCAAATTATTCTTCAAGTATTGAAATATGGTATTTTGTAATAAGAGCTTGTGTAGAAATGTGATTATCATCTGTATCATCATATGTCTTTGATATTTAAAAGTATATCAATATTTGTATTATCACCAAATATACCTAATATTTTTTTACACTGAATTTTTAGTTAATAAAAATATATTTTTAGCATATCATTGTTATCACTTGTCTTCAAAATAGCACGGATAAAAAAACTTGAATTAATTTTTTGTTTTGGGGAAAAATGTAAAATCTTCCAAAACATAGATTTTGCATAATTTCATAAATACAATACTGTTTTAATATTTCAGTATAAACATCAGAATGTTTATACTGAAATATTAAAACAGTATTGTATTTATGAAATTATGCAAAATCTATGTTTTGGAAGATTTTACATTTTTATAAAAAGCATGCCTTACTGTATATACAGACTAATTTTACTGTTGTGGGTTTAGTAACACTTTAAAGAAGAACTGCAGTCTGCTCTAATAATTTATAATAAAAACATCTTTGCCATTCTGAAGCTTCCTTCCAACAGCTTTGCATATTTTTTTTATATATACTGTGATTCTGTACTTGCCAAATATGCTGCAGAAATCCCCCTCCACTGAGTCTGGCTGCACCCATTTTAACTGTGGGCAGCTGAAGCTGCTGCCTGTTCACTTCCTGGATTTACACAGACGCACACCTCCAGCTCTGCAGCCCTGCAGATTTTATTGGCCCTCTTATGACTCATCCCCCCTCCCTTCCTGGCAAACTCTCAGGAGAGTGAGAGAGAGAAGAGCTGTGCATGATGTCATAAGCCTAGGCCAGTGATGGCGAACCTTGGCACCCCTGATGTTTTGGAACTACATTTCCCATGATGCTCAACTACACTGCAGAGTGCATGAGCATCATGGGAAATGTAGTTCCTAAACATCTGGAGTGCCAAGGGTCGCCATCACTGGCCTAGGCTAATGACCAGAAAAAGAGGAATTGGCTGTATAAGTTATTTACTGGCAAAAAGTTAAAGTTCCAAAGTTAAAACAACAAGGGCAGAAGGTTTAATAAATGGAAAGACACAAAAATTACTGAAGGTCCGCTTTAAGAACTATCTTCAGTGTAAAGAAAAACAAGGAGTCGTAGAAGTGATGGTTTGGCCGCCGCAGAGCCCTGATCTCAACACCAAGAAGTCTGCCTGGGATTACATGAAGAGACAGAAGGATTTGAGGCAGCCTACATCCACAGAAGGCCTGGTTCTCCAAGATGTTTGGAACAACCTACCTGCAGAGTTCCTTCAAAAACTGTGTGCATGTGTATCTAAACAAATGGATTCTGTTTTGAAGCGGTGGTCACACCAAATATTGGTTTAATTTGTATTTTTCTTCTGTTCATTTACTTTACATTTTGTTAATTGATAAAAATAAATTATTAACACTTTTATTTCTGAAAGCAATCTTAGTTTATAGGATTTATTCACACCTGCCTAAGAATTTTCACGGCTCTGTATATATTTTGTAATGCATTATATACAATAAGATGCTGCAAACGAAGTAATTCTTTATATGCATGCAGTTGACTTTTATTATCAGAGCAGTATATTTCAAATTGCAAATAGGGAAACGGAAAAGACCTGATCCATATGTATATACTTACAAACAAAGGTGTCAGACCCCAGATTTGCCCATTTCCATCTTTTGATTAATAGGTTTAAAATGAACAATTAGATTGCGAGAGGATGAGATTCTATTTTAATTTGCAAAAATGTAAATTACAGATGCATGCATTCTTCAAAGTTTGCTGATATTATGGCTTACCTTAAATTATCCTAGCCTAAAACCTCTATGTGTCTAATAAATACCGTGATTACCAACACATTTAGACTCCATTCTCCGTTGCTAATAAAGGCTTCTAGGTACTGAATTCAGAGATCATTTATAGACATGTGTCTACATGCTACAACTGGTAAGATTTTATTAGTCCCTAATGACTGTTTTTCATGTAGTTGATAAACTTTTTTTCCGTAGGGAATTATATCTTAAAATACATACAGGAAACTAAACTTAAAGTGGTTGTAAAAGTCTAATTTTCTTACCATAATGCATCCCCTGCATTAACCACTTGCCTGCTGGGTACTTTTACCCCCTTCCTGCACAGGCCAATTTTCAGCTTTCAATGCTGTCTCAGCTTGAATGACAATAACGCGGTCATGCAACATTGCATCCATATTACATTTTTAGCACTTTTTCCAACAAATAGATAATATATCATCTTAAAAATAATTTTTATTTTTTGCTAAACAAACATCCTTCACTGATGTGCGCTGATGAGGCTGCACTGATGAGCACTAATAGGCAGCACTGATAGGCACTGATGTGCACTGATGACATAGCACTGATGGGCACTGATGAGGCAGCACTGGTGGGAACTGATGAGGTTGCATTGATAGGCGGCATTGATAAGCAGCACTGATAGCTGACACTGATGGGCACTAATAGGCAGCACTGATGGGCATTGATAAGCGGCTTTGAAGGGTGGCTCTGATGAGCAGCTCTGATGGACACTGATTGTCACCACTGATGGGCACTGATAGACAGGATTGGTTTACACTGTTGGGGCTGCACTGATTATCAGGACACTGATGATCAGTGCCCTAATCCTCAGTGTAAATGTCCCCTTTCACACTTAGCCTGGTCGACAAGTGGTTAAGGTAAAGAACACCCTACTAACTATCCCCCCCATCCCCAACCACTTACCTGACTCCTCTTACCAATTCAGTGCTGTCCCGGCTACAGCACTGCTCTCCTCTCTCCCTGGTCTCATAGGAGATACTGGCATCAGTGGAGCCATGGCCTTTAACAGAACATAGGCCTGACAGAGAATGTGCCTGTGACATATACAACCCATCAGTAATTATATTTTAATAGTTATGTCACTGTTGTTACATGCAATCCATTTTTGGATAGGGAAGGGTTGTGCTGTATTTGTACCCTCCAGGGTGATTTATGCTCACTTCCTCTTCTGGTGTCAATTGACTGGGGATCAGCAAAACGGAAAGTTTCCCCTCCACAACAACAAAAATTCACACATTTCTCTATCAATGGGGAGGAAGAAACTATGACAGTTTTTAACCTCCCTGGCAGTATGATTATTTCGGATTTTAGATGCTGAACGGGGTACAATTATTTTGCATGGAAATTTGGACTTTTATATTGTAAGCCTGTAATTCTTACCAATTACACTTAAATCTGTCCACCAAGAGTCTAGTAGATATCCTGGGTATGATGAAGTGTAAAACACAAAAAATTATAATATAATAAATTAATATAAATAATTAAAAAAAAATAAAATTAATTTCCCCACGATTCACTATCACTCAATTCTGCAAGTGTTCTAATTTACTATCGCTGTTTTCCAGCTGGTCTAAAGCCACTTTTGACGTAAAGGGACACTTTTTGGTTGGTATGGACAATCTCAAGTTTCCAGGCAGAAAGAACAGTATATATAATATAAAACTGCATGCAGGGCATTGGACAAACCACTAGGGACAAAAGGGATGTGAAATAATTTCATAAAGTAGTGTAATCTGTAAGATTACAGTACTGTATGTGTTATGATTTTTACTTTTTTTAAATTTTCCGCCAGGCTCCGCCCCCGTGCGTCGCGATGCTCACAGGAACGGAGCCTGGCACAGAGAGGCTTCAGAGGAGGACAGAGCCAGCAGACACAGCGGGGGACATCGCAGGATCCTGGGGACAAGGTAAGTAACACCGCACCAGGATCCTGCAATGTAATCCTGAGTGTGGCTCGGGGTTACCGCTAATGGTGCTGAAATTTAACCCTGAGCCACACTCGGAAAAACCGTCAGGGAAGCTATGGTTGCAATGGGCTGAAAATTGCTCCTGAGAGTTAGGGAAGCTCCTATAAACTTTTTAAAACATTTTTATAACTTATTATTTTTAATGGGTACCACTCTTTTTTCTATATAATATTTCTAAATGCACATTGAGCACAGTATCTGCTGTCACTGATATGGCTTTGTTGGTAAAGCCAGTTTCAGAATTCTAACCCATCTGCACTATAATATGTTATTGCTGTGTATCTGCTAGAGAGATTTTTCCCCCTCAATTCCTGTCTTGGTGAAAAAAAAATACTAGAATATGTGTTCTCATTGGCAGATTTATCCTCTACTTTTGATCCAGGGGCAACTGTAACATTTGAAATTTCCACTCTACTTGTGCCCTAATGATAGCGGTCACAAGTGTGGGAAGTAATAGGCCTTCCCAATTGAGTCAGACAGCAAAACAAAAAAAGAAAAGAAGAAAATCTGACCCTTCTCTTGTGTTTCTAAAAATAAGTCTATGTAACTGCTGTAGAGATGTTTTCTCCCTATCCTAGTGTCCTGGCTTGTAATATAAACTTAACGTGGAACTAAACTGTATCAGAGCACCACAAACTGAAAATACTTTTTGATTCATGTTCAATATTCAAAGCAAACTCACCCATCCATCTATGTCTCCATGCTTTCGTTTGCTGAGAAATCTCAAGGCACCACAATATAAAATGTAAACAATGAAACGAATAGTTTTACATATCGCAACATCATCCACACACATAGGGCACCCAATATTAGAGTAAATCTATTCCTCCACCTTTGCACACAGGTACAGACTAGTATGCTAGCATTTCTCTTCTCCCTCTGTTTCTCTTCCATTCTTTGCAAATGTAAGCCCGGTGCTGGCAAAGGGGCAGTAGAGGGGCAAACTAGGATGCTGTGCAGGCACCCATATTAACCAATGACATCATCGGTTGTTAGGATGCCAGTAGCTGGTCCGCATGGTTCCCAAAGTTTGAATGCTGTGGCTTTGTGTAACAAAAATACAGACTTGATCCACTAGCTGGATTGTTAACAATTTTTGTGCAATTTGTGGCAATTTGTTTAGGCATTTTGCCAAGGCACCCCCGAAGGACCCAGAAGGCACCCCGGGGTGCAGAGGAACCCTGGTTAAAAAAATGTGGTCTAAAGGGCTATATACCAGTTCACTTTCTGGCCCCATAAGCAGGATGGACATACTCCTAGAGACTGCCCGCTCCTCTCTACCTTGATGACCTACAGTCACAAGGTGGGATTCAGTGGGATCTCGCATGAACTTATGGGGCATAAAGCCTCACTCCATGTAACATGGACTTTTAAAGAAGTAACATACCTTCCTGTTGGGTGATATGCTAATATGAATGTATAGTATTTCCTCATTAGGACGGCTGTAACACAGGAAGCCCACCACAAATGCTGAGATACTAGAGAGGCAGAGATCTCACTTGGAGACCAGGTGATGCTGATAAGGATAAGGATATTTTTATCACCATTCCAAAAAAACATGTCATACATGAAAGCAACAAAATAAGGTACTCGGGTCCTGGTGAGCAATAAGAAAGTCAAGAAAAAAAGGAAAAGAAATAAATATGTAAACATAGATATAACGATAAAAGTGTGTGACTAAATAATTATATTATAGCCATAATATAAAATATATAATAATATAAACACATGAACAGAAGCAGAATTGCATTAATATCAATCTCACAATGGCCATGAAAGTAATAATAAAAATAATAGCAGCGGTAATTCAGGGTAATGCAGAATTTGTCAATCTCACGGCTTCAGTAAAAAGCTGTTCTTTAGCCTGCCGGTTCTAGAATTAATGCTGTTATCCTAGACAAGAGCATGGTATAAATAGTAATGGAGAACCCCATGCCAAAAAAAAAAAAACTTTATGGAGGGACACCATGGGAAAAAACAAGAAAAGAAAGGGAAGAGGGCCACTGCAAAATTCATATCAGACTCTTATCTGAGCCAGAAAAGGGAGGGGAATGAGCATGCACCATGCCAAGCAAAGGTAGGTACCTTGCCAGAGGGAACACGTCCATAAAAAATAAATAAATAAACCTCAAAAAGTGCCATGATATACATCCGTTGTCAGTCACATCATTTATTTCCATGGCTGTGTTTGATGCTCTAACCACCCTAAAAAAGAGAAATGTGTAGATATAACAAGCACAACATTTTTATACAGGTCCTGTTATGTTGGTCTTAAAGCATTGACTTATTTTTTGATTTTTCATTCTGTTTGACGTCCCACACAAGTCCCAGGTGTGTATTCTGAATCTGCATAATGACTAGCATAGTACCACTGGAATGGTGTAAGACCAATGTGGTGCCTATATTTAAAAAGGGATAAAAGTCTTTACCAGGTAACTATAGACCAGTTAGTTAACTTCTATAGTTGGGAAGAAACTGAAGAGTTTAATAAAAGACACATAGATGAGTTCTTGCTGGAAAAAAATATTTTAAGCAATAGACAGCATGGATTCATGAAAGATAGAAGTTGTCAAACAAACCTGATTTATTTTTATTAGGAGGTACAGTAAGTAAAGCCTTGGACAGAGGGGTGGCTGTGGACATAGTATACTTAAATTGTGCAAAAGCAATTGACACAGTTCCCCACACATGGCTCATGTCTAAGGTAAAGTCTACAGGCTTGGAAAAATCACTTTGTAAATGGATAGAAAACCGGCTAAAAGACAGAATTCAGAGAGTAATGGTTAATGATTTTAATGATTCTTACTCTGAATGGTCTAAGGTTATCAGTGGTGTACCCCAAGGTTCAGTGCTGGGACCCTTACTTTTTAATATCTTTATAAATGATATAGGGTCTGGGATTACCATTTCTGTCTATGCAGGTGACACCAAGCTTTGCAGTAGAATAACGTCCTTACAGGATGTCTCCAACTTACAAGCAGACCTCAATGCACTGTGTAACCATTAGGTAAATGAGGTTTAATGTTGTAAAATGTAAAGTTATGCACATGGGGGCTAAGAATATGCATGCATCATACATACTAAGGGGAATACAACAGGGGAAATCAAAGAAGGATCTGGGTGTTCCGGTAGATCATAAGCTTAATAATAGCATTCAGTGCCAAACAGCAGTTTCCAAAGCGAGCAAAAGCCTTTCTTTTATTAAAGTGATTGTAAGGGTTAGTTTTTTGTTTTTTTAAATAACAAACATATCATACTTACCTCCACTGTGCAGCTCGTTTTGCACAAAGTGGCCCCGATACTCATATCCAATTGCCTTTTGGGGATCAGGAAGGAATATTTTGCTGTGCTGGAGCAAATTAGATTAGGGTTTTTTGACTTCCTTTGGATCAACTGTGGGTGAAGGACTGTGTATATGATTTTTTCCCTTCTATTTGTTGAACTGGATGGACTTGTGTTTTTTTTTCTTTTCAACCAGACTAAATATGTTACTATGTAACTATGTCAGAAAGTAGAAGGTTTGCTGTAGGACTGAATCTTTGTCCACTGGAGAGGTTTTCAGGGGACTTCAACCCTTTTGCTACTTTGAGATTGCTTACTTTTTTGTGTTTTAAGTAGGTGAGCCATTTTTCATAGACCAGTAAAATGTCCCTTACTAATTCAGTATTTCATTAAAGCTTAACTCCATGAAGCATGACATTTCTCCCTTGTAATGCAGCTGTGCCTGCACTGCAAGGGTTAACTGCTTATTTAGGCCTAGGGGGGGATGGAAAATTTGATTTACTTACATGTGCCTCCCCAGTGCTAGACCAATCCTTGCAATATCTTCTCCCCATGCTTCAGGGCTCTAACATTTTGATGTCACCAAGACCAATGTAGGATCCATAGGCATGGAGAAATTGAGCTTTGTGTCCCCAAAATTATAGTAGGCTCCACCCCAAAGTTTAGTTGTCAAATGGCAGAGCTTATGTGAGCCCTTGCTTTACCAATGTGGGGCAAACAGTCACCCATACTGTTGCTGAAACAGTGCGGCTCACTATATGCAGGTAACGCTACAACAATATGTTACAGCGCACAAATCTGCTGTATGATTATGTAATAAAATAGTTCATTTGGGCCGGCTTGGCCCAGGCAAACTATTTAAAGTGATAGGAAAGGTGGAATTCTGCTTAAAAAAAGAATGTAGCTATTGTATAACTGGACAAAACTATAATTCTCCGAGCAGGAATATTTACCTTTTGGAAAGATTTGGTTCAAGTCTCGTAGGATGTACAATTTAGTTTGACCAGCTTGGTGACTGTGATTGGGTGCATGCTCGATCCGAAGCTGTTTCCTCTTCATCTTTGGTAAGGTCTTATCAGCTGTCACCTCTTCCACAAACTTCTTGACCTCCTGTCTTCAAATTTCTCCTCGATTTCCTGGAACGTTGTGTCTGTATCTTCCACTGTTTCATGTACATGTTGTACAATTGTGAAGGAGCCCTTCAAAAATAAATAAAGATATAAATAAAGATAAAATATCTAGATCAGGGTTAGATCTAGATCAGTGTCATAATTAGGCTTAGGGTCAAAGGTCAGGGTCAGTGACTTTTAGAAGAAAAATAAATTTTTTTTTTTTTTTAAATTTAGTATCAGTGTCATTCAGTGTCAGTGATGGTGAGTTTTAGGTAGGATAGAAAAACGGCTAAATGTGCATTATTGTTTCTGGAGGGCCTTACTATGGGTACCAACAAGAAATAACATGCACATATGCAGTATTGCAGCGATTGTAAGGAGCAGGGGAATTAATTTTGGGTCGCTCTTTAATGGTAAATCATAGTAATAGCAAGAAACATAAAGCTACATTTAGAAAAAAAAATATTTTTTGTTTAGTTTCTGCCAGTTTTCCTATGATATTAAGAAAAAACTAGGAGATATACTTTACTATTTACCTCTAACTGAAAGTACAATTTCTCCTGAAAAAAACAAGGTATAATTCACCTGGATACACAAAGTAGTTGCGATGAAATGTACAGTTTTACTAACACAGGTCACAGCTGCAATGTCATATTCAGGTATTAAGATTTGTTTTGCCTTCTTTATGAAGGGGTTAAAATAACCAGAGAGGAGGTTTTATATCAAAATCTCAGTGCTGGGGTCCTAGCAACAGGACCCTCACCAGGTGCACCCCAGCAACTGTCACTCTGCAGTGGTATAGCCAGAGAGGGAGGCTGTGTGCTGTGCTCTCTGCAGAGTCTTTCTTTTACAGAAAGAAGAGAAATGGACAGAAAGAAGAGGACGGAGAAAACTCATCATTGTCAGCCAGACAAGCTGAAGAGGAAGATGAGCGAGGAGGAGCCCCAGGAGAAGAGGAGGAAGAGAAGACGCCGGGGAGATAAACGATCGCTGAAGCCCAGAGGGACAAAGCATGGTAAGTTGTATACAGACATGTACACTTCATACCTGGAGCTTACACTCTAATATATATCATTTGGGATACAGGAATTACATTTAGTGTACATTTAGGTAGATTTCGGGGTCACTCAGTGCAGTCAGGTAGCCATGGAGACAGGTTAGGCAGCCAGAAATCATGTATATTATGTTTAACTGACACCTGAAGTGTAATACAAGGGAAAATTTATTGTAATCCACTAATTTCCAGTGATATACATGTTTTCTGATAGGAATGATCACAAATAGTGAGAACTTTTCTGTTAGTTTTCAGGGTTTATTGGCTGGAAACTCTCAGTGACAGTTAAAAGATGGCCGCCATGACTAGTGAAGGGGCGGGGCTAAGGGGGAAGGGGGAGGGGAGTAGTAAACTGACAAACCAGGGAGGAAAACTGTTGTATTGCTGCCATTTATGTTAAAAACTGATAGAGGATTTCTAAAAGAGGGTCAGTAATGAGAGCCAATGGGCTTCTCCCAGAACAGGTATCCATTACTACACATATAGATAGATCAGTAATATTTACTATACTATAATGGTTACTATATACATTTTAAACAGTACAATGTTGTCAGAACCGGCATATCTTATTTTTATTATAAATAAACATTAAAAAAATGCAACTCTGTTATACTCATTTATAAAACCAATTTTAAGTTATTGATAGATGTCTTAAGAAACTTTCCAGTGTTAACAGAATGTGTAATTTGACATGTTAAACAAAACAGATTTTGCACCAAATTTAAAAACTCATTATTTAACAAAATAATTCTAGTGTATTCTAGTCTAGTATAACTTCTACATATGAGGGTAACTTTATGTCCATTTAACAGAAAATATTTTTAATACATACATATGTACAAATATACAAAACTGTATTTCAGTATAGGAATTGTCCTACAAAATTTAGAAATAAATTATATATATATATATATATATATATATATATATATATATATATATATATATATATATATATATATATATATATATATATTTTGCACCCATACAGGTTACACCCCCATGGGGGATTTTTAATCCTTAATACATAGTCAGCGCATCTTACACAATTTATTGCTGGTTTTGAAGGAGTCACAGGTGCAGCAGACATTTGACTTGGCCCACCCTTTGCAGCTATAACAGCTTCAACTCTTCTGGGAAGGCCGTCCACAAGGTTTAGTAGTGTGTCTATGGGAATGTTTGACCATTCTTCCAGAAGCGCATTTGTGAGGTTAGGCACTGATGTGGATGAGAAGGCCTGCCTTGCAGTCTCTGCTCTAATTCATCCCAAAGGTTTTCTATCAAGTTGAGGTCAGGACTCTGTGTAGGCCAGTTAAGTTCCTCCACCCCAAACTCGCTCATCCATGTCTTTATGGACCTTGCTTTGTGCACTGGTGTGCAGTCATGTTGGAACAGGAAGGGGCCATCCCCAAACTGTTCCCACAAAGTTAGAAGCATGAAATTGTCCAAAATGTCTTGGTTTGTTGACGCCTTAAGAGTTCCCTTCACTGGAACTAAGGGGCTAACCACTGATAAAGAACCCCACACCATATCCCCCCTCCACCAAATGATTTGGACCAGTGCACAAAGCAAGGTCCATAAAGATATGGATGAGCGAGTTTAGGGTGGAGGAACTTGACTGGCCTGCACAGAGTCCTGACCTCAACCCGATAGCATACCTTTGGGATGAATTATAGCAGAGACTACGAGCCAGGCCTCCTCCTCCACATCAGTGCCTGACCTCACAAATGCTCTTCTGGAAGAATGGTCAAACATTCCCATAGACACACTCCTAAGCCTTGTGGACAGCCTTCCTTGAAGCTGTTATAGCTGCAAAGGGTAGGCCAACTCAATTTTGAAACCTACGGACTAAGACTGGGAAGCCATTAAAGTTCATGTGTATGTAAAGGCAGTCCCAATACTTTTGGATATATATATATATATATATATATAATATAGATATAGATATAGATATAGAGAGAGAGAGAGAGAGAGAGAGAGAGAGAGAGAGAGAGAGAGAGAGAGAGAGAGAGAGAGAGAGAGAGAGAGAGAGAGAGAGAGAGAGAGAGAGAGAGAGAGAGAGAGAGAGAGAGAGAGAGAGAGAGAGAGAGAGAGAGAGAGAGATATACACACATATATATACACACATATATATATCTCAAAAGCGAGAGCGGCACTCACGGGTCTTAAAAGGCGAGCGCACGATGACAGTTTAATTTGACATTTCGACAAAACCATCATGCGTTCACCTTTCAAGAAGTAGTTTGCAGTGGGGGAAGTTACAACCCCCAAAGTTGAAGTTATTGCATATGGCTGCTCCCCCTAGTGCCTGGATGGGTCGTCCTAATCTGTCTGCCTGAGCCGGCTGAGTAAATGCCGTTGAGTGACGAGTGACGCTGGGAAAGAAGGGAGGGTTGGGGGGGCGTCTGCCACCTGACTCGGAGCACCAGTTGGCCGTATGGGTGGACGACTGGCAGTTGGTACAGAGTGGGGAACGTAGGCCAGCGAAATGGCGACAGAACAGCTCTGTATCGATGGTACTCCAGTTGGTTTTTACTTGAAACTGGGAAAGTCTAGCTGCTGCTTTTGCTGAAAATGACCTGTGATAGTCATAAAACGAGCATCCCCCATATTTATAACCTAGATCTACTATTGCGTGTAGGTATAGGTCCAGCTCCTCTCTCCTGTTGGGGTTGACCGTGCATAGCACGTCTCTGAACATGCCAAATGCTAGTACGAACTCCGCAATATTGAGTTTGCGGGTAAGCCTATGGTCTTTGGCCTTTAGGATGACGGAAACGTCTCCCCACGCATAGGACTTGTTTTCGGCTGGGTCGTGTACTGCGATGAGGAGGGATGCCAAGTTAATGTCCTTCCCATCCATGATGTCCTTCCTGATGCCTGCTGGGACGAGATGTGCGGGGAGGACGTAGGTATAGATGTCGGGCGTACCTGTAAGGAGAGGCATGGGGGTGGCGGTGGTTACTGTAGATGGTGAGGGTGCAGCTTGATGTACCTCCAGGGTTCCCACTCTTGTCTGGACATCAGTGACTGCTGCCGATAGTGTGGTCACCAAGGAGTGCAGCTGAGTGATTGCTGATGAGATTGACTGTAGTGATGCCTGGGTGCCCGATTGGGCTGCCGCTGGCGGAGGAAATAGCAAGCTGAAAAGCTCAGCTTTCCTAGCAGTCGCAGGGAAAGGTATTCCCCTGCGCCGTAGTTCAGCTGTAAGCTTGGGGATGGTCCAAGCTCTGAGAGACTGTAAGTCGTCGTTTTCTGAGTCTGCCCCAGGTGACGACGGGGTGGAGGCGAGGTCCTCGCTGCTGGCCTGCGACATGGTGTCCGCTGCCTTGAAGTCCTAGTAGTGGAGTTTTAGTTTTTTGAGGTCGAGACTTGGGTCGACCGGGAAGCTGAGGAAGATACTGTCCACACCTGTTGCAGGATGGATCAACTGAAGAACTCTACTGACCTGAAAGGGGGAAGGGTTGGAGAAATCGATGAGTAGCCGTGTTGCTACGAAAGATGAATGGCTGTATGAAGCCATTTCGTAAATGTTTGCGGTGATTTACAAAGTAAAAGAGTTTTTATTTTTTTTATTTTTATTTTTTGAAATTTGATTATGTAGGAAAACCGTGCGCGGCATTGGGAAAAATAGGTTGTGGGTATTTGTTGTGAGAGACCCGAATCGTTGAGCCGGTGCTACTACTGGATTTGGAATGTGCGGTGGGGTTTTTTGCTGTGCCGGGGGTCTTGGATCACTGAGCCGGTATGCGACTGGGCTGGGATTGGTTTGAATGAAAGAAGCACGCTGTTGGTGAGTGCTTGTATGCTGAAGATCCGAATCGCAGAGCCGCTGTTTGCGACTGGACTCGAATCGGTCGGATGAAAGAAGCACACTGCTGGTGAGTGCTTGTGTATGCTAAAGATTTGAAGCATTGAGTCGCTTTTGCGATTGGACTCAGATCGGTCGGATGAAAGAAGCACACTGCTGGTGAGTGTTTGTATGCTGAAGATCCGAATCGCAGAGCCGCTGTTTGCGACTGGACTCGGATCGGTGGGATGAAAGAAGCACACTGTTGGTGAGTGCTTGTATGCTGAAGATCTGAATCGCAGAGCCGCTGTTTGCGACTGGACTTGGATCGGTGGGATGAAAGAAGCACACTTGTTGGTGAGTGCTTGTGTATGCTAAAGTTTTGAAGCATTGAGTCGCTTTTGCGACTGGACTCAGATCGGTGGGATGAAAGAAGCACACTGTTGGTGAGTGCTTGTATGCTGAAGATCTGAATCGTAGAGCCGCTGTTTTGCGACTGGACTCGGATCGGTGGGATGAAAGAAGCACACTGTTGGTGAGTGCTTGTGTATGCTGAGGATCCGAATCATTGAGCCGGTGTTGCGATTGGACTTGGATCGGTTGGTGATGTTTGTATTGCCAAGGATCCGAATCTTTAAGCCGGTGCTGCGACTGGACTCGGATCGGTTGGTGGAGTTCGTTTTGCAGAGGATCCGAATCTTTGCGCTGATTATGCGACTAGATTCAGATTGGTTGTGGATGTAAGGGGCTCGAATGAGGAACGGAGAAAGGCAGTAAGTACGGATGTGTGCGAATAACCGAGTAAGACCTACGAAGTTGTAGGTGGTTTACGAAGGGGAACATAAAGTAATGGTTCGGTAGCAGGAAAGCACTACCTGCGACAGTGAGTGTGGGACATTTGATAAAAACCTACGACCAATCTCGAAGGACATGCAGTGAGTTGGTAGAGTCGGCCTCTGCAATGCATCTGATATGAATCAGTTTGTAAAACATATTAAATTAATCCGATATAAATCGGTAGTAAGGAGTATCTGATACAAATTGGTTGTAGAGTGTATGCCATCCCTTACTGTGAAACTGAACACCTATCAACCACCCATCCCCCCAGGCTAATCAAGTGCAGAGAAGGCACCAGGTGGGCTCAACCACACCTCAATCAGCCACAGAAACCTATACAAACGATATATGCTGATCTCCTAATGAATGAGATGGCAACCCCATGGAGCATGAATTTTTTGACCAGTGAAGCCTATTGCGAGTGATATTGAGAATGACCGACAGTGACTGGAGGCTTGGGTCTACGAATGAATCGTATATTTGTCAGAAGGAACTTTACGAATGTACTATGCCTGTGCCGAATGATGTCGGGACATGAGCGACAACAACTCCGGGGCAGGTTTTTTCACAAAAGGGGTGCAGGATAAGAAGCATAATAAACCGCAAGATTTTGCACATGACACGAAAAGTTTGGATACTACCTGCGACCGTGAGTGGGAACCGCCGACGAAGACCACGAATGAAAAGCCGGAGTGCACCTGCGATTGAATGCACAGACTGCCGAACATGAGGTGAGCTGGGAAGAGTCAGCCCTGTGATGTGAGCTACCACGCACTGGAACTGACACAGACCATAGTGGATGGTCTGGCTATATACCCTCCGGGCTCCTCCCATAATTTCAGGCCGGTAAACCGGCCTTCCTATATATCTATATATAGATATATATATTTTAATGTCATTTTTTTTCACCCTGGCTATAATAAATAAATAAAACACATACAAAGTCACTATACGAGCCCCATAACTAGTGCTTTCAGGAGGCCTCTATGTAATTGTGTAAGTAGACAGAATAATAATCAAAGTTACTATAAAGCAGCCCAGGATAAACAGTTAAACAATGAAAATTCTTTATGTCCTGTACCCAAGCTACTCCAAAAAACGTTGTCTGACTTCTCAGTGCACAAGATAATAAGCCACTGGGGTGGGGAGGTGTCAGTCATGACAGTAGAAACAAATAAAAAAATAAGTCCCACTGTGCATTATTAACAAAATTGTTTTCACATCATGGTGACATGGGAATAACAAGAATTAAACAAAACTGTAATTACATAAACTGGAATGACTTTGTGGTTAAATGATAATTAGAAGTTGCTACGACTCATTTAGTGAGATTAAAGTGCTAAATTACTTTAACAGACACTTGAAGAATGTTCTTGAAAATTTTGGAACATAAGTAGTCATCAACTTTCTTATTTTAGGTTGGCCTCAAGTGTGGCCCTTGACGCAAATGGCCACACATATAATTCAGTAAAGTTAATGCTACAGAATGCTATTAAAGTGATAGTACACACAACTTTTTTACTTTTACCTACAGGAAAGCCATAAGGTTTACTTGTAGATACAGTGAATATCTCCTAAACTTGCATTGTTTAGGAGATATTCACACTGCATGCAGCTGATGACGTCACCGGTGCATGCGCTCTGAAGTTCCAGCATACCATGCCAGACCTTCAGAGCTCGTGCCATAGCCGAAGGCTCCCGCTCGCATTAGTGGAAGCAGCGTCATCGCGGCCCCGGTAACTCATGTAGACTCATGCAAACCCGGGAGGAACACCAGGCAAGGGCTTCGTTTTAAGGTAAGTCTTGCATAATGTGCTAGCATGTGATGCATGCTAGCACATTATCACATTGCCTTCTTTTTTATTATTTAGCTTCAGTTTTCTACTGCTTTAAATACTGCAGGCTTATAAATGCTACAGGGTATTTTCAGAAATCCAGACATGCTACAGGTACTGGGTGGAACGCACGCCGAACATGATGCGATGCGACGGGTTTTTGACACCAACCTTACCCTGACATACGAGCAGCCCCAGTGCCGGGTAGGCACCTACCAATGTGGCCATTTGGCTATTTCAATGTCTTTTTAACTTTTAATAAATGGTTTTACGCTATGAAGACTTTGCTTTGTTTCCTATATATCCTATCCTGAATGAGTGGGACGGGAGGGATCTATGCCTAAAGCATCATCCAGCTATTCAGCCTTCCATGTGAACAGGTACAACCCTGTACAAGCGCTAGTGACTCTCTTTTTAAATAAAGGGGTCATTGGTATCTGGTAAGCAGATATCTATTACTTCAAGGTGTATTTTTCCTCTTTGGTGACGGAATTCTTTATATCATCAGCAAGAATTTGGCACATATGTGAAGATATCACTTCTGTGTTTTTTTGTACTATTCACTGGATTGGGACAATTAATCACTATTATTGTCAATATAATAATATTGTATATTCAAGTTTTTTCACTTACTTATTGTGATTGTCATTCCTCTACATTTATAGTTTCCCTGATTAAGCACAACTATTTTGGTGTTTGTTTCTTATATTTTTTTATTTTTTTCACTCAAACATTTTTTTCCTAGTTCTTTAGCGCCCCCTACATTAAATATTATTCACATTTGACCTATTGTTTAAATCTGGGGAACAGCTTGTTACATGCGTTTGGGAATTCTAAATTTAATTTCTAATCCTAATTTTACATTTTTTCACTTGTGACAACTTTGTATATGACTTTTTATGGACCATTCATGTTTTTCTAAGTATTAACACCACTGGCGCGGAGGTTGTTGTTTTCCTTAATTCATGGAGACCTAATAGATTACCTTGTTACCAGACAGTGATGTAGACCCCATAAAATTTAGATGAAGACTAGAAGCAAGCAAACTTCATAACTGACACACAGGGGTGGACTGACAACTCATGGGGCCCCCGGGCAATAGGAGATTATGGGGCCCCTGGGCAATAGAAAAAGATTTTGGGGCCCCCAGGCAATAAGAGATTATGGGGCCCCCAGGCAATAGATTATGGGGCCACACAGTATACACACATACAGTATACACACACAGACACACAATATTCACACACAGTATACACACACAGAATACACATACACACACTGAAAAGGTACTGGAGAGGCGGGGCAGCTATAATCTTGGGATTTTTAAAAAAACACAGATTTTTACATACTGTCCCTGGTTTTATTAAGGCTGGCAACCCTGATGGGGCCCCTGCGGGCATGGGGCTCTCGGGCAGTGCCCCGAGTGCCCAAATGGTCAGTCCGCCCCTGCTGACATATTACATGACTGTGGATTTAGGTGTTTGGACATTTAGATTAGGGTTTTTTAACTGCTGCAGAGATTTTTTTCTTTAACTTTAATAAAAGACTGGGGGCTCAAGGTCATTGATGATCTGTTTACAGTATATACAGTATGCCAGGCAGACCCTTTGTTGGAATCACAAGTACCTTCTGCAAATTCCTGTACAACAATCTATTTAGGAGAATCTAGTTAAATGAAGAGTTCAACATCTGCAGCACAGTACTAGCACATAGAACAAACAACAAGACTTGAAAAGGACAACTTGTGTGTAATCAGATCTGGAGTTATCCATAAACCACTTCATGTAGAAATGTTAACTTTTAGTCATGCTTAGTCACTCCAGGACGTTATAAGCAATTATATCTGCAATAGCTATTTTATGTTGAGTTTTATCTCCAAGTTCTGTTTTGGACCAGGGTAATAAGCATAATGAATTTCAGAGAATTTTATTATTAGCTTTTTACTGTTTTTTTCTCTTTTTTTTTTCAGAAAAAAAAAAAACCTATTCCAAAGAATACAAGACTGCTACCAGAGGTATATTGTATTTTCATTGTGAGTATGTTTTTTTAATGTGGGTTTTAATAAAGTCTGGCAGTAAGCATTAGTTCCTGTCTGCCTTTGTATTTTTGAGAAATCACAGATGTGACGGCTGCGTTTATTGATCAGTTGCAATATAATCAGTGTTCACTATTGGGTTTAACACTGCTTTAACTTCCTCACCAAGCTTCTAATCCTCAACAGGGGTATACCAGTGGGAGCACAGCTGCCATAGCTCCCAACTGTCCCTGATTTCGAGGGACTGTCCCTGATTTGGAGCAATGTCCCTCTTTTCTCCTCATTTGTCCCTCATTTTGGTCTGATCTATGTAGTTGTATATAAAATGCACTTTTTATCTTTCAAAAATTGTTCCCCAGTGCTAAACCTTTCATCCACATTCTAAACTGCTGCATTTGTAAATTTTAAAAGTCAAAATAAAGGAACAGTAGTGGTAAAAAAAAAAAGCCCTTGTGGATTTAATGACTTTTTTTGGGTTAATTCTCCTTTAAGGGTGTGTGGCAGGGGGCGTGTCATATGCCTACATACATTTTCTAGTAGGTGTCCCTCATTCCCATCTCAAAATGTTGGGAGTTATGCTGCCCCCTTTCATCTCTGTTGATGACTTGAGCGTAGTCTCAAGTTATTATTATTATCCAGGATTTATATAGCGCCAACAGTTGACGCAGTATAAAAGGGGGACAATAGAGTTATAATACAATAAAATACAAGAGGATTAAGAAGGCCCCATGCTCAGAAGAGCTTACAATTTAATAGGGTGGGGCAGGTGAAGTTTTACATTTGATCAAAATTTTGAAAAATGAAACTCCATTTTACCTATTCAAGGGGGTATTTTTTCAAGTGTTTTTTAGACACCATGCATGATCATGAACAAGACTGCTGTTATGTATAAAAAACATTCACAAAATGAAACTTTTTTCTTGCCATACTTTCTACATTATAGCTTATATTTTATTTACCTATCCTGTAATCCTTTGCTATTTATTAAGTAACACATTTAAATGCATATACAGAAGTACATTTATTATTGAGTGCTTCACACTCATAAAAGTAATTTTTTTGCAGTTTAAGAAGTCCAAAATAACGTAAAAAGTGCTGCGCTACCAGAACTTGCAGCAGACATGCAAAATGTTTGATAAGAAAGTTGATCTGGAATCATGCAATGCGGACTTGCTGCAATTGTGCAACAAACTTGTGAAGCCGGGCAAGTCTAGCAATAGCTTAGTAAGTCATTTTAAAACTTGCAGCACAGTTACTTGCTATCTGGGATGTTGTTGTAACACCCATGCCATGGCTATTACCTTTATTGCTTTCTCTAGTGCAACTCTAGAAAAACGTGTGTTGCATGTTGTTTATCAGTCATATAGAGCCAAGAGCCAAAATGAGCATTTGTAAATAAAACTCTATTGACATTGCCTAGCCTAGCTTCCTGTTTGGCAAAAGCCATATTATGTACCCATCAGGTCTCTATTGCATTTACATGATTGTGATTGCCATCCTAGCATAGAACAGATATGACCTCCTTCACTTGTTCGAACAATAGGCTCAGGAAGAGACCTGATTAAGGAATTGCAACTTCAGCAGCCTCTTTTTCCTGTAGACATGCATCATATGGGTAAGAATCATTACCAAGATTTTAGTATGATAAGGGTGTTAAGCTGTGCACATAGAGCAGCCATTCCCAACCAGGGTTACTCGTGAGGATGCTTCAGCTGTGACTGATTTACCTCCCATTTGACAGTGTCACATAATTCCAGGCACAAGCAAGGAGGTTGTGGGACTTTAAATGAGGTGCATGATAACATGCACCTCCGTCCCTAAATCAGTAAAATGAAAGGGGTTATGTTTGACTTTGAGTGAGGCACGAGACACATGGTAGGAGAAATTGTAAAATTGTTTAATTGGCATATAAACAAAGCATTGAACATGAGTATTTTTATCTATATACACAAGGCGATGGCATACAAAAAAGAAGAATTCATGCATGTACATGCACACATCTGAAATCGCATAGTATCCCATGGAAGTAGCTAGCATAAAAAAAGCCAAATCTTATTGAGTAATGGGTACAAATGGGTTATAGGATGCAAATAAATCACAGTTGAGGTCAAGCTATGTGTTGGGAACATGATCACATTGATAGGCCCTATCAAATGACATTGATAGGCTCAATGCATTTTGTGGTCAGTTGCCACTGATCTGGAGCAAACATAGTATATCTGAAAAAAATGAAAAAAGGTACCAAATAGGATCTAATGTTTTTCCCAGATAGTGAGAAAGAAGGTAAGGGGAAGGGGAAATAAGATGTGTATGCCATAGTTCCAGGCCCAATGGCATTTGGCAAAGCCAGCTGCATGACACCAATGATCCTTTTAGCACTTTGTAAGGGTGTCAGTCTGACCACCACTGTAAGGGTTGACTTGATCCCACTGGCCATTAATGTAAGGAACATTTTTCCCTTTGAACCCCCAATAAATTGTTTTTATCAGAGGTTCCAAAAGATATGAAAAATATTTCAAGTAGTCCTCTGGGGCAAAGGGTACAGAAGGCTGACATAGAGCTAACATACAGCTGTAGGGCATATGTGAGAGGTACATGATTAAGATTTTAAAATGATCATTCTGAAGGTTTGCATTTATCCAGGTCATGTTCAACTGGACTTGTTCTCCAATGATGAGAACTTAGGTTTGTAAGGGTTCATACACATGAACATTTTGTTGGCATTTTATATACCTAGGGCAAATTTTCAAGCTCCCAGGGCACCTCAGGTGCCTCGTACAGCCTGCCATACAAGTGAAGGGCTCTAAAGCCACACTGATGATTCCTTGCATTGGTGTTTATCGATGCATACATGTGCAATGTGTTTCCTGAACATGAACAGGAAATACATTGGACATGAATGTGGGGTTAAATGTTGATGCAAAGGATTATGGACATATAAAAGAGTATAAGCATGTAGAGCCATGTTCTCATGAAACGGCAACAAACTTCGGTACCCAAAATTGTCCATAGGTGACTCTTTAAAAGCCATTACAGTTAATGGTCTTAGATTTAATCATGTATAATGGTTTGATGAATATTGCTCTTACTCCAGGGTGCCCAGTGACTCCTAATGTAATGCATTATGTTTTCATATGTAGGAGCACCCGACAGTCATGTTTACGTTCATATGTGCACTTATGTGGTGGAAGGGAATTTTTTTTTTTAATGTCTATTATTTAGTAATTAAGTGTTACTTTATTTTTTTTTACTTTTTAAAAATTATTTATTTATGTATTACTTTATCTATTTAATCTCCTACCCCCTCCCCAAAAATAACTAAGATAACTGCATCTATCATAGGCTAGTTACACAAAATCCTTTAAAAGGTGATATAAGTAATGAGTGTGATTTACTAAATAGTCACTAGGTGGCAGCACAGCTTAGTGTTATCATATTCAATAGCATGTGTTAAAGTAAAAAAAGAATATTTATACAAGGAATCAGTATGATGAAGTTCTTATTCTCCTAAGACAAATATTTATCTGAAACCCAACCAGAAGAGCAAATGTCATCCATCCTTCTTCAGTCTTGAAGAGACAAGCGAGTCGGCAAGATGGCCAGGCTGTACATGCTTTCCCATTCAAAATCTGAAACCAACCCTAATAGTAATACAATGTACTTTGAGCAAGTATGTATATGTGGCTCGTGTGTGATGTCATGATATTAAATCAATACTTCAAAGAGCTAAGAATATAGGTTAAATGTATGTACATGATGTAAACTGTTTTACCTGACAAATATTTGTAGTTCTGTTCAAACAGTCTTGTGATTTACTACTGTAGCATTTACTACTGGTATTTTTTAAAAATGTATTCTTTATTTACTACCAGAGCATACAATATGAAAAATTATACAGATTCATAAAATAATTACATATTCTAACTTGTTTTTCCAGCACATCCCACAGATGCTTGCTTGGATTGGGATCTGGAGAATTTGGAGGCCACTGCTATCAGGGAAAACCGTTTCTATGAAGGCGGTGTACTTGGTCACCAAGAATGTTTAGGTAGGTTGGTACGTGTCAAGTAACATCCACATGAATGGCAGGACCCAAGCTTTCCCAGCAGAACATTGCCCAAAGCATCATACTACCTCTGCCAGCTTCTCTTCTTCCCATCCTGGTGCCATCTCTTCCCCAGATAAGGGATGTCCGCGCACCCGGCTATCCACATGTGAAAACGCGATTCATCAGATCAGGCCACCTTCTTCCATTGCTCTGTGGTCCAGTTCTGATGCTCACGTGCCCATTGTAGGTGCTTTTGGTTGTGGACACGGCTCAGCATGTGGCGCATGACCAGTCTGCGGCTACGTAGTCCCATACACAACAAAATGCAATATCATTTTTTTCTGCTTCCAACATATGAACTTCATGGATAACATGTTCACTTTCTGTGTAATCTATCTCACCAACTTTCAAATGCCATTGTATCAAGATAATCAATGTTATTCACGAAACCTGTCAGTGGTCATAGAAATTATGGCTGATTGCTGTATACCAGGCATGGTCCTTCTATCTTTAGGTCTGTCAAAAATGTGACTATAAAAGGAGCGTCTGAAGTCACAGAAGAATGAAAAGAAAGCTTTCTGATTTTCTTTTTTATCTTAGGTTCAGGGACGTGGCCAGAAAGTGAGTATGATCAATGCCACCAGGGGCGGACTGACCTTTCGCCACTCAGGCACTGCCCGAGGGCCCCGGGCCACTAGGGGGCCCCATCAGGGTTGCCAGCTTCAGTAAAACCGGGGACAGTGTGTAAAAATCTGTGTTTTTTTTAAAATCTTTTTCTGAAATGTCCCTTACCGACGTCCTTTTGGTCTAAAAATCCTGAGATTATAGCTGCCCCACCTCTCCAGTACCTTCTTAGCCAATAGAAACATGTCTGTGTATACTGTGTGTACGTGTATTTGTATACTGTGTGTGTGTGTATACTGTGTGTGTGTGTATACTGTGTGGCCTCATAATCTCCTATTGCCCGGGGGGGGGGCATGAGTTGTCAGTCTGCCCCTGCATGCCACCTTTTCCCCTTTGATTTGCTATGGTTATGGGACAAAATAAGGCCTGGGATGCCTCTTCTACAATAAAGCCTGCATGTTTGCAATTTTCTTTTCAACGTTACTTCCACTTTAGAAACTGTTAGCTGGAATTCAGCATGAATGTATTAGTAAGTTATGTAAAGTCCATTTGGCTCTACCCTCTCCAGAGGATGCTACTTTTCATGGGTGACTACGTTCCTCCTTCATAGATAGAAGAGCAACCCCAGGACAGGACATGTTACTGGCCAGATTACCTGGTGAAAATAAAGGTGAAAAAGACTAAAAGCAGAAAACAAGAGTGCCACCACATCTAATGTTACGATTTGATCAAATGATTCTTCATAGAATTGGATGAGATGATCAAATCTATCAATTATCATAAAGACACATAAAGTGTACGGAGCATATCCACTTGCTGACCGGCTAACATACTGTACTTGTACTGCAGCATGTCAGCTCTATTGCGCTAAATCACATAACTGTACCTCAATTCATGCAATAGACACTGGGGGGCGCGCATGCACCGGAGGCGTGATCGCCGCAAATTTTTTTGACCAAAAATATGTAGCAGAATACATATTGGCCTAAATTTATGAAGAAATTTGATTTTTTATATTTTTTTATTGGATGTGTTTTATATCAGAAAGTAACAAATATTGTTTTTTTTTCAAAATTGTCACTCTTTTTTTGTTTATAGTGCAAAAAATAAAATAAGCAGAGGTGATCAAATACCACCAAAAGAAGGCTCTATTGGTGGGAAAAAAAGGACATCAATTCTATTTGGGTACAGTGTCCTGCAATTGTCAGTTAAAATAACTTAGTGCCGTATCGCAAAAAAATGGCCTGGTCAATAAGGGGATAAAACCTTCCGAGCAGTGGCGGTGCATCCATTAGGGGGCGCCCGGGTGCCACCCCCTCCGTTTCTCTACCCTCTCTGTGTAGAATGGATAGATTCATGCATAGCATGAATCTATCCATGGCCGCTGTACCCACCCCCTATACAGGGGTCCGGCCCCTTTTCGGACGATGGGCACCTGAAATACAGCAGCGGGGATATTTTCTTGAAGCACCTGATTAGAGCGATAGGCTCTAATAGGCTTCAAAAAGGTATAAGGAAATAAAATGTAGCGCATAAATTGTGCAAAAAATTTTACAATCAAGAAAATGGCTGAAACACAAATGTCCATAAGTGATATACACGTTAGTGATGAAACTTATAAGTCTCTAAATAAAGGTAAATAAAGTCCAGTGAGTAAATAGAACAGCAAATAAGCATGGGATATCCCCCTGGGAATGGTATGTGGATGTAAAGCGACAAATGTTCCAACACAGGTATATCATCGGATCATCCCAAAGCTGTATCTCACAACTGCATGTACCTTGGTGAAGATGGTGTGTAAGAAACTCTTACCAGATATAGTGGACTCCCTTGTCAGCGACAGGGAGTCATTCGGGCGGGTTGCCTCTCAGGGCCTGAAACACGGACATCACAGCTCTGCGAACCTTCTGGGTCAAGCTCTGTGTGGATCTCCCGGGGCCGCCAGGTGGGTCCTCCCAAAGGATGGCCGAGGTGCGAATCAGAGGGAATGATGCCTCACGTGAAAAGTTGAAGTGAAGACTTTAATGTAGTGATGTAGTAGGATGTAGTATTAAAGGCAAAAGAAAAAAAATGGATGTAGTATTAAAGGCAAAAGAAAAAAAATGGATGTAGTATTAAAGGCAAAAGAAAAACAGGATGTAGTATTAAAGGCAAAAGAAAAATGGATGTAGTATTAAAGGCAGGAAGTGAGGTAAGGAAAAAAAACAATAGTTTCCGGTGAAGTAGCAGGAAGTAGAGAGGAGACATTGCTGGAACTGAGGAGAGATCAAACCAGTCTTCACTTCAACTTTTCACGTGAGGCATCATTCCCTCTGATTCGCACCTCGGCCATCCTTTGGGAGGACCCACCTGGCGGCCCCCGGGAGATCCACACAGAGCTTGACCCAGAAGGTTCGCAGAGCTGTGATGTCCGTGTTTCAGGCCCTGAGAGGCAACCCGCCCGAATGACTCCCTGTCGCTGACAAGGGAGTCCACTATATCTGGTAAGAGTTTCTTACACACCATCTTCACCAAGGTACATGCAGTTGTGAGATACAGCTTTGGGATGATCCGATGATATACCTGTGTTGGAACATTTGTCGCTTTACATCCACATACCATTCCCAGGGGGATATCCCATGCTTATTTGCTGTTCTATTTACTCACTGGACTTTATTTACCTTTATTTAGAGACTTATAAGTTTCATCACTAACGTGTATATCACTTATGGACATTTGTGTTTCAGCCATTTTCTTGATTGTAAAATTTTTTGCACAATTTATGCGCTACATTTTATTTCCTCACACGTTTTTATGGTTTTTGTCACCCTGTATGTAGCTGCTCTGCACCATTTTTTGTATTTAGCGCAGTGTATACTTTTATCATCTTCAAAAAGGTATAGCATTGCGCAAGGAGCCCACCCAGGTGTGTTAGATAAGCGAATGAATATTCACTTTTCTAACACTGATCCAGCCAATCTCAGCCAATCAGGAGGCACGGGTTTAATACCCACCACCGGATTGACTGAAGGCACAGGCGCTCTGATTGGACCGTAGCAGGAAGGAAGAAGAGACAAATGGAGGACACAGGAGCCGCCAACTGACCTGCTGCTCATCTCACCATCCCACAGCTCACCGCCGTCACCTGCTGCCTGATCCCCCACCAAGATGGAGTAAGTGCCGGGGAGTCAGCGAGCGGGCGGGGGGGGGGGGGGGTCACAGTGGCTGCATTGGATGGGCACAGTAGCACCATTTGATGGGCACAGTGGCTGCATTTGATGGGCAAAGTGGCTGCATTTGACGGTCACAGTGGCTGCATTTGAAGGGCACAGTGGTGGCATTTGGCGGGCACAGTGGCTGCATTTGAAGGGCACAGTGGTGGCATTTGGCGGGCACAGTGGCTGCATTTGCCAGGCACAATGACTGCAGTTGAAGAGCACAGTGGCTGCATTTGACGGGCACAGTGGCTGCATATAATGAGCACATTTGTTTGCGCCCAACCAACATTTTTTAGCTCCAGCTGCTTCCGGGGCTGAAGTGGATGTAAAGGGGTGGATTTACAAAAACTGGAGAGTCTTGCATTGGACAAGCTGAAGTTAGAAGCTGATTGGCTACCATGTACCACTGCACCAAATTTTGCACTCTCCAGTTTTTGTAAGTCAACCCCATAGTATTTTTCTAGGGGACAGTAAGTCAATTGACAATACGATCGCATATACACCCTGTTCCAAATTATTATGCCAATAATATTTTTCTCATTTACCTAAATAATTGATGTAAACAACAGTCAGCATAATTCTATTGTTATCAACCATTAAGAGTGCAATTCAAATTTTATTGAACAAACCTCCTAATGATAACATTTTTTTTTTTCAAAATAATAAACCTACAATGCACTGTTCCAAATTATTACGCACAGTAAATTTCAAAACATTTATAGGTTGTAAAGAACTGAAAATTGTAATTTGTTGTGTTTGCAGCCAATTTACTGAAATCAAAATCCAGTGATATAAAGGGAACTGAATGATTACAGTGCCCCTTTACAGTGCAGTCCCCTTTACATTACAGTGTCCCAGTCCTATTGTGGCCATACAATGCTAGTACTGTCTGTCTCTTATTGTGGCCACACTGCCCAGTGACACTGACCTGCTCTCTTTTTGGTGGTGCGGTACAGCGTGGCTCTCTCTCTGGTGGTGCGGTACAGTGTGGCTCTTTCTGGTGGTGCGGGTACAGTGTGGCTCTCTGGTGGTGTTGTACAGCGTGGCTCTCTCTCTGGTGGTGTGGGTACAGCGTGACTCTCTCTGGTGGTGCGGGTACAGCGTGGCTCTCTGGTGGTGTGGGTACAGCGTGGGTCTCTGGTGGTGCGGGTACAGCGTGGCTCTCTTTCTGGTGGTGCTGTACAGCGTGGCTCTTTCTCTGGTAGTTTGGTACAGCGTGGCTCTCTCTCTGGTGGTGTGGTACAGCGTGGCTCTCTCTGGTGGTGCAGTACAGCGTGGCTCTCTCTCTGGTGGTGCAGTACAGCATGGCTCTCTCTCTGGTGGTGCGGTACAGCGTGGCTCTCTCTCTGGGGGTGTGGGTACAGTGTGGCTCTCTGGTGGTGCGGGTACAGCGTGGCTCTCTCTCTGGTGGTACGGTACAGTGTGGCTCTCTCTCTGGTGGTGCGGGTACAGCGTGGCTCTCTCTGGTGGTGCGGGTACAGTGTGGCTCTCTCTCTCTGGTGGTGTGGTACAGCATGGCTCTCTCTCTGGTGGTGCGGGTACAGCGTGGCTCTCTCTCTGGTGGTGCGGGTACAGCGTGGCTCTCTCTCTGGTGGTGACGGTACAGCGTGGCTCTCTCTCTGGTGGTGCAGGTACAGAGTGGCTCTCTCTCTGTTGGTGCTGGGGCTATTAGTTCCCCCAGCACAGTCCTCTCTTTCATTTTTTTATGTCTCCTGTAGTAGCTGCTACAGGCACTTCTCAGCTTGTTTGCGGATTTTCTCCCCCCTTCCCCCGCAGAGTGCATGCTGGGGAGTGTAGTCAGCTCCCTGCTGAAACAATTGGGCCACCTATCTCTGGGACTACATTTCCCATGATGCCCCTCTAGTTCTCCGATTGGCCCTCTGTTGTGGCCAATGGTGAGGAAGGAACAATAGGCAGGAAGCTTTCTCCGGACATGTGCTGCCGACAAGAGAAGGGGAGGGGGGAAAACGTCCTGACAGCAGCCCTCCCCCTTGCCCCACCGTGCGGACACCTTGGCTGGAGGAGGAGGAGCAGTCCCTGGGAGCAGAGAGCGGAACTGTCAGCGCGGCTCTGAGGCTGAGCTGTGTGTGAGAGAGACACACAGCTCAGCCCATGCAGCCGAAAGTTCCGCCGGAGAAGACACAGGCACTGCTGCACAGCGGTAGCGGCAAGCGGCGGCCACGGACTGTGTTAACCATGTTCAGGCCACGGTCGCCGCTTACCTCTCGCTGTGCGGCCTGAACAGCAAAATGCTACGGAGCGCGCAGCCCCGGTCCACCGGGCAAATGCCCGGTCTGCCCTATGTATCCCTGGTGGCCATCTTAGGTGTGGCAGAGTCTACTTAAGACCCTGACCTTTTGGTTTGGTGTGCTAAATGTGAGTGGGTAGTGTAGGGAGAGGTACTCAGTCTGCTGGGGGCAGTACTAGCAATAGGGAACGGTTCCTGACTAGGAGGGAAAGCGTAGGGATGCAACTCTTTTGGACATTTTCCAGATTGAGCCCGAGATGGCCAGGCCGCATTCTGCCACCCTCAACAGATACTGTCAGTCCGGTTGTGCACCCTTTTGGGCAGTCTTCCCACCGGGTTTCTTTTGTAAACTGCCGCTGCATTATTTCAATACAAGTTTACTATAGCACCTAACTGTGTGGATTATTGTCGCTGCACCACGCTGGACCCCACCTACATGCTGCTCACAGCACTGCAATTTGGGGGGTGGATTGCTACTATGTGTGAAGGATCCGCGGTCTGACTCTCCTAATACTCAGATTTCACCAATGTTGCTTTACTTAGCAGATAAAAACAGGAAATAAGCCCCATATTTATTACTACATATGCAGCCGGAATGCATTACAGTAATGAATAGAAAGGGATCAATTAGGCTTAACATAAAGTGGACATGAGGCAGCTGATGAACAAAGGAAAACAGAAGTTTTTTTTGGTCTTCTGACCTGATGGGCTTATCCACAGTCATAATAGTTCATATATTCTGTAAAAAAAATAGAGAAAAAGGTTAAATCTAATTTTTTTGTCTCTTTCTTTATTCAATATGGTAAGAACAGACAATACTGTCAGGCGGTTACAGAAGCTGACATGTTATTATTTTCTTTCCCGAATCCCACAATGTGGTTTGGATTACAGTGAGATCACAGTGTTTTCTATTTCCTCATTAATAAAATAGGAGCTATATAGTGAATCACCATGGAAAGATGCACGCATAAAACAAGCGTTACTTGCGTTACTTTCTCTGGTTGTAGAGTCAGGCAGCAATGGAAATGTTTAGCTGAGTTACTGATGTTACAGTTGTAATACTTTCTGAGCCATAGATAATATTAAGTGGATTTCCTCTTTTTACAACTCATCATCACATGTTTTCTGAACTTGGCTGCATTGCAGGCTTGGGGTACAATTCATGAGTTGAGTAAAAGTCCATATTAACTGCATGGTGGTGCATTAAAAGAATCCTGTGGGCTAACCAATGGTAGTAAAATGCCTAGCACATTCTAAATAAGGCATGCTGCTATGCAAATAGTGACTATCTTCTATGGCTGCCAGCTCTAGCTTATTCCCTCCTGCCTCCCACACATCATTAGTAAGGCCAACTGTGAAGCACAGAAGGGAGCAGACCAGAATGATGGCAGTGGGAGCTGGTCATTATTCATATTTCAAAGCATTTCTGTTTTGTATGCTCCTTAGGAGCTCTACTTGATAGAGGATATCATTTGCAGGTACCTCGGGGTGCATTTTTAGTCAATCTACAAGTCCACTTTAAGGGTTTGTCTACACATGAGGCAGCCTTTGCCCCCCTCTGAGAAGTGACTTCAGAGGATGATTGACAGGTGGCTAGGGGGCAATGTGTTGTCTCCTCAGTGCCTGTTTTAATCCTTAAAAGAGAAGTAAGGCCAAAGCTTTTTTGGCCATACCTCTCCTATGGATCACAGGAGTGCAGTTTGTTCTGCACTCCTGTGACCCATTTTCAGCCAACGGCGGGCTAAAGCAGGTTGTTGTTTGCAAAAGAATGAAGAAAGTTTCCGTCTTTGGCTGTCATGTGGGCAGACTGAAGATATTCTTGCAAGGGGACCTGTGTCCCGAAGTGTGGTCCCATGCAGTTTTGCCTGACTACTTGTTGCTTGAAATGCAGTCATGCCCTGTGACGGGAGTTCCTTTTAAAGAAGAAAGGGAATTGCTGGGAAATGTAGTTCATCTGAAGTAAAGTTAAATGGACGGTAACCAGTCATGGACATTGGGCATGTAGCTAGTTAGAATAGGCTGTGATAGAGAAATGATTGCCTATTTCGTCAAATAATGGACTCTTACACACCTGTCAGGACTGTTTGATCTAAGGATTGCTGAAGTTTATAGTTCTATACTGATTATGAAAGGGGGTGGCATTCTTAAATGGGGCTTGCTTTCAAAATGTAAATAATGTAAACCTGTATAGGATGTTCTTACGTTTATGCTGCCCTTGGCTGAGGACCAGTTCAAATGACTGTGTACATATTGCACCATGTTTTTATAGGATAGGATGCTTTTGCATTGTCTTGATTTCTCTCTTTCAGGTGTTGCCGAATCAGAGATTGCACCATGTTCTTATAGGATGAGATGTTTTTGCATAGTCTTGATTTCTCTCTTTCAGGTGTTGCCAAACTGGAGATTCTGGGGGCATCTCGCTGCCAGGCTGTGTGAGGGCCTATCCAGAAGTAGGAGGGCAGCGCAGGGTTGGGACTGCGACTTGCAGTCCAACCAAAAGTGACGCTTCTGCCGGCCGGGGAACCTGACATGGTCAGAGATAAAAGGGAAGCTGTTGCCATTAAGGGACCAATCGCCTTTACCAGGGACAACATTGAGTAACTGAAGCAAGTACCAGAGCAACATTTGCACCGAACGGGCACGATGGAGAATCGGAAAACTTCAGGCAATGATCAAGTCAGGGACCCAGCCAGCGGAGGTGACTCTTGCAGAGCGGCCTTGTGTGTCAAGCCAGGGACCGAGCCAGTTAGCAGGGGTGAAGCTTGAGAAGTATCTGGAGTGCCAAGCTAGGGACCCAGCAAGGAAGCGTGGGTGACGTTTGAGGGAGATACCACCACAAAAGCCTTGAGATGCTTGTGTGATTCAGAGTCAGTGAATCAGAGAGTCCAGGGAGAGACTAGGAGCTCAAGGGGCTGAAGAACTACAAGGAGAAGTTGTAGTGAAGCTGAGAGAGAGACTTTTTTTTTCTTCCTTCAGCCTAATAATTAAGGGGAGTGGTTAATTGGTCACAGGTGCTTGAGGCCTATATAACTTCCTGTAGAGCACATTTGAAATTGCCAGACTGCTGTTTGGAAGCTAAACAGTGGGGACCTTGAGTGGAGTGTAAACAAGTTTTAATGGGGCACTGACTGGCAGCTTATGGGCACTTTTTAGCAGCTGTGGTGGCACATCTGATGGGGCTGTGCTGATAATCAGCACAGACCCCCCCCCCCCCGACAGGGAGAGCCACTGATCGTTTCTCCCTGTCAGCGCGAACCGAGGAATGGCATTTACCGGCACTTCCTGGTGCACGCGATGATCCGCTGTGATTGATCACAGCTGATCACGTGGTAAGAAGCCTCTGCCAGAGGCTTCTTACCACGATCTGGGATGCGGCGTGTCAGGCATGTTATTATGCTGGACGTCATATGACGCCCAGTCAGGATAACTGAACCACTTCCCGGCCGTCAATCTGCTAGATTGACGGCCGGGCGGGAAGTGGTTAAGTATGTAAACAGTAAAAAAGGGAGGACAGACCATATTGGCCCCATAAAGAATGAGGAAGGTAATGTGGTTACAAAGGATGGGGAGGTATTGAATTTATTCTTCTCCTCAGTCTCCACGAGGGAATCGGGGGGGCTTCAGTAACCAAAACTGCAGTGTTTATCCTCATGACACATCACAGGAAGCACCTCCATGGTTAACAGAGGAGAGAATCAAAATGAGACTTGGGAAACTTAATATTAATAAATCAACGGGACCAGATGGCTTGCACCCAAGGGTACTTAGGGAACTCAGTCAAGTAATTGCCAGACCAGTAGACAGTCTACTGAATGGAATGGAACCAGCTGATTGGAGAAAAGCCAATGTAGCACCAATATTTAAAAAGGGCCCAAAATACATCCCTGGGTATTACAGACCAGTTAGCCTAACATCAATAGTGTGTAAACTCTTGGAGGGGATGAAAAGGGACTATATACATGATTTTAGTAATGAGAACGGTATCATTAGCAGTAATCTGCATGAATTCATGAAGAATTGTGCTTGCCAAACCAATCTATTAAAGAGGAAGTAAACCCTCCTGCCAAAATAAAATTAAAACACACCCTGCAAGATAAAGGCATAATGAGCTAATATGCATAGCATACTAGCTCATTATGAAGTACTTACTCGAGAACGAAGCTCCCGCAGCTGTCCTTGTCTCCCCCTCATGCTGCCGACATGTCGCCCGGGGATTGCTTCCTGGTATCACGGCTCCGGCGCTGTGATTGCCCGAAGCCGCGATGACGTCACTCCCGCGTATGCTCGTGTGAGCCGCCACGAGTTGCACAATGCAACTGAAGCAACGGCACGTACGTGCCATTGCTTCAGTTGGCTTAAGTGCGCATGTGCCACATGACGTCGGCACATGCAAATACAGGGATATCTCCTAAACGGTGCAGGTTTAGGAGATATCCAGTGCAGCTACAGGCAAGCCTAATTATAGGCTTGCCTGTAGTTTAAAGTGGTTGTAAAGGGTTTACAACCACTTTAACCTTCTATGAGGAGGTGAGTTGCCATTTAGATAAAGGAAGGCCTGTAGACGTGGTATATCTGGATTTTGCAAAAGCATTGGACACAGTGCCCCATAAACGTTTACTGTACAAAATAAGGTCCGTTGGCATGCACCACATGAGTACATGGATTGAAAACTGTCTACAAAGGTGCATTTAGAGGGTGGTGATAAATGGGGAATGGTCAGGGGTGGTAGTGAGGTCCCCTAGGGTTCTGTGCTGGGACCGATCCTATTTTATTTGTTCATAAATGACTTGGAGGATGGGATAAACAGTTCAATCTCTGTATTTGCAGACAAAACTAAGCTAAGCAGGGCAATAACTTCTCCGCATCATGTGGAAGCCTTGCAAAAAAGCTGAACAAATTAATGGGGTGGGCAACTACATGGCAAATGAGGTTTAATGTAGAAAAATATTAAACAATGTATTTGGGTGGCAAAAATATGAATGCAATCTATACACTGGGGGGGAGGACCTCTGGGGGAATCTAGGATGGAAAAGGACCTGGGGGTCCTAGTAGATGATAGGCTCCGCAATGGCATGCAATGCTAAGCTGCTGCTAACAAAGAAAACAGAATATTGGCATGCATTAAAAAGGGGATCAACTCCAGAGATAAAACGATAATTCTTCCACTGTATAAGACTCTGGTCTGGCCGCACCTAGAGTATGCTGTCCAGTTCTGGGTACCAGTCCTCAGGAAGGATGTACTGGAAATGGAGCGAGTACAAAGAAGGGCAACAAAGCTAATAAAGGGTGTGGAGGATGTTAGTTATGAGGAAAGGTTACGAGCACTGAACTTATTCTCTCTGAAGAAGAGACACTTGAGAGGGGACATCATTTCAATTTACAAATACCGTACTGGTGACCCCACAATAGGGATAAAACTTTTCTGCGGAAGGGAGTTTAACAAGACATGTGGCCACTCATTAAAATTAGAAGAAAAGAGGTTTAACCTTAAACTACATAGAAGGTTCTTTACTGTAAGAGCGGCAAGGATATGGAATTCCCTTCTACAGGCGGTGGTTTCAGCGGGGGGCATCAATAGTTTCAAAAAACTATTAGATAAACACCTGAATGACCACAACATACAGGGATATACAACGTAATACTGACATATAATCACACACATAGTTTGGACTTGTGTCTTTTTTCAACCTAACCTACTATGCAATTATGTAACTATGAGAGAACTGTTGAACTTTGTGTTAGGAACTAGACATGTGCATTCGTTTTCGTCCGAATGCATTTTCGTCCGAATTTCAGGTATTTTCGTTATCATTTTAACAAGCGATAACGAAAGTGCAGAATCCGAAAAACAAAAGATCCAACATAAACAAATGCTTTATTTTCGTTTTCGTTGCTACAACAGTTCGATATAGATAGGAGATTCGACATGATGATGACAATAACAATCTGTGTCCATCAAACCTGTGGTCGAATGTGCCTAACCTTAACTCTATTAGTCCAAGATTATTCTACATAGAGAGAAAAGATTCCACATAGAGAGAAAAGATTCGATGTATAGAGAAAAGATTCAACATAGAGAGAAAAGATTCGACGTAGAGAGAAAAGATTCGACATAGAGAGAAAAGATTCGACATAGGGGAGAAAAGATTGCTGCTGGAATTGGGTGGGGGAAGTAAAATAAAAATAATGATGATGATGAATGTTATTGGCTGTAACCAAAGAGGAGGGGCAGTAAAATAGCTAGAACTAACACACGTACAGCCAACTTACTTTCATTTACGATTATGGTGTCTGTTGAAAGTTCTAAGAAGATTCGACGGAGCAGCTAAACTATACGGCGTCATACAGTTTAGCTGCTCTGTCGAATCTTCTTTGAACATTCGACAGACACCATAAGCCTTCAATGACAGATTCAACCTTAATTAATTTGGATTTTCGGACGAATGCAAGTTTTTAACGAAAAACGAAATAAAGAAAAACGAATTTCGGGAGTAACTAAATAAATTTATTTTTCGGACGAAAACAAAATTCCGAAATGAAAATTTCAGTGTGCACATGTCTATTAGGAACTGTTAAGTACTGTTGCCAAAGGAGACAGCAATCCTGCACATGCAGAAGTGGCGCCTTGTTGGGGCCTTTCCCTGCACGGCTGTCCTCCTATTGAAGTCTCAGAGCCTGCCAGTTAAAATTGCAACTACTCAAGAGTGTCCTGGCACTAATCCTCTTACCCTTCAAAATATAAAAATGACTGTTAAAAGAAATAAAACCTTTTTTCATCCAATAAGTGTCTGGCGCCCAATGACTCTTACCATCTTTGCACCCACTATGCCTCACAACCCACCACATATTGAAGGATGTCAGCTGTCACTGGCCTTGAAGGTTCTCATTGGACTGGAAGAGGTTAAAGACTTTGCTACATGTACATTGAGACACAAGTGTACTGTATGTGTGTAATCTTGGTATGCTGCAGGTTCCCATGTGCGCATATGGTGGAGTTATATCATCTGGGGTCAGATAATAAAGATGGCTAAAAGATCCAGAAGACCAGGCAAAGATGGAAGAACAATGAGGGGGATCATGGATGCTGCATTGCAGGAGGAGTACACTTTGGGAAGTAAGTGTGCCACATTGTACAAATATTCTGTGCATACACAGATTGTGTTAAAGCTGAAGTTTAGCTTACATCCTACAGCTTTAGTCACGTCACTTAACCAGTAATGAAGTACTGTATGTACCATTTTGTTCAAACAGCTGGATCCTGGAGAAATCTTTTTTGCAGAGATGCCTGTCCTCTTCCTGGGTCTGAACTTCTGGTGCTGCAATGGTTAACAGTTTTGGGTCTTCAAGTAGAACAGCAGTAAAGATGGGCTGATGGGGACATGCCCCCCTTTCTCCTCCATCGATAAAAGGTATTTTACTGATTACACTGTCTGTAGCAGGATTTGTGAATGGGGAAGGGAATCCTGTGATTAATAAGACTCCTCCATTTACAAATTGTGTTACTGGCAGTATAATCAGTTACAGAACCTTCTTCAATGGAGAGGGAGGAAGGAACGGGCATGTCCCTATTGGAGCTTCTGTACTGCTGTTCTGCCTAAAGATCCAAAGCTGCAATTGCAGCGCCTGAATTTCAGAGAATAGAAGAGGACAGGCATCTCCGCAGGGAGAATCAGAACTCCTAATCTGCAGACTTTTTCTGAATCAATTACCGCTAGAGGACTAGTATTTTAGAAAGTCAGGAATGATAGGCTCCATACTCCTTTTTTTATTGAAGAGGAATTGTCTTATAAATTGTGCTTTTGTAGAAAAAAGGATTGTTCAGTAGAACTGATAGTTAAAGTGATTGTAAAGTCTTGTTTTTTTTTTTTCAATAAAAATAACAAGCATGTTATACTTATCTGCTCTGTTGCAGTGGATTTTCACAAAGGCAGCCTACGTCCTACACTTCTCAGGTCCCTCTTCTGTGTTCCTGGTCCTCCCTCCTGTCGAGTGCCCCCACAGCAAGCAGCTTGCTATGGGGGCACCTGAGCCGAGTCACACCTCCCTGTGCCAATTCAGACACAGGGAGGTCACAGGGCCCCACCCCTCTCTCTCCTGATTGGCTGACTGACTTTGATTGACAGCAGCGGGAGTCAAATGGCCTGCTGCTGTGTCTCAGCCAATCAGGAGGGAGAGTCTCGGATGGCTGAGACACTCGCAGACATCGCTGGACAGAGATGGGCTCCGGTAAGTATTAGGGGATGCTGGGGCGGCTGCTTCACACAGAAGGATTTTTATCTCACTGCATAGAATGCAGTAAGATAAACAACCTTCTGACTTTACAACTCCTTTAACTCTCATATTAACCACTTGAGCTCATTTTGTGCAGTTCGGCACGGCGCTAATTTAACTGGCAATTGTGTGGTCTGGCAATGCTGTACACAAATACAATTTTTAGCATTTTTTTTTTTAAAAAGAGGGCTTTCGTTTGGTGGTATTTGATCACCACTGGGTTTTTTGCAACATAAACAAAAAAAAGACCCAAAATTTTGAAAAAAAAAAAAATTCTATTTTCTGCTATTAAAAAAAAAAAAAGAAAAATCAAACTTCATGAATATTGGGCAAAATGTATTCTGCTACATATCTTTGGTAAAAAAAAATTCCAATACAGTAAGTCCCCTACATACGAACATTCAACTTGCGAACTTTCAAAGATGTGAATGTGTGTTTGCATGACCAATCCTGTAAAGCTGGGTGCACACACTTCGTTTTTGTTCGTTCAACCCAGCGGGCTAAAAGAAAACAAACTAGCAGGGTGCCGTACCAACACAAGCAATGTTGGTGCAGCAATCTCCCCAGCTGTGCCTTTGTGTTCTGACAGGGGGAATCCCCCCCCACCAGAACACACTGACCAGCGCTGATCTTTGCTGGACTTGCAAACAAATTGAACTTACAAATTAACTCCCGGAACAAAACTCGTTCGTAAGTAGGGGACTTACTGTAAGTGTATATTGATTGGTTTGCGTGAAAGTTATAGTGTCTACAAACTATGTGTCTGCATGGACACAGGGAACTGTTACTTGGCTTGGGTGCCCCCATAGCAAGCTGCTTGTTGTGGGGGCACTCGACAGGAGGGAGGGCCCAGGAGGAGAGAAGAGGGACCTGAGAAGAGGAGGATCTGGGCTGCTCTTGTCAAATCCACTGCAACAGAGCAGGTAAGTATAACATGTTTGTTATTTTTATTGAAAAAAAAAAAACGAGACTTTACAATCACTTAAACTATCAGTTTGATTGAACAATCCTTTTTTCTACAAAAGCTCAATTTATAAGACAGTTCCTCTTCAACTATAAGAAAAAATTTGCAGTGGAGAATTATGGAGCCTATCATTCCTGACTTTCTAAAATACTAGTTCCCTGGCGGTAATGCTGATCCAATGGCTTCAGTACTTTCACTGATTCAGAACAAGTCTGCAGATTAGGAGATCTGATTCTCCCTGTGAAGATGCCTGTCCTCTTCTTTTCTCTGAAATTCTGGGGCTGCAATTGCAGCTTTGGGTCTTCAGGCAGAACAGCAGTACAGAAGCTCCAATGGGGACATGACCGTTCCTTCCTCTCTCTCTACTGAGGACGGTTCTATAGATACTGGTATTTAGTTTTTTATACCAGTAATGGCGGTGATTAGCGACTTATAATGGGACCATAATAGTGCATGGGCAATCTGATGCTGGGGTGGAACTGACTAACTGACACTGACATCACCAGTGACACTAATACAGTGATCATAGTAAAAATATGCACTGTCACCGTACTAATGACACTGGCTGGGAAGCCGTCACATCTAGGGTGATCAAGGGGTTAAAAGTGTGCCCAACAATGTTTAGAGTGTTTACTGTGTGGTGCTTTACTAAGCAATGTACAGGTTAAAAAAAATGGCACATTGCAATGCTGCTGTATAAGGAGAGCCCTGTGTTGTTTACCAACACAGGGCTCTCTTCTGTCATTCACTAAGCCGATCAGTGGGTGACGGCCATTAATCATTAGCTGGGACCCGCTGAAGGGCTTATGCTGAAGCGAATAGCAGCACAGTCTTCTGGGGCCATGGGTGCATGCATGAGTGGACCCCTGAAGAAAGACACGACAAGCAGGTACGTGATTGTGCCTGCATGAGCCATCCTGCAGTAAATATGCTGAGGCGGGTCAGCAAGCAATTAAAAAACCTGCTGACAGGCGCGGTTTTTCCAACAGAAGAGACCCCAAGCGGGTGAAGATGGAAGCTGCTGAGACTTGCTAGAGCCATAACGGTGCAGCACTGGAGGCCTGCATTTGGCAGATAAGTCCTGCTATAATGTGCTAATACAGTATATGGTGTATACTAGCACAATATGGTATATACCTCTAGGGACCCATCTAATACATTTTCTTAAGCAGAGTTTACTACAGCTTTAAAATAAAATAAATGTGCCTTTATGTAATAAAATTACGCAATATGTATGTACAATTCCACACACTGTACCTGTTATTAAAAGCTCGTAAGCTCCCCTTGCAGGAAAATGTTTTTTTTTGTGAGTAATGTGGAATGGGATCAGAGATTTTCTGTGTATCTGTGATGCCCTGGTAACTTTCCTGAAGATTGGTACAACCTCACAGCAATCCTTATCACAAAGATCTTTTTTCGGACTGGAAAAAACAGTGATTGGGGCAGCCTGGGAGTTCTCACCCGTCTGTATGATTGTTGCTTTTTATGTTTCTTCTCTTCTGCTAAAGGAATTTAAACAGAGGATGTGTTAGAATGAGTGGAAATCAAGAAGATACATAACATGGGCTACCCATAAAGTGGAGTTAAATTGTTTTTACTTTGCCATATTTAATTTTACTTTAAAGCTGAACTCCAGACACCAAAAATATCACTTTAATCTAGTCACCAGTGTCCAAAAAGGAGCACCAAATGTTTCTGTGAACCCAGATATTACCTTCAGCACAAGCGTTTTCCCCGCACCAGGTTGTATCCAAACCAGGTATAAACTGAATGTTGCTCTCCAGAGTTGAAAAGCCCCAGGTTCTGGCTAATGCTAATCCATGTTGTGAGAAGTCCGGACAGCTGCACACTCATGAGTAGGGATGAGCTTCGTGTTCGAGTCGAACCCATGTTCGACTCGAACATTGGCTGTTCACCCGTTCGCCGAATTGCGAACGATATGGGCCGTTCGCGCCAAATTCGTGTGGCGCGTCACGGCCCATAATTCACTGCGGCATCGCAGTGCATTGCTTGCTGATGATTGGCCAAGCATGCACTATGACCCGCATGCTTGGCCAATCACAGCGCCGCCTGAACAGAGAGCCATAATTGGCCAAAGCCAAGGAGGCTTTGGCCAATTATGGCTCAGGGGATTTAGCACACGCCCCACACTATATAAGGCCGCCTGCACGGCGGCCCTGTGTAGTGTGTGTTCCGGCGTTCATTGAGAGAGAGAGAGAGACAGACAGTGTCATTTGATTTGAGTTAGATAGATTAGGCAGAACAGTCAGTCAGTTAGCTGCACTTACAGTGTATTGTGTATATATATGCATCCCAGGTGTTGCATATATATATATATATATATATACACTGTATTCAGTTTAGCTAGATCCGTTCCTGTTATCTTCTAGACTATTTACATTTAGTGCAGTGCGTCCTGCTCACAGTGTTCAGCTAGATCCGTTCCTGTTATCTTCTAGACTATTTACATTTAGTGCAGTGCGTCCTGCTCACAGTGTTCAGCTAGATCCGTTCCTGTTATCTTCTAGACTATTTACATTTAGTGCAGTGCGTCCTGCTCACAGTGTTCAGCTAGATCCGTTCCTGTTATCTTCCTACTGACAGGCAGGCTTGTCTGGTTACAGTATATAAAGCTACCTGAAGAAAATTACTGGTGTTCTATTTGATCCTATTAGTACCACGGTCAGGCAGCTAGACTATTTACATTTAGTACAGTGCGTCCTGCTCACAGTGTTCAGCTAGATCCATTCCTGTTATCTTCCTACTGACAGGCAGGCTTGTCTGGTTACAGTATATAAAGCTACCTGAAGAAAATTACTGGTGTTCTATTTGATCCTATTAGTACCACGGTCAGGCAGCTAGACTATTTACATTTAGTACAGTGCGTCCTGCTCACAGTGTTCAGCTAGATCCGTTCCTGTTATCTTCCTACTGACAGGCAGGCTTGTCTGGTTACAGTATATAAAGCTACCTGAAGAAAATTACTGGTGTTCTATTTGATCCTATTAGTACCACGGTCAGGCAGCTAGACTATTTACATTTAGTACAGTGCGTCCTGCTCACAGTGTTCAGCTAGATCAGTTCCTGTTATCTTCCTACTGACAGGCAGGCTTGTCTGGTTACAGTATATAAAGCTACCTGAAGAAAATTACTGGTGTTCTATTTGATCCTATTAGTACCACGGTCAGGCAGCTAGACTATTTACATTTAGTACAGTGCGTCCTGCTCACAGTGTTCAGCTAGATCCGTTCCTGTTATCTTCCTACTGACAGGCAGGCTTGTCTGGTTACAGTATATAAAGCTACCTGAAGAAAATTACTGGTGTTCTATCCCTGCTTAGTGCAGCTACAGGCCATTAGTATGTCTGGAAGGCCAAGAAGGAGAGGCAGACAGTCACAAGCCAATAAGAGAGGGCAAGCAGGCTCTGTGTCTAGTGCTGGTCGTGGAGACGGTGCATCCTCATCAGCACGTGGCCATGGGACACGCTTGGCCTTTTTTTCGGCAGCTGGCCGTGTTGAGCCGCAACATGCGGAAGACTTGGTCGAGTGGATGACCAAGCCGTCCTCATCCTCCTCATCCTCTCTCACCCATGCCCAGGGTGCTTTGTCTGGCAAAGCAGCGGCCTCTTCCCTCAGCTCAATGTCATCAGTGACTCCTTCCCTAGCTCCACCATGTCCTCATGAGGATTCCCTCGAACTGTTTGACCACAGTGTTGGGTACATGCTCCAGGAGGATGCCCAGCATTTGGAAGGCTCTGATGATGATACTGAGCTTGATGAAGGCAGTAACATGAGCACGGACAGAGGGGGTGCCCAAGAAGGACAGCAATCTGGCAGTCATGCTCCCCCTGCTGCAGCATACTGCCAGGTTTGCTCCAGTGATGAGGAGGGAGGGGATGATGAGGTCACTGACTCAACGTGGGTGCCTGATAGGAGAGAGGAGGAGGAGGAGGAGGAGGAGGAGGAGGAGGCGGCACATCACCAACGAGGCAGGATGCCCTCCAGGGGCCAGCCTAAGGGCAGCACATTGACTGCATCACACCCCAAAGCTCCACATGTGCAGGGCGCTGCAGTCTCTGCGCGTTATTCAAAAAGTTCTTTGGTGTGGGCCTTTTTTGAGACGAGTGCATCAGATCGCACCGCTGCTATTTGCAACATATGTCTCAAGCGTATCTCACGTGGCCAAAACATCTCCCGCTTGGGTACCACATGCTTGACCAGACATATGTTGACCTGCCATGCAGTTCGTTGGCAAGCGTATCTAAAAGACCCACACCAAAGAACAAAGAGGATCTCTCCTTGCTCCTCATCAGCTGAGATTTCCAACCCCACTAGACCTCCAGTCCTCTCTGAGACCTGCAGTGAGAGGAATGAAGGTGTAGAATTAGGTGTGTCACAGCCAAGTACTTGTGGGCAATCTGCTTTTGGTACACGTCAGATTGTACCAGGCAAATTTCCCTGCCCCAGCTGCTGCACCGCCGAAAGAAGTTTGCTCCCAGCCATCCACATGCCCAGCGGTTGAATGCTAGCTTGGCAAAATTGCTAGCACTTCAACTGCTGCCTTTTCAGTTGGTAGACTCTGCCCCCTTCCGTGAGTTTGTGGAATGTGCGGTTCCTCGGTGGCAGGTACCCAAACGCCACTTTTTCTCACGGAAGGCGATTCCGGCTCTCTACCGGCATGTGGAAGGCAATGTCCATGCCTCGCTGGACAGGGCGGTCAGCGGTAAGGTGCATATTACCGCTGACTCATGGTCCAGCAGGCACGGACAGGGACGTTACCTAAGTTTCATGGCACATTGGGTGACTCTGCTGGCAGCTGGGAAGGATGCAGGACAAGGTGCAGTAGTGTTGGAGGTTGTTCTGCCACCACGCCTCCAAAATGCTGATTGTGACACACCTCTCTCCTCCACCCCCTCCTCTTCTTCTTCCTCCATGGCCTCTTCCTCGGAACCAGCGGTGCTCCGTAGTCGTTCAAGGGGCTACGCAAGTACGCAGGCCAAAAGATGCCATGCGGTGCTTGAGCTGGTGTGCTTGGGGGACAGGAGCCACACTGGGGCAGAGGTTCTGTCAGCTCTGCAGGGGCAGGTTCAGAGGTGGTTGACGCCACGCCAACTTAAGGCAGGAATGGTGGTTTGCGACAATGGCACCAACCTCCTCTCTGCCCTCCGACAGGGACAAATGACCCATGTGCCCTGTTTGGCTCACGTCCTTAACTTGGTGGTGCAGCGGTTCTTGGGCAGGTACCCAGGCTTACAGGATGTCCTGAGGCAGGCCAGGAAAGTCTGTGTGCATTTCCGCCGGTCATATAATGCCAGTGCTCGGCTGACGGACCTCCAAAAGGAGTTTAACCTGCCCAAGAACCGCCTAATCTGTGACATGCCCACCAGGTGGAACTCAACGTTGGCCATTCTGCAGTGGCTGCACACGCAGCAGAGGGCCATCAATGAGTACCTGTGCGACTATGGCACCAGGACAGGGTCAGGGGAGCTTGGTTTTTTTTCCCCACGCCAGTGGGCCATGATCAGGGATGCATGCACTGTCCTGTCACCATTCGAGGAGGCCACGAGGATGGTGAGCAGTGACAGTGCATGCATCAGTGACACTGTCCCCCTTGTCCACCTGTTGGAGCACACGCTGCATGGAATAATGGACAGGGCACTTGAGGCAGAAAAGAGGCAGGAAGAGGAGGACTTCCTTAGCTCTCAAGGCCCCCTTTATCCAGACAGTGTTCCTGCGTGCCCGCCGATCACACAGGAAGAGGACGAGGAGGAGGAGGAGGAGGAAGATTGTGTCAGTATGGAGGTGGAGCCTGGCACTCAGCATCAGCAGCAGTCTTTAAGGGATCAGTCCCAAGAAACACATGGACTTGTACGTGGCTGGGAGGAGGTGGCTGTGGACGTTGTCGTCCTTAGTGACCCAGAGGACTCCGGACCGAATGCCTCAGCAAACATACGCTGCATGGCCTCCCTGATCCTGCAAAGCCTGCGTAAGGATCCTCGTATTCGTGGTATCAAGGAGAAGGACCAATACTGGCTGGCAACCCTCCTTGATCCACGTTACAAGGGTAAGGTTGCGGACCTTATCTTGCCATCGCAGAGGGAGCAGAGGATGAAACATCTTCGGGAGGCCTTGCAGAAAGGTCTGTGCAATGCGTTCCCAGAGACTGGGAGGTTACAAACTCCTGTTTCTGGACAACGTGTTGCTGAGGCTTCGGTCAGTCAAAGAAGGAGCGGTGGAGAAGGTGGCCGTCTGACCGATGCGTTCAGACAATTTTTTGGTCCGCAGCCCCAAGGTATGATCGGTTCCAGCAACCATCGCCAGCGTCTGTTTTACATGGTGCAGGAATACCTAGGGGCAAGATCAGACTTGGACACCTTTCCCACCGAAAATCCTCTGGGTTACTGGGTCTTGAGGATGGATCACTGGCCAGAGCTTGCACAGTATGCAATTGAGCTACTGGCCTGTCCTGCATCCAGCGTTCTTTCGGAACGCACATTCAGTGCTGCTGGAGGCGTGGTAACCGATCACAGGGTGCGTCTGTCCACCGACTCGGTCGATCGGCTGACCTTCATAAAAATGAATCAGTCTTGGATCACCACCAGCTACCAAGCACCTGATGCTGATGTAACCGAATAATTTTTTTTGAAATCTCAGATCCCTTCAAAGACTGCCTATGCTGATGCTGAGTGACTATCCCTGAGTAATTATCCTCTTCCTCCTCAATCATCACGCTGATAGCTTGTAAGAACATTTTTGGTTCTGGGCGCCACCACCAGTGCCTAAGGCACAATTTTTCAGCCCCTGTTTAACAGGGGCGTGTAATTACAATTTTTGATGTAATACTTTGCAGCAGGGCTCGTTCCTGCATTCCAACTAGAGTGTCTGTGAGGGGTTGCAGTGTTGTGGCACCAGCACCAGTGCCTAAGGCCCAATTTTTCTGCCCCTGTCTAATAGGGGCGTGTAATTACAATTTTTGATGCAATACTTTGCAGCAGGGCTCGTTCCTGCGTTCCAACTAGAGTGTCTGTGAGGGGTTGCAGTGTTGTGGCACCAGCACCAGTGCCTAAGGCCCAATTTTTCTGCCCCTGTCTAACAGGGGCGTGTAATTACAATTTTTGATGCAATACTTTGCAGCAGGGCTCGTTCCTGCGTTCCAACTAGAGTGTCTGTGAGGGGTTGCAGTGTTGTGGCACCACAGCACCAGTGCCTAAGGCCTAATTTTTCAGCTCCTGTTCAACAGGGGCATGTAATTACAATTCTTGATCTAATATTTCACAGCAGGGCCCTGTGAGGGCTTACAGTGTTGTGGCCACAGCAACACCTAAGGCCCAAATTTCTGCTGAGTATATAGGGCAGGACCCTACTTTCAAGCATCTAACTTTCAAACGACTCCTACTTGCAAACGGAAGGAGACAACAGGAAGTGAGATAAAATCTACCCCTAGGAAGGGAAATTCTCTCCTGTAAGAGTTAATATGGGAAAACAATTTCTCCTTTCCACTGATGCTTTCCAATCCTTGTTCCACAAAAAACCCAAATTTTCAAAAAACATTTTTCATTGGGACAAAAAGTGAGGTGAAATCTTCTGAAGAGGAGGAAAGACAGCAAAACAAATGTCACAGGGGTGATAACCCTTCCCTATGTTTTCCAAAAAGCTTAAAAAAGATTTTTTGGCTGGAGCTAAACGCGTTAAAAATGTACCCGTTCAAAATTACAAAGAGATTCTACTTAACAACAAACCTACAGTCCCTGTCTTGTTTGCACCGCCTGTATACTGCTGTTCAGAGTATATAGGGCCTTTCCTTATTTTAATTTGGGTGCGGGGTTCCCCTTAATATCCATACAAGACCCAAAGGGCCTGGTAATGGACTGGGGGGTACCCATGCCGTTTGTCTCACTGATTTTCATCCATATTGCCATGACCCGACATGACATTAAACCCGCAAGCAGTTTTAAATGAGATTTTTTCCTTTAAAAATGACATTTGGTGCAGGGACTGTTCTAAACACGGGAAACACGCGTCACTTTACAGGCATACTATAGACACCCCCCCAGGTACGATATTTAAAGGAATATTTCACTTTTTTTTTTTTTTACTTTAAGCATCATTAAAATCACTGCTCCCGAAAAAACGGCCGTTTTTAAAAGTTTTTTTTGCATTGATACATGTCCCCTGAGGTAGGACCCGGGTCCCCAAACCCTTTTTAGGACAATACCAAGCAAATTAGCCTTTAAAATGAGCACTTTTGATTTCGAACGTTCGAGTCCCATAGACGTCAATGGGGTTCTAACGTTCGTGCGAACTTTCGGTCCGTTCGCAGGTTCTGGTGCGAACCGAACCGGGGGGTGTTCGGCTCATCCCTACTCATGAGCTATGAGTAAGCGCTCCGCAGAGCGTGAAACGCGTTAGCTGATTATCTGTACATTCTATCCATGGTGCTTTGTACATGATTTGTTCCTGATTTTACAATAAAGAAATTTCGTTGGATTATATTCTCCTGGTGTGCGGCTGTCCGGACTTCTTTCTTCACTCACAACCCAGATATTACCTTGTAGAAGCAGTAGTGACTGTCAGGGAATAAACCGGAGAAGAACTGGCAGATATGCCAATATCCATTGTGGCCGCACGGATCCGCGCATGCGCATTAGCAATCGTGCGTACGCAAAACGTGCTGATTACCTGTGTTCTGCTGGCCTATATAAGGACTCCAATTGCTCTAAAAAAACGCTGGATTATCATCAGCTCCATATCCTGTGTTCCTGTGTTTCTTGCTCCTGTGAATTACCTGTTACCGACCCGGCTTACCCTGACCTGCTCTGGCTTCTATCCTGGCTCTGAACCTGGCTTGTTTCACGGACCTGCTCTTGTCTGTTCCAGATTGACTTCCTGTGTTTGACCCTGGCTTGATCACAACTACACCTCCTGCCTCTGCTTCTGACTGCCTTCCTGTGTTTGACCCCCGGACTGGCTTCTGACGACGTCTCTGCTTTTTCCACCTGTTAGGATCCGCCAGTACCTCCAGGGAATCATTTGCTGTGACCACCTTCTTCTCTGCTCCTGGGTGTCCGCTCCTGGAACCATAAGACAGCTTCAGCAGCAGGCAACCCATGCATCTCTGGGCATAGCACCCTCTGTCTCCAACTCCACGGGTGCTCTGCACTCAGTCGCAATGGGAGCCCTCTCGTCACCTCAGCCTCCAGCCTGGTACGTGACAGTGACATAATTACTGTACTGCGCATAGCCTGTGCAAAGAGTAGAGCTGTGGGAGGGGCCTATATGGCTCCACCCACTACAGGCTGCCTGCAGAAACATACAGGATGAGGCGGAGACAAGACCAGTCACTCTGCACAAGGAGAGAGAGCATCAGTGAGTGGTCTTTATTACAGGGAGATCCTGCGAAGAATTGACTTTTTTATGCTGGATTACTGCACAGATCTGGAAGAAATATACACAGTGCATCAATATTCAATGAATAATACTCATGCCTTGTGAATTGAAACAATTTTTTTAAACCTGGAGGTTGTAACTTTAAATTGACTTTATATCAATTTCTTTAATCTGATAGGCAAATATTTTACATGTTGCATTGCAACGTGCATCTAAACCCGAGAAAGAAAATGTAATGTAATTCAGCTAGCTAGTCCTTAGATGTCCTTGGAAGTCTTTCGATATAGTGGCCGCATTCTGTCACATACCTGAGGAGCTCAAGATGATGAAGGTGGCCTCATTTCTGGCAAGATCAACAGGTATTTTTCTGAATTTGCAGAAAAAATTCTGAGCTTAAAGTGGTAGTAAAGTCCACTTTGTGATTTTTACCTACAGGTAAGCCTATTACAAGGCTTACCTGTAGGTAAAATGAATATCTCCTAAATGGTGCACATTTAGGAGATGTTTTCCCTGGAAGCAGCCAGTGATGTCACTTGCGCATGCACTTTGAAGGCCTGGACCTAGCGTGTCGGACCTCCAGAGCACCGTGCCGTAACCGAGGGCTCCCGTGTGCATGTGCGCGAGTGACATCATCACAGCGCCGGCCACTTACACTGCCAGAGCCAGCGAACCCGGAAGGAAAACCGGAGGAAGATGGAAGCCCTCTCAGTGGTGATAGTGCGCCCATGGGGGGCTTCGTTTTTAAGGTAAGTATTTCATAATGTGCTAGTATGCGATGCATTATGAAGTAGTAGCACATAATTATTTTAAAGGGGAAAGTTTTTTGTTTTTTTATTGCAGTGGTTTACTACCGCTTTAAAAAAAAGAAAAATTAATACATCCACCACATCTAAGAACTGGTAAGCTGCAAATTTTTGCTTTTTTGTTTAGATTTAATTTACTTTAAGGCCTCATTCACACCTTACATAGGGGGAACATGCTTGTGGTTTTTTTTGGTGTGGTTTTAGTGCATTTCAGCACATTGTGCATATGGCAGCCGATTTACAATGTAACAATAATAGTCTTGCTTTGTATTTAGGCTCCTTTCACAATAGCCTATTCCAAAGTTGAGCGATTTTCTGTTAGTCCGACTTTCACACGACCTTGAAGTGACTTTGATAAGACTTTAACAGTCTCTGGCATTGAAGTTGTGTCAAAGTAGTGCAGGAATCTTTTCTAAAGTGGCAGCGACTTCAGTAGTGTCAATTGGAATGGCTCTCGTAGAGATACATGGCATTTCACATGTCCTGCGACTTTGGGTCTTACAAGTCGGACCCTAAGTCACACAAGTGTGATCGGAGAACTCAGTTTAATGTTCATGCAGATTAACCACTTGACCTCCGGAAGATTTACCCTGCTTCATAACCAGGCCATTTTTTGCAATACGGCACTGCATTATTTTAACTGACAATTGCGCGGTCATGCAATGCTGTACCCAAATAAAATGTCATTTTTTTCTCCCCACAAATGGAGATTTGTTTTGGTTGTATTTGATCACCACTGTGTTTTTATTTTTTGTGCTATAAACAAAAATTGTCTTTATAAATTTAGGTCAATATGTACTCTGCTAGATATTTTTGGTAAAAAAAAATCCCAATAAATGTAAACTGATTGATTTTCACAAAAGTTATAGCACCTACAAACTGTAGGATATATTCTGGAACTTTTATTTATTTATTTTTATACTAGTAATGGCAGCGATCAGCGACTTATTGCGGAACTGCAAAGTCCAGAAATTAAGGGTAGGAGGAGATGAACACCGCTCCAGGGTCTTTTCATAGGCAAAAAGTGAATCGATCTCGGTTTGGAGGTCACAGGTGCTGGCTTAATGCTGATAGCAATAGATATGAATAGGTTCTGGACAGCCGCACTCAAATAATAGCCGAGTTTATTGAAGGATACACATCAAAATACAAAGGATCACAGCAGACAAAAACGAGCTGACGTTTCGCACTGGCGTCAGTGCTTACTCATAGCTCATGAGTAAGCACTGACGCCAGTGCGAAACGTCAGCTCGTTTTTGTCTGCTGTGATCCTTTGTATTTTGATGTGTATCCTTCAATAAACTCGGCTATTATTTGAGTGCGGCTGTCCAGAACCTATTCATATCTTTTGTATTGCGGAACTGCGATATTGCGGCAGACATTCTGATACTAACTGACACTCTTGACACTTTGTGGGAACCAGTGACACTAATACAGTGATCAGTGCTAAAAATATGCACTGTCACTGTACTAATGACACTGGCTGGGAAGGGGCTAAACAGCTAGGGCGATCAAAAGGTTAAATGTGTGTCTAACCAGTGTTTGTGTGTACTATATGAGGTTGCAGGGAATCAAAATCCATCACTTCCCCGCTGACACGACCTTGTTTACATAGGCAGAGCTCTGTCCTGTCTCTGTTTTCGCCGATCAGCGTGTGCCGGTGGACATCCATTGGCCAGCACCTGGTGATCACCTTGTCCTGTGTCACCGGAGTGCGCACGCCCCCTACCCGGAAGTGCCAGATCACGTACTAGGTACGTGATTTTGCACAGAAGAGCCGCTCTGCCGCCGTACATCTATGTAAAGTGGTGACATTTGATTTACAGATGATATCAGTTAAAGCAACCATACCAGTAAAATAATAAATAAATGAAAACACCATTCCTCTTTAACCCCATAGTAAACGTTAGTTAACCCTGACCAACCCTAATTACCTCTTTCCTTCCCAATCGATCAACTTGGGTACAACCTGCCTGCTGGATTTTACATGCCATTATTGCTAGCGGCTGTTATAGCCACTAGCAATAATCACTGTGTTCACAATATCACTGTGAAAACAATGGTTCTGCGAGAGGGAATCCTCTGTCAACACTGACAGTGGCGATGGAGGAATCAAGCTATTTTCTTTCCTGCAACCCGTGGCTACTGGAAGGAAAATCGCTCCAAAAAAATGCACAAAACAAAATAACATATGAATTGCCATGTAAAATTTTACAATATAAAAGTAGAATGTGGGGCCCATTTCACCATCTTCATCTTCTTCTTGGGTGCTAAAGGATTTGCCTGGAGTGGTCTCTCTAGTCTGTAAATACTGAACTTTAATTGACAGATTTCACTTGCTGTCATCATATTTTTCAAAATGTCTTCCAGCTGTTAGCAGGCTATTATCTATAAACAATTACACACAATAAAATGCATTGTATTCTGAATTTATAGTGAAATACAACCCCCCCCCCCCCCCTTCACTTATTCCCAGTGCCAGCTCAAGATGCAAGTTATGCCTACATGTCTGTGTTTATTTTACAGAGTTCCACAAGTGTACAGAAAGCCAAGTACAATGTAACAAATCAGACAATTGCAGTCATACAAGAGCATTCCATGCATAGAGTAAGATCCTCAGTCTACATATTGAGCTTATAGAAGACATAAATACTAAATAACTTCCAGTGCTAACAGAATTATATAAATGTCAGGTTTTATCATGTACACATATCCAAAGTATTCCACAATGTTAAACCATGTTATGTAGCAGAGTGCCAAACATAAACTGCCTAGGACAGAGTAGGAAAAATTCTCATCACAACACTTTACAGTAAAAGCAACCACCAAGGCCAGGAAGTACAAAAAAAAATAAAACCGTATAGGTTCACTAGGCACAAATGTAGAAAAAAAGCTGACATTGCAAAGATACATTAACCACTTAAGCCCCGGACCATTTGGCTGGCCAAAGACCAGAGCACTTTTTGCGATACGGCACTGCGTCGCTTTAACTGACAATTGCGCGGTCGTGCGACGTGGCTCCCAAACAAAATCGACGTCATTTTTTCCCCACAAATAGAGCTTTCTTTTGGTGGTATTTGATCACCTCTGCGGTTTTTATTTTTTGTGCTATAAACAAAAATAGAGTGACAATTTTGAAAAAAAACGCATTATTTTTTACTTCTTGCTATAATAAATATCCCCAAAAAATATATTAAAATTTTTTTTTTCCCTCAGTTTAGGCCAATACGTATTCTTCTACATATTTTTGGTAAAAAAAACGCAATAAGCGTATATTGATTGGTTTGCGCAAAAGTTATAGCGTCTACAAAATAGGGTATAGTTTTATGGCATTTTTATTAATAATTTTTTTTTCTACTAGTAATGACGGCGATCAGCGATTTTTATCGTGACTGCGACATTATGATGGACACGTCGGACAATTTTGACACATTTTTGGGACCATTTCCCTTAATACAGCGATCAGTGCGATTAAAAATGCATTGATTACTGTAAAAATGTCACTGGCAGTGAAGGGGTTAACACTAGGGGGCAGTGAAGGGGTTAATGTGTGTCCTAGTTTGTGTTCTAACTGAAGAGGGATGTGGACTGTGCAGGGAAGATAACAGATCCTCTGTTCATACTCTGTATGAACAGAGGATCTGTCAGTTCTCCCCCCAGAGAACCGGAAACTGTTCTCCATGTGCCCAGAGCGATCGCGGGAGCCCGGCGGTGATCGAGACTGCTGGGCACTCGCATCGGCTCAGGGGGCGAGTGCGCGCCCCCTAGTGGCCACAGGGCCAAGCGACTTTACATAACGTCGTTTCGCCCAGTCGTGCTATTCTGCTGCAGTACAACTGCGGCGGCTGGTCGGCATGTGGTTAAATAATCAGAAATATAATATCCAATGCAGAGAACTAAGAATTATACTGTCCCTTAATCTGGATCAGTGTTGCCAGCCTCCCAAAGTGAAATTTACTGACAGGACACCAAACATTTACTAACAGCACCATTTTTTTTTACTTACTGACACAACACATGACATTTACTGACAGAGCCACAATTTTTTACTAACACTTCAAAAAAACGACATAAAATAACCCATTTCATTGCAAATATCAATATTTAAGCTAAAAACATGTACTGTAGCTAGTGCTATTATTAATGTATAACAAAAGTCAAAAAACATATTTCTCCATTTACATGAAAGCCAGGTTAATATAACCCAGCACAGAGTTCTCCCTTACATCCATCAGAGTCTGCAGGGTTCCCCTTTTACAGTGCATGGGAGAGCTCTACGTACTCTGATGTAAAAGGGAACACTGTGGACCCTGATGTAAAGGAGAACTTTGAGGACTCCGATGTAAGGTGCAATGCTGCAGACTCTGATGTAAGGGGATTTCTGGTCACTCCCCCCTTACACAAGAGTTCACAGAGTTCCCCTTTACATCACAGTCCACAAAGTTCTCCCTTACATCACAGTTCAGAGTTCACCTTTACATTAGAGTCCGCAGGGTCTCATTTAGAGTGCACTGACAGGAAATACTTTGATGTAAAGGGGAACTCTGAGGACACTGATTTAAAGGAGAACACCAGGAACTCTGATGTTATGTTGGGGGGGGGGGCAGACTCTGATCACAGACCACCTTCCACAGAGTCAATACGCTAAGGTAAGGGGGGGTTTACTGATATAAGGAGGAACTTTTATATTAGCGTCCCCCTTTACCTTAGAGTATTCACACCCACCTTAAATCAGTGACCCCCCGCTCCCCCAACAGACTATGTGGCCTGGCTGGCTGGGAGCTGTCACTGGAGAAGATACATCTGCAGTAAATATCAAATTCACTGTTTTATACAGTATTTATACCCCTTAGTTGCTGCTAAATTTTGTATTTGTATGCCAATACATTATTACTTAAAAATGTAGGAAATAAATGATAGTATATACCTATATAAATTATATTACCCCTTATATATTAAATATATTACACATCAAGATGGAGATGTTAAAATGCTTCCATCTTACAACTCTGTATGTTTTCTATTGATTTTAGGCAGTTCCAAAGCAGGCCCACACCCATATTTTTATGGGCTGTTGCTGTCCATAGCAGACATTTATAGACAGTTTGTAAATCGGCCAAAAATTTACAAACTGTCCGTGAATTTATGGACAGTTGGTAACCCTGATCTGGATACGTAGCTCACCAAGGGAGACATATAGGGAGGGATTTGTATATCCTGTTCCACATTTTATTGAATTTAGAGCAAATTCATATTTGTTTGAACTTTCAATGCAATAGTCCAGGAGCCTCCATGCTTTTTTAAACAGAGGACCAGTTTACTGTCCTTTAGACTATAGGGGAGCCAGGCTGTGACCAGTGGGAGTAGAAAATATGGTCAATAGGTATAGAAATACTGCTCCATCATTGGTGTCAGTGGAAGGAATAGTACCTCATCATTGGTGTCAGTTTAAGTAATAGAACAAAATATTACAGCGCACGCATGCACGCAAAAAAAGACATTTACCTCCTGCAAGGCTATTTGAAACACCTAAACATTTTCAAAAAATATGGCGATTTGGTCACACCATATTACTATATGGTGCTTAAGGGTTAAAACTGCCCGCAAAGCGCCGCTACAGCGGCGCTATGCCGGCGGTATAGCCGCGCTGCCCCATTGATTTCAATGGGCAGGAGCGGTGAAGGAGCGGTGAAGGAGCGGTGTATACACTCCGCTCCTTCACCGCACCAAAGATGCTGTTTGCAGGAGTTTTGTTTCCCTCCTGCCAGCGCACCGCCCCAGTGTGAAAGCCCTCGGGGCTTTCATACTGGAGACAAAGCAGCGCCAGTTTCAGGTCGGTTTGCAGGCGCTATTTTTAGCACAATAGCGCCTGCAAACCGCCCCAGTTTGAAAGGGGCCTTAGTCTAATTTTGTTTGATTCGAAATTCGTAATCTAGTTAGATAATGGTTTTTGTTTATTCGGTACACTATTTGTAATTTAGTAATTGTTACTTTTATGAGATTGCCTTTTTCGTTGATTCGTATTTTCGTAGGAAATAAAGAATAATAATCCTATGCTTGCTTTTCTAATAAGTCCTGTACTTACTCCAGTCCACTCCCTCAGTGATGAGACCTGACTCAATCTCCTCCTCAACTGAATCGAAAAAGATTCAGGAATGCCGTGTGACTCAGACACAAAAGGGATAAACTGATTGGCTAAAGATATTAAGTAAGATACATCACTCACTAATACGCTGCCCATTCAAAAGAACGATTCGAGAACACGAAATTATGAACATATGAATGAAAATACGAACATACGAAATTACGAACATACATATTAAGATACACTTACACTGTCCATTCAAAAGAACGATTCGAGAACACGAACAAAGGAAATTACGAACAGACAAAGAAACGAAATCACGAACACACGAATGAAAATACGAACATACGAAATTACGAACAGACAAAGGATTGAAAATACAAAATACAAATCATTTGTTATAGATGTCATTTTCTTTCTTTTACTGTTTCGGAGTTTCGTATTTTCCTAAGTTTGTCCGCTCGTAAGTTCGTATTTTCGCATGTTCGTTATTTTGCTTATTCGTAATTTTCTTAATTTTCGTATTTTGGTTTTACATGTTTAAAACAGTTTTTTTTTGCTAGAAAATTACTTAGAACCCCCAAACATTATATATTGTTTTTTTTCTAACACCCTAGAGAATAAAATGGCGGTCATTGCAATACTTTTCTTTGCACCGTATTTGCGCAGCGGTCTTATAAGCGCACTTTTTTTGCAAAAAGTTCACTTTTTTGAATAAAAAAATAAGACAACAGTAAAGTTAGCCCAATTTTTTTTATATTGTGAAATATAATGTTACGCCAAGAAAATTGATACCCAACATGTCATGCTTCAAAATTGCGCCCGCTCCTGGAATGGCGTCAAACTTTTACCCTTAAAAATCTCTATAGGCGATGTTTAAAAAATTCTACAGGTTGCATGTTTTGCGTTACAGAGGGGGTCTAGGGCTAGAATTATTGCTCTCGCTCTACCGGTCGCGACGACACCTCACATGTGTGGTTTGACCACCGTTTTCATATGCGGGCGCTACTCACGTATGTGTTCGCTTCTGCGCGCGAGCTCGTCAGGACAGGGCGCTTTAAAAATTTTTTATTTTTTTTTAATTATTTATTTTACATTATTTTATTTATTTCTTCACTGTTTTTTTAAAAAAAAAAATTTGGATCACTTTTATTCCTATTACAAGGAATGTAAACATCCCTTGTAATAGAAAAAAGCATGACAGGTCCTCTTAAATATGAGATCTGGGGTCAAAAGTCCTCAGATCCCATATTTAGACTTTAATGCAAAAAAAAAAAAAAAGTCGTTTAAAAAAATGACACAAAAAAAAAGTGCCTTTAAGAGAAGTGGGCGGAGCTGACGTAATGATGTCGCTCCGGCCGTCCTATGGTATGGAGATGGGTGGGGGCCATCTTAGCCTCACTCGTCTCCATACCGAAGCACTGACAGGTCCCGATCGCCTCCGCCGTTACCGACGGCTCCGGTAAGCGGCAGAGGGCGCGGGAGAGCGGCGGGAGGGGGGGTGGCACCTCTCCCGCCGCCGATAACGGTGATCTCGCGGCGAACCCGCCGCAGAGGCCACCATTATCGTGTACAGAACCGCCGGCCCTAAAGATGGATACCTCGGTTGTGGCAGCAGCTGCTGCCGTTACCGAGATATCCATCTTTAAAGTAATGACGTATATATACAGTGGCCGGTCCTTAAGTGGTTAAGCTTTTCGGATGTTCGAATTGATCCAAATGTATGAATACTAACAAATTAGAACGAAAATCTATTTGTTACGAACCAAATCGCACATGTCTAGTACAAGGCCTGGGGCTCTCGGTGAGACCCCAGTCTCTGTGCTGGGAGTGCGCCGCGCACCCAGCACAAAGGGAGATAAGCAAATATGCGACCCCACGAAAAAAAAGCACTGCCAGGTGGGGCCGCATATTTGCATACGATCAGCACCAAGGGGTTAATGTTAATCACTTTGAAAATGAATTTGTTTTTAAGTGATCCTTTAATGCCAGAGTAGTGCTAAGTTCCTAAAAGTTGTGTCTTTAGTGTGTTTCACTTACTTAAATTATGAAACATTATTTTGCATTACTATTGGACTTCACAATGCATCACCATTACTCAATGAGCCCAATCATTTCTGAAAGCTAAAAATGAATGGAATGACTGTCTAATGTTACATATTACATGCTCTCTCTTTTTAGAAATTACTTTAAACAATGCAGTGTAGTGCCAGTGCTGACAAATTCTTCACACAAGTGCAATCTCTTCCTGCACTTATATGTGTAACCTTTTTGCCTGCTAGCAATTATCTGGAGTGCACAGACCATTCATTCATTATGTGAAAAAAAAAAAACAGACCCGGCACATTGGTGCCTTGTACATATCAAAGCATTTTGGATTTGGCAATACTACATCAGTCACAAGGTCTTCTAGGTCACTGGTCTACTAAATCTGGGCCTGCAATCTGTTTGAAAGGGACACATGTTTGAGATATACCAGATTTATTTTTTCAATTCTTTATTTATATCAAATCAACATACATTCGTAAAATATTCAGCATACTCGTAAAAAATATAATTTGCATAGTTATAAAGTGAAATGGGTTGATTTACTAAAACTGGAGAGAGCTTCCAGGTTTTTTTTTGTCAACGCTTAACCCCTTCAGCCCCGGAAGATTTGGCTGCTCAATAACCAGGCCATATTTTGCGATACGGCACTGTGTCGCTTTAAATGACAAGTGCGATGCTGTACCCAGACAAAATTGATGTCCTTTTTTTCCCACAAATAGAGCTTTCTTTTGGTGGTATTTGATCACCTCTGCGGTTTTTTATTTTTTGCACTATAAACAAAAGAAGAGCGACAATTTCGAAAAAAAACCACAATGGGGGTTATTTACGAAAGACAAATCCACTTTGCACTACAAGTGCACTTGAAAGTGCAGTCGCTTTAAACCTGAGGGGTAGATCTGAAATGAGTGGAAGCTCTGCTGATTTTATCATCCAATCATGTACAAGCAAAAATGATGTTTTTTATTTTCCTTGCATGTCCCCTTGACTGCACTTCCAAGTGCACTTGTAGTGCAAAGTGGATTTGCCTTTAGTAAATAACCCCCAATATCTTTTACTTTTTGCTATAATAAATATCCCGCATTTTTTTTCAAAAAAACTCATTTTTAAAAAAACAAAAACATTTTTTTTCCTCAGTTTAGGCCGATATGTATTCTTCTACATATTTTTGGTAAAAAAAATCACAATAAGCGTATATTGATTGGTTTGCGCAAACGTTATAGTGTCTACAAAATAGGGGATAGGTTTATGGCATTTTTATTATAATTTTTTTTTTTTTTTACTAGTAATGGCTGTGATCTGCGATTTTTATCGGAACTGCGATATTGCGGTGGACAAATTGGACACTTTTGACTCATTTTTGGGACCATTGACAAATTATACAGCGATCAGTGCTATAAAAATGTCACTGGCAGGGAAAGGGTTAACACTAAGGGGTGATCAAGGGGTTAACTGTGTTCCCTAGGTGTGTTTTAACTGTAGGGGGGATGGGACTAACTATAGGAGATGGGAGAGATCGGTGTTTATACTTTGTATGAACACACGATCTGTGTCTTCTCCCCTGAGAGAACCGGGATCTGGGTGTTTACACACCCAGATCCCGGTTCTTGCTCTGTCACAATCGATCGCGGGTGCCCGGCGGTCATCGAGCCCACCGGGCACTCGCATCGGCTCCGGGCACACGCTGCGGGCCCACGCCCCCCTAGTGGCGAAAAAGGCGATGCGGCGTAAGGTAATGTTGTTTTGCCCAGCCGTGCCATTCTGTCGCAGTAAAACTGCGGCGGCTGGACGGCAAGCAGTTAATTGAACAAGTTGAAGTTAGAAGCTGATTGGCTACCATGTACAGCTGCACCAGATTTTGCACTCTCCAGTTTTAGTAAATCAACCCCAATGCATGTCCAATAATTATAACAGTTATCGTCTCTTAGGGTATCAGCAGGGCCAGATGCGCCTGACTACCAGTTCACACAGGGGCGACTTGTCAGGCGACCTAGCCGCCTGACAAGTCGCCTCCCGTTCTGTACAAAGGAACCATTCTAATAGGAGCGACGCAAGTCGCTCCGACTTAGAAAAAGGTTCCTGTACTACTTTGGGGGTGACTTGGGGCGACTTGCATAGACTTCTATACAGAAGTCGTTTTGCAAGTCGCCGTGGAAGTCGTGTGCAGGTCGCCTCGGTGAGGCGACCTGCAAGTCGTGCCGCCCCTGTGTGAACCGGGGCTAAATACACGCAAATACATACAAAAAAAAAGTCTGAAAAAGTAGATGCTCAAACAGGAGTATCACGTACAAGAGGCCTTAAAGTGTTTCTAAGGGCAGAAGTTTTTTTTTCAGCTTTGAGCACTCTCACACTTTGAATGACGATCATGCAGCACTGTACCCATATGAAATTTTTATCATTTTTTTTTCACACAAATAGAGCTTTTTGGTGACATTTAATCACTACTGGGTTTTTTTTTTTGCTAAACAAATAAAAAAGGACTAAATAAAAAATGTTTTTTTCAAAGTTTCTGTTATACAATTTTGCAAACAGGTAATTTTTCTCCTTCACTGATGATCACTGATGAGGCTGCACTGATGGGCACTGATAAGCACTGATAGGCGGCACTGATGGGCACTGATAGGCAGCACTGAGGGGCATTGATAGGCGGCACTGATGGATACCGATAGGCAGTACTGATAGTCAATGATAGGTGGTACTGAGAAAGCAGTGATTGGCAGCACATCTGGGCACTGATTGGCACTGATTTGCAGTGCTGATGGGCACTGGTTGCCATTACTGATGGGCACTGATAGGGAGCACTGGTGGGCACTGGTTGGCATTACTGATGGCCACTTATAGGCAGCACTGATGGGCACTGACAATCGTGTCACAGGAGATTTTACAAAAAAAGGCGTAACCTCAAAAACAAAAATATATTATAGTGTGGGAGGCTTAGTGTATCTCTGTGTATCATCTGTGGCCAGTCACTTCAATGGGTATATGTAAGGGTTTACAACCACTTTAATCCCCATCTTACAACTTTACATTCTCCAGAATGGAGGAGTCTCACGTGAAATGAATAACAGTGATAAAGAAAAATAAATTTGATATTTACAGTCAGTAGGGATCTGGATGCCTTTTAGAAATTAAAATTCTTTTTCCATAAACATTCTGTGGTTTAATGGGAATATTTTTATATGGATTAATTTCTTCTTATAGTACTGTGCTTCATTACGATTCCATAGCATATTGCTAGAAGGGAGCTTAATGCTTGGACAAATATCAGCCCTCAGTTAACTCAGCAAAAGCAAGGCCTGCTGGAGCCTCACCAAGTAAAGGGAAGGAGAGCTACACAACATATTTGTGTAATATTATCAACTCAAATATTACCCTAAAGTAGTGGTAATGTTAAACTGAAACACATTTGGGGGGCGGATTTTCAATCTCTTGGCCAGTGGAATTGCTGCTTTTCCAAAAACCTCTATGCACTGTATTATTTGCACAAACTTTTCTGTTCCAGACCCAGGCATGTTCAAAAGTATTGAAAGTTGGCTATTTTTTTTTATTTCTGGTATGTAGATGAGTACAGATTTATATTCTACAACAATGGATTATTAAACCAGGACAGTAGTGTTAAACCTTTAATGCCATAAAAATTTTTAAACAGTACCTGGTGTCTTGACTACAGCTATTTGATTTTGGAAACTGGTTTTTCTTCAAATATAGTCTCAATAATGTAAAACAGATATCCCAATACTGCACACCGTACAAAGCAGTCAAATCTAAGAGTAGTAGCAGCTTCAGATGACTCTCTCCAAGCCACTCCCCTCCATGACTAGGCCCTGAGCGTGGGACGAAACGTGTCTGGGGCATGGCTTGGACAGAGTCAGCTGAGGCTGCTACTACTCTTAGGATTGAGCTTTGTATGGTGTCCGGTATTGAGATATCTTTCATACATTATAGTTTGCACTGAGTCAGGATGGACTCTCATCCAACCTGCACCCAACAATGAGACCCACCGAACAGGGATGGGGAAGCTTAGGTGGAGACCCTAAGCCTTATCCAGGTTTATCGATAGCCATCCCAATAGGTTTATGAATGGGTGACATGTTCTAACGATTTATAATACACATATACGATATGCATGTTGTTTTAGAGGCCTAAATTATTTTATTACTTAAGGCCCAACTACAGGATCAGGGCACCCTTCCTTAATGCCTCATTCATCAAAATGGTTTTCAGAATTCATACCTTTTTTCCAGCTGTCAAGGCGGCCTGAGCAGAAGTGGGAGCTGGGTACCTGTCAATACTAGGTATCCGCCCTTCCCCCCCAAAAATGACATGCCAAATGTGGCATGTCATTGGGTCAGGAGTGCTTAAAGCACAACTTCCACTTTTGGGTGGAACTCCGCTTTAAAGTGGTAGTAAACTCACCTGCCCAACTTTACACCATGTAAAGCATTATAAAATCACTTACATGTAGGTTTTTCTCAGAGTTTACTACTGCTTTAAGTTCTTCTTGTGCCCATGGAAAAAGTAATTGGGAAAAAATCTTTCAGAATCCTCGAACCTGAGCTTCCACGATTGGTTTATGGAATTCCTAGCAGTATTTTTAATTATACAAGGATGGGAAATTCACTTTTGATGAGACACTTGTACCCCTAAATGCTGAACTGATGAAGCGCCATACCATATCACTGGAACTAATCACTTTACTATAGTAAAGGTAGAACATTCTGTTGATCGGTCATTTTGAAAGATTTCATCTAATTTTCTTGGATGGAATAGAATCTCTGTATCTAGTGAAAAAAGATATGGATTACAATAAGGCCCCTTCCAGATGAAGCAAATCTCTTCGCTGATCCCTGCTGAGCAGGCGGATGACAGGTCCGTGTCTTCTCCACTATGCAGAGCGGATACGGACAAAGCCCGCTCTCCTCTATGGGGCGGTTGGACGGAAATGGACTGCATATCCATTTCAATCTGATTCTCATCTGATCTGCTAGATGGATGGTGAATATATCGAAATACGTCTGTTTTTAGCAGATTTTATTGGATCGGATGCCTAGTGGGTGTCAGCGGACACATGTCCGCTGACATCCACTGCCCTATAGAGAACAATGGGTAGTCCAATCATTTTGTTAGTTTATGAAATTACACATTTTGAAGGGAACATAGATATTTTACGGGATTAACTATTTATATTTTTCAGTTATTGATTGAATTTTTTTTTATTAAAAAAAATTTTGTTAAAAAATAATGAAAATCACTGGAACTAAAATCTAAAGAATAATACATGCATTATCATGAAACTTTTTTATGTATTCTACTCAGTTAAATGAGCTCAGTCAGTCTCTGTGCTCGGCACTGCGCACATCTGGAACGGTTATTCTGGATGACAGGCAGACACTCATAATTAAATAAACATTTCTTCAAGTGCAGTGACTGTGCTGCTCTGGGGTAAGACCCCTTCCTTTTAGGTATAAACTGCCAATACAGATGGTGAGACTCTAGTCAATAATATCATGGCTGGCGGATTTCGTCTAAAGTAATCAAAGTGCAGTTGCTGCAGGTTAGACATAGCTTTGGAAACTTTATGCAACAGTAACTGGGAGAACCCACCAATCACAGTGGTAACAGACCATGCAAAGAATGCCTTAAGGAAGGATAATAACATTCTTTAAAGACCCTCAAACATACCGTATATATCTCCCAAAAAACTTTATATTCTAATAACTATGGTTGTACTATACAAATACTGTGGCTATACTTTATATTCCAATTTTGTGGCTGTGCTGTATATACTTTTTTATGGCTGTACATTATATACTGATTCTGTGGCTGTACTCTATATATGGGGGCACTGGTGAATCACTGTGATGTGTGCTGAAGGAGTAGTCCCATACGTTGTCTATGAACAGTACTGAGCAAATAGAAGCAACCGATCAAATATAATTGAAGGTAAAGTTCATCTGTGTACAAATAATGCTGTACATGTATCCTGGTTGGAAGATGTAAAGTCAGTGTAAAACACCTTAATTAGCCATGATATTTGTAAACAGAAAAATGAAGATAACCTGGTACATTACCGCTTCCGGGTCATGGGTAGATACCATCAGATACTTCCGTAGTGTTGCACACCTTCCATTATATTCTGTTTCCAGTGGATGCTTATGATATCAAAATGATGTTGCTCACAAGAGTGCTATGCTCCAAAAAGCGCTGTATTAATGGGCAAGTGGCAGTCCATGGAAGTGCGCCTGTGATTCCTCCTATGTAGCGGCCCTGACCTGCCGGTCGTGTTCTATCTCTTGGTGTAGGAGCCAACAGACCCCTATGGGGGATGACGCTGTGACGTGACGTCCGGGCGGAACTGACGTCAACACGTTTCACATTACAAAGATATGTAGCTTCATCTGGCTCGAGCCCCCTTCCCCCTGGGGGATTGATGTCAGCCTGCAACCATATTCAGCAATTGCTGGACACTTTCTATTGATAGCTGGTTGGGCAGACATCAATTTCCTTGGCGTCCGGACGCTTTTGTTAGTCATTTGTTACATGTTGTTTTGTCCCCCCAGTCTGTGTCTGTCTCGACTGACCCCTTGAGGCCAGCTGATTTTTTACACCCAGGGCAGTTAGTATTTGGTCTATACTCTTTTATCGACTAGTCATATATTTTTTGTATTATACCAATAAACATTTTTGATAACATATCCACATTGCGTTTTTGCCCCTCAGTGATCTTTTCTGCCCCCCTGTTTGGGACATATTTTGATTTTACACTATACACTACACTACACTGGCAACTACACTGTCCACTACACTACACTGACCACTATATTGTGCACTACACTGTACTACACTGACCACTGCATTGCCCATTACACTACGCTGACCACTATGCTGACCACTACACTGACCACTACACTACACTGACCATTACACTGACCATTATACTGACCACTATAATGTCCAGGTAGCAAGGGAGACTCCAAGTAACAGCTGGTTTTCAAAACAGCTTCTGATGGTGGTGGGTTTCACTCTGTGCTTGTGCCAAGTTGTAAACCGCATGTTTAGCCTGCAAAATGTGCAAAGACTAACCCATACCAGCAGGAGTGGAAGCAATGCAGGAGCACAGCTGGAGTCTGAAACAAGCAGCGATGATGAGTGGGTCCAGGAAACAGGCTAAGAGTCAGCATGGGAAGCAAACAAATGAACCTGAGACAGAAGAAGCTGAGATCAGTTTCAGGAGATCAATCCAAGAAAATGTTAGGCAGGAAGAGAACTCACAGGACAAACAAAAGTGTTGTTTGGGCATCGGGAGCTCGGACTGGGTTCCTATACGTAGACACTGCTCCTCCAAGAGCCACACAGAGCAGATGACATCAAAAACCTAGAAGTCTATGAAGTCCAAATAGAAGCTGCACTTCTCACAGTGCTCAACCTTTTAATGATGGGTGTTCAAAGCGAATGCCACGGATGGTGTGTTGACAAAACCAGATTCAAAGAAGCAAAGTCCCCAGCACTCCAAACAAATGCGTTTCATGTGTTTATTGTGAAGACAGCATCACATAAGAAACCAGTGTTTTGGGAACTCACAGGGTCCCTTTCTCAAGGCAACATAGCGACCTACTATATTGCCTTGAGAAAAGAACCCTGTAAGGCCCCAAAATGTCAGTTTCTTATGCTTTATGTGAAGTTAAAGAGAGGGAGCCTGGTTTCAATGGAACGAGGAAAGTAAGTGATAGTCACTTGACATCCTAGAATCCATTCTCTTCTCCTCCAATGGTGGTGGTGGGTGGTCCTCAGTGCTGTAGAGAAAGGTGCTGATATTATGATGTCAGTGCCATGATAAGGCACTCACTGATGTGTCTATAATAACCTGAGCTTACAGTAAGTGGTTTCAATGATGCTGGGTGCCATTCAACATGGAAAAGGACTGGTGACCTGCAGTGGAAGATGATGTGGTAGACAGCACTGGAGTATGGAAAGGGTGAAACATCTTGTCTGTCTCATCTGGTAGGGGAGGAGGTTAAAATAACAATAACAGGTGTTCTGCTTTAGTTTTGGATACTAGGGAAAAGCTAGACTGCCCTTCCTGGTTTTAATGCTGTCTGTATTCTCACTGAGGAGTTTTATTCTTTATATTTGTTGCAAAAACAAAAGCTGAAGGTATTCTATGCATGAAGATAAAAAACCTTTAGTGTTCTGCTCTCTTCGCAACCCACCCTTAAGCCCCATACACACGATCGGATTTTTCGACAGGAAATGTTGGATGTCAGGCTGTTGGCAGAAAATCTGACCGTGTGTATGCTCCATCGGACAATTGTTGTTGGACTTTCTGCCAACAAATGTTGGCTAGCATGTCTTCAAATTTTCTGCCAACAAATGTGTGTTGTCTGATTTTCCGATCGTGTGTACACAAGTCCATCAGACAAAAGTCAAAAGTACAAACACGCATGCTCGGAAGTAGAAGTGGTCGGTCTTGTAAAACCAGCGTTTGTAATGGAGAATTAATATACGTGATGTGACAAATTATGGAATCTCCAAATGCAGCGCACAATTCTCTTCTTTTTTAATGGGATAATTTTTTTTTTTATTTGTGCAAGTTACCACAACACCATTATTCCCTAATTTATAAGATCAAAGATACAACTATAATAGTGTCCCTTGTCAATTTTACATTGTATTTTTTTAAATGTAACTCCCTACTCCCAAACTGTTATTTGAAGTAAAACACATAGTCAAGTATTATTCTCCACAATTTTATTTATTGTGCATTAAAAAAAAAAAATTAGACATGCAATCTGCCAATAGAACTTAACCAAAAAGTGCATTCTATGCATTCAAAAATATACAAAGTATACCAAAGCAAATAATTTTTCAACCAAAATAAAAATGTCAAAGCAATAACTTCAAGGCCAATAATAAATAACACGTTATCTCCTCCGATTCCGCAACATGTCTGATTGACGAACGGCCGTTCAGAAACGAACTGAAAAGCATGAAATGAAAAACGCAAAAAGAAAATCGCGAATCAACACTCACCAAACTTCTACTAACACGAAATTAGCAGAAGGAGCCAAAGGGTGGCGCTAAAGAGCTGAAAAAACACGTAGTACATCTAGTACATCACTACGTTCGTAATTGTTGGCCAACATTTGTTTGACCGTGTGTATGCAAGACAAGTTTGAGCCAACGCCCTTCGGACAAAATTCCTTGGTTTGTTGGCGGAAAGTCCGATCGTATGTACGAGGCATAATACTTACCTAAGCCCAATCTCAATCTAGCACTGTGCACGGGAGCCTCGGCTCTCCTGGGTCTCTTTCCTCATTGGCTGAGACACAGCAGCAGGCTCCCACTGCTGTCAATCACATATCATGAGGGAGCAGGGGGCGGGGGCTAGGAGCAAGCAGCTTGCTCTGGGCGCACACAGTAGGGGGGGGCAGGAGCACCTCAGTAGAGGGGAGGAGGCAGGAGCGTCAGCGGGACCTGAGAAGAGGTAGATCAGGGCTCTGTGCAAAACCATTGCACAGATCAGGTAAGTCAGGTTTGTCATTTAAAGAAACGGAGCTTTGAATTTCAATTTAAGTGATGGCAAATTTTATGACTGTAATCAGAACAGGAAGTGAGGGAAAATCTTCCTGTTCTGGTGACTACTATGCAAGAGAAGATTTCCCTCTCTTTAGATAGATTTCCTCTCACTACCAGTTGTGTTTATAGACTGAGATGGAAATTTTTCCCAATGTGACACAGACAAAAAAAATACTCAAAGCGGAGTTTCAGCCGTTTCCATGTTTACTAAAAGTCAGTAGCTACAAAAATGCCGGCACTGGTATCACAAGTGTGGGAACCCGGCTGTGACAGCCTGTGGCTTTTCACAGCCGGGTGCGCATTGTGCATGTGCGAGTCGTGCTGCGTGTCCTGAATGGCCGGGCAATCTTCTGGGACCTGTGACGTGTCCCAGAAGATTGCAGGGAGGGAGGGGGAAGAGGAGAACTTCCACTCGGGCCGCCTTGGGAACTGGGTACCTGTCAAAACTAGGTATCCGCCCTTCCCCCCCAAAAATGATATGCCAAATGTGGCAAAAATGTTCCACTTTTGGGTGGAACTCTGCTTTAAAGTGGTAGTAAACTGACCCGCCCAACTTTACACCATGTAAAGCATTATAAAATCACTTACATGTAGGTTTTTCCCAGAGTTTACTACTGCTTTAAGTTCTTCTTGTGCCCATGGAAAAACGGAAAATTTATATCAAATACTTACCGTAATTTTCCTTTCCTGATAGGCTCCATGGCAGCATACGCGTGGGTAGGCTCCGCCTCCATAACTACCCAATAGGACCCCCTCTCCCATAAATCTTTGCTCTAGGCTGCTATCCATGTTCCGTAACTAGCCTACTCCAGACATTTTGGGAGGGACTCCTGCTGCCATGGAGCCTATCAGGAAAGGAAAATTACGGTAAGTATTTGATATAAATTTTCCGTTTTCCTGACAGGCTCCATGGCAGCATACGTGTGGGAAATAACTCGCCCAAAAATACACACGGGCGGGCAAAAATGTTTGAGCAAAGAAACCAAATTTATTTTACATTGTCAACCGACAATACTTGTAAACCAAAATTAATAGATGACAGAGCCGCAGGCTCAACACAATAATGAGAAACAAATGTGTTAATAGAAGACCAGGAAGCCGCTCTACAAATGATTTCAGGCGCGACATGCCGGGAAGCTGCCCAAGAGGTCGAGATACTCCTGGTCGAATGAGCCGTCACTGCCTCTGGAGGAGCCAAGCCCTTTGCCTTGTATGCACTCTGAATGGTCTGCACAATCCAAGAAGAAATTGATCTGACCGAAGCTCGCTTTCCTTTGTTTTTACCATGGAGAAGAACGAAAAGGAATTCCGTTTGTCTGAATGGACTTGTGACCTCCAGATATTGCTTTAGAGTGTGGCCTACGTCAAGTGGATGAACATCCTGATCGTCCGTTGTTCTGAAAGTAGGAAGTACAATCTCCTGATTTTCATGAAAGACTGAGGTCACTTTAGGGTTTGACCCAAGCATGGGAACCAACACTACCCTATCTGGAAAAAAGGTTAGGAAAGGTTCTTCTGAGCCTAAATTTCTAATCTCTTTTAGCCGACGTCACGGCTACTAAGAAGGTGGTCTTGAGCGTGAGATCTCTCATGGAAAGAGGTTTGTCAGGATCTGATCCGAGATTGGAGAGAAAATCCAAGACAATAGGAAGGTCCCATTTGGGGAACCTAGGTCTTCTTTGAGGTTTAAGCCTGATAGCTCCTTTAAAGAATTGATGGACTAACGTGTGATTAGCCCAAGATACTCCTGTGAAGGCCGAGATGGCTGAAACTTGCACTCTTAGTGAGCTGACTGCTAAAGATAGGTCCAGCCCTGATTGGAGAAAACTTAGAATGTCTTCTACTGCTGGAGACTTACACGGATTTGACCGGGAAGACATGTGATCAGAGAATTTAGACCATATCCGTTCGTATACTCTGTTCGTACTTCCCCTCCGGGCACTAAGCAGAGTTGGAATAGCTTCTTCCGGACAGCCTAGGGATTCAAGCCTTTCCCTCTCAAGAACCACACCCTGAGGTGTAGGCAAGATGGGCATGGGTGTAACGTCGAGCCTTGCGACAGTAGATCCGGCCTGAGAGGAAGGGGAACTGGGTCTTGAAAACTCAGGAGTGATAACAGAGGAAACCACGGCCTGTTGGGCCAGAAAGGAATCACTGCAATGATCTCCACCTTCTCTGTTCTGAGCCTCCGGAGGAATTGCAGAATCACCGGTACCGGAGGGAAGGCATAAGCCTTCTGAAACTTCCAATGCTCTGAGAGAGCATCTATCCCGTAAGCCTGAGGGTCTCTGAACCTCGAATAGTATCTGGGCATCTTGTGATTGCATGGAGAAGCAAAAAGATCGACCTCTGGAAGTACTCCCAGGGTCAGAAGCCACTCGAACACCTCTCTGTGGAGAGACCACTCGTTGTTGTCCAATTGCACTCTCGAGAGGAAGTCCGCCTGTACATTCTGAATCCCCGGAATGTAAACTGCCGAGATGTTGGACAAATATTTCTGAGCCCAGCTCATTATTGGCTCCACTTCTTGTAGCAGAGACCAGCTGCGAGTTCCACCTTGTTTCTTTATGTAAGCCACCGCGGTTGTATTGTCCAACCTTAGCATCACAGATGAACCTTCTATTAGATGGCGAAATGACAGGAGTGCCTGAAAGGCGGCCTTCAGCTCCAGAATGTTGGAGACAATCCCCCGAGCAGGGAAATCCCATCGGCCTTGCGCTACTTCTGAAAGGCAGTGAGCGCCCCAACCTCGACTGCTGGCATCCGAGGTTAACGTGACCCATGAAATGGGCATGATTGAATGGTGATTGCGCAGATTCTTCCCTTGAAGCCACCAAAGAAGAGACGTCCTCATGGATGACGTAAGGTGTATGCGCTGGACTTGGCTGGAAGAATCCCATTGTTGAAGGAACCCTTTTTGGAAGGGTCGTGTATGCCATTGGGCCCACTTCACCATAGGAATGGTAGCTGTCATTGTGCCAATTACTTTCAGGCATTGGAGAGCTGAGAGGTGAGACAACGCCAGGGCCGCGTGTATTCTGTCTCAAATCACTCCAATCTTCTCCTCTGGAAGGGAGATGGTGCCTTCCAATGTGTTGAAGTGAGCCCCTAGAAACACCAGAGATTGTGTTGGCTCTAAATGGCTCTTTTCTAGATTCAGAAGCCACCCGAATTCCTGCAGGGTGGAGATGACTAAGCTCCTGTGCTCTAACAGTTGATCTTTGTTCTGAGCTAGGAGAAGTAGGTCGTCTAAATAGTGGTGGAGACGAACCCCCTTGATACGGAGTAGAGCCACAACCGACAACAGGACCTTTGAGAAGACCCGAGGTGACGTTGTTAGGCCGAAGGGTAGACATGTGAACTGCAGATGCTGATTGCCTACCGCAAAGCGGAGGAATTGTTGGAACTCTGTTGCCACTGGCACGTGAAAGTATGCATCTTTCAGATCTATTGAAATCATCCAATCTCCCAGATGTATTGAATGTTGGATCGTAATTAAAGATTCCATTTTGAACTTTTCTTTTCGGATAAAAGAATTGAGATGTGTTAAATCTATTACTGGCCTCCATGTACCGTTTTTCTTCTGTATCATGAACAGAGGAGAATACATGCCTTTGCCTTGTTCGTCTTCTGGAACAGGGACAGCTGCGCCTTGATCCAATAAACAGCTCACGTAGGTTAATGGGACCTGCTTTTTCTCTTCTGAACCTGGAAGAGCTGTGGGAACAAATCTGAGTCTTGGGGTATTGCTGAAAACCCACTTGTGACCGGAGGAGACCGTCTTGACGGTCCAGTAATCTCGGATTGAGGCCGCCCAGACATGCCCAAAGTGGCGAAGACGAGCCCCCACCTGGCATGCCTGAGCGGGCCCAATCTCAAAAGGACTTTGTGGCGTCCTGGTTGCCAGAGGAACCCCCTTTTGCGGGTTTCTTGAAAGAAGACTGCCTGGATTTCCAGGATCTAGAGAACTCCCGACCAGGTCTGTAGCTGCGCGCATCCCTAGCGCGATCAGAGTTTTGTCTTCTAGGAAAACTGCGTTTCTGATTTTGTAGGCGTCTGTCTTGAGGGAGGAAACCAGACTTCCCACCTGTGGCCCGGGTTATGGCACTATCGAGTTTATTGCCGAATAATGAAGAACCTTCAAACGGAATTCGGCACCAAGCTTGCTTGGAAGCTGGGTCCGCCAACCACGGACGGAGCCATAGGGCACGACGAGCTGAAACAGCTGCCAACATAACCCGGGACATCAGGCGGATGACATCAATAGATGCCTCCCCAAGAAAGGCTGATGCCAGCCTGATCTCTTGGATAGGAGAATCCTTAGCTGTTTCAGTAGAGATACCTCTTAAGAACTCATCCACATTATCAGACCAAGATTCCAAAGCTTTGGAAACTGCAGCTATTGCAAGTACTGGCTTACATGCCATTCCTGACGTCAGGTAGATCTTCTTTAAATCCGAATCAATTCGCCTTTCCAAAGGATCTTTGAAAGATACAGTGTCTTCCAAGGGAAGCGTTACATATCTTGCTAGTCTCATTAAAGCTGCATCCACTAATGGGGCTGATTCAAGGTGCTTTACTTCTTCTTCCTTGAAAGGATATAGTTTCAAGACCTTTGACTGCATGGAGCTTTTCTTGTCCATTTTGCTCCATTCCTCAGAAATGACCTCACCCAGCTCAGAGAGAAAAGGAAAATATTGTCGCTCCTTATTGAGCTGCTTAAAAAACTTCCTCTGTTTTGGGGGGGAAGTAACTGGATCTTCCCACTTTAGGGCCTCTTTTACTGCCTTCACCAGTGAAGGAACTAAAGCGAACTCAAACCCCACGCCAGGATCTTCCAGATCCGATTCGCTGTCTGAAACAGGAGCAGAAGGGTGACTTGGTTGGGAAGAATCCCATGTCTCATGCACAGAACCTTCACCCACTGGAGGGCATAATGGGTCTGATGGGGAATCACGGGGCTGCTGGGCTTCTCTCTCCTGTAGAGATTCTTTCACAACCCGCCTAACCATAGATTCCAAACGCTGGTCTGCACCATCCCTCTCATCTGCGGCTTTAGAGAAGCAGTGATCACAGAGAGATTTGTCTGTTGGAACAGGCATCCTACATCCCCAGCATGATTTTCCTGAACTCTCTTTAGAGTGAGATGAAGGGGGGTGAGAAGGATTTTTATTGCGCTGTTCAGATCTGGAAGGAGATCTATGATGGCTAGACCTGGAGGAAGATTGCCGGTGGTGTGATTTTGATGATCCACTTCCTTTATGGGAACTACGGTGTGGATCAGACCTAGTAGGGCTGTGAGGAAAGAAACACAGAGAAGATAGAGAAAGAAAATCAGCTGGTGTCCTAAAAATCCTACTCTCAATCCTTGTACAGGCAGAAAGGCAAAACTGCAAACATACCTGCTACAAGCGGGCTGTCCACTAGGGGGCAGTGAGGAGTCCATAATGTCAATACAATAGGAAGCTGCAGAGACAGATTCACAGGATCAGCTGACTGACAACAGACCTCCACCCCCAGACAATAGAGATTGTCTTACCTTGAACCGCCAAGATAGTAGCCCCGGGAAGTCGCTGTATCCCCCACGATCATTCCCAGGGCTCTGAAAGCTTTTCACAGCTTTTAAAAGTGGCGCCCGTGACGTCATCGCCGACGTCAGACGCGAGACGCTCGCGCGCATGCGCGAACCAAGCCTCGACTTCGTATTGGGTCCGCGCATGCGCAGAACGTACGCCGGCACCCGGAAGTCACAGAGAGAGCGGCTGCTGGAACGCAGAGAGCGTCAGCGCCAATCTAGGACACCAGGAAGCAGGAAGAAACACACAGAGGTATGATACACATAAACACTGCTGCCATATGTGAATGAAATGTAAAAACTTACCCCTCCACCTACGATCAGCTGGGCCGAGGAACGCCATCCATACACACACACACCGGACTTGGCAGCAGATAATGGTCGCCTGAAACATTAGGCAATAGATCGTGCGCACATAGACGAACCGATCCAATCTTCAGCGCTACTCTGCTTTACACTCCATACCCTGCTAATAGTCAGGGCCTATCGGAGGAATCTTTGGCACTCGGCATCATCGATCGTAGGGAGGTTTTATCTTCAGGTAGGAGAACCAACACCTGGTCCTACGGAGGAGGACAAAAAAGGATAATGGATAGCAGCCTAGAGCAAAGATTTATGGGAGAGGGGGTCCTATTGGGTAGTTATGGAGGCGGAGCCTACCCACACGTATGCTGCCATGGAGCCTGTCAGGAAAGGTAATTTGGAAAAGATCTTTCAGAATCCTCAAACCTCAGCTTCCATGATTGGTTTATGGAATTCCTAGCAGTATTTTTAATTTTATAAGGATGGGAAATTCACTTTTGATGAAACACTTGTACCCCTAAATGCTGAACTGATGAAGCGCCATACCATATCACTGGAACTAATCACTATGGTAAAGGTAGAACATTCTGTTGATCGGTCATTTTGAAAGATTTCATCTAATTTTCTAGGATGGAAAAGAATCTCTGTATCTGGTGAAAAAAGATATGGATTACAATAAGGCCCCTTTCAGATGAAGCGGATCTCTTCGCTGATCCCTGCTGATCAGGTGGATGACAGGTCCATGTCTGCTCCACTATGCAGAGTGGACACGGACACAGCCCGCTCTCCTCTATGGGGTGGTTGGACATAAATGGACTGCATATCCATTTCCGTCTGATTGTCATGTGATCTGCCGGATGGATGGCGAATATATCGACATATGTCTGTTTTTAGCAGATTTTATTGGATCGGATGTCTAGCGGGTGTCAGCGGACACATGTCCGCTGAAATCCGCCGCCCTATAGAGAACAATGGGTAGTTCAATCAGTCTCAAAAACGGACAGGTGGACCCGAGTGGTCTGCTGGTGTGAAAGGGACCTTAACCACTAAAGGATCGTGTCCACCGATATACATGGCACGGCTGGGCATATCAACGTACGGGTACGTCGCCTTTAAGATGCGGCATTGTGGGCGCGCAAGCGCCGCAAGCTCCGTAAGTGTGACCGCGGGTCCCGCGGACTCGATGTCCGCCGGGAGTCCTGCGATTGTCTCACAGAGAGGAAGAACAGGGAAATGCTTATGTAAACAAGCATTCCCCTGTTCTGCCTAGTGACAGGACACTGATCACAGCTCCCTGTGATCGGGAGCAGTGATCAGTGTCGTGTCACACGTAGCCCATCCCCCCACAGTTAGAACACATCCTTAGGACACACAACCCCTTCAGAGCCCCCTACTGGTTAACCCCTTCACTGCCAGTGTCATTTTTACAGTAATCAGTGCAATGTATAGCACTGATCGCTGTATAAATGACAATGGTGCCAAAATGGCGTCAAAAGTGTGCGATGTGTCCGTCATAATGTTGCAGTCACGATAAAAATCGCTGATCGCTGCCATTACTAGTAAAAAATAAATAATAAAAATGCCATTAAAACTATCCCCTATTTTGTAGACGCTATAACTTTTGCGCAAACCAATCAATAAACGCTTATCGCAATTTTTTTTTTACCAAAAATATGTAAAAGAATATGTATCAGCCTAAACTGAGGAAAAAAATAGTTTTTTTATATATTTTTTGGGGATATTTATTATAGCAAAAAGTAAAAAAGTATTGCTTTTTTTTTCAAAATTGTTGCTCTTTTTTTGTTTATAGCGCAAAAAATAAAAACCGCAGAGGTGATCAAATACCACCAAAAAAAAAGCTCTATTTGTGGGGAAAAAAGGACGTCAATTTTGTTTGGGAGCCACGTCGCACGACCGCGCAATTGTCAATTAAATTGATGCAGTGCCGAATCGCAAAAAGTGCTCTGGTCTTTGGGCAGCCAAATGGTCGGGGGTTGAAGTGGTTAAGCTTGCTAAATCACTGTAATGTACAATATATAGTTCCGGGGATATTTTAAAGACATAAATAGAGTTTCACTTGAAAGAGTAATTTGCTTATTCACATACAGCATTCTATAAATGGTTGGGTACATTACAAGAGAAAAACCTGTCTCATGTGTAGGGATGAGCTTCGTGTTCGAGTCGAACCCATGTTCGACTCGAACATCGGCTGTTCGACCGTCCGTCGAATTGCGAACGATATGGGCCGTTCGCGCCAAATTCGTGTGGCGCGTCACGGCCCATAATTCACTGCGGCATCGCAGTGCATTGCTGGCTGATGATTGGCCAAGCATGCACTATGACCCGCATGCTTGGCCAATCACAGCGCCGTCAGTAGAGAGAGCTGTAATTGGCCAAAGCCAGGGTGGCTTTGGCCAATTATGGCTCAGGGGATTTAGTACACACCCCACACTATATAAGGCCGCCTGCACGGCGGCCCTGTGTAGTGTGTGTTCCGGTGTGCTGAGCGATAGAGAGAGAGAGAGACAGTGTCATTTGATTTGAGTTAGATAGATTAGGCAGAACAGTCAGTCAGTTAGCTGCACTTACAGTGTATTGTGTATATATATGCATCCCAGGTGTTGCATATATATATATACACTGTATTCAGTTTAGCTAGATCCGTTCCTGTTATCTTCTATCTAGACTATTTACATTCAGTGCAGTGTGTCCTGCTCACAGTGTTCAGCTAGATCCGTTCCTGCTATTTACATTCAGTACAGTGCTTCCTGCTCACAGTGTTCAGCTAGATCCGTTCCTGCTATTTACATTCAGTGCAGTGCGTGCTGCTCACAGTGTTCAGCTAGATCCGTTCCTGCTATTTACATTCAGTGCAGTGCGTCCTGCTCACAGTGTTCAGCTAGATCCGTTCCTGCTATATACATTTAGTGCAGTACGTCCTGCTCACAGTGTTCAGCTAGATCCGTTCCTGTTATCTTCCTACTGACAGGCAGGCTTGTCTGGTTACAGTATATAAAGCTACCTGAAGAAAATTACAGGTGTTCTTTTTGATCCTATTAGTACCACGGTCAGGCAGCTAGACTATTTACATTTAGTACAGTGTGTCCTGCTCACAGTGTTCAGCTAGATCCGTTCCTGCTATTTACATTCAGTGCAGTGCGTGCTGCTCACAGTGTTTAGCTACATCCGTTCCTGCTGTTTACATTCAGTGCAGTGCGTCCTGCTCACAGTGTTCAGCTAGATCCGTTCCTGCTATTTACATTCAGTGCAGTGCGTCCTGCTCACAGTGTTCAGCTAGATCCGTTCCTGCTATTTACATTCAGTGCAGTGCGTCCTGCTCACAGTGTTCAGCTAGATCCGTTCCTGCTATATACATTTAGTGCAGTACGTCCTGCTCACAGTGTTCAGCTAGATCCGTTCCTGTTATCTTCCTACTGACAGGCAGGCTTGTCTGGTTACAGTATATAAAGCTACCTGAAGAAAATTACAGGTGTTCTTTTTGATCCTATTAGTACCACGGTCAGGCAGCTAGACTATTTACATTTAGTACAGTGTGTCCTGCTCACAGTGTTCAGCTAGATCCGTTCCTGTTATTTACATTCAGTGCAGTGCGTCCTGCTCACAGTGTTCAGCTAGATCCGTTCCTGCTATTTACATTCAGTGCAGTGCGTCCTGCTCACAGTGTTCAGCTAGATCCGTTCCTGCTATTTACATTCAGTGCAGTGCGTCCTGCTCACAGTGTTCAGCTAGATCCGTTCCTGCTATTTACATTCAGTGCAGTGCGTGCTGCTCACAGTGTTCAGCTAGATCCGTTCCTGCTATTTACATTCAGTGCAGTGCGTCCTGCTCACAGTGTTCAGCTAGATCCGTTCTTGCTATTTACATTCAGTGCAGTGCGTCCTGCTCACAGTGTTTAGCTACATCCGTTCCTGCTGTTTACATTCAGTGCAGTGCGTCCTGCTCACAGTGTTCAGCTAGATCCGTTCCTGCTATTTACATTCAGTGCAGTGCGTCCTGCTCACAGTGTTCAGCTAGATCCGTTCCTGCTATTTACATTCAGTGCAGTGCGTCCTGCTCACAGTGTTTAGCTACATCCGTTCCTGCTGTTTACATTCAGTGCAGTGCGTCCTGCTCACAGTGTTCAGCTAGATCCGTTCCTGCTATTTACATTCAGTGCAGTGCGTCCTGCTCACAGTGTTCAGCTAGATCCGTTCCTGCTATATACATTTAGTGCAGTACGTCCTGCTCACAGTGTTCAGCTAGATCCGTTCCTGTTATCTTCCTACTGACAGGCAGGCTTGTCTGGTTACAGTATATAAAGCTACCTGAAGAAAATTACAGGTGTTCTATCCCAGCTTAGTGCAGCTACAGGCCATTAGTATGTCTGGAAGGCCAAGAAGGAGAGGCAGACAGTCACAAGCCAATAAGAGAGGGCAAGCAGGCTCTGTGTCTAGTGCTGGTCGTGGAGACGGTGCATCCTCATCAGCACGTGGCCATGGGACACGCTTGGCCTTTTTTTCGGCAGCTGGCCGTGTTGAGCCGCAACATGCGGAAGACTTGGTCGAGTGGATGACCAAGCCGTCCTCATCCTCCTCATCCTCTCTCACCCATGCCCAGGGTGCTTTGTCTGGCAAAGCAGCGGCCTCTTCCCTCAGCTCAATGTCATCAGTGACTCCTTCCCTAGCCCCACCATGTCCTCCTGAGGATTCCCTCGAACTGTTTGACCACAGTGTTGGGTACATGCTCCAGGAGGATGCCCAGCGTTTGGAAGGCTCTGATGATGATACTGAGCTCAATGAAGGCAGTAACATGAGCACGGACAGAGGGGGTGCCCAAGAAGGACAGCAATCTGGCAGTCATGCTCCCCCTGCTGCAGCATACTGCCAGGTTTGCTCCAGTGATGAGGAGGGAGGGGATGATGAGGTCACTGACTCAACGTGGGTGCCTGATAGGAGAGAGGAGGAGGAGGAGGAGGAGGAGGAGGAGGAGGTGGCACATCACCAACTAGGCAGGATGCCCTCCAGGGGCCAGCCTAAGGGCAGCACATTGACTGCATCACACCCCAAAGCTCCACATGTGCAGGGCGCTGCAGTCTCTGCGCGTTATTCAAAAAGTTCTTTGGTGTGGGCCTTTTTTGAGACGAGTGCATCAGATCGCACCGCTGCTATTTGCAATATATGTCTCAAGCGTATCTCGCGTGGCCAAAACATCTCCCGCTTGGGTACCACATGCTTGACCAGACATATGTTGACCTGCCATGCAGTTCGTTGGCAAGCGTATCTAAAAGACCCACACCAAAGAACAAAGACGATCTCTCCTTGCTCCTCATCAGCTGAGATTTCCAACCCCACTAGACCTTCAGTCCTCTCTGCGACCTGCAGTGAGAGGAATGAAGGTGTAGAATTAGGTGTGTCACAGCCAAGTACTTATGGGCAATCTGCTTTTGGTACACCGACGTCAGATTGTACCAGGCAAATTTCCCTGCCCCAGCTGCTGCACCGCCGAAAGAAGTTTGCTCCCAGCCATCCACATGCCCAGCGGTTGAATGCTAGCTTGGCAAAATTGCTAGCACTTCAACTGCTGCCTTTTCAGTTGGTAGACTCTGCCCCCTTCCGTGAGTTTGTGGAATGTGCGGTTCCTCAGTGGCAGGTACCCAAACGCCACTTTTTCTCACGGAAGGCGATTCCGGCTCTCTACCGGCATGTGGAAGGCAATGTCCATGCCTCGCTGGACAGGGCGGTCAGCGGTAAGGTGCATATTACCGCTGACTCATGGTCCAGCAGGCATGGACAGGGACGTTACTTAAGTTTCACGGCGCATTGGGTGACTCTGCTGGCAGCTGGGAAGGATGCAGGACAAGGTGCAGTAGTGTTGGAGGTTGTTCCGCCACCACGCCTCCAAAATGCTGATTGTGACACACCTCTCTCCTCCACCCCCTCCTCTTCTTCTTCCTCCATGGCCTCTTCCTCGGAACCAGCGGTGCTCCGTAGGCGTTCAAGGGGCTACGCAAGTACGCAGGCCAAAAGATGCCATGCGGTGCTTGAGCTGGTGTGCTTGGGGGACAGGAGCCACACTGGGGCAGAGGTTCTGTCAGCTCTGCAGGGGCAGGTTCAGAGGTGGTTGACGCCACGCCAACTTAAGGCAGGAATGGTGGTTTGCGACAATGGCACCAACCTCCTCTCTGCCCTCCGACAGGGACAACTGACCCATGTGCCCTGTTTGGCTCACGTCCTTAACTTGGTGGTGCAGCGGTTCTTGGGCAGGTACCCGGGCTTACAGGATGTCCTGAGGCAGGCCAGGAAAGTCTGTGTGCATTTCCGCCGGTCATATAATGCCAGTGCTCGGCTGACGGACCTCCAAAAGGAGTTTAACCTGCCCAAGAACCGCCTAATCTGTGACATGCCCACCAGGTGGAACTCGACGTTGGCCATGCTGCAGCGGCTGCACACGCAGCAGAGGGCCATCAATGAGTACCTGTGCGACTATGGCACCAGGACAGGGTCAGGGGACCTTGGTTTTTTTTCCCCACGCCAGTGGGCCATGATCAGGGATGCATGCACTGTCCTGTCACCATTCGAGGAGGCCACGAGGATGGTGAGCACTGACAGTGCATGCATCAGTGACACTGTCCCCCTTGTCCACCTGTTGGAGCACACGCTGCGTGGGATAATGGACAGGGCACTTGAGGCAGAACAGAGGCAGGAAGAGGAGGACTTCCTTAGCTCTCAAGGCCCCCTTTATCCAGACAGTGTTCCTGCGTGCCCGCCGATCACACAGGAAGAGGACGAGGAGGAGGAGGAGGAGGAGGAGGAAGATTGTGTCAGTATGGAGGTGGAGCCTGGCACTCAGCATCAGCAGTCTTTAAGGGATCAGTCCCAAGGAACACATGGACTTGTACGTGGCTGGGAGGAGGTGGCTGCGGACGTTGTTGTCCTTAGTGACCCAGAGGACTCCGGACCGAATGCCTCAGCAAACCTACGCTGCATGGCCTCCCTGATCCTGCAAAGCCTGCGTAAGGATCCTCGTATTCGTGGTATCAAGGAGAAGGACCAATACTGGCTGGCAACCCTCCTTGATCCACGTTACAAGGGTAAGGTTGCGGACCTTATCTTGCCATCGCAGAGGGAGCAGAGGATGAAACATCTTCGGGAGGCCTTGCAGAAAGGTCTGTGCAACGCGTTCCCAGAGACTGGGAGGTTACAAACTCCTGTTTCTGGACAACGTGTTGCTGAGGCTTCGGTCAGTCAAAGAAGGAGCGGTGGAGAAGGTGGCCGTCTGACCGATGCGTTCAGACAATTTTTTGGTCCGCAGCCCCAAGGTATGATCGGTTCCAGCAACCATCGCCAGCGTCTGTTTTACATGGTGCAGGAATACCTAGGGGCAAGATCAGACTTGGACACCTTTCCCACCGAAAATCCTCTGGGTTACTGGGTCTTGAGGATGGATCACTGGCCAGAGCTTGCACAGTATGCAATTGAGCTACTGGCCTGTCCTGCATCCAGCGTTCTTTCGGAACGCACATTCAGTGCTGCTGGAGGCGTGGTAACCGATCACAGGGTGCGTCTGTCCACCGACTCGGTCGATCGGCTGACCTTCATAAAAATGAATCAGTCTTGGATCACCACCAGCTACCAAGCACCTGATGCAGATGTAACCGAATAATTTTTTTTGAAATCTCAGATCCCTTCAAAGACTGCCTATGCTGATGCTGAGTGACTATCCCTGAGTAATTATCCTCTTCCTCCTCAATCATCACGCTGATAGCTTGTAAGAACATTTTTGGTTCTGGGCGCCACCACCAGTGCCTAAGGCACAATTTTTCAGCCCCTGTTTAACAGGGGCGTGTAATTACAATTTTTGATGTAATACTTTGCAGCAGGGCTCGTTCCTGCATTCCAACTAGAGTGTCTGTGAGGGGTTGCAGTGTTGTGGCACCAGCACCAGTGCCTAAGACCCAATTTTTCAGCCCCTGTCTAACAGGGGCGTGTAATTACAATTTTTGATGCAATACTTTGCAGCAGGGCTCGTTCCTGCATTCCAACTAGAGTGTCTGTGAGGGGTTGCAGTGTTGTGGCACCAGCACCAGTGCCTAAGACCCAATTTTTCTGCCCCTGTCTAACAGGGGCGTGTAATTACAATTTTTGATGCAATACTTTGCAGCAGGGCTTGTTCCTGCGTTTCAACTAGAGTGTCTGTGAGGGGTTGCAGTGTTGTGGCACCAGCACCAGTGCCTAAGACCCAATTTTTCAGCCCCTGTCTAACAGGGGCGTGTAATTACAATTTTTGATGCAATACTTTGCAGCAGGGCTTGTTCCTGCGTTTCAACTAGAGTGTCTGTGAGGGGTTGCAGTGTTGTGGCACCAGCACCAGTGCCTAAGACCCAATTTTTCAGCCCCTGTCTAACAGGGGCGTGTAATTACAATTTTTGATGCAATACTTTGCAGCAGGGCTTGTTCCTGCGTTTCAACTAGAGTGTCTGTGAGGGGTTGCAGTGTTGTGGCACCAGCACCAGTGCCTAAGACCCAATTTTTCTGCCCCTGTCTAACAGGGGCGTGTAATTACAATTTTTGATGCAATACTTTGCAGCAGGGCTCGTTCCTGCGTTCCAACTAGAGTGTCTGTGAGGGGTTGCAGTGTTGTGGCACCAGCACCAGTGCCTAAGGCCTAATTTTTCAGCTCCTGTTCAACAGGGGCATGTAATTACAATTCTTGATCTAATATTTCACAGCAGGGCCCTGTGAGGGCTTACAGTGTTTTGGCCACAGCAACACCTAAGGCCCAAATTTCTGCTGAGTATATAGGGCAGGACCCTACTTTCAAACATCTAACTTACAAACGACTCCTACTTGCAAACGGAAGGAGACAACAGGAAGTGAGATGAAATCTACCCCTAAGGAAGGGAAATTCTCTCCTGTAAGAGTTAATATGGGAAAACAATTTTTCCTTTCCACTGATGCTTTCCAATCCTTGTTCCACAAAAAAACACAAATTTTCAAAAAACATTTTTCATTGGGACAAAAAAGTGAGGTGAAATCTTCTGAAGAGGAGGAAAGACGCAAAACAAATGTCACAGGGGTGATAACCCTTCCCTATGTTTTCCAAAAAGCTTAGAAAAGATTTTTTGGCTGGAGCTAAACACATTAAAAATGTTCAAAATTACAAACAGATTCTACTTAACAACAAACCTACAGTCCCTGTCTTGTTTGCACCGCCTGTATACTGCTGTTCAGAGTATATAGGGACCTTTCCTTATTTTAATTTGGGTGCGGGGTTCCCCTTAATATCCATACAAGACCCAAAGGGCCTGGTAATGGACTGGGGGGTACCCATGCCGTTTGTCTCACTGATTTTCATCCATATTGCCATGACCCGACATGACATTAAACCCGCAAGCAGTTTTAAATGAGATTTTTTCCTTTAAAAATGACATTTGGTGCAGGGACTGTTCTAAACATGGGAAACACGCGTCACTTTACAGGCATACTATAGACACCCCCCAGGTACGATATTTAAAGGAATATTTCACTTTTTTTTTTTTACTTTAAGCATCATTAAAATCACTGCTCCCGAAAAAACGGCCGTTTTTAAAAGTTTTTTTTGCATTGATACATGTCCCCTGGGGTAGGACCCGGGTCCCCAAACCCTTTTTAGGACAATACCATGCAAATTAGCCTTTAAAATGAGCACTTTTGATTTCGAACGTTCGAGTCCCATAGACGTCAATGGGGTTCTAACGTTCGTGCGAACTTGCGGTCCGTTCGCGGGTTCTGGTGCGAACCGAACCGGGGGGTGTTCGGCTCATCCCTACTCATGTCATGTTTCTATGGGCTCCAGGCCAAAAACTAGCCATTGCATACAATGTGCTAATATATCCAGCAGTAAACTTTCTGCATCACAAATTACAGATCTGTCAAGTCACATTTTATTAGTTTATGAAATTACACAATTTGAAGCGAACACAGATATTTTACGGGATTGACTATTTATATTTTTCAGTTATTGATTGAATTTCTTTTTTTTTAAATTAAATTTTGTTAATAATGAAAATCACTGGAACTAAAATCTAAAGAATAATACATGCATTATCATCAAACTTTTTTATTTATTCTACACAGTTAAAGCTCAGTCAGTCTCTGTGCTCGGCACTGCGCACATCTGGAACGGTTATTCTGGATGACAGGCAGACACTCATAATTAAATAAACATTTCTTCAAGTGCAGTGACTGTGCTGCTCTGGGGTAAGACCCCTTCCTTTTAGGTATAAACTGCCAATACAGATGGTGAGACTCTAGTCAATTATATCATGGCTGGTGGATTTTGTCTAAAGTAACCAAACAAAGTGCAGTTGCTGCAGGTTAGAAATAGCTTTGGAAACTTTATGCAACAGTAAAGGGTGCACAAATGCTTTCAAAAGATATAATCAACAAAAAGTAAATGGAGTGGGCTGGAAATTTTTGCCTGATCCCTACTTTTTCTTTACTGTGGTAGCAGAACAGCAGCGTCCACAGTACCGGCCCCCGCTCGACGGAGCAGTGTATCCTTGAGTGCCCTCTCATTTACTTTAGGCGCTACAATTACAGAGCCTTTGCTTTTCTACTTATGGACACCTGATGGTATACACACCTGAGAGGTCCTGGGTCTTGGCCGTTTGCTGTCTTCATTCTAAATAAGACATGTGTTACCTTTGATCGAACCGCGATTACTTGCACATAAATTTCCATTGGCAGTATTTACTTTAACTTTATCATACCCAATTGAATCTCTAGCTCCTGAGGAAGCGTTCTGTGCAACGTGAAACATGTAGAGCAACTAGAGAGCATCTCTCCTTGGATCATCAGACCTGCAGCACCGTGTTTGTTATAGCTCCACTACTGTCTATTGTTCAATGTTCGGGGAAGTATTTCTCCTTCATTTGGAATAGGTGATTTAATCATTATTTATAATCCCTTGAAATGCTATACAAGCTTGCAGGATAGGATCCTTACGGTGTACTAATACTAGGTTTCATGTCTAGCCTGATTTGTTTTTAAAAATCCATGTTTGTTCATTGTCTTTTTATACCTTACTAATAAAAAACCCTAAACAAATCTACTTTTTCGTAGTTTAATACTGTTGTGCCCCCAAAGTCCCATTTTTAGACTCTAGGCGGTAGCAGAAAGTAAAATGGTTCATAAGGAGCCTGTCTGTGTATATGTTAGATAAAAAAGAGGATTATGATGAAGTTGTCCATAGAGAGTAGAAGAGGGCCAAATGTGCAGGTGGGGAAGGAGCATGGAAAAAACCTTTGGTGCCAATTTATCTGGGAAAAAACAACAGAGATTATGCATTGGGGTTGATTTACTAAAAGCAAATAGACTGTGCACTTTGCAAAGTACAGTTGCACTCTACAAGTGCAGTTTTTCCAGAGCTTAGTAAATGAGGTGAAGGATCATTTTGCAAAAAATACCCAATCACATGCAAGGAAAATAAGAAAACAGCATTTTTGCTTGCACATGATTGGATGGTGAAAGTCAGCACAGCTTCCCCCCTTTTACTAAGCTCTGGAGCAACTGCTCTTGCAGAGTGTAACTTTGCTCCCCTATGTACCAATATATAGTAGCAATATTCTACTTATTTTGCAAAAATAAAACAGCTTGCCATTTATTGTACACAGGCTTACCTCACTCTTTTGTATAACTGTTTAAACACACTGCTCAATTACTTCTGCCTTACTTCCTGGACAGACTTTAGGTCATGACACAGGAAGGAGTTGACCAGCTGAGGGTAGATGATGCAGGGTGTGTGCTAATGAGCTCAGCTGGTCAACTGCGTCCTGTGTCATGACCTAAAGTCTGTCCAGGAAGTAAGGCGGCAAAAGTAATTGAGCAGTGTGTTTAACCACTTGTAGCAAAATCACGTGATTCCGCTTCAAGTGGTTGTACTGGGGTGATGCCAGCTGCTGACGGTCTTCATTCTTGTGATAATAACCGATGCGGCTAAGCAGCCACTCAATTGTTATCACAAGCAGGGGGAGGGGACTCCCCCCCCCCCTCCTTTCGCCGGTCTATCTGGCTCTCTTGTCCCACCGGGAGGCTTGAGCAACCAGCCAGCACGCCAGCCGGCCGGAACCCCGAACAAGGCCAGGATCGACTTTGATCAGGTCTCGGATGCAGTAACCCGGAAGCGATGTCACTTCTGGTTTACTGGAGCCTTAAAGGTGCCAGATTTTAGAAAATGTCAGTATTCAAAACAGCCAAACTTGACATTTGGAATGCTTTTACAGTAAGTGCAAAGGGGGTTTTGGCGTCTTATAGACCCCAGATCCCTCCAAAAAAATATCTGACACAAGACTATTGCTGTCACAAGGGATGTTTACCGTACTGTAGTTTGTCGCCATTCCACGAGTGTGTGCAGTTTTAAAGCATGACATGATAGGTATCTACAGTATTTACTCGGCATAACATACAAAAAAATTGGGCTGGCTTTACTGTTTGTCTTTTTTTTAAATTCATTAAAGTGTTTTTTTTTCCCCTAAAATATTGCTTTTGAAAGACCGCTGCGCCAATACAGTGTGACATAAAATATTGCAGCGTCCCTGCTTAAAAATATATATAATGTTTGGGGGTTCTAAGTAATTTTCTAGCAAAAAATACTGATTTTAATTTGTAAGCAACAAGTGTCAGAAAAAGGCTTATGCCCTGTACACACGGTCGGACATTGATCGGACATTCCGACAACAAAATCCATGGATTTTTTCCGACGGATGTTGGCTCAAACTTGTCTTGCATACACACGGTCACACAAAGTTGTCGGAAAATCCGATCGTTCTAAACGCGGTGATGTACAACACGTACGTCGTGACCATAAACGGGGCCATAGCCAATAGCTTTCGCTTAATTTATTCGGAGCATGCGTGGCACTTTGTGTGTCGGATTTGTGTACACACGGTCAGAATTTCCGCCAACGAATTTTGTTGTCGGAAAATTTTATAGCAAGCTCTCAAACCTTGTGTGTCGGAAAATCCAATGGAAAATGTCCGATGGAGCCCACACACACAATTTCCGATAACAAGCTCCGATCGCACATTTTCCGTCGGATAGTCCAACCGTGTGTATGGGGCATTAGGCTTCGAGGGGTTAAACAGCTATGACAAGTGAGATAAGCCTGTGAAAAATTAATGGAAAGCTGTTTTATTTTTGCAAAATAAGTACATTAATGCTATATTGGTATAACAAAAAGCACAGCGCTGGATATAAATGCAAAAATACAACAAAAATTGATATTACTATTAAAGCACCAACAACTTTCATATGTGGTAAAATAAAAAAATAAAAATGAACAATAACATGAATGCTTCACTATAGTGATATATATGCGTGAACAATAACATGGATGCTTCACTATAGTGATATATATGCGTGACTATTCCCAGTTTTTTATCCACACATTTAGAAAAAGTCCAAAGATGTGTTGAAATCCCGTCACCTGGTATGGATTGAAGGCTTACCAGATAGCCTCTGATCAGAGGCATAGAGCTAACAGCTTGGGGTTTGCCCTCCACAGCGGCTGGAACTTTAGCTGGGATGATGGATGTAGATCCACAAACGATCGCCACAGGCTTCCAGACAGCGGTACAATCAGGGAAGAGAGCTCTCACCGATATAGAAGTGTTTTTATGGATGCCAGTGAGGCGACTTTTAATAAACAAGAGATAAAACGTTCTACACCATTGGAGTTTTCTCTTTTCTTTTAAACACTTCCATATCGGTGAGAGCTCTCTTCCCTGATTGTACCGCTGTCTGGAAGCCTGTGGCGATCGTTTGTGGATCTACATCCATCATCCCAGCTAAAGTTCCAGCCGCTGTGGAGGGCAAACCCCAAGCTGTTAGCTCTATGCCTCTGATCAGAGGCTATCTGGTAAGCCTTCAATCTATACCAGGTGACGGGATTTCAACACGGTGACAGTCACGGATTTATTATTCATAGAAAGTCACATTTAATTGCTTTTTTGGACATTTGTTTTGACATAATTTTTGCATCTTTGGACTTTTTCTAAATGTGTGGATAAAAAACTGGGAATAGTCACGCATATATATCACTATAGTGAAGCATCCATGTTATTGTTCACGCATATATATCACTATAGTGAAGCATTCATGTTATTGTTCATTTTTATTTTTTTATTTTACCACATATGAAAGTTGTTGGTGCTTTAATAGTAATATCAATTTTTGTTGTATTTTTGCATTTATATCCAGCGCTGTGCTTTTTGTTATATCTATTTAGTAGTGCCCTTATCAAGGTATAGTGCATAGCTGCAGGATTTTCCTTCACGGGTGATATTCACTAAGTTACTAAGTTAGAAACAATGCTATATTGGTACATATGGGAGCTGGCATTTAGAATAAAAGGTGAACTAAAGTTAACTTAGCCTTTAAAGTGCACAGTCTACTGAGCCTTTAACAAATCAACCCCATTGTTTCCTAACCTGTCTGTTCACTATTTATTCTGATGCTATTTTTAGCTCCTACAGACAGTTGAGAAGCTGGCATCTAATGTCTGTAAGCAATTTATAGATCAAGGGGGAGCATACTCTCTCAGGTTGGTGGACACCAAATAAAGTCTACATGGTGACTTCTGATTCACGATCTTGTTCAGAAAGAGAAAACTTCTCACCTCCTAGCATCACTGCTATGCATGCCAGTGTCCTCTTTATTAACTGGGAGAACCCACCAATCACAGTGGTAACAGACCATGCAAAGAATGCCCTAGGGGAGGATAATAACATTCTTTAAAGACCCTCAAACATACCGTATATATCTCCCAAAAAATGTTATATTCTGATAACTGTGGTTTTTACTATACCAATACTGTGGCTATACTTTATATTTTCATTTTGTGGCTGTACTGTATATACTTTTTTTATGGCTGTACTTTATATTCTGATTCTGTGGCTGTACTGTATATACTGAATATGTGGCTGTACTATATACGTATACTAATTCTGTGGCTGTACTTGATATTTTGATTCTGTGGCTGTACTTTATATACTGATTCTGTGGCTGTACTGTGTATGGCTGTATATTCTGATACTGTAACTGCACTGTATATCCTGATAACTGTAGGCGGCAGTATCAGCATATACAGCCATATACAATAAAGCCACAGAATTGGCATATAAAGTACAGCCACAGAATTAGTATATCAAGTACAGCCACAAAATCAGAATATACAGAACAGCCACAGAATCAGCATATAAAGTGCTGTATATGTTGGTACTGTGGCTGTACTGTGTAATCACTGTACATTCCGTGCCCTGCCAGATGCCTGTGCACCTACAGCTGGAATCCCACACCTGCTCCCGCAGCCACCTCTCACCCTGCCCAGACTGTTCTGAGTATCACTCCACCAGGGAAAGGCTGCGGGCTGCTACAGCCGGTCAGTACATCGGCTTCAGTATCAGTACCTGCGGCACCTGATTTATTCACCTGCACGCCAAAATTAAAGAAAAAGTGCCCTCATATGCCCTCTCCAGTGGTGTAGCGTGGGTTGTCAGCGCCCGGGGCAAGGCAAGTAATTTGTGCCCTCTAACCTGCAGACTTTTAGCACTCCCAGAGTCCCTTCCCTTCCTAGAATAGTACTGACCAGCCTGATTCCTACACTGACCTACCTGATTCCTACACTGACCTACCTGATTCCTACACTGATAACTATACTGACCTACCTGATTCCTTCACTGACCTACCTAATTCCAACACTAACCACTACACTGACCAACCTGATTCCTACACTGACCACTACACTGACCAACCTGACCACTACACTACACTACATACTACACTGACCACTACACTACACTGTCCACTGACCATACACTGTCCACTACACTACACTGACCACTATACTGTCCACTACACTGCACTACACTGACCACTACACTACACTGACCATTACACTGACCAATACACTACACTGTCCACTACACAACACTGTCCACTACACTATACTGTCCACTACACTACACTGACCACTACACTACACTGACCACTTAACTGTTCACTACACTACACTGACCACTACACTGTCCACTACACTACACTGTCCACTACACTGTCTGCTACACTACACTGTCCACTACACTACACTACACTAACCACTATATTGTCTACTACACTGTACTACACTGACCACTACACTAAACTGACCAATACACTGACCACTATACTGTCCACTACACTGACCACTACATTACGCTGACCACTACACTGACCACTAAACTACACTGTACTACACTGACCACTGCACTATACTGACCATTACACTGACCACTATACTGTCCACTACTCTACACCCACCACTATACTTCTACTACACTGTCCACTACACTGTCCACTACACTACACTATACTGACCACTATACTGTCCTCTACACTGACCACCACATTGTCCACTACACTACGCTGACCATTACACTGACCACTATACTGTCCACTACTCTACACTGTCCACTACACTACGCTGACCACTACACTACACTGACCATTACACTGACCACTATACTGTCCACTTCACTACACCACGCTGACCACTACACTATACTGGTCATTACACTGACCGCTATACTGTCCACTACATTACACTACACTGACCACTACACTGACCAATACACTACACTGACCACTATACTGTCCACTACATTGCACTACGCTGACCATTACACTGACAACTATGCTGACCACTACACTATGCTGAACATTACACTGACCACTATACTGTCCACTACACTGCACTGTCCTACCTACAGTATTCCTATACTGACCATTTCACGGCATGACTCTATCTGCTCTTCTACTCTCTCTCTCTCTCTGGCTGGCTGCTCCCTCTCTCCAGACCGTGTCAATCCCCCCCCCCCCCCCCCCCGGGCCAGCAGAATGACTTTACTCTCACGAGGGAGTTTCACCTTCTCTTTTTTGTTCTCCATTGGTCCGGAGGAAAAGACAGCGGCGACTCACAATTTTCATTTCTTGTGTCCCCCGCGCTCTGGACGCCATGTTCAGTCTCCAGGACCCTATGATTGGGCGAATGGGGTCATGTGCGGAAGCAGGACTCCAGGAGCAACCGCGATCGCGGACAGGCCAGACCCACTGCCGCACATGACCCCATATGCCAAATCACAGGGCGCCGGAGATCGAACATGGCGGCCAGAGCGCGGGGACACAGGAAATTTAAATTAGGAAGGGGCAGCTAGTAATGACACACACTGGTGCAGAATTTCGCCCCCCCTAAATGTTGCACCCGGGGCCACGGCCCCCTCCGCACCCCCGCGCTACACCACTGTGGCTCTCACCTCCTGGGCCCCTCTGTTGAGCCAAGGGGGCCCAGCTAAATATAATTTAGACCTTAAGCTTAGTAGTAATGGTGGTTTTCCAAGATGGCTCATTTTGTTCCTCTTCCTGGTCTTCCTTCAGCTCCTGCTTTGGTTCCCATCTTTGTTCGAGAGATCTTCCGCCTCCATGGGGTTCCTTCCCATCTTGTTTCTGACAGGGGTGTTCAGTTCACATCTCGTTTTTGGAGAGCCTTTTGAAAATCCCTCAATATTGTGATGGATTTTTGGTTAATCAGGAGTTAGAGGTCTTCCTCTGCACTTTAGTCTCTGCTCATCATGATGATTGGTCCTCTCTACTCCCGTGGGATGAATTTTCTCACAACAATCATGTTAACATCAGTTCTTAGAAGACATCCTTTCTCACAGTTTATGGAAGACACCCTCAGCTCCCTTATCCTATGACCTGTTCTCCGGACATTCCAGCTTTGGCTACAGTTCAGCAATCATTCAATTCCATTTGGGGTGATGCACATGATTCCCTCTGGGCAGCTGCTGATAAATTTAAAAGTCTTGCCAACCGTCATAGGTGTAAGCCGCCTTCTCTACAGCCTGGAGACAAAGTCTGGCTTTCCACCAGGAACATCAAGCCCTGGGTTCCTTCTCTGAAGTTTGCCCCATTGGACCATACACTATAATTTCTAAGTTAAATCCGGTTTGTTTTAGGCTTCAGATCCCTAAAAGTCTCAAGATCTCAAATCCTTTCATGTCTCTCTTCTGAAGCCTTTAGTCCTCAGTATGTTCTCTTGTCCTCTCCCTACCTCGGTTCCGGTCTCTGAGGATAATTAGGAGTACGAGGTTAGTTAAATTCTGGATTCCCAGCTCTGTAAAGGCATTCTTCAGTACCTCGTGCATTGGAAAGGTTTTGGTCTTGAGGAGAGGTCTTGGATCCCTGCATCTGATGTCTTTGCACCTCATCTTTTGAGGAGGTTTAATTTAAGGTTTTCCTCCAAACCTGGGCCCAAGCAAAGGGAGGAGGAGGCCTCGTAAAGGGGGGGGGGGGGGCTCTGAAAAGAATCTGCAGTAATGTTTCATGCCCTGTCTGTCTCATTACCTCTGGTCTGTGTATCAGCTTAGGGACTGTGCTCTCACACCTGCATGTTTAAGTAATCTTCTTTCAGTATGGCTCCACCCAAGCCTCTAACAGAATACACTATTTAACACAGTGCACTGCAAGTCAGCTTTGCCCAAGCAATAGTGTATTTAGGCTCCCCTGTGTGTTTCTTGCCGTGTGCTCTATGTTTGATTCCGTGTACTGACTTTGGCTTGTTCTCCTGACTATCCCTGTCTGCTTGTTACCCCAACTTTGGCTTGTTTCCTCACTTTCCCTGTCTGCTTGTTACCCTGACCTTTGGCGTGTTCTCCTGCCTATCCCTGTCTGCTTGTTACCCCGACCCTTGGCTTGTCCTTCTGGCTATTCCTTGTTGCCCTGCATTGCTGCTTCCTCTCCATTCACCAGAGCCTGCCCTGAGCGGGAGCTGGGAGACCCTCGGGGCCACAACTTGGAGTCAGCTACATCGAAGTCCATCCTCACCATCAGAGGCTCTGGTGAAAACCTGCTGGCTCTTAGACTCTGTGTCCTGGAGAATCTTATGCTCTAGATCCTTGAACGATTCATGACGGTGCTCAGGTGGAGCTGCTTTCTTGAACCCCCCAGAGCTCCATCCGCAGCACTCACCTGAAAGGTCCACAAGCTTGGCGGTGAGCTTCTGACCCCAGTGGTGTGCATCTGTCACCTGGCCTCAGGTGACTTGACTGACCATATATATATATATATATATATATATATATATATATATATATATCAGGCATAATAAGGTTAAATCAATTCAGTTAAATTAATTCTTCCCCTTACCTGAGGTTCTCCATAAAATGCATTTATTCTGTTGCCCTCCTATGTGTACTGTTTCCCATTCCATAACATCCTTTTTGTGAACTGGCGCCAAAAAATTTGTTTCATATACAAGATTAGGTTTTACTAATGCTTTGTATATATGTAAGATTATAATTCTCGCGTGAGTTTTTCCCCTTTTTTAATACAAGAAATGATCTTGCTAGCTTTAAAAAGTGTGGATTGGCATTGTGTGCATTTATCATGTATATCAAGGACCCTTGATCTTTCATTATTAATTTACCAGATTTAACCCTTTTATGCATGCATAGTGCCACCCCCATGAATTCCACTTGAAGATGATTGACCCTAAGGATTGCCCTGACCTTGCCAGTCTCCCGACACCTCTGACACCCTGGGTTCAGACATTTCTGAATGACAATGCAATTACAAACACCAGACTGTGACACAGTAATCAAGTATTTTATTTAAGCACCGTACACAGGGGCCGAATGTAGAGAAACAATTTCCAGTTCAAAACAACGGCCAACATTTGGGCCGTGTGTATGTTGGTCTGTCTGACAGAAGCTGGCCATTCGGCCGGCTTTTGTCGGACATGCATGCTGGAAAACCAGCAGCCGACGGCTTCCCAATCACCGCTCTCAGCCAATGGTAGAGTGTGCTGATCTGAGTGTTCTGGTGGGGGGGGGGGGGGTGCCCCTCTGTCAGAACACAACAGATCACCTGGGAAATTGCTGAACTAACCTCACAAGGTTAGTACAGTGGCTCCAACCGGAGCTGTCAGGTTTTTTTTTCGTGCAACCTGCTGGCCTTAGAGTTCTTCAAATCAACAGAATATGGCTTAGGCAGATATACAGTTAGTATTTAACTCTCAGCACACAAAAACAGGAGATCTATGTATATAGAGTTTCAATAAAAATGAATAGTAGCAATTAGGGTTGCACCGATACCGATACATGCTCTGATACCTGAAACCAATACTTTCAGGCTCAGTTCTTTCAGCTGTCAGCAGGATTCCCCCCCCCCCAAAAAAAGCCAGCAATTATCGGTTGTTAAAGAGCAGGGCCACCGCGTCCTTAACAACCGATGACTCATTCAGCTGTCAGTGGGGTTCCCTTGTTGACAGCTGAAGTGTAAAGCTGTCAAAAAAAAGCAGCTGGGCAATGTTTATCAACAACATTGCTCAGCTGCTGAAACAGAAAGGTAAAAAGAAACATTGTTTATTTTTGTATCTTTCTGTATCTTCATTTACAAATCAAAGGGATAAACTTCAGTCTGCAGATGAAGTCAATTTAACAACTTCAGCCCCAGAAGGATTTGCCCCCTTAATGAACCAGGCCATTTTTTTTGCGATACGGCACTGCGTCACTTTAACTTACAATTGCACAGTCGTGCAACGCTGTACACAAACGAAACCAAAACCCCCCAAAAAAATCGCAACAGGCGTATGTTGATTGGTTTGCTCAAAATTTAGCACGTCTACAAACTATGGGATAGATTTAGGGACTTTTATTTTTTATTGTTTTTACTAGTAATGGTGGCAATCTGCGTTTTTTAGCGGGAGTTGCGACATTGCAGCAAATGACACTTTTTGGGGACCAGTGACATTATTACATTGATCAGTGCTATAAAAATGCACTTATCAATGTAAAAATGACACTCAAGGGGTTAAGTGTGTTCCCTAGGTATATTCTAACTGTAGGTGGGGTGGGCTTCCAGGGACATGACAGAGATCACTGTTCCCGATGACTGGGAACAGTAGATCTCTTACATGTCCCCTGTCAGAACAGGGATCCGCTTGTTTACATAGGCAGATCCCTGTTCTGCCTCTGTAGTAGGCGCTCGCGGGTCGCCGCGCACCCGCCCGCAACTGTGCCTGTGCGAGCTGCTGTACAGCTACAGCGATTCACGCAGGAGAGCCGACCTGGCGTCGTATACCGACGGCGGCTGGTCGGCAAGTGGCTAAAGCAACCAAGCCAAGTAAAAACATTTTTTTTTTCTTTGTTTTTTATTAAATGTTCCTCTAATTTACTCTAATCAGCCTTAATTAACTCCTTATTTTATTTTTAATTATTATTTTTCTGCTGATTTTTTTTTTGTTCACTTCTATTGTATAAACCTTTAATAATTAAAACATTTTTTTTGCTTTGTTTGTTAATATTTTTACACCTTTAACATATATTTATACATTTCACATTAAAAAAAGCACAATATCAATATTTTGTACCATTGCTGACAGCTGAAGTGTGAACAAAACAGTTGTGGTAGGTATCAGTAATTGGTATTGCGAGTACTAGAAAAAAGGTATCGGTACTCGTACTCGTAAAAAAATAGTATTGGTGCATCCCTAGAAGCAACCAGGAACTTGAATAAGGCCTGTGACCTCAGGTAAGAAAAAGGAAAGGAGAATGACCGTCTTTATTTCAGACTACTTCCTTTAACCCCCTGATGCCACAGCCCAAACTTTCCGAGAAGAGTTCCTTCCTAACCACTCCAATACAGGGCACTTATACACCTTCCTGCCCAGACCAATTTTCACCTTTCAGTGCTGTCACACTTTGAATGACAATTGCGCGGTCATGCTACGCTGTACCCAAACGAAATTTTTATCATTTTGTTCCCACAAATAGAGATTTCTTTTGGTGGTATTTGATCACCTCCTGGATTTTTATTTTCTGGTAAACAAATAAAAAAAGACCGTAAATTAAAAAAAACAAAATGTCTTTTTTTGTTTCAGTTACAAAACTTTGTCAATAAGTAAGTTTTCTCCTTCACTGATGGGCACTGATGGGGCAGCACTGACGGGCACTGATAAGGTGGCACTGATGGACACCAATGAGGTGGCACTGATGAGGTGGCATTGATGGGCACTGATGATGGGCACTAATATGCGGCAGTGATGGGGCACTGATAGGTGGCACTGATGGGCACTGATAGGTGGCACTGATATGCAGCATGGATGGGCACAAACGGGCACAGATAGGCAGCATGGATGGGCACAGATAGGCGGCACAGGTGGGCACTGATAGGCGGCACAGGTGGGCACTGATAGGCGGCATGGATAGGCACTAATAGGTGGCACTGATGTACTGTTATGTATGGTACTGATGGATGCCAATCAGTGCCAAACAATTATGCCTGCCAATCAGTGATGCCCATTGTGGGCACTGATTGGCATCCATTGTGAGCACTGATTGACATCCCTGGTGGTCAAGGGTGGCATACCTTGTGGTGACATCCCTGGTGGTCCTAGTGGTGTCCCTGGTGGTCCAGTGTGGGCATCCTCGGGGGGGCTGTGCTGTTAATTGATCAGCACAGACCCCCCCCGTCAGAGGAGCAGCCAATCGGCTCTCCTCTACTCGCGTCTGACAGATGCGAGTGAGGAAAAGCCGATCACCGGCTCTTCCTGTTTACATCGTGATCAGCAAATGCAGTGTCTCCTTATTAGAATTTTAGTAGTAAGAAACAAGGTAAGGGTGTCTGCATGCAGTGTCTCTTGGGGTGTAAAGAGGGTGGGCTTTTGCCCGCTCAACGATCCAGACGATACCAGGCTCAAATGAACAGTGAAGAAATCCTGGAGCATGCTCCTTCTGTGATCAGGGAAAAGGTGCCCGACCGCATACCCTGCAGCGCTGTGGTTCAGACAGATCTCTGATGCAGGCAATGAGGGTGACTCCTAGTTGTCACCAGACCGATAGAAATCTGGCGATGATGGATGTGTCCACACACACCCACTGGAGGCTTTCCCTTGCTGCCCAGGCCGCAGTGCCGGCTCGTATTTCTCTGACCGTCCAGGTCTCTGCTTGTAGCTGAAGGCCATGCTCCCAAGAGGACGAGTCCTCCCCAACACAAGCTATTTATCACCTCTCCAAGTATTCAGTTCTCTCCCTCCAGCCGGCTGGAACTTGTAGTCCACGAAAATCTATCCTCAATATAGATTTGGATCTTTGGACTACAAGATCCTTTGCTCTTCTGTAATTTCTCACTCTGCATTCAAGATATGACACTGTAAGGTCTAAGCTGAGAGCTAGAGGGAACAGCCTCACTGTGACTAATGTTATAGAGTGTCCTCCTCCCCGATGACACAGGCAATTAAGCTGGGATCTGGCTACATACACAATCAACAAGTGTATCTAGGATAAAGAATGCAAACACTGAATCGCAAGTAATGATCTATTTGCGTATACTACATCCAACCCTAGGTCAGAGTATGAATTATCCATTTAAGTACAACTGAATTTTTTTAAACATATACACTCTAAAGCTAAACTGAACGTTCAGTTTAGATAAGCTAAATACATTGCAGAGTCATCAAAACAAAAGAAGTTAAAAGTTTACAGTACGCTTTCTTTAGTAGGGATGAGTCCCTGGTTTCAGTGCCGGGATAAGGCAATCTAGAGAGCCCATGCCGTAAAATGCCAAATTGCACCCCCCCCCCCCAAGATGTATGAGCATTATGTGTCAGAAAAATTCCTAATCCTACCAGTACAAATCTGCCCCCCTGCTAACCCCCCCTCCTAGCACAAATCTTTGCCCCTCAGCTCACATCCTCTCTCTCACAGTATGCCCTCAGTACAAATACCCCCCCCCCCATCACAAATCCTCTACCCCTTAAATTTCCTCTTCAAGCACAAATCCTCTTCCCCATTCCCCCGTGCTAACACAAATCCTCCCCTCCCAAATTTCCCTTCCTAGCACAAATATTCCCCAATCATCCCTACCAGCACAAATTCCCCCTCCCCCCAAACAAAATCTCCCCTCCCAGCACAAATCCCCTCCCCCTCCAGCATATTACTTTTTCTAGCACAAACCCCCCAAACACTCCTAGCACAAATCCTCTTCCCCCATTGATCCTCCCAACACAAATTCCCGCCCCCTCCCAATTCACCACCCCTAGCACACCTCCCACACTTCATCTTAACACTGGCAATGGTGGGAGGGATTCTCCGGCTGCTTTGTTTACAAAAAGAAGTAAGCAGCCAGGAACTGTCATTTACCAGCAATTTAAACAGCATTTCACTCAGCAGGGAGTGGGGGCCTGGAGTGCAAGTGGGGGACCCGAAAATAGGAGGCTTGGGGCTGCTCTAGGCAAAACCATTGTACAAAGCAGGTAAGTATAACATGTTTATTATTTAAAAAAAAAAAATTGGAACCTTTAAAATCATTTTAAAGGTATCTCCCAGACATGGTATTTTGGGACTTTTGTATTTTTAACGTTGCCTTTTGAGCATTTTTAACCACTTCAATACCGGGCACTTTCCCCCCTTTCCTGCCCAGGCAATTTTCCGCTTTCAGCACTGTCGCATTTTAAGTGACAATTGCATGGTCGTACAACGCTGTACACAAACAAAATTTGTATCATTTTGTTCCCACAAATAAAGCTTTCTTTTGGTGGTATTTGATCACCACTGGGGTTTTTATTTTTGCTAAACAAATAAAATAGACAGAAAATTTGGGGGAAAAAAAGTTTTTCTTTGTTTCTGTTATAAAATTGTGTAAATGAGTAAGTTTTCTCCTTCGCTGATGGGCACTCATAAGGCGGCACTAATGAGGTGGCACTGATAATGAGGCACTAATATGCAGCACTGTTGGGCACTGATAGGCAGCACTGATAGATGGCACTATTATGCAGCACTGATGGGCATTGATAGGTGGCACTGATGTGCACTCAAAGGTGGCACTGATGGGCATTGATAGGTGACACTGATGGGCACTGAAAGGCCGTACTGATAAGCACTTTTAGGCGGCAATGATAGATGGTTCTGATAGGCAGCACTGATGAGGAGGCACTGGCAGACATTACTGATGGGCACTGATTTGCACCTCTAATGGGCACTGATTGGCATCCCTGGTGGGCACAGGTGGGCATCTTGGGGGGGCTGCACCCTTCCCTATGCTATCCAAAAAGCTTAAAAATAGATTTTTTGGCTGGAGCTACACGTACAAAATGTACCTGTTCCGACTTACAAACGGATTTAAAGCGGGGTTCCCATTTAATAAAAAAAAAATTAAAAGTCAGCAACTACAAATACTGCAGCTGCTGACTTTTATTTGGACACTTATCTGTCCAGGGTCCAGCGATGCGGGGGATCGAAGCCCTGCTCATCCCCCCCTCCACACGGCGCCGCCAGAATTTTAACTGTGGGCACCCACTGCGCATGCGCGAGCCGCACCGCACGCCGTCACTGGCCCTACAATCATCTGGGACCGGTCATGTGTCCCAGATGATTGACAAGAGGGAGGGGGAAGAGGTGATCTCCCTTCCTGCGCCGAGGGAAGTGACGTCAGGAGCCCAGGCACTGAAGGAGGCAGACTACGAGGGACCCCCTAGCAACAGGCATTTAGAGGTGAGTAAAAAAAAATTTTTTCTCCAAATGTTTATTTTTTTATTTTTTTTTTATGCACATTACTAACTTTTTTTTTTGGGGTGGAATTCCACTTTAACTTAAGAACAAACCTACAGTTCCTATCTTGTTTGTAACCCGGGGACTGCCTGTACTGTATGTCCTGCTCATTCCTATTGACCAAAAGGGGTCAACTGCATGCAGCAATCCATATCTAAATACATCCACCAACTAGTGGCAGGCCACAGATCATTTCCAGAACTCTCCAAGAGCATTCTGCCTCTGCAAAACAAAACACTGTCATTACCTTGTTCTATGGAATACTGCTACATATTTATTGGTGAAAATTATTAAAAATATTTTACGTCATTTTCCCTCTTGTCCTATATTGTATTGTAACTGTGGTGTCCTCCTTTATATTGTAAAGGGCCGCACAAACCTGTTGGTGCTACAGTATATAAATCATGTATAACAATAATAATAATGTTAAAAGAAATGTGGTCACTTTTACTGATTGGCATGTAAATGTTTTTTAGTTATGACAATTAAACATAATGTGTACTTGGTAAGAGATTGAGAAACTTTGAATACACAGCTCACATGAACAATGGGTCACTGTTGAAATTCTGGACTTGGTAACTCAATAGCAGCAAATTTAAACAAAATTATGAATTCCATGCCACACAGAGGCTTGTATGTGGGCGGTGAGCTAAAACATGAATGTACATAACTGTATGCACCAGAATATTTAGGATAATTCTACGTCTGCATTTAAGTGGCACCCACAATCTGTTTAAATATTTGGGGGGGGGGGGGGGGGGGCAGCTATAATATAGCTACTTTTGTCACAAGAATAGGCCAGTCACTGTACCAGAAGCAATCCATTGCAGATCTATGTCCAAATTGCATAAAGCTGGTATTTGAACAAATGAATTCAGAAGGATGACAATAAATAGAGAATGGGCTTATCTATCTGCTTCCATTACAGTTTAGGTGTCAGTGATTGGTGTGTGGCCACCAGCATCGGGGCCCAAAACACAGTTTAGGTATGAAATTACAACAAACCAATGGGATTTAGCATATAGTTAGGAAAAGGTATATAATTCATAAACCTGTTTTGTGTTGTTGCAAAAGAATTTTCTGCTCTAAAGTGGTTGTAACCCTCAAACATGAAATATGAGCAAAGCATATCCCTCTATAGTGAGCACTTGTTTCAATAAGGAGTACTAAGTGTAATTTCTGTCTCCTGCCTATTTCCTCTGCTATCGGCATGAATCACTTCTGACAACTTTTCCTGATACCAAACATAAAAGGGTGACAGGGGAGGAATCTCCAGCACACAGCCTGTGGTTGGCAGCCTCAGTTCCTGTGTACTGTGTGAAGGGGGGGGGGGTGTCCTTTCCCCCCAATCAGCTCTGCTCACTGAGCTCTGGAGTGTGTAGCTTCAGCTCTTCACCCCCTGTTTTCTGACAACCCAAACAAGCTTTATAAATTCTGGATTTTTTACAGATGTAGAGAAGGGAAGACTGCAGATAAACATGTACAACTAGAAGTAGTTTCATCTCTAAATAATACCCGAGGCCGGTCACTCCACTGGGTATATGTGAGGTTTTACAACCACTTTAAGTGTCATTGAGATAAAGGTTTTTTAGGTGAGTTTGCATTTACTGAGCTTAAAGGGTAAAGCCATGGAACTCTACTAGGAGAATGAATTATGCACAATTATGACCACTGTTGAAGGTGGACTCCAGGTAGAAAACAATATGTATATAAAAAAGTTCTGTATTCCTCACAATGAACTTCAGGGAAAGGAAAAATCCTCCCTTGCAGTAGGGCTGCCCCAGCACTGCAAGAGTTAAATGCTCATTAAGGTCCAGGGGGCCGCAAATAAGCACTTTTATGTACCCCATCCTCCGCTCCTTCATATTCCCTCCAGCCGGTAAGAAAAGGCTCCGCAACTTCTTCTGTTCTATGCTCCAGCGTTGTAGGTCCTCTGATGTCATCAAGACCAATGCAGAGCCTGTAGCTTTGTGTTGGATGTGAGGACACCAAAGGACAGTCCATTGCCAGAGTTCAAGATGGTAGAAGAGAACACCAGCTGTCAGGGGAGTGGAGGATTGTGTTAGCAAGATGCAAAATGCTTTTTGGCAGCCTCCTAGGCTAAATCAAGCATTTAACCCTTACAGTGTGCGGGGGGTCAGTGGGACCCCCCTGCAAGGGAATATTTACCTTTCCCTGGAGAAAAGCTTTAAAATATTCAAAAATATATATTTTTTAAAATGAGTTGCTTTAAGTTCCTGAGTTTGATTTGGTATCAGCCTGATTTATGTACCTTGTATTGGGAGGAAATACTTGCACACAGTTAAAGTGGTTGTAAAAAAAAAAAACCTGCAAGACAAAGGCATAATGAGCTAGTATGCATAGCATACTAGCTCATTATGAGTTACTTACCTGAGATCGAAGCCCCCGCAGTGGTCCTCATTCACCACTCCGGAGCAATGGCAATGGCACAATCTAACTGAAGCAACGGCACGTGCGTGCCATTGCTTTAGTTTTCTTAAGTGCGCATGTGCTGATGACGTTGGCACATGCAAATACAGGGGATGCCTCCTGAACTGTGAAGGTTTAGGAGATATCCAGTGTAGCTACAGGTAAGCCTAATTATAGGCTTGCCTGTAGTAAAAAGTGGTTGTAAAGGGTTTACAACCACTTTAATAGAGTACTGATATCTATTATATAAATCTTGAACAGTTTGGTTGCAGGAATGGATTAACTGTTCTTCAGTACCGATATAAGTAATTCAGATAATATGCAATCTCAGTGTTTACTATATATATTACTGGTGGATGGCTTCCATTACCAGGGATAATGTCCCTTCTCTAAATAGACGTTTCTGTGGTCTTTACTGGCTCCATGCCTCCGCATTGCTTAACCTGAGTGTTTGAAGAAGTAAAGAAGGAGCCGTCCCTGAGCTATCCCTGGAAGGTGTGAACCACTGTCTCCGACAAGAGGGTTCTGCTCCCTAGCACACATTTGCCAGAAGTGCACCAAAATGACGTGGGGTTCCTTATTTAAAAGGTTACCTCAGCTAAGATGGCCATCAAAGTCCCTTAACCATGTGTAGTGCCCTCCTAGTTAGGCTTCTAGGTAAATTTAGCTTTTTGCTCCTACTGTAATCAGGGGAGCAGAGATTGTTTGGCCTGGTCTGTTCAGGGTTTCACAGGCTGGGAGTTTGATTGCTTCCTCCTGCTTCAGAGGGACTGTGATCCCTCGGGCAGCCTATGGACTGGGTTGCCGTCCTGAGAGGTCTCAGTAGTGCAGGGACCTAGAAGTGACTTGGAACTGACTGCAGGATCTCTCCAAATTGATCTGGCCTAGAGAAGGACTGTCTCATTCAATGGATTGTGTCTGAAGGAAGCTGGAAGGTGCGCAGCTGTCCTTGGGACGTGTGAGTAAAGGCTTTAAACTGATTTCTGTAACTGTACAGAGTTCTGAAGATTGCACTGGGTACCAGCAGTTGTGTATAGGCACAAGGTAGCCCAATGGCAAAGAGACTTTCTCATGGTTTTCAGACTCTACAATTTTGGGGAAGAACCCTGCGATAATGGTACTAAGCCACCTACAGGTGGGAAGGCTAACTGCACCTGCCTACAAGCCACCTGTAATCCCCTGTATAGAAGAACTTACACCATAAGAATTAAGGCAGCACTAAAAGCCAGTCAGGTGTGCTGCATGCAGATGTGCTGACAAGGAACATGCCGATAGGAGGAGAGAGCAGAGACATGAGCTTATTAGTGTGTTGCTGCTCTTTCATTGTTCAATCACAATCTGTATTACCAACCTGCATTATCACTTAATTTTGGGAGAGAAAATCAGGTCTCCAATCTGGATGTGCAATTCTCAGGAAAACAGATAAGCAGGTGAAACAACTACCACATATCTATTTTAACAGTTTATTCTGATATTTGCCTTGTGGACACAGCATTCCATCCTAGTTCTCCTATTGTGCAGTTGGACAGCCTCCTACTATTTTTGCTGGCATCTTAATATTCTGAATGGCCCTGTGTGTGTTTTTTTGGAAAACGCATGCTGGTATGTTTACAGATTCATGTACCACATTCCCTCTTGGAGCTTAGTGTAGTCTCACCCACATCGGAACAAGTGAGAGATATTGTACAGAACGGAATCATATGACAAGAGGTTTCATTCCTACCCACAAGCACATGTCTGGAGGTCTTGGCTACTAGGAATGAGATGAGTGGAGTTTGGCAAAAGTTTGGATGCCAAGCTTATACCCCCATACCCCACTGAAATATAAGAAAGCTGAATATGTCCAATCCAGAATGACAATTTTCTGGGCTAATAGGTGGGGGTTGTCAAAAATAGCATGGTGGGGGGTTGGAATGTGAAGAGCCTTCTATCATATCTGGTGTCTCTGTGTCATAATCCCTAAGCTTTCTAAGGCAGCCAGGAATCTGGCATTACATTGTGTTCTAACTGAACTCCTGAAAAGCAAGTCATGGAAAATCTGTTTAAGAACCAGCTGGCATAAAGGTGGGATAAGCTAAAATTTAGCAAATAATTAAAAACATGGGAATAGGTTTAAAGCAATCCTGCATTGAAGAAGCATAGTGGCTGCTACTGAGAACCTCTCTTTCTGAAGATGCCTAATTGCTAGGCTCACAATAATCCAGTGATTTCAGTACTTTCTGAGTTACTGACCCACAACAACGATGCAGATCAGGAGTTCTGACTTCATTTTGATGTTTCTGATCTTCATGTTAGTTCCAGGTTAGTGGCTCAAGGAGTTTTGCAGCCAGAAACAACTATTCATCATGCTTTTTTAGTTGAGGCCAGCAATGGCAGCCTCCCTTTTTCTTAAAGGAAACTCCATGCATACAGCTACATACACAGATGAAATAAAAATATGTTTTACCTGATAAAAGCTAAAATTTCTGCCCATCCAGTTCTGAGATTTACACAGATCTGCCAAACAGCAGGCCTGACTGGGCCGGGGATGTAGATTTTATCTGTTTCAGTTTAATAATGCTTACAGGTCTTGTCCCTCCCCCCAGCCTGTGAGTGGACAGTGAAAGGAGAAGCAGTAGACTGATCAGCTCATCTCACTGTCACACTTTTTCTCTCCTCCTATCAGCATGATCCTTGCACTGCAGAACAGCTGATGGGCTGCCTATGTTGTTTTTTCTTCCTTTCCCAATTTGCACTCTGTTGTACAGGGACTGAAAGAGACTAATTTCTGGTAAATTTGATGTATGTATGTATGCAGGTGGGTGTTAAATATCTTATGTTTACTGAAAATCTTTTACTGGATTGAAATTGTAAGTGGATGTATGTAGATGTATGTGGTTAGAATTTAGAGTAACCATGTAGCACTGTTTATTTATGTTTGCCCTGCTAAGATGATACTCCCTGGGAGGTAAGGGTTAACTCTGCTTGCCAGGTTTTCCCAGGCTTTTTGGGAAAGTACCGCCCTCTGCTGGGATAAACACATAAAAAGGAATGGAACTGCCTCTCAGGGCACCTTAGTTAATAAGAAGGCCAGAGGTTCAGTTCCAGGTCTCCCCTGCCAAGGACATGCTGCTAAGGATGTGATCCACTACTTTGCACTTAAACCACCCCTTGTGGGAGCCCAGTTGGGGTTCCAGGGGAAGGAACTCATGCTTGACCAAAGCACTCTAAGGACTTTCTCACATATCTAAGTACGACTACCTCAAGAGGCAACCAGGGACACCAGTGGACTAACTAAGGGACACTTGGAAGATTATGTACAGGAATGTGTATTAAAGACATTTTTGTTTAACTGTTCATTTGTTACTCTTATCAAATTCAGTAAAGAATGTTTATTGTTATCTAGCAAGGTCTCTGGCCTTGTCCAGTCTAATGAGAACTTTCCAGGCCAAAGATAGCTGACATCCTTCTGTATGTTGTGGGTTGTGAGGCATAGTGGGTGCAAGGTGGACAAAGTTATTGGGTGCCAGACACTTCTTGGATGTAAAAGAGGTTTTATTTCTCTCAACAGTCCTTTTTTTTATTTTGGGGGGAAAGAGGGTTAGGGCCAGGACACCCTTAAGTAGTTGTAGATTTAATTGACAGACTTTGAGACTTCAATAAGAGGACAGCCATGTAGGGAAAGGCCCCAGCAAGGCACCACATCTGCACATGCAGGAATGCTCTCTCCTATGGCAACAGTCTTTAACAGTTTCGAACTCGAACCTAACTGTTCCTTCAGCTTCACTACAACTACCTCTTGTAGTTCTTCAACACGGAGCTCCCGGTCTCTCACTAGACCCTCTGATTCGCTGACTCTGGATCCCTTGAGCTTCTCCAATCTTTGCGGTGGTATCTCCCTCAAGTGTCACCCACGCTTCACTGCTGGGTCCCTAGCTTGGCACTCCAGATAATTCTCAAGCTTCACCCCTGCTGACCGGCTCGGTCCCTGGCTTGCCTTACAAGGCTGCTCTGCAAGCATTACCTCCGCTGGTTGGGACCCTGATTTGATCACCTCCTGAAGTGTCCCTTTGTGGCGACAGCTTCCCTTCTACCTCTGACCACTGACAGGTTCTCCGTCCGGCAGAACCATCACTTCTGGTTGGACTGAAAGCTTCAATGCCAACCCTGTGCTACTCTCCTACTTCTGAATAGGCCCTCACACAGCCAAGCAGCCAGATGTCCCCGGGATCGGCCCAATCTCTGGCTTAGCAGCCCAGGGCACACAACACACATTCACCCAGACAGACGTCCAGGTGGCACAGACCAGAGATCACCTGACTCCACCCAAACTTATAGACTCTCCCAGCAGGCCAAGGGTTTCAAGAAAACCCCTGCCCATTGGCTGAGATACCCCATATACCCATAACCTGCCCTTGAGTTGTCCTTCTCATATCTAGTACCACCAAGTGCCCGGCCACCTAGTGGTAGAAGTGAAAAGTACAACCAGGCCAGGCTTAGGGAGAAATCAATGGATCTCTAACAATTGACCAGGGTTAATACTCCTGGCAAGTAAATTTGTAAGGAGCATCCCTGTCTAAACCCCAGGGTGCAACAGTTATTTAACCTGGCTGGGTCTGAAGTTTATTTGAGGACAATCTTAAAGGGGTGTATCACAAGATCAACGAGTATCACAAGAACAGGGCCTATTAGGGGACAAGACGAGTTAGAGATGATGCAGTACAAATGTATAACGTGCAGTGAAGCTAATTGGAGGAGGCTATATTGCTGTCGCTAATGACCATAATACTAGTGTCGAGTGCATAAGCAGCCAGCCGGTCAGGAAGCAGTGTAACGTAGGATAAGTAATGGAGGGCCCTGGTGGTAAAGGAGCTTGGGTACTTAGGCTCCTTCCCTAGAGATTGGAACCCCAATACTGGGTCTGACTGGTGGTATGGGGTATCCTAGAGACCCAAGTCTCGAAGTCACGGAGGATGGAGTGAGGCCTCGGGAGACGTACAGGTTATGTACATGAGTCAAGATTCCTAGTATTCAAATGTAATATATGAATCAATGTCACTGGGAGTGAGGTGTTGGGTTACTGGGCTCAGTAGTACTTGCCCAGAAATGCTGCACAGCTAAAGTGAAAGAGAGCTATAAAGCATATTGAGGAACTATTATCCACGGTGTACAGAGCATTATGTGTTAAAGAACTGTACCACGGATTACAAGAATTTACAAGGTTCTTTTAACCTCCCTGGCGGTATGATTCTTTCTGATTTTAGGTGCTGAAAGCGGTACAATTATTTTGCATTGAAATTTGGCGTTTTATATTGTAGGTCTGTAATTCTTAACAATAACACACTTCAATCTGTCCAAACAAGAGTCTAGTAGATATCCCAGGTATGATAAAGTTTGAAACACAAAAACATAAATTATAATATAATAAAAAAATAATAATAATTAAAAAAAATAAAAATAAATAGTAATAAAATAAATTTCCACACGATTCACTATCGCTCAATTCTGCAAGTGTTCTAATTTACTATCGCTGTTTTCTAGCTGGTCTAAAGCCATTTTTGACGTAAAGGGACACTTTTTGGTTGCTATGGACAATCTCCAGTTTCCAGGCAGAAAGAACAGTATATATAATATAAAACTGCAAATGGGATGTGAAATGATTTCATACAGTACTGTAATCTGTAAAATTACAGTACTGTATGTGTTATGATTTTTACATTTGTTTGAATTTGCCGCCAGGCTCCGCCCCCGTGCGTCGCGACGCTCGCAGGGAACGGAGCCTGGCACGGAGAGGCTTCGGAGGAGGACACAGCCCTCGGACACTGCGGGGGACATCGCAGGATCCCGGGGACAAGGTAAGTAAGGAGGCACCAGGATCCTGCGATGTAATCCCGAGTGTGGCTCGGGGTTACCGCTAATGGTCCTGAATTTTAACCCCGAGCCACACTCGGGAATACCGCCAGGGAGGTTAAAGAAGCATTGTTTTCAATTTGGAGTGCTGCCTTAATGCCAGCCTTGCATTAAATGGAAGCTTTAGCATGTCTTTGGAGGCACCAGCAAGCGCTCTCTCTGGGTCCCCATATGGGCACAGTAAGCCCCACCACATGTACACCACTTGCGTGTTTGCATGTAATAGATAAATTCAGTGATATATTAGTGAATACACAGCTGCACTAATTCATCCATACCAGACCCTTATCCGAGCACGCAGCCCAGCAGGTCAGGAAAGGGTGTGAGGATGAGCGAGCGCCCCCCCTCCTGAACCATACAAGGCCACATGCCCTCAACATGGGGGGGTTTGTGCTTTGGGCCAGGAGGGCCCCCACCCCAAAACACATTGTCCCCATGTTGATGGGGATAGAGGCCTCTTCCCTACAAACCTGGGGTCTTTAACAAGGGGGGCCCCAGATCCTGGCCCCCGCCCTATGTGAATGAGTATGGGGTACATTGTACCCCTACCCATTCACCCAAAAAAAAGTGTCATAAACAAAAACAGTAAACAGGTTTTTGACAAAGTAATTTATTAAAGAAGCTCCCGCGTCTTCTTCTGCTGTCTTCTCCCGGGCAGGGCCCCTAGATGACATCACCGGGTGGCCATGCCCTCATTGCTATATAAGTAATGGCACACCCCAAAATCCATACCAGATACTTATCTGAGCACACAGCCAGGCAGGTCTGGAAAGGGCTTGGGGACGAGCGAGCACCCCCCTCCTAAGCCGTGCCAGGCCACATGCCCTCAACATGGGGAAAATGGGTGCTTTGGGGCAGGGAGGGCCCTGCGCCCCCCACCCCAAAGCACCTTGTCCCCTTGTTTTTTTTTTTTTCCTTATTTTATTTTTTTTTTTCAACCACTTCAGCGTTTACTTTTGAGAGACTAATTTCAACTTAACGTTCAAAACCTGTCCCTTCTCGAGTTCACATCACCGTGGTTGCTTTGTATTTTGGAGCAAAGAAAAAGGAAAAAAATTCCTTTCATTTATTTGTACAAAAGACTTTAAAAAAGAATTTTTCCCACTCTACACCATTCCCATACTACCTTCCCTATTCTAATTTCTACCCCCCCCCCTCCCCCGCCTCACCATTGAAACTTTTCCTTCCTATCCCAGATGTTATTTCTCCTTAAGATCCATTGCTTCTAGCACCTTCTGCCAATAGCTATCCGAGGTTTTGTATCTTTCCCACCCATTCCAGACAGAGATACATTTATCTAGTTGCCTTTCATCTTTGCAACAAAGTAATTCCATTCTATGATAGTGCTCCACCTGCTTGAACCATTCTCCCAGGTCTGGGCTTTCGCTCCTTAGCCAATTTTTTGGTATCAGTCCCTTTGCAGCATTTAGCATCACCGGGTGGCCATGCCCCCATTGTTATATAAGTAATGGCACACCCCAAAATCCATACCAGATACTTATCTGAGCACACAGCCAGGCAGGTCAGGAAAGGGCTTGGGGACGAGCGAGCGCCCCCCCCCCTCCTGAGCCGTGCCAGGCCACATGCCCTCAACATGGGGAAAATGGGTGCTTTGGGGCAGGGAGGGCCCTGCGCCCCCCACCCCAAAGCACCTTGTCCCCTTGTTGATGAGGACAAGGGCCTCTTCCCAACAACCCTGGCCATTGGTTGTCGGGGTCTGCGGGCGGGGGGGCTTATCGGAATCAGATCCCGGTGCTCCACCCTTTGTGAATGAGTATCGGGTACATTGTACCCCTACCCATTCACTTAAAAAAGTGTCAAAAATAAAACACAGTACACAGGTTTTTAAAGTAAATTATTAGGCAGCTCCAGGGTCTCTTCCGACTTCTTCATCCTCTCTCTGGCTCTTCTCCCTCTTCTGGCGATGTCTTCTGCCTCCTCCGCTGATGTCTTCTGCTGGAGAAAACCCGGAGAGAGGAGAAGAACCAGCAGAGGCAGAAGACATCAGTAACAGTAAAAGAAATTTATGTTAAACTGGGATTGTTTTAAATAGTTAAGGACAAGTCAGACTATCTCAAAGTCAGAGCAAAATCTTATCCTATCCTTATCGTACCAGTGTGAACCCGCCTTAGACTTGTTTCCTATTGGGAATATCTCACCAAATAGACTTTCCCAGACTTCTGGGAAAATCAATGAGCCAGTCACACAAGCAAGAAATTATGTTTCTGGGGGGCGTTTTGTACACATTCAGTGTACAGAACACCTCCAGGTAGCTATATTACATTGCATTTTCAGAAAATTAAGGTAGCTGCAGATTGAAAAGGAAAGGTCTTTATTTGCTATGTTTCTCCTACGAAAGTGGAGTTACCCTTTGAGTAAAATGTTTGTTACTATGAGTCATTTTATTTTTCACTGAATGCATCCACTGTACAGCGTATTCTTCTTTGGAAATTTTGAAAGTTGGAAGCTCTAGCATCAATTAAGCTTGCACAGACAGTCTCTTTTTGTCTTTATTTTGTGAAATGGAAAAGGAAAGAAAAATCATAGTATGACTAAAGAAAAATCTTAGTTTTCTGTGCAGTGATGGATTAGATATATACACGGGACTGGCATAAAAGACACTGCATACAATGCCAACTCTTAATAGATGTCTTATGCATAAATGTAAAGAAAAAATACACTTTTCTATGCTGTCTTTTTTCTGGCTGCCCCAGTCTCTTCCCTTGATTTTGATAAATAACCTGGAAATGATGGGAAAGATGGATTAAATTGAATATATACTTAAAGCGGACCTTCAGTCAATTTTTCAACTTTCCATCTATTAAATCTTCTGCCCTTGTTGTTTTAACTTTGGAAAGTAAAACTTTTTTTTTCTGCCAGTAAATACCTTATACAGCCCACTTCCTTTTGTCTTCTCTGGTAAAAAGCCTAGGCTTATGACATCATGCACAGCTCTCTCTCTCACTCTCGTGAGAGTTTGCCAGGAAGGGAGAGGGGCCGAGTCATAAGAGGGCCAATGAGAGCTGCAGATCTGGAGGCGTGCCTCTGTGTGTCTGTGTAAATCCAGGAAGTGAACAGGCAGCAGCTTCAGCTGCCCACAGTTAAAATGGATGCTGCAACACTTAGTGGAGAAAGATTTCTGCAGCATATTTGACAAGTACAGAAGCATAGTATATATAAAATAATATGCAAAGTGGTTGGAGCTAAGCTTCAGAATGGCAAAGGTGTTTTTATTACAAATAATGTGAGCAGACTGCAGTTCCTCTTTAAAGCAACCCTTGCTATTGCATAAACCCAGCAAACTGATAGTTATAGTTTCTCCAAGGTTAACACAGCTCACCACTTCACTGTCATTACTTCTTACACCCTACATGTCTTGTACCCTAGGACTTGGTCTCAGGACCTCCTGTCATTATCTTTGCAATGGCATATCCCCATGCATTCCTGTGCATGGTGCATGGTCCAGCTAGAATTTAGGGATTTTGTTGTTACAACAACCAGCCCTAAGATGACTTACGTCTAAAAAGAACACCACAGCCATGTATGCCACCCACCTGCATGTGCATGGTCCTGCAATGGCTTGAAGTGTCAGGCTTCCATACACCTTAGTAGAATTGTTGTAGGTTGCTGTACTGTTAAACAATCTCTGCAGCAGGTAGAAGTTCAGTTTAATTGCTATGCATGACTGTGATGTCACCCTAGGAGGCAGGCTGTCCCACATCTTTTATCAGCCTGTGGGGTCTCTGAAGATCTGCTTACCTTTATTTTTTCTTTAAAATGTCAAAGTAACATGTTAATGTCTCTAAAATGGAAGTCTATTCCCTTTGATAACATAGCAATCGTTTTAAATTGAGTCAGCAGACTTTTTGGCATGAAGAAACCCTTCAAAATAACTTTCTGGTCCAAAGGAAACCCTGCTAGTAACTACTTTGGTCTACAGCTTACATTAGAACCATGGTCAATGAGAAGAATGCTTCTTACATTTGTGGTCAGTTAGAAGAATCCCCTCTGCTAGATAGCTAAAAAAATCATTAGTGTCAGTGGTTACGTATCTGAGAGGCAGAAATTGCTTATGGCTCAAGGAACCCCTAACAATTTCTTTCAGAATCCTAGTTAAGAAAGGCTGCTCTACATCATCACATCCACTCCAAGAGATTGTAATGTCACTGCCAACCTTTCTGCCTCCTCCAATTAGAGTGAGCCTTGTATTAATTGAAAAACAATACAAGGTGTTCTGTAAAGGGTGGCAATGACAAGCAAGAAATCCCCTGTGTCCACTATGCAGAAGGGCAGCCACCTGGCACAGAACCCAGAAGACCATAGCAATCACTGTAGCAGTGGTGCTTACTACAGAGAGTCTTTTTCCACAGTGGTCCAACTGATATTGAATATGTATACTTATATGTACTCACATTGGTTGAACTAGATGGACTTTTTTCAACCAGGCTAAGAATATCACTAAAGCACATTGGTCCAAGCTGGATCAATGTAACTGCAATTAAACCATAACTGAAGTTCAGCTTTAACATTGCTGTGTTTTGGAAAGTGCTGGTCTATCATTATCAGGCAGTGTCTTTATTGATACACTGGTCTTTTGGTGACAGGTTATTATTATTTGACAAAGAGTAGATACAAACAAAAATTGAAACAAATGCTCTATACCAGAGGTCCCCAACCTGTGGGCTGCAGCCCAACACCGGGCCGTGGCGCCTTTGCTGCCGGGCCGCGCAGGAGACAAGTAATGTCAGCGATGCGGCGGCGGGGGAGACATCATCTCTCATTGCCCGCACCGCTGTTCCACCCTTACTTTCAGGGCCGCGAAGGCTGCTCTACACAGAGGTGCAGCCGCAACCCAGAAGAGAGTGAATGACGTCATCTCTCACCGCCCACCCGCACTCTCATCTCTCCCTCGCATGTGCCTGTGTTTCACCTGCAGCTAGTTTACCAACGCTGAGGAGAGGCTGACAGCGTTGTACCTGGCTGCAAGTACGCTGCAATGCTGGAGGGGGGGGCTTGATTTTATATGTAAATTAATTAATGACTAACTGCTATTTTTTGGGTGGCAGCCAGGTAACTGTGGCAATCCCCATGATGCTAGCAGGCGTGGCAAGTGACATCCCCATCTGGTAGCATGCATAGTGGCAAGTGACATCTCCATCTGGTGGCAGGCATAGTGGCAAGTGACATCCCCATCTGGTGGCAGGCATAGTGGCAAGTGACATCTCCATCTGGCGGCAGCATAGTGGCAACTGACATCCCCATCTGGTGGCAGGCAGCGTGGCAACTGACATCCCTATCTGGTGACAGTTAGCTTGGCAAGTGACATCCCCATCTGGTAGCAGGCAGTGTGGCAAGGGACATCCCCATCTAGTGGCAGGTGACATAGCAAGTGACAAGCGATGGTGGCGAGTGACACGCTCAAGGCTCCCACTGATTCTGCATTATGGTGAGTTAACTATTTAATTTTATATTACAATATAATGATAAAAATAATGCGTTTCAATCAACCAACCATGGTTCCGGGATGATTGAAGCACTAACTCCAGCCATTGCCCTGACAAATTGCCCGTGAAAAATCGCTTTGCTACTTCTCTGGACTTCTTCCCTCTTGGGCACGAGACGGCATGAGGCGTTCTGCCCCACCTAACAGGCATTGTCAGTTCGGCTGGAACCTGGTCTTTATATGCTATTGGAATTCGTGAGTGTTCACAGGTGGGTTGTCTTCCCATTGGGTTTGTAAGAACTGTCTTTGCTTTACTTCAATACAAGTTCTTTACATTGCACCCAGACTGTGTGTGTTATTGACGCTGCACCACGCTGCACCCACCCACATGCCAGTCTTCCATTTAAGACGAAAGAGTAACTTGAAAGACTTAGTGGCCCGGTACGGGCAATTTTAATGATTTATGAAATTTTGATTGATATTATTATTATTATTCAGGATTTATATAGCGCCAACAGTTTACGCAGCGCTTTACAATATAAAAATTGATAGCCCGGTGTTTATCAGCAATCAGATAGCCCGGTGTTTATCAGCAATACCAACATTAGATGCTCCCGCTATCATATGATCACATCAACAGATTGCATTGAAATGCAATAACAAAAATTCAAGAATTGATTTCCAACCCTTGCCTCTTATCTATGTATATTTTCTAAGACCAAACATATACGTCGCAGAGTGATCTTTAGCTTTTGTTACTATAACACTGTTAAGACCTTCTCAGCGTATTACCCCACACATCATGTCCCTTAATTCAGCTTTACATTTCTTTTAGCAATATAGTTAGCTCAGCTATTACCTTATTCAGTATATATAAACCTGCATGTGTGTTACTTTATTAATGCTGTGAGTATAACATATTTAACTAATTACCTCTTCCATGGTCTTTTGTATTTTTCAGTTAAGCGCTATTATAACTTGTACTCCTTATATCACACACTTCATTGTTTCCTACTGAATAAGTTCATTGTGGTCCAGGACTGATTCAACTCATGAAATTCTCTTACTGCTAATTTGAATTTTATACTAATAGAATCATCCTTAATTAGCCAAATATTGTTTCTACTCCCTGCTATTTCTGATCTTTTCAGTTGATTTTATGGGTAATATGACTCGATTAGGGTCTGAATGAAAACAGTTTCCAGTCTCTACTTCTATTACATCATTCATAGCTGATTGAGGGATAACAGTTTCTAACTCCCAGGATTCACTTCATTATAAACATCCTGAATATCCTACCCCTAATATCCCTTTGATTTTTTTATACAAGGAAGCTATAAACATTTTTTGAAGGTAGGTCAGAAAAAGATAGAATTATCTCATTATTTTAAAATCTATTAGGAGACTCTGAAACCACCTAATAAAAAATACCCTGATGCTTCAACAGAAAACTGAATGAAATCAGTGAATACGATATTCATCAAATATTTATTGGAGGTGAATTTTCCATGTTGCATGTGCTTTGAATTATAGGGAATGACCACCGCCTGTAATTGTTTGGTGAAAAACATGTTCACTGCTTTATGATTATACCAATAGCTAATTGCACAAAGATGTCTAAATCTAACTTTCATTACAAAAATTGTATAGAATAATTTTGTACAAAAGTTATCTTACCCCGTATAGATTAATTTATTATGAATAGTGGCTAAGTGGTTAGCATTTCCTTCTAGCAGCACTAGGGTCCTCGGTTTGAACCCCAACCAGGACACTACCTGCCTAGAGTTTGCTTGTTCTCCCTGTGTCTGCGTGGGTTTTCTCCGGGTACTTCGGTTTCCTCCCACACAACATGCTGGTAAGTTAATTGGCTCCTGTCTAAATTGACCTTAGTATGTGTATGTATGAATGTGACTTAGGGACCTTAGAGTGTAAGCTCCTTAAGGGCAGGGATTAATTTCAATGCATGATATATATGTAAAGAGCTACTGTACATAAACTGCAATATAGGTATCTGTAATAATTAAAAATATTTTTATATATATTCTTTTTCCACTGAGATTGACATTCATGTTTAGAGAGTACATCATCTTCGGTACTTGTTCCTACATTCATATTTAGAGAGAACATAATCTCTGGTACTGGTTCCTTTTTGTGCCCTTAAAGGAGAACATTAATCCTTTTGGTGCAATTTCATTTTAAAGGTTTGGTTTAAGTTTAGAAGTCACACAACTGATGTTGCATATTTCTTTTCTTTTAATATGTAGATAAAATCTTGTGCTGAAAAACAATAGTTAGTTTTTGGCACAGCGCTCCTAAAAATGAGACCAATGCCCTACCCCGAGGCCCACCTTTCATTGACCCTCCCCATAACCTCACACTAAACCTCATGCTTGCTCAAACCATGACCCTAGCAGTAACTCTCCCTGTAACCCTAACATGAACCTTCCCTGAAACGAACTTATTTCTTTCTCTGCATGCTAACCTCTTCCTATTTCTCTTTCTTCCTTTTATTGTACACTTCTTCTTTTATAAGATCAAATAGATTTTGATTAGATTTCACCACTTTTGTAAAGTTTTCTCTAGGTTTGGGATTGCTATTTTTTGTTACGCTAGTTTTGCCTTTTTGCAATGATCTAAAACAGTAGTGTCCAAACGGTGGCCCGGGGGCAAGATGGGGCCCTTTGCTTGCATCTATTCGGCACTTGGGGCAATATTCATCCCACTAATACGAGACACTATTCTGCCCACTGACACCAACTTTGGGGCAACATTTCCTGCCACTGACATCAACAATGGGGCACTACCCCCCCCCCCCCGCCATAATACCAAAGATGGAATACTGTTTACTCCCACTGATGCCAGAAAAGAAAATCAGATTTCTGACTGGCCAAAGTCCAGCCCCCCCTAAAGTCTAAAGGACAAAAAATGGCCCTTTGTTTAGAAAGTTTGAAGACCCCAGATCTAAAAAATCCCTAGATAACTTTCTTAAAGCAGAGCTCCAACCAAAAAGAGAAGCTTTTGGTTGGACAGATTTGTATTGATGTTTCTTTCCCTCTGGGCATATTCACCATCTTGATTTGTTCTATACGACAATGACACCAAAAACAGGGGGTGATGGAAAATGCAATATTTTGCGAATGTCATCGGTGCAGAGAGCTGAGAGAATGAGGGGAAATCTTACAATGTGAACATCTGTTTCGGTAACAACTAAGAGGGATATCTCCTTACTTTGGAGAGATTTCAACTTACTTCCTATTTATTTATTTATTTCAGTTACTTATATAGCGCCATCAATTTACGCAGCGCTTTACATATACATTGTACATTCACATCAGTCTCTAACCCTCAAGGAGCTTACAATCGAAGGTCCCTAACACACATTCATACATACTAGGGACAATTTAGACAGGATCCAATTAACCTACCAGCATGTCTTTGTAGTGTGGGAGGAAACCGGAGTGCCCGGAGGAAATCCATGCAGGCACAGGGAGAAAATGCAAACTCCAGGCAGGTAGTGTCGTGGTTGGGATTCGAACCAGCGACCCTTCTTACTGCTAGGTGAAAGTGCTAACCACTACACCACTGCAAACTTCCTATTGTCACAAAACATAATTCTGGAGCTGCACATCACTTCCACACTGTAAAAACTTTATTGTACAGTGCATACACATACAGTCTATACACAGACTCCTCTCTAAAGTTGGGTACTGAAGTATAGTTTTTTTTTAGTTCAACAAACAGGTCGAAAAAAAAACTGATAGATGCCCATATCAACACAAGTGATGTTGATGCAGGGATCTCCCCCTGCTGCACTATTCTCTTCTGACAGGGGGGGGGACTCCCCATCTATCAGAATACACAGAACAGCGCTTGCAGCCATTAGCTGTGAGCTCTGATCAAATGCTGGTTTTCCACCCTAACCGTTCAGCAGAAGACAGGCATTAGACCAGCTTCTGTTGAACAGACAGCAGTACACACGTACCAAACTTCAGACTTCTGAATTTCGGTACGTGTGTACCAGCCTTAACACAAGTCACCCCCTACTGGTGCTTAAACATACAGTCCACTATAAATGCCCTCAGTAGGGGATGAAACATGTGTGAGAGAGGTCTCTCGGTGGAGTTTCTGTGTATGTGCTGTATAATAAGGTTTTTTTTTTTTACACTGGGGAAAGGCTGTACAGCTCTGAAACTATGTTTTGTAGAGTGTGGGAAAAACAGTCCCCTAAGGAGCAAGCACCTGCAGGCTGGAGATGAGGACTATGGCGGTCTTGTGAGCAGCTTCACTTATGTGAGTAATTTTTTTCTCATTGTGTTTGCAGTACAGAATAAAGGGAAATCTCTACTCCAGGAATTAAAGGGAAATCTCTACAATGGGGTCACAAGCAGCAGACAAAAACAGGTTCCAACATTCCTTATACTATCCAAAACTAAAAAAATAAATTTCAATTTGCAATATGGCTACCTGGTGCTGTCATGTACACAGAATGTGTACAGGATGCTCCCCAGGAACATAATTTCCAACTTGTGTGATTGGCGTACTGATTTTCCCAGAAGTCTACACTAAGATACAAGTCAGATTTCAGGCATCTCCTGCAACAAAAATGTCATTTTTGGTGAGATACTCAGAATAGGAGATCATGTCTAAAGAGATGCAGACCCTGCAACTTTCCTCATTAGAGCCCTGATTCTGCAGCAGCTGATTGATAATTATGAAAACACTCCCATTAGACTCACTCAGCACAGGGGCATAGAGGAATAAACAGGGATTTCTTCAAAATAACAAAAGTTAGGAATCTTCAACAAAGTTTGTTAAAATCCTTGTAATGTACATAGATCACCCAGAGGGGAATGTTTTTTTCTTAACAAACATGGATTTACGCTTTAAATATCTCTTAGGATTCAATACCAACTGACACTGGTTATTTTAGTCATGGCTGCAACATTGCAAGGAGCAACCGGGTTTCACTGCAGAGATAATAACTAGTGGGTCAGGGATGGTCTTTATTTAAACACCTTTCCTTAAAGCGTAACTCCACTTTTGTTGAGAAAAAAACATTCCCCTCTGGGTGATCTCTGTACATTGCAAGGATTATAACAACTTTTGTTGTAGATTCCTACCTTTTGTGATTCTGAAGAAATCCATATGTGTTTGTCTGTGCCTCTGTGCTGAGTAGGTCTAATGGGAGGAGTTTCATAATTAACCCATAGGTTAGACTTGATGGGCTTGTGTCTTTTTTCAACCTCACCTACTATGTAACTGTCAGGTGTGCAGCTGCAATGCACTAATGAGGAAATCTGCTGGGCCTGCATCCCTTTAGACGTGCTCCTATTAAAAGTATCTCTCCAAAAATGACATTTTTGTTGCAGGGGATGCCTGAAATCTGACTTGTATCTCAGGCAGACTTCTAGGAAAATTGGTGAGCCAATCACACAAGCAGGGAATGATGTTTCTGGGGAGTGGTCAGTATACACTCTGTGTACAGAACAACTACAGGTAGCCATTTTGCTTTGCATTCTCAGAAAATTACAGTGGCTGCAGATTGAAAAGGAAAGTTCATTTTTAATAACATTCAATTACAATATGATTAGTGTTACAATTATATGTGCTATATTATTTTTTCTTTATTTGCTATTTTTATTCCCAACTAAAGTGTAGTTACCCTTTAAATTAACAAAATACCAGTGTCTCTTTGAAGGCATTGCAAAACTACCTACCTGCACCTTTTGCTTTTCACCTGCATAAGATGTACATTGATCATGTAGTTTCATGGTGTCATTTGTTGACCTGTACACACAGCGTACAATGCCTTTAATACTAATTTTTGCATGCTTTAGCTGCTTTGGCTATTTGGAATGCTTGCAGCCAGGGAGGTACTCAGACATCCCAACCTGCAAAAACTCATTTCAGGGAGGTGGCAAGTTCATTTCAGGGGGGTCACGCTCCGTGCCGACACCCCCCCCCCCCCCAATCCATTATAAAATACTATAATAAAATAATACTTTAAACATAATTTATAATATAATGCCATAATAAAATAATACTTTTAAAGATAATGTTGTGTCACACTCACCAACAATGCGCCCTCACTGTGCCCATTTGCAGCCTCATCAGTGCCAACAATGCAGCCTCACTGTGCCAACAATGCAGCCTTACTGTGCCAACAATGCAGCCTTACTGTGCCAACAATGCAGCCTTACTGTGCCCATCTGTATCCTCATCAGCCTCACTGTGCCCATCTGCAACCTCACTGTGCCCATCTGTATCCTCATCAGTACCCATCTGCAGCCTCACTGTGCCCATCTGTATCCTCATCAGTACCCATCTGCAGCCTCTCTGTGCCCATCTGCAGCCTCACTGTGCCCATCTGTATCCTCATCAGTACCCATCTGCAGCCTCACTGTGCCCATCTGCAGCCTCACTGTGCCCATCTGTAGCCTCACTGTGCCCATCTGCAGCCTCACTGTGCCAACAATGCAGCCTCACTGTGCCCATTTGTATCCTCATCAGGCTTTGTTACAGTGGACGGCCGCTGAACAGTTAAGACTGCAGCTGCACGACACAGCGGGAGACACCCCCTGTTTGCGATTACTCCAGGCTGAGTGGCAGTGCAGGCTCAGCCAGGAGATCGTGCCGCACTCGCGGGAGTCCGTGAGCCCACCGACAAATGCTGGAGTGTCCTGCGAGTCGCGGGAGACTTGAGATGTCTGGGTACTTCACCAAAAAATTGTACCCTCTGCGTGTGCTGATATCTTCTTTACATCTTTGCTGCCCCATGGTCAAAGTAATAAGAACATCTTGGCCTTGGGAAACCTACATTTCTATGTTTGCAGATTGGATGTTATATTACAAGATGCACCACAGGGCATTGGGATATGCCAAGGCTATTGTTGCACATGTTCAGTGTGCGTGTCTCCTACATCAAGAAAATCCCCGTCTGCAGCCTCAGAATTATAGCACTCCCCGCTTAGGTTTACCAGCAACAACATTTTACAGAGAAATAACGTTTGCTTAATGCAACCAGAATTTGTACATCAAAGGTGGCAAGGCTTAGCCTTCCATACCAGGCCGTATTTGGCAGTTTTAGAGACATTATTCCATAATGCTACTTTATTCAGCTCTCTTTTTGAAGTCGCAGCTTGGGAACAGCCGCTGCCTCTAGCCAGTGAGTGTTTATAATAACAAAAGTCTACCACACTTTCCAGTTGGTTTTGCGAGTGCTTTTTTTTCCAGACCTCTGGTTACTATGGCAATTTTGGCTGCCGCTTTAACCCTTACCACGTTATCTAAAAAAAAATAAAAAGTATGTGTTTTCATTTGTATAGCATATACAGGGAAAAATGTTTTGGATCCTTGTTGTGGCTCGTCGTTTTAAAGCATTTTCTCTTTTTTTTTTTTTTATTACCTCAGAAAAGGATGGGTTAAAAGATGAAACTGTTGCTGTTGTGTGAAGCATCCAAATTTTAATATGGCAAAAGTGAGAATGATGCGAAAGCCATCTGTACTGGGATGGGTGTGGCGGTCACAAGCTGGCAGCTTTTTAAATTCTCTTCAAAACTATATTCATTTCCAAACTGACATTTTTCTTTCAATAAATTTTTATTAGAAGTTTAGTAAGTACAAATGTAGCCTACGTTCTAGAAAGTAAGATAGAAGGGAACAACAGGTACATGAATTTCAAGTGCGAGACATAGCAAAACGGTCCACATTGATCAACATATTATGTGATGAAAGTATTCATGTCCTGAAGTACAAGTATCAAATCCCATTAGAAAGATGGAGTTAGATCAATAGCCATGCAAATTCTATCAAATTTATAAGACAATTTGTTGAGGCCACCAGGTGCATCTGAGAAAATTGACAGAAAACCCTTGGGCGACAAGGGTAAGAAGAAGCACCCACAGCCACCCCAAAAGGGAACATGCTGTGGCCATGGGGCCCCTCCCCCTCCCCGGAACCCCCGACTCCAGACAAGGTCGCCACAAAGGGGTGCACCCTGAAACTCAAAACTGAACCTGAAAACTTAAGACTAGAAATGAACATAGTCAAGTGTCCACTAAAACACTAAGGGAGATGGGACTGAGTGAAGGGAGGCCTAAGAAGCTCAAAGAACATGGACTCCGAAGAGCCTTAGCAGCAATGAGGTAACTCCCTACACCGCCAATGTATTGTACTATTAAAACCTCAGGATTGACTAAAACTTAGAAGACCCAGTATGGGTCAGTGAGATAAGAAGAAGGGAAAATAGGGAGACAAAAAGAGGGAGAGAAAGAGGGGGGAGAAGGGATTATCAGGTGGTAAGGGGTTACAATAGAGTCACTCAGAGCGCAAGTTAGTCAAGGTTGCTAGCGCCAGGATATAAGGGGATGTGGCAGTATTTGGCCCATGGCTCCCAGGTAAGTTCGAAAAGCCGGGCTTTGTCTTGTATAATGCTGACTATCTTTTCCTGTGCCATAATCCAGGATATTTTATGCATCACCGCCCAAACTGACATTTTATTACAGTTATTAAGGCTAGTTTTTATTTATAAAGAGTTCATTTTGCCATGACCAGAAATCATAGTTTTTCCTTACTAAAGAGGTTACAATAGCTCCAAAAGGCATTGCTTCCATCTGAACTTGCCGCATCATCCCAGTGTAACTTCAGATAACCATCAATCATTGGGGCCCCTGTGTCTCACCAGTCTCCGTTGTATCTGAGCTGGCATAAAGCTGTGAAGCAGTTCTGTTCCCATGATGCAGTAGGAGCTTTCTCTGTTTTGTTCTTTGTAACTTTTTAGGGCTGGAGATTGGGCTGGACCGACTCGATCAGTCACTGGTCAGAGGTGGGTGATGATTTGGTCAAGTAAGAAGAGATCCTTCCCTGTGGTTTATGCCCAATTTGAGGATGGTGAGCCCTCTTGGGGCTTGAGCTGCTTCCTTTGGGTACAGCCTTTAAAGTTCACTGGAGCGCTGAGCTGTGGAGGGGCGAGAAGTGGCCATCTCAGGCTCTCAGCGGCACGCTGAGAGGCTGAGACAGGCATCAGTCCAGGCACCTGACGGATACAGAATTGTCGCGATTATGCAGTGCCTGGACTGATTCCAGTGACGTCAGACCGCTCTCTGCTGAAAACGGGTCACAGGAGTGCAAAACGAATTTGCTGTAGATTCTGACTAAGGCCTTAGCCCCCATTTACATTTTGTAGTGTCTTTATCTATGCCTTACTAGGCTCAACATGCAGAATCCCATTATAATTGTGCCAATTCACATTTTAAATCTCAGTCACTTGTAGCTCAATGTCCAACACTCAAAAAATATATGAGCTTTTTTTGTTAAAAAAATCAGCCATTTTTAGTCCTATAGCCATCAATGAGAGCTCCTGTAAATGCAAGACACATACATTTTTGTGCATTTTTGCACTTGAGCAACTGTCCTCCTCTTCCTCTAGAACTGCTCTCATTTACTTGCCCAGCCCCCCCAGGAAGCAAATGGCTAAAGCTTGGTATACATGCAAAAATGCTTGAACAAAGTTTGTAAAAATTAAAATTGCCTGAAATAAACTCTGTTCAGAGGGGAATGCAGGCCTAAAGACAGTTCAGATCCACTACCTACTGGAGAGGTAAGCATAAGGTAAGACCTAGCGTGATTGTCGGTAATGACTGCAATATAAGCCCTACCCCCCAAATAAGCCCTAAAGCATAGCAAAAGCAAGATGTAAACAGGACTGTAAGCTAACCATTTTATTTAGTGACAGGGGCTTTGACTGGCCTTCAGAGAGCTTTTAAAAAAACGCTTCTGAAGCCATGTTTTGAAGCAAGTGTAAATAAGCCCTCAGAGTGTCGGTGTTGTTTACAGAGGCAATAAATGTCTCAATAAATGTCTTCTAACATACTATCCAATTGTAATCTTATTAGACACTGGGTGCTCCTTGTTCTTTTTACCTTTACAAGTCTACATACGGAAATTACTTTAAAGAAGAAGTCCAGCCTGAGCTCATTTGGCTGGGCTTCACCTATGGGTCAGAGGAGTGCAAAACTAATTGAACTAATTGCACTAATTTTTAGAGTCACTTTAATTACTATCGGCTTAGGAAGAATTTGTTTACAGTGTAGGCCTGGTTTAGGACTGGACTACAGCTGCACAGACCAGGCTGTCACTGACAGTGTGGCACATGTTGCATTCATTCATACACAGCCAGTGCTGCAGCTGTTCTCCCTCTTTTTTCCTGCCAGTGAGGAGAGAGACAAAACTCTGAACATTACTAGAGTTCTGCAGCCAGAGGAAAGCCAAGGCCACCACCTGAGAAAACAAAGGAAGCAGCAGTACTGTTGATGTGCATCCTGGGAAAGGACAAAGCCTGCTGGGAGGAGCAAGGACTTTTGGGAGATGTAGTCCTTAGAGAGACTTAGCCTGGGCTGCAGTTTTTTTCTTGAACTACAAATCCCAGCATTACCAGATCTTGGCAGAGAAGGAAAAGGAAAAGGCAGAACTGTTCCTGGGCTTGAGGCTGGCAGCAGAAGAACATTGTGGGAGACAAATCATGTTGCAGGCTGCTATCAGGAAGTTTTGCTGCTGTGTTGGGGTGCAAAGAGGTCAAGTAGCGGACATCTCCTTGTTTGCAGGAACACTACTTTTGAGCCTGGTGTTGCTACCTGATCGCTGCAGAGAACGCCACTGCAGCTAGAGTCATCACTCTAGGATTCAGTGAGAGGCCACTGGCCCTACCCTACCACACTCTACTTGAGTAACTGTATTGCTTACTGGGATTTTGTTCTGACACTTATACCTGGGTTAGGAAGGACTTACTTTTTGAGCGCTCCAATGCCAGATATGGGCCCCAACATCCTGGTCAGTAGGGAAGGGTTTGATAAAGACTGCTAGACCATTGTCATAGCATTGCCCCTTAGACAGGACCTTCTTTAGGGGTCTCTCTCTGGCCTGCTTGCTTATTGCCAACTGTACACCCATATTAGCCATTATTTATAAATTTGTGTAGCGCTACCCCCGTAGGAGTGGCAGATGTCAGGGTTTCTCACTGCTGCACAGCCAGTCACACAGCATTTCCTTCTTGCATCCAGGCACAGAGAACAGTCTTTTTGGCTGTTTTTTGTTGTTTTATGAGGGGATGATAACTTGACAAATAACAACAGATCCAGGGACAACTTCCTCCCTATTTACAGATTCCACTTCTTCCTCCTGCACGAAACTTGATCCTTTGCACAGCTCTGCTGGGTTCACTCCTTTGGAACTAAGACCCCCTTCACACAGGGGCGGTTTGCAGGCACTAATAGCACCTGCAAACTGTCCTGAAACAGCCGCTGCTCTGTCTCCAATGTGAAAGCCCCGGGGGCTTTCACACTGGAGCGGTGCGCTAGCAGGACGGGAAAAAAGTCCTGCTAGCAGCATCTTTGGAGCGGTGAAGGAGCGATGTGTACACCGCTCCTTCACTGCTCCTGCCCATTGAAATAAGTGGGGCAGCGCGGCAACACCGCCGGCAAAGCACCTCTGCAGAGGCGCTTGTGGTGGTTTTTATCCCTTTCTTGGCTGCTAGTGGGGGGTAAAACCACCCCCGCTAGCGGGCAAATACTGCCGCTAAAACGACGGTAAAGCGTCGCTAATAATAGCGGCGCTTTACCGCCGACGCACCTCCCGCCCCAGTGTGAAAGGGGCCTTACAGTCTTTTAGTTAGTTCAGCAACAGCCCCTTACCGGCTAGGAACTCATGGACCCTTGTAAAAGGAGCACATGGGTGCATCCTGCAACTCCTTCTGCTTCCCTGTAGACACTGGTCCCAGCTCTTATCCCTGCAGAAATGCAAGCCCACCTGGCTGCCACTTCACCAGCCCACCTCACTACTTTTTTTTCCCAGTCTACCTGACTGACACACACTGGAGATTCCCCAGGGCAAGGTTGGATGAAGACTTATGCACACCGCTGTCTTCAAGAGAGACCTGCTACAGCTGGCAATCTCCTCCCTTGTCTGTCCCTCCACTGTGCTTATCTACTCACTCTGTCTCTCTTTGTTCCTGCTGCCTCTCTGGAAAGTTTTCCTCCAACTGCCTCCTGTTATAGGATCCTTCCAGGCCAGCCTCCCAAGCTTCGGCCCCAGGTAAAACACCTCCCCGGCAGAGGTCTCTCAAGGGCCACTGACACACTCCCTCAGCACTGCTTCTCCATCTTCCACCTGACTGCCTGGCTGGCATGACCCATGTCTATTTAAGGGCTCCTTAGTTCTCTTCCAGGTCCACTTCCTGGGGATTGGCTAAGGTCCCCTAAACATGCAAGGCAACATATTTACACCAGTCCAATATTCACTTGGCCCACCCTTTGCAGCTATAACAGCTTCAACTCTTCTGGGAAGGCTGTCCACAAGGTTTAGGAGTGTGTCTATGGGAATGTTTGACCATTCTTAAAGAAGTGCATTTGTGAGGTCAGGCCCTGATGTGGACGAGAAGGCCTGACTCGCAGTCTCCACTCTAATTCATCCCAAAAGGTGTTCTATCGGGTTAAGGTCAGGACTCTGTGCAGGCCAGTCAAGTTCCTCCACCCCAAACTCGCTCATCCATGTCTATATGGACCTTGTTTGTGCACTGGTCCAAATCATTTAGTGGAGGGGGGATTATGGTGTGAGGTTGTTTTTCAGGGGTTGGGCTTGGACCCTTATTTCCAGTGAAGGGAATACTTAATGCCCCGTAAACACGATCGGATTTTCCGACAAAAAATATTGGATGTGAGCTTGTTGGCGGAAAGTCCGACCGTGTGTATGCTCCATCGAACATTTGTTGTCGGACTTTCCGCCAACAAATGTTGGCTAGCAGGTTCTCAAATTTTCTGCCAACAAATCTTTGTTGTCGGACTTCCTGATCAGGTGAACACAAGTCCGTCGGACAAAAGTTCACGCATGCTCGGAATCAAGTACGAGCCGGAAGTGCTCGGTCTTGTAAAACTAGCATCCGTAATGGAGATATCATGTACAGTATCTCACAAAAGTGAGTACACCCCTCACATTTTCGTAAATATTTTAATATATCTTTTCATGTGACAACACTGAAGAAATGACACTTTGCTAGAATGTAAAGTAGTGAGTGTACAGCTTGTATAACAGTGTAAATTTGCTGTCCCCTCAAAATAACTGAACACACAGCCACTAATGTCTAAATCGCTGGCAACAAAAGTGAGTACAGAAAATGTCCAAACTGGGCCCAAAGTGTCTATATTTTGTGTGGCCACCATTATTTTCCAGCACTGCCTTAACCCTATGGGACATGGAGTTCACCAGAGATTCACAGGTTGCAACTGGAGTCCTCTTCTAATCTTCCATGACGACATCACAGAGCTGGTGGATGTTAGAGACCTTGTGCTCCTCCACCTTTCATTTGAGGATGCCCCACAGATGCTTAATAGGGTTTAGGTCTGGAGACATGCTTGGCCAGTCCATCACCTTTACCCTCTTCTTTAGCAAGGCAGTAGTCGTCTTGGAGGTGTGCTTGGGGTTGTTATGTCGGAATACTGCCCTGTGTCCAGTCTCCAAAGGAAGGGGATCATGCTCTGCTTCAGTATGTCACAGTACATGTTGGTATTCATAATTCCCACAATAAACTGTAGCTCCTCAGTGCCGGCAGCATTCATGCTACGCCAGACCATGACACTCCCACCACCATGCTTGACTGTAGGCAAGACACACTTGTCTTTGTACTCCTCACCTGGTTGCTGCCACACACGCTTGATACCATCTGAACCAAATAAGTTTATCTTGGTCTCATCAGACCACAGGACATGGTTCCAGTAATCCATGTCCATAGTCTGCTTGTCTTCAGCAAACTGTTTGCGTGCTTTCTTGAGCATCATCTTTAGAAAAGGCTTCCTTCTGGGATGACAGCCATGCAGACCAATTTGATGCAGTGTGCAGCTATGGTCTGAGCGCTGACAGGCTGTCCCCCCACCCCTTCAACCTCTGCAACAATGCTGGCAGCAGTCATATGTCTATTTCCCAAAGACAAGCTTTGGATATGGCGCTGAGCACGTGCACTCAACTTCTTTGGTCGACCATGGCAAGGCCTGTTCTGAGTGGAACCTGTCCTGCTAAACTGCTTTATGGTCTTGACCACCGTGTTGCAGCTCAGTTTCAGGGTCTTGGCAATCTTCTTATAGCCTAGACCAGTGATGGCGAACCTTGGCACCCCAGATGTTTTGGAACTACATTTCCCATGATGCTCAGCTACACTGCAAAGTGCATGAGCATCATGGGAAATGTAGTTCCAAAACATCTGGGGTGCCAAGGTTCACTATTACTGGCCTAGACCATCTTTTTGTTGAGAAACATTTTTTTTTTTTCAGATCCTCAGAGAGTTCTTTGCCATGAGGTACCATGTTTAACTTCCAGTGACCAGTATGAGAGGGTGAGAGTGCGAAAACACCAAATTTAATACAACTGCTCCCCAGTCACACCAGAGACCTTGTAACACTAACGAGTCACATAACAACGGGGAGGGAAAATGGCTAATTGGGCCCAATTTGGACATTTTCACTTAGGGGTGTACTCACTTTTGTTGCCAGTGGTTTAGACATTAATGGCTGTGTATTGAGTTATTTTGAGTGGACAGCAAATTTACACTGTTATTCAAGCTGTACACTCACTACTTTACATTGTAGCAAAGCGTAATTTCTTCAGTGTTGTCATATGAAAAGATATAATAAAATATTTACAAAAATGTGAGGGGTGTACTTACTTTTGTGAGATACTGTACGCCACTACGTTCGTAATTGTTGGCCAACATTTGTGTGACCGTGTGTATGCAAGACAAGTTGGAGCCAACATCCTTCGAACAAAAATCCACAGTTTTGTTGTCGGAAAGTCCAATTGTGTGTACAAGGCATAAGACATCAGCGTACCAAGACATTTTGGACAATTTCATGCTCCCAACTGTTTGGGGATGGCCCCTTCCTGTTGCAACATGATTGCACACCAGTGCACAAACAAGGTCCATAAAGACATGGATGAGCGGGTTTGGAGTGGAGGAACTTGACTGGCCTGTAATATAGTGTATGTCCCATCTGTCACCATGGCAAAGAGGGTGTAGATCGCAATAGAGCACATATACAGTGACGTCACCACCATTGTAGCCCATTGATCCCTCCTCTAGCTCCATAGCTGAAGGCCGGCACCTCTGTATGGACCAGCGGTTGGAGGAGCCAGAGCATTGCACCTCTAAGATCCATTGATTTCGGCTGCAATGCTTTGCAGGCTCACATACAAAAAAATATATAAATGCACATTTTTTGCTTTTTGCAATATGGGGCCAACCTTTTTTTTTTTTTTTTTTTATTGCAAAAGGTGTTCTCCTTTAAAGCTCTATATAAACTTTGTAAAGGAAACCTGTATTCTCTATGACTCTTATTTGTCAGTCATACACTTTACAGCTCGTGCTCTGCTTTCTGTTTTTATGATGGATAGTAAAACCTGCTGTCCCCGTCATGTCATTTTGATGTTTCATTTTCCTTCCATACGCAGTCACTACAGACATTATTCACCCTCCAGCAGCCTTGGAACACTTTATGAAAGGCGTTTTCTTCCTGGTAAGTGAGCAGAGAAGTTCTTTTTTTTTTTTTTTTCCTTCTTGACATAAGGCATTAAACGATTTTTAAATTCAGGCATGAAGTGTAGGTAATGTTTAGCACCGCTGAACTATATAAACAAAAAAAGGGAGCCAGCTAACAGAACACCCTGAACAACCGAAGAAAGAAAGTGGAGCTGAGGGCAGCAGTGATTTAACTCTTTCACCTCCGGCGGCACGAGGCTGTGTGTAGCCCACCACTAATTTGCCGTCGACTTGCAGCAATCTGGTTTTTCGGTCTGACTGGCCCGGCTTGGCAAAGGAAAAGTCTGAGGTTGCTCGTTGTTGCCTTGCGGTGCAGGAGAAAAAGGTTAAGCCTAAAGTGGTTTCATTCAGTGAAATAGCATCTCTTTTATGCACATCTGTCTCACTGGGCGGTATTTAAAATGCGTAGACTCAGGCAATTATGATTTACTGGCAAGCCACTCAGTCACTGCAGAGCAAGAGCAGAGGGAGGAAAAAAAAAAAAAAAGAAGAAGTCGTATGAAAGTCTTGCAGAGGAGGGAAATCCACACAGGACCAGCCGTCAGGAGCATGGACCGGTCGCTCATTCTCAATCAGGAGGCTCACTTCGCCTTAATGAATCTCTAAAGAAGATATTCAGTATTCTTGGCAATGGTAAGTCATAAGCTTTTTTTTTTTTTTTTTTTTTTTTTTTCAACTAAACTTTTAGTGACTTGTAAAGTGGAAAACTTTGCCAGATGTTTTTGATTTAACAGTAGCGCAGCTTGTCCTGGGTTATTTTTAATTAAGACTAACCAAAGAAAGAGCTCTTTTATGTAAGTGCAGAAACGTAGGCATGGTAGTAGAGATCTAGCATAGGCTAGGGGGATCTGGCTATGACTTAGCATTGCATAACGTGTATTTAGACATTTGGTGGCTTTGTAAAAGAAGATAGTTTGACAATTACGTTAAAGTTTGTTTTGAACCGTTAATAGTACATAGAAACAATGATCGGACTTATAACAAGGAAAGAAATTATGGTCAAAGATCAAGATCGTCATCTTTATTATTGCCATGATCATATTTAACGCTAAGAATTTTCTATTAAAATGACCGCTATAATGTATTTCTAACAAGTGAACTGAATACAGGTTAATAATATATATTAGTGTAATGTCACTCACATTAGGAAAACACCGGAAGTCTCATTCATCAGCTTTTCTGAAGTTACAACTTTCTGTGTTGCTCATGATTAATGTAGAATACCATAACAATCTATGCTTTTTTATTTTTAAATAGTTGTAATATCATTAGATGTGACCAGGGCTGGATTAAAGCGTAGGTTACCCCAAATATTTTTTCTATGTGTGTTCACATATGAAAAATGCTTTCTTTATTTTCCTTGCATGTTATTGGGTATTCTTTGCAGAGTGAAGCTTTACCTCATTTACTAAGCTCTAGAGCAGTGATGCTGGACCTTGTCACCCCAGATGTTTTGGAACTACATTTCCCATGATGCTCATGCACTCTGCAATGTAGGTGAGCATCATGGGAAATGTAGTTCCAAAACATCTGGGGGGCCAAGGTCCGCCATCACTGCTCTAGAGCAACCGCACTTGCAAAGTGCACAGTCTATCTGCTTTTAGTAAATCCACCCCCTTGTGTGTAAACAGCAGCAGCTGTCACACTCTATACCAGGGGTCTCAAACTGGTGGCCCTCCAACTGTTGCAAAACTTCAAGTCCCATGAGGCATTGCACGGCTGACAGTTACAAGCATGACTCCCACAGGCAGAGGCATGATGGGACTTGTAGCTTCCGAGCAGCTGGAGGGCCACCAGTTTGAGACCTCTGCTCTATACACTCTCTCCTGGTCGTGCAGGCACACTGCAGCCCCATAAAGGTTTATGGGGCCTTATTGCACCTGTGTGCCAGGAGAGAGAGGACTTGGGGTGCAGCATGTGATAATACAATCTATGACAGGGGTAGGCAACCTCGGCACTCCAGCTGTGGTGAAACTACAAATCCCATCATACTTTTGCCTCTAGGAGTCATTCCTGTGATTGTCAGGGTCTTGCAATGTCTCATGGGACTTGTAGTTTCACTACAGCTGGAGGGCCGAGGTTGCCTACCCCTGATCTATGCTGTAGTAGTTGGATTTCACTAAGTACAGGCATACCCCACTTTTAAGTACACAATGGGGTTTATTTACTGTTGGAAAGTGCAAAATCAGGCTCACTTCTGCATAGAAACCAATGAGTTTCCAGGTTTTATTACCAAAGCTTAATTGAACAATCTGGGGTTAGAAGCTCATTGGTTTCTATGCAGAAGTGAGCCTGATTTTGCACTTTCCAACTTTAGTAAATAAACCCCCATTGTGTGCTTAAAAGTGGGGTATGCCTGTATACATCTGTGGAGGATGGGATCAGTTAACTCGGGACAAAGAGGCAAAGAGTATTATTGCATTTTGTTTTAAAGTGCACTTATGCTTTAGCGCTGGGGTCTCCAAATGTTCAAAACAAAGGACCTTATTTTCTGTCCTTCAGAATTTAGTGGGGACTGGATAGTGGGAGTAGAAAATGCCCCAGCGTCAGTGGGAGTAAACAATGCCTCTGGCTTGTTTGGTAATGAGAGTAAGAAAATTACATGCCTGCACTACGTGAGTGTAGTCAGCAGGAGGAGGAATAGTGCCAATTGTTGTCATCAGTGGGAGGAAGAGTGCCCCATCTTTGGTGTCAGTGTAAGAAATAGTGCCCCATAATTGGTGTTAATAGGAGGAATAGTGCCCCATTCCAGGTGTCGGTGGGAGGTATACTCCTCTATTGTTGATGTCGGTGGAGAAGTGCCCAACCAGTGGAATAAATATTGCCCTATTGGTGTCAGTCAAAGAAATAGTGTCCCATCGTTGGTGTTAGCAGAAGAAAAGTGCCCCATTGTTGGTGTCATTGGAAGAAATAGTGCCTCACTGCTGGTGTCAGTGGAAGAAAAAGCTCCCCGTCATTGTTTCAGTGGAAGAAATAGTGTCCCATTGTTCGTGTTAGTGGAAGAAATCATCGGTGTCAGTAGGAGGAATAGTTCCTCATATCAATGGAAAGAATAGTGCCCTAAAGGCATGATAAAGGCAAGCAAAGGGCAGCATCCAGCCCGTGGGCACCAGTTTAGAGACCAATACTTTGGATGCATGATAGCTAGGAGAACAATTTCAGTGGTGCCCCCTTCCTTAGTGCCCTAAGCATGTGCTTATTTTGCTTAAAGTGGTTGTGAACCGTCACATATGCCCAGTGAAGTGACTGGCCTCAGGTGATACACAGAGATTAATCAAATCCTCCTACATAAGTTGTACCTGTCTCTCTCCAGCAATTTCTTCTCTACATCCGTTTAAAGTGGTGAATTTATATAGCTTGTCTGAGAGTTAAAAAAAAAAAAGGGGGCCAAAAAGTTGAAATTACACTCTGCAGAGCTCAATGAGGAGAGCTCTGAGAGCTGATTGGAGAGAAGAGACACCCCCCCCCCTTCGCACAGCACAGAGGAACAGAGCTGAGGCTGTCGATCTGCTGGAGCTCCCTACCCTGTCACCACTTTTCTCTTGGTGTCAGGAAAAGTTGTTAGAAGTGACTCATGCTGATAGCAGAGAAGAAGCCAGCAGACATTACACTTAGTACTCTTAATTGAGACACTTACACACTGTAGCTTGGTTCATATTTAATACCTGAGGTTTGCAACCACTTTAATGGTTGATCCAGCCCTGTTTATGACCAGTACAGGGGTCTGACATGTATTTGAATAAAGCATAGAAAATGATGATGACAATTGTGTCACATGACTTGTTCTGAAATTGTCTCTCATGGAATTCTGAAATGTTATTGGCAATGGAGTTTATCTGGAAGTAAGGACCAAAGGCAAGGGAACTGTCTTTGTTTTAAATCAGTCGGGGTGGCACAGTGGTGTAGTGGATAGCACTTTCGCCTGGCAGTAAGAAGGGTCGCTGGTTCAAATCCCAACCACGACACTACCTGCCTGGAGTTTGCATGTTCTCCCTGTGCCTGCATGGGTTTCCTCCGGGTACTCCGGTTTCCTCCCACACTCCAAAGACATGCTGGGTGGTTAATTGGATCCTGTCTAAATTGTCCCTAGTATGTATCAATGTGAGTTAGGGACCTTAGATTGTAAGCTCCTTGAGGGTAGGGACTGATGTGAATGTACAATGTATATGTAAATTGACAGTGCTATATAAGTAACTGAAAAAAATAAAAATAAAGTGTTATGGAATGGAAGGCATTATTTATCAATGAGACAGAAAAACAAAATGATCTGATTTAACCATCCAAATGAATCATATAAACATTTTTTGGGAGTAAATATAGAGGACTTTTTTGGCACCCAAGAAAGACACAAGAAAGATAGTTATGGTATAAAAGATTTTTTTACAAACTTTATTACAAAAACCACAAAAATAATAAAAAATTATGCAATGGCTGATCATGAAATGTTGGGTCAGAAATGGATGGTCCTTCTCTAACCCAACATTACATGATCAACCATTGCAAAACTTCAATCAAATTTTATGGTTTCTGTAATAAAGTTCGTAAAAAAATCTTTTTTTTTTTTTTTTTGAAAATATCCATCAATCGTATGAGTTCCATTCAAAATCCAATTAACAGCATTACTCCTATCTTAAATACATCTACAGAAAAAACAAAAACTATTTTTTTGAGATAGTCCCCATTCTCTCTTCCGATAGACCTGCTTCTCTTGTATGCCCTGACAACATACTTTACTAAGAAGAAAAACCTCTACATATCTGAAGAGGCAAAAGAAAAAAGTAAGACGCCCCATCAGGGAAAGATTTCCTAATAAAAAAAAAAAAAGAGAAAAAAGATGGAAAGAGGGAAGAGAAAAAGAAGTAAAAAAAAAAAAAAATCTTTTTACCTTATTTTTCTTGTGTCTTTCCTGGGTGCCTTAAAAAAGCCCTCTCTCTTTACTCAACAAAAAAAAAAGTTTGCATCATTTATCAAGTCCATCATTTTCTAGTGCAAGACTGAAAGTGAAACAAAAAATGTAGCTTTATAGCAAAGCAGTTCTAACTCTAGATATTTTAATAAATAAAGTATGTTGCATATCCCATCCTAGAGATCCCCTTTTTTCATTCATGACTGAAAAAACATAGGAGCTTTTAATTGGCCATGAAACATCCATATTTCCTCAGCCATCCTCATAGACTACAGTGTTAATGCAGCTAATTTGGAGCTTTGTGCTATGACTACACCACCATATGACACGCATGGCACATTGGGCCTTATGTATAAAAGGTTCTAACCAGTGGCGACCGGTTGTAATATTTTTTTTTGAGGGGGGGTGGCAAACAGTAACACCCCCCTCCCTGGTCTGATGGGTCTGGTGCACTTACCCCATCTATGGTGGGCAGCACTTCTCCCGGGCTTCACCGGTGGCTTCCCTTGCTCGGCAGCTGTAATGGCTTTCCCTTCCCCTGCTCTCCATGCTCATTGCTGTGGCTTCCGCTTCCTCCCTTCTCCTCGGTGGCCAATCGGGACTCTTCTCTTTTTGGCCGATCAGAAAATGGATCTCAGACCTGCTTTTGATTGGCCAGATTGAGGATCGGTGTTTCAATAGAGAATATTTATTGTGCTTAAAAAAAACACTCCCGCCACTGAAAGGGGCAGGACGCATGAAAAGGGGGTGGTGGTGTCCTGTCAGAATAGGGGCAGTGGATAGAGCATGGGGGTGGCAGCCGTGGATAGAGGGGGCGGCGCTCCGGCGCCCCTAATGGATGGGCCGCCACTGGTTCTAACGGAAAATGTGTTAATTGAAAAAAAAATCAACTTTCAGCTTCCAAATGCACATCCGAAAGCCAGAGATTCTAATGAATCAAATGAACCTTTTTCTTTCTAAAGAAAAATTAAAAAATGATATATTTTCTAAATTGTATATGCATGCTTTTTAACTCTGATCCTTCAAAATTCTAATGCAATAGCTGAAAAAATGAAGGTTCATTTCCTGCTAAGCTTCTGCCTAGGAATATAGAGGAGGTTTTCATCTTACCTTATAGCAACTGATAAAGTAGTGGATTAAACTTTTGTACTGTATTTTCTCCATATATATTTCTGCCATATACTGGTTAGGAACAGTTCTTGATAGTGTTGCACCGATATCGGTATCGGTGCTGATACTAAGCATTTGCACGAGTATCGGTACGCATGCAAATGCTCCGATACTTGAACCCGATACTTTCCGGCTCGATTCTTTCAGTTGACAGTAGGATTCCCCCACTGACAGATGAAGTGTAAAAAAAAAAAAAAAAGCTGAAAGATAAAAAGAAATATTGTTTCTTTTTGTATCTTACTGTTTTTCTTCATCTACAGATCAAAGAGATGAACTTCCATCAGCAGATAAAGTCAGTTAAAAGCAACCTGTCAAGTAAAAAGTTTTGTATTAACTGTTTCTCTGTTTAACCCCTCAATCCTTAATTTACTCTAATCGGCGTTAATTAACTCCTTATTCTCCATTTAATTAGTATTTTCCTGCTGATTTTTTTATTGTTCACTTCTATTTTATAAACCATCAATGATTAAAACTTTTTTTGTTTGCTTTGTTCGTTTTTTTTTACACTTTAACATATATTTACACTTTTCACATTGAAAAATGCGCAAAATTAAAAAAAAAAAAAATTTCATTTTTAAAAAACTTTCCAATGATTTGTACCATTGCTGACAGCTGAAGTAAAAACAAAACAGTTGCAGTAGGTATCGGTAATTGGTATCGGCGAGTGCTTAACCACTTATGGACTGCCCGCCGTCGTTATACATCAGTATTTTGAAGAGGGATATCGTTGTAATGGCAGCGGCTAGCTATCATAACCCCGGTATCCCCTTCTTCAGCGGGCATTCTGCTTTCGGATAAAAGTGGTCTCTGTGGCAGATTCGTCGTGAGAAAGGGGCCCCTCCCGCCGCGCTCTGGTGCCCTCCACCGCTTACCGGAGCCGCTTCCTCCTGTTAGGTATGGAGACGAGTGAGGGGAAGATGGCCCCCACCCCTCTCCATACCATTGCAGGGCGGAAGCGACGTCAAAACGTCACTTCCACCCATAGCTCTTAAAAAGACATTTTTTTTTTATTGATTGCATTTTAGTCTAAATATGTGATCTCAGGTCTTTTTGACCCCAGATCTCATATTTAAGAGGTCCTGTCATGCTTTTTTTCTATTATGTTATGTTACATTCCTTGTAATAGGAATAAAAGTGACACATTTTTTTTTTAAAAGAACAGTGTAAAAATAAAAAATAAAAGGTAAAATAAATAAGAAAAAAACTAAAAATTTTAAATGCGCCTTGTCCTGCCAAGTTTACGCGTAGAAGCGAACGCATACGTGAGCAGCGCCCGCATATGAAAATGGTGTTTAAACCACACATGTGAGGTATCGCCACGATCATTAGAGTGAGAGCAATAATTCTAGCCGTAGACCTCCTCTGTAACTCAAAACATGCAACCTGTAGAATTTTTTAAACATCTCCTATGGAGATTTTTAAGGGTAAAAGTTTGTCGCCATTCCACAAGTGGGCGCAATTTTAAAGCGTGACAAGTTGGGTATTTATTTACTCAGCGTAACATTATCTTCAATAATATAAAAAAATTGGGCTAACTTTACTGCTGTCTTAATTTTTAATTTAAAAAAAATTATTTTTTCCAAAAAAAGTGTGCTTGTAAGATCGCTGCGCAAATACGGTTACATAGTTACATAGTTAGTCAGGTTGAAAAAAGACACCAGTCCATCTAGTTCAACCATAAAAAAAAAAAATCATACAATCCCATATACCCAATCCTATACCCACAGTTGAGTTTAGGAAAGTATCCAGGCCTTTCTTAAAGCAATCTACTGAGCTGGCCAGAACCACCTCTGGAGGGAGTCTATTCCACATTTTCACAGCTCTTACTGTGAAGAAACCTTTCCGTATTTAGAGATGAAATCTCTTTTCCTCTAGACGTAAAGAGTGCCTCCTTGTCCTCTGTGTTGACCGTAAAGTGAATAACTCAACACCAAGTTCACTATATGGACCCCTTATATATTTATACATGATGATCATATTCCCCCTTAATCTCCTCTTTTCAAGAGTGAATAAATTCAGTTCCTCTAATCTTTTCTCATAGCTGAGCTCCTCCATGCCTCTTATCAGTTTGGTTGCCCTTCTCTGCTCTTTCTCCACGGTGTGACAGAAAGTATTGCAACGACCACCATTTTATTCTCCAGGGTGTTAGAAAAAAAAATATAATGTTTGGGGGTTCTAAGTAATTTTCTAGCAAAAAAAAAAAATGTTTTTAACTTGTAAACACCAAATCTCAGAAAGAGGCTTGGTCCTTAAGTGATTAAAAAAATATCGGTACTCGTAAAAAAAATCAGTGCATCCCTAGTTCTTTAATATATATTTTTAAATTTAAATTATTGTTTTCTAAAGCTTTATTCCAGGCAAACAGCTAAATACAACATTGAAATACATAGATGGAAGCTATTTTACCTGACCAAGAATTTGTATTTCTACCCACACAGTTCTAAAATGTATACACCTCTGCAAGAAGGCATAGCCAGCCTGGTGTTCTGACATTCCTCTGCTGCAGTTTAGGATTACATCTTAGTCACTTCTCTGCCACCACCCTGTGATTGGATATTAAGCAGCAGAAACAGGCTAATGAAGTGACCTCTCTACTCTCCCCCTGCTCTTTGGCATGCTACTTGTTGGCACATATGCATTCAGGATAACCAATTGCCTCCTGGTGCTGCAGTTTACGTTTATTATAATAAAACCAAAACTTAGACATTGATGGCCCTGTACAGTGTACACAGGCTTTTTTGTATGTATTATTCTGGGGTATTTAGCCAATTTATGGATTTATAGGGAGGTCAAAAATGTAGTATACACTAGGCTGATACTCCTAGGCTTTGCAAGCAATATGAGACAAAATTTATTTGCAACCAGTATAGTTAGTACACGTCGGCTATCTTTCGTGTTTACTATCTGTCGGACATAGGTTGGGGATTGTTTCAATTATTTTTAATGGAATAGAATAAATTGGAAACTTTATATCCTAGTGGGTGAGATGTGCTATGGTTTAGGCGCATCACCTATGCAAATTATATTATTATATTATTTTATAGCATCTTACATGGTAATACTCATTAAGGCTCCATTCACACTAGCGCGTTTTTTGCTGCATTTTGCATTTTGCAGAAATGCACGGGAATTTTTTAACATGGGTTCCTATGGAACATGTTCACATCAATGCCTTTTTGTTTCTCTGCATTTTTGGAAAGGGTCAGGGACTTTTTTTCATGCAAAATGCAGCGTTTTGCATGTAATAGAATTCAATGGACAAGCATCAAAAACGCAAGTGCACCGTTTTTGCAGTGTTTTTGATGCGTTTTTGGTGCGTTTTTGATGCGTTTTTGCGGGTTTTTTTTTTAATTGCAAAACGCAAATCGCTGCAAAAACGCCGCAAAAACGCTGCTAAAAAACGTGGCAAGCATGAAAAAAAGACCTCCAAAAACGCTCAAAAGCAACATGCATAGGTGTGAATCGAGCCTAAGGCTGGATTCACATCAATGCAGTTTTAGTGCTTTTTGCATTTTGCAGATTTACACTACAGTCCATTTAACATGGTTTCCTATGGAACACGTTCTGTAGTGCAAATCTGCAAAATGCAAAAAGCACTAAAAATGCATAGGTGTGAATACAGCCTAACATGGTAATACTCATTCAGGCCTGATTCACACCTATGCAGTTTGCATATTGCAGGTGCATTTTGCGTTTTCCAATAAATGCTTTTCATCCACTGAAGTCTATGGAACCAAAAACCAGAAAAAAGTCCCTGGCCCTTTCCATAAAATGCACAGATGTGAATTACATCCATAGGAAACCATGTTAAATGGACTGTAGTGTGTTTCTTCAAAACTGAAAACGCGCTACAAAATGCATAGTTGGAAACCAGGCCTCATGGTGAACTTGTTAATAGTAAGGCTGGATTCACACCTATGCATTTTTAGTGCTTTTTGCATTTTGCAGATTTGCACTACAGTCCATTCACCATGGTTTCCTATGGAACACGTTCTGTAGTGCAAATCTGCAAAATGCAAAAAGCACTAAAAATGCATAGGTGTGAATCCAGCCTTATGCCCTGTACACGGTCGGACATTGATCGGACATTCCAACAACAAAATCCATGGATTTTTTCCGCCGGATGTTGGCTCAAACTTGTCTTGCATACACACGGTGGCACAAAGTTGTCAGAAAATCCAATCGTTCTGAACGGGGTGACGTAAAACATGTATGCCGGGACTATAAACGGGGCAGTAGCCAATAGCTTTTGTTTCTTAATTTATTCTGAGCATGCGTGGCACATTGTGCGTCGGATTTGTGTATACACGATCGGCTTTTGTTGTCGGAAAATTTTATATCCTGCTCTCAAACTTTGTGTGTCGAAAATTCAGAAAAAGTCCGATGGAGCCCACACACGATCGGAATTTCCGACAACACTATCCGATCGCACTTTTTCCGTTGGAAAATCCAACCGTGTGTACAGGGCATTAAAATGGGGTTTACTTTTACTTTCGGAGATTTCCTCCCATTTTGCTTACTGTAAGGCGCACTACCAAGGTTAAAGTAGAATTATAGGCAAAATGTTTTTCCATTTTGGATAGCATAAGGGAGGGCTTTAAAAAAAACTACGACAGGTTTTTTTTTTTTTAACCATCTGTGTACCATAGGGGAGATTTCTCTTCACTTCCTGTCCCATAGCCAAACCAGGAAGTGAGAAGAAATCCCTACAAATGAAGGGAATCCCTTGGGGCCCCAGGTCACCATTGGAAGATTTCCTCTCTATTACTTTTTTTGGGACAACCCAAAATTTGGGATTTTCTTTTACTATCACTGTCAAAGATAATGGTGAACAAGACAACTAGAGAGGGGAATTTCCCTAATGGGGACACAGACAGCAACACAAACTGACAGGTGTTCTAATCCCTCTCCACTCCATCCAAAACTAGTTTTCCTAAGTTATACTTTAAACTTGTGCAATATTGCACAAAGTTGGGGTCCTCAGCCATGTGTCAGTTTATAGACCAAATTCAGAATACCATTGAATATGTAAAGAAGGCAGACTCCATCATGATAGACATCAATGTCTGCAATGCAATCCTGACATTTTTCTGTATACTCATACCCAAATATTTTACAGGATGCATTTAGATAGAGTGCAGTAACCTTAATGACAGGCCTTGTACAAAATGTGCTAAAAAAAAAAGAGAAGTTCTTTGCAGCGAATAAGGCAGCTGAAGACAAGAGAGAATAGTACCTAGCAGAAGCAGATCAAGGCTTTTTCTGGGGGTTTTTTCACCTTCCTCTGGATCAACTGTGGGTATAGGATTGGGTATATGGGATTGTATGATAGTTTTTATTTATTTATTTATTTATTTTTATGGTTGAACTGGATGGACTTGTGTCTTTTTTCAACCTGATTAGCTATGTAGCTATGTATCTTTTGCTTTTACAGTTTTATGAATACATCCATTCCTGTGCTGCAAATCAGGTCCAAAGTTCCATTGTTTCTCCTAGGTAGCTATGAGATACTTTCCATGGAGCTGCTCCATGGACCACTTACTGTATGGCTGGAGTGACCACTTTGCAAGAATATTCACCCACCTTTTGGCACATTTATGTAATTTGAGTTTAGGACAATCCACCTGTGTTATAATTGTGCTTTAACCTTATTTTTAAAAGAGGCAGAGATAATTCCATACATACTGTTCTGTGAAATATGGAACCCACAAAAAATTTCCAAGGGGTGTGTTCCAAAAATAGCAATAATACTTGTTATTATGTTCTCCACTTGGTTACTCAGGGAGCGGGAGCTTTGCTGAATGCAGGGCTGTACCTCTATCTAAGCAAAGGGTTGGATGGTGGCTTCCTCGTGCAGAGAAGTGCCCAAGGGAGAGGATTATGTACTGGTGCTGGGGCTCAATTAAACAAATAACTATAAGACAAATGTAGCTTTTTTCTGCACATCAATGGGCTTGATTTCTACAAATATAAAGCATGTGTACTTCATAAAGGAATTTTCACTTAAAAAAGGAAATTTTCACATTGCTTAGTGAATATGATGACAATACACTATGCAAAAAATACCCAATCATGTTAAAGAAAAAAAAAAAAGGAATTTTGCTTTTTTGAGGATTGAAGTCATCACAGCTTCCCCACATTCAAGTGAAAATCCTCTTGCATAGTGAACATGCTTGTAGGCAGGTGCAGTCTATTTTCTCTACTGCAGGTGGCACTCAACCGCAGCAGCAGTGATGGTGGAGGAGGAAATTGAGAGGAACCTAGTTTCTATGATCTCCTCGGTCACAAAGAGGCAGCATCCAATTGGATGCTGGTGTCCCATATGGCTTTGGCAGCCATCTTTGGTCAGGAAGAGTCTATGCAAGACCCTGGCTCCTGGGTTTGGCGCGTATTTCCCATGTGGCTAGAGTAGGGACAGGCCACCCCTCGCCATACTTCCTGGAAGCCTCCCCACTTGATATGGACCAGCCCCAGCCAGGCCACACTTTACCCCCCCCCCCCCCGTTATAGATGCATCTGACACATACTGCTACTGCTCATCACTGTATATTCTGAGAGTGTTCCCGGTCGGGTTGTCTTCCCGTCAGGATTATTGTTCATTACTGAATTTCAGTTTCAATACAGTTCTGTTTTCTGCAACTGGAATCTGATTATTTACTGTTGCTGCACCATGCTGTACCTACCCACATGCTCTTCTCAAGTATCTGCCTACCTTATTGATCAACTTCTCTGTGGGTTACAGAACACCTCCCTCATATGTTATAGGGATGAGATGGGGGGAGGTATTCTGTAGTCCTGTTTTAGGTGACAATCCTGCTCCTCCATAGCTACAGTACATTAAATGGGTGTTGCCACATAGGATCACCAGGTGATAGGAAGAAGGTCAAGAGCATGAAAAAAAGAAAACCAATGCAGCCAACACATCTAAGCATTGGTCAGCTGCAATTCATAACAAAAAAATTGTTTTTGGGTTTAGACGCCCTTTAAAACTGCACAAAAATAAGATTTTTTTCTAAATTTCAATAGACTAAATATTAACTAATGGAAAAATGTAAATTTTTAGTCCTGATTACTGGCTATATTACTCCAACAAAGTTTTACCCATCAACCAATTCCAAGCATTAGTTTTTGCTATTTTAAACATTTTCTGTTTATAGAATAGTCTTTCAGCCAGCCTACTGTAAAATGATACTTTTATTCCTTCAGCCATCCTGTTATACTTTTTAAGGAGCCAATATTGTTTGCATAATCCAAATAAACTGAAGAACAATAGCTTATGAATTAATTCTTGGATGTCTTACATAGAATTTGCTGGTACAGTCAGCCCCATAATAATTGCCTAGCCGTCCAGATTCAGGATGTTGCCACTATTCCCCACTGTTCTGGAGGGGAGGAGGTTGTTTGATGGAATGGATTTTTTGGTTTTCTTTTAACATTAGGTTTCTTGTTTACGCCAAATAGGAGCTGCATAGATCATCCAGGCAATCCTTTGGGACAATAAAACACAGATTAAAAGAGAATTCTTTCCAAAGCAGAAAAAACTTTGGATACGATTTTCTGAAGAAATAATGAACCCTGAAAGACAACTTTCCTAGAAGTCATCTTTTCAGAATTTCTTCTAAGAAATTCCATAGTGCCTGCATGTGCTTGCCGCTTCCTATCCTCTACAATGTAGTTCTGGTGTCATAGTACTATAGAATGTTGATCCATTGAAGGTACTCTGTGCCTTCAGGACAGACATGTGCAGAATGTCCCCTTAATTTTCTTAATGGTTACTATACTTTAGTGTACATATGGCAAACACAATGCCCGCAGGCTGAATCTGGCCCTCACTTTGCAGCCTGAACATGGCTCTCACCTTTTTCTCCTGCTCCCCGCTGTCACTTGTAAAAACAGAAGCCTTCTTTGCTTTACAAGAGACAACTGTGCTCTCAGCAGCTTTCGTAACTAACGGATCCCCCACTCATGGCGAGGCACGGCAGGGACGGATCTCCATGTTCTCCCTGCACAGTGATGCAGAGCTGACTACACAGGGAGGTATTAGAGCCGGGCAATATAGGAGATACAGATGTGGGTAAGATTTGGGGGGAGGGGAGGGGGAGTTAGGGTTTTACACTGTGCATAGCACTACCCTAAACCCTGCACTCTGTACACAGCACACTCCTGAACTCTGCACTCTGTACATAGGGCGCCACTGAACCCTGCACTCTAAGTAGTGTAATCCTGAACCCTGCACTCTGTACACAGCACACTCCTGAACTCTGCACTCTGTAGATAGGGCGCCACTGAACCCTGCACTTTGTAAGTAGTGTAATCCTGAACTCTGCACTCTGTGTTTAATGCACTCCTGAACCCTGCACTCTGTACATAGGGTGCCTCAGATACAACTGGCCCTTTAAAGGGCGAACACACTGCTGTGTGGCCCACAATTAAATTGAGTTAGACATCCCCGCTTTTAGTGTATACAAGGTTTATATTTTTATGATAGAGACAGGGATATGCTGTACATTTGAACACCTTCATTTGTCAGTTGTTCTGTGATATCGGATAGTTTCATTTGACTGGAAGCTCTTATAATTGGGATTTTTGCCCCCCCCCCCATTTTTCTTACCGTGCATGGGACATATTGTTATTTATTATTATACAGGATTTAGGATTTATATAGCGCCAACAGTTTGCGCTACACTTTACAATGTTAGGGCAGACAGTACAATTACAATACAATTCAATGCAGGAGGAATCAGGGGACCCTGCTCATTAGAGCTTACAATCTAGGAGGGAGGGTCAAGTGATATAAAAGGGTAATAACTGTGAGGGATGAGCTAATGAAGAAAATAAAAGTACAGTTGTTAGGTGGTGGTAGGATAGGCTTCTCTGAAGAGAAAAGTTTTCAGGGATTGCCTAAAAGTGGATAGATTTGGAGATAGTTTGACAGATTAGGGTAGGGAATTCCTGAGGATGGGAGAGGCTCGGGAGAAGTACTGGAGGCGAGTATGGGAGGAGGTGATGAGGATGCTAGAGAGCAGGAGGAACGAAGAGGACAATTAGGTTGGTATTTTGAGACTAGGCTAGTGATGTAGCTGGGGGCAGAGTTGTGGATGGCTTTGTAAGTTATTGTTAGTATTTTGAATTTAATTTGTTGGATGAGTGGCAGCCAATGGAGGGATTTGCAGAGAGGGGTAGCAGACGCTGAGCGGTTTGTAAGGTGGATGAATCTGGCAGCAGCATTCATGATGGACTGAAGGGGGGATAGTCTATTTAAAGGTAAGCCAGTGAGGAGGGAGTAGTCAAGGTGAGAGATAACCAGGGAGTGAATCAGGAGCTTTGTGGTTTCATTGGTTAGAAAGGGACGTAGTTTGGAGATGTTGCGTTGGTTGAGGCAGCAAGCTTTGGACAGTGATTGGGATGTGGGGCCAAAAGGAGAGTTCAGAGTCCAGGATAATACCTAGTACCCATATATATATTGGGACATATATTAATTGGCTTAATGTTTTACCATGACATTAGTACTGGTATATTACAGTAATGGGGGCTACACAAGTGGTAATGAATAGGTGAAATGGAAGGGTGCTATTTGCCCAAAATTAGCTAGGGCACCCTATTCAGTAAAGTTCATTGAATTCAATAAATCCAGTGGTGAGAATCCTACAAGTGGGTACTGCTGTGTTCTGTGAGGGTAGATATTCCTTTCACCAAGTGTTACACCACGTGCGGGGAACCCCCAATGAAACCGCACTCACCAGAAATCCAACCAATATTCACCTTGAGTAATACCCTGTTTCCCCGAAAATAAGACCTAGCGTGATTGTTGGTGATGGCTGCAATATAAGCCCTACCCCCCAAGTAAGCCCTACCCTGTTTCCCCGAAAATAAGCCCTACCCTGAAAATAAGACCTACAAGGACTTTAACTAGGGCTTATTTGGGGGGTAGGGCTTATATTGCAGCCATCACCGACAATCACGCTAGGTCTTATTTTCGGGGAAACAGGGTAGTAGCAGGTCTACACCACTTTCCAAATGACCACCAGATGTCAGTCTTACCCTTGGTAGCTCCAATGAGATATGTGGGAGAAATGCAATGTCCACATAGTGTGATATTGCTAAAAACACTTTATTAAAACATCCAAATATCTCCCTTAAGTAACATGCGTACCAAAGAATTATTAAAAAGAGCAAAATAGAAAAGTGCACTGTGCCTGTTGTGTCCTCTAATCGGAAAAGATGTCAGGAGCGTTCGCTGTGTGCGACTACTGCCACACGCTTCCTGATTCCTCTCTGGCCGTTGGAGCACATGCGTCACTTCCGGTGCGTCACGTCCCTGACGTTTCCTCACTTCCTGGACTTCTTCTGAGGGCGTGCGCACGCCCTAGGCACGGTCGCGGAGCGGCAGAGGAGGAGGGAGTTAAATCCTCCTCCACTTTGAATGCTGGGGCCTCGGATACCCTCTGCTTTAGGGTGGCGACATGACGTCACTGGTTGCTAAACACCAGGCGGTGTGGCCCTAGCATCTAGTGGGCAGTAGAGCCAGCCATGGAGCCAGCTATGGGTCTCGGCCGCCTCTGCGGTGGCCTTTTTTTGAACATGACATCGGCGGCCCGGTCCTCCCTTGTACTCTGCAGTCATTGGCGAGAGGACTCCTCTCTAGTGTCCCTTCTGCCTGGGGGGTCTGTAAAATGCCGCCCAAGACAAACGCCTTGTTTGCCTCACAGCACATACGCCCCTGGTCATACCTCTTTACAACTTTGAATTGCTTCAAACAAACATTAGAGATTAAAAGAGAAAATATGTAATACTAAAGGTAGAATACAATTCAATGATATAGAACTCATTCACAGAGAATTCCCACATACATGACAACATGACAAGAATGAGACAATCAGTTTATATAACAGGACAAGTGATGACACAGATCAATAAATTTTTATGAGTTAACATTTATAGAGGCAACGGAACTGTAAATGATATTATTAGTCATTCTGTAAGTACCTAGCATTATTCAGACTAATAAATTGAATCCAACGTGGCAGCTCCTTCAGCTAGAAGCTGATTGGTTTCTATGCAGAGCTGCACCAGATTCTGCACTCTCCAGTTTTAGGAAATCAACCCCAATGAACACAGTAGCCTTTATTCATTTATTTTTTATTGTATTTTATTCAACTTTTTATTTTTGCCGTCAACACATGCTATATTTTGCCTGACTAGAACTTAAAGCATTAAACCACACAAAAAAAGTTATATATTGTAACTTACCAATTCTTAAATGTGGTGGCTGCATTTGTTTTCATTTTTTCCTTTATTTTCACCTGGTGATCTGGCCAGTAACTTATTTTTCAACTTCCATTAACAGACCAAACTGTCAAAAGTAGCAGTTAGAGGGTTGAGGCAAACCATTTAACACTGACAGGGGTGCTTACAATGATCAATTTTAATTAGTTTATGTAAAACCTTAATCCCAAAAGGAAAAATAAACATTGCTATAACTGCTCAAAACTTGTTAGTTGGAGTTCAATTTTAATTTGTTAGTTAAGTCCATCAAAATCTGCTAGTCCATCTAACACCACCCTCCTCCCCAGAGAGACAGTGCTGCTGTCCAAGGTGTCGCTGTTGCTCCTTCATACAAAATGGAGACACTCTAATACAGGAGGTTTGTTACTTGCCGGATCACCAGGTGAACATAAAGGAAATAAAGCCTAATGCCGCGTACACATGAGCAGACTTTACGGCAGACATTGTCCGGCGTACTTTTCGACTGACTTTCTGAATGAACGGACTTGCCTACACACAATCAACCAAAGTCTGACGGATTCGTACGTGATGACGTACGACCGGACTAAAACAAGGAAGTTCATAGCCAGTAGCCAATAGCTGCCCTAGCGTCGTTTTTTTTCCATCAGACTAGCATACAGACGAGCGGACTTTTCGAACGGACTCGAGTCCGTTGAACAGATTTGAAACATGTTTCAAATCTAAGTCCGTCAAACTTTTGAGAAAACAAAGTCCGCCGGACCAAGTATGCCGTAAAGTCCGATCGTGTGTACGCCGCATAAAAAAAAGAAAACTTATGCAGCCATCAAAATTTAAGAATTGGAAAGCTGCAAAATATTACATTTTTGTTTTTGGTTTTAATAATGATCTAAAGGGCTACATATCAGAATCATAGGTAGAAGAGGGAATCTTCAAAGGGTCTCCCTGGTGCCAGGCATCTTTCTAGCTGGCAATGTCTTAAACTAAGTGTAAGTCTACCCCCTTAGGAGCCGCTGGATTTTGGATCCCCCTTTGTCTGCTCAGCCAGGCAACAAGCATTTTCAACAGGCACACAGTAGTCAGAAAACCAGTTCAAAAGCTTTTGTTTTGGTTGTTTATTAAGGGAAACAACGTGGGTAGGGTTAGGGTGGTATGGGATGCCCAAAACTGAGTTAAAGTAAGATTTTGAAGACAAACTGCATCTGACTCTGACTTCTTCTGCAAATAACTCCAGACTGTGTTCCTATGGGAAACTTCACTGACTACTAGCAAAACAACTCCAGCACTGATCCCAGCCAGGGGCGGACTGGCCATTGAGCCACTCGGGCACTGCCCGAGGGCCCTGGGCCACTAGGGGGCCCCATCAGGGTTGCCAGCTTCAGTAAAACCAGGGACAGTATGTATAAATCTGTGGGTTTTTTTTACATCTGTCTGTGTATACTGTGTGTACATGTATGTGTATACTGTGTGATTGTATACTGTGTGTGTGTATACTGTGTGGCCCCATAATCTCTGATTTCCTGGGGGCCCCATAATCTCCTATTGCCCGGGGGCCCCATGAGTTATCAGTCCGCCCCTGATCCCAGCACTCAGATTTGAATTTGAAGGTCTTCCCAAGCAGGGGTGTAGGTTGACTGTAGCTGCCCCTCCTAGATGACTAGCTGGGCATTGCACTTGTCTGCCTATAGGCAGACTATAGGCTTTGGGGGTGAATAAATAGAGGTTACTCACTCAGTCCCTTAAAGTCCTGCAGCAAAAATGGTAACTTCTGGTCAGGCCTCCAGCTGATCATGTCCCATTTGCTTCCAGGGTGTCTCAGCCAAGCTTGAGTTCCTCTCAGCCTCCTCCCTCTCTCTGGCACCTTTTGCCTTCAGCGCCCACCCCCCTTCTCCCCCTCCCCCCAGCACAGAGGTCCCCTCCAGGTCTCTGGGTCCAGGACTCTCTCTTCATGGCCAGGCTCCTGACTGTTTAAGGGCAATCTCCCCACCTTCTGGGCTGTCCTCACCCAGGCCTTGATCCCTGTCCCTCCACCCTTTAAGTTCTAGAACCTTCAGGAAGGTTCCAGAAGCCAGGGGGAGGTGAAAGAGACTCAGTCCTTAGAACCTGCCAGCTAACTAACAACAAATTAACCCCACCCCTGCTGGCTACAGTGGAGCCTAACTACATTTCCCTACACTATGCACACAGATTGTGCTACATAAGTAACAGAGCAGTAGCATTACATGTGCATCCTGAGCCTGTGCCATATCTATGGGGAACTCATGGAGTATGGAGTATTCTCTTATGTCAATTATGTCTGTGTATGACGCCTAAACAATTTGATTGAACATCTCTCTAGGAACACTAGTATAAAGTCTCTGAAGCAGGTGTGCTGACATATACAGTGGGTATAGAAAAGAATCATCCCCCTTTAACCGCTTCAGCCCCGGAAGATTTTACCCCCTTCCTGACCAGAGCACTTTTCACAATTTGGCACTGCATCGATTTAACTGACAATTATGCGGTCGTGCGACGCTGTACCCAAACGAAATTTACGTAATTTTTTTTCCCACAAAAATAGTGCTTTCTTTTGGTGGTATTTGATCACCTCTGCGGTTTTTATTTTTTGCGCTATAAACAAAAAAAAGCGACAATTTTGAAAAAAAATATTTTTTACTTTTTGCTATAATAAATATCCCCAAAAATGTTTTTAAAAAACAAATTTCTTCATCAGTTTAGGCCAATATATATTCTTCTACATCTTTTTGGTAAAAAAAAAAATCGCAATAAGCGTATATTGATTGGCTTGGGCAAAAGTTATAGCGTCTACAAACTATGGGAAAGATTTATGGCATTTTTATTATTTATTTATTTTTTTTAATTAGTAATGGCAGTGATCTGCGATTTTAGCAGTACTGTGACATTGCGGCGGACAGATCAGACACTTTTGACACATTTTTGGGACCATTTATATTTATACAGCGATCAGTGCTATAAAAAAGCACTGATTACTGTGTAAATGTCACTGGTGTTAACACTAGAGGGCGATCAAGGGGTTTAATGTGTTCCCTAGTTAGTGTTTCTAACTGTGAATGGATAGGACTGACTAGGGGAGGAAACATATCGTTGTTCCTACCTACAAGGAACACACGATTTGTCTCCTCTCCCCTGACAGAACAGGGATTTGTGTGCTTACACACACAAATCCCCATGCTGGCTCTTGTGCCTGTGACCACGCATGGCCGGTGGCGATCTCGCCCGCCGGGTATGAGCATCGGGTCCCCCACCGTGCAGTGGGTGTGCGCGCGTGCCTCCTGTGTTAAAAGAACAACGTACCCACACGGGGTTTCGCCCAGCAGAACCATTTTGCCAATGTATATCACCGTGAGCCGGTCGGCATGTGGTTAAAATAATCACATTTTTCAGCCTGAAATGAAGACAGATACAGTTTTTGTTTTATCCAGCTGTATTTACTCAGTACAACTTATAACATCCAAGTGAAAGATATAACACCAACATGTCAGAAAAAACTTTAAAAAATCATGTTGAACCATCTTCCAACATGACAATGACCCAAAGCAAACAGCAAAAAAGACCACACAGTAATTGAAGGAGAAAAAAGGTGAATGTCCTTACATGGCCTAGTCAGAGTCCAGACTTAAACCCCATTGAAAATCTGCAGTCTACAAACGGTCACCATCAAATTTAACTGAACTTGAGCAGTTCTGCAAAGAAGAGTGGGCAAATATTGCGAAGTATAGATATGCAAAGTTCGTAGAGACATATCCCAACAGAATAAAGGCTGTAATTAAAGCAAAATGTGGTCCAACAAAATACTGACACAAGGGGGGGTGATCTTTTTTCCAACTCCGTGATTCTGTTTTTGATTTTATTTTAATTTTTGACATGTTGGTGTTATATCTTTCACTTGGATATTATAAGTTGCACTAGTAAGTACAGCTGGATAAAACAAAAACGGTGTTTGTCTTAATTTCAGGGTGCAAAGCAACAAATGTACAAATGTAGTTATGTAAAAATATACCATACCTAGAATTCACCTTTAAATAGAAGAACCCAAGCCTACTTGCACATATGCATTCATTAACAAAAGCTTTTCTGCTCACCCACCTATGCTTTAGGTTTTGGCATGCTTACTACTATTGCTAAATTTGCTTTTGAGCTGCTAACGGGTCAGTGACTGATTTAAGCGATGATGGGGAATGGATCTTTACTTTTTATGAAGACAGGCTGGAAGTTGCCACAGAGGAATACTATTTATCTTTAACTATCTGAGACCTGTCATTACCCGCACATACCCACTGTACACCACTCTCCACACATCGCTTCCACCAGCATGGCAGCGTCCAGCAACTCCAGCCTGCCTGGATCCTCAAGTTCAGGTTCATCCAGCCTGCCATCTGTCTATTACTGAGCAGCGAGATAGGACTCCGTGCAGGAGATGGACAGGAGCAGGGGTGTTGCTAGGTCTCAAAAGATCTGGGGCTAGAGCCCATAGCAGGGGTCACCAAACTTTTTGCATGTCCGCGGGGGGGGGGGGGCCCGGTGGTAAGCAATTTTTCACGGGCGATTGCTGGTGTTGGAGCTTTAATCAACATGGCAGCATGGTTGATATGGTGTCAGGGTGATTGAAGTGCATTATTTCTAATGTTAGATTCTAATATATGATGAGGTGGTTCCACTCACCATACTGCAAAATCAGTAGGAGCCCTGGGCGTGTCACTTGCCACATCTCCTGCCACCAGATGCAGCATGTCACTTGCCACTGTCGCCTGTCACCAGATGCAGCGTGTTACTTGCCACCTGCCATTAGATGTGGATTGTCACTTGCCATGTCGCCTGCCACCAGATGTGGATTGTCACTTGCCATTTTCACCTGGCAGCAAATGTGGATTGTCACTTGCCACGTCACCTTCCACCATTTGCAGATTGTCATTTGCCAAGTCATTCTTCTCAGGTGGTGATACCTGCTATGGTCACACTCTTCCCAGGAGGGGTATTGCCAGGTATGGTCACCCCCTTCCCAGGTGGTGATACCAGATAAGGGGGGGTGCCAGATATAGAATCGGCCCTGGGTGCCAAGTTCTCTAGGTACGTCCCTGAGGGGGACTGAAAAGAAACATAAACTGCTGTCTTATAGAGGAACTGAACTCTGGAAGATGTGCCCAAAAAAGGTAGGCAGATATTTTCCCCACTGATTTACCATGCCTTGTTCTGCAGTGCAGGGCTGCTGTTAGAAATGATGGGGCCCTGTACAGCCTAACTGATAAGGCCCCCATCTACCCCGCCTCAACCCCACCCCTGCCTATGCTCCAAAACAAAATGCAGTTTTGTCTTTAGAGTTCCACCCACTTTTACAACTTGGTCTTAAAGGAAAGACCACCCCTCCACCCCTTGTTTTTGGATAACAATGTTTATTATTATTTTTTTCTTTCCCACCTTTTCTGATGTACATAATGTACTTCTGCCCTAGCTCGGCCGCGGACCAGTTTGTCATTTCCTCCTACCTCCCGCTGCCTTCTGGGATCTGTGTGTCCCAGAAGATGACAGGGTCATTCAGAAAGCGCTGCACAACTCGCGCATGCGCAGTAGGAAACCGACTGTGAACTTTGAAGGCTCCACTGCCGGTTTCCCTTAGTTACAATGGCGGCGCCTGCACCCGATCCTGGACAGGTAAGTGCACCTAAGAGAAAGGAGAAGGTACAATACATTACAGATCACTCCACCAGGTGCCAGGAAAGGAAAAGAGCATATAAGGAAAAGAGGCCGGAACTATTGAGCATATGGAGCGGCGCAGGTACATAATCTGAAAATGAAGAAAAAGTTCCTTCAATGCTCTCACCTCCTGGACCCCTCTGTTGACCTGATGGGGTCCAGGAAATATAATTATACACAGCCATGAGCAAGTAGGAGCTGGGGTATAATTTAGTAAACCCTATTCTTTTATTTGGGAGAAATGAACTTTAAAGCTGCCCGGGCCCCCCCTGTTGAGCTATTTAGGCTGGGACCCAGTACAACAGGACCATGTGTACTGCCCTATCAGCGGCCCTGCTGCAGTGTGTCTATGTGTGTAGGTGGCCATCTTGGTAGAGGCAGGGCTTTGCTTCCTCATGTCAGCACCTCTAGCAAGGAGTACAGTGAGCAGCACAGTAGTGACATCACCAAATCTCACTCCAAATTTCTTGAGACTAGCAGTTTGAGGCAAAGAGGTCCTAAACTGCAGATATACACTCACTGGCCACTTTATTGGGTACACCTTGCTAGTAACGGGTTGGACCCCCCTTTTGCCTTAAGAACTGCCTTAATTCTTCGTGGCATCGATTCAACAAGGTGTTGGAAACATTCCAAAAATGTTGTTTCATACGGACATAATAGCACGCAGTTGCTGCAGATTTGTCAGCTGCACATCCATGATGGGAATCTCCTGGGCAGGATGGATCCATGCTTTCATGTTGTTTACGCCAAATTCTGACCCTACCATCTGAATCTTGCAGCTGAAATCGAGACTCATCAATCCAGACAACCTTTTCCAATCTTCTATTGTCCAATTTGGGTGAGCCTGTGCGAATTGTAGCCTTAGTTTCCTGTTCTTAGCTGGCAAGAGTGGCACCCGGTGTGGTCTTTTGCTGCTGTAGCCCATCTGATTTGAGGTTTGATGTTTTGTGCTTTCAGAGATGGTATTCTGCATACCTTGGTTGTAACGAGTGGTTAATTAAGTTACTTTTGCCTTTCTATCATCTCAAACCAGTCTGCCCATTTTCCTCTGACCTCAACAATGCATTTTTGACCACAAAACTGCTGCTCACTGGATATTTTCTCTTTTTTGGACCATTCTCTGTAAACCCTAGAGATGGTTGTGTGTGAAAATCCGCTTTCTTCCACATTCTGATGCTCAGGTTGAGCTTCAGCAAGTTGTCTTCACCGCGTCTAGATGCCTAAATGCACCGCCCCCCTGTGACGTCATTGACCGGTGCACGCTGGGCCGCTGACGTCACAGGGGGGCGGTGCCACCAGGTGACATCGCCGCTCCTTGGTAAGCAGCTATATACAGTGTGTTTAAAGAAAAATGTAAAAAAAAACGCAAAATGCATGAAAACTCAATGTAAAAATGCGTTTAAAAAATGCGGGTTTAAAAACTCAAAACGCACCTGAAAACTGCATGAACTGCATAGATGTGAACCTACACTAAAGCTATACTTCCATTTAGGAAGAATGCAAAACAGTAGTAGATTTTTCAGAGTACTGCTTGGTCACAATTAGGAATTCTAGATGTTTTCTTTAACATAATGATTCTTCACTTTTTGAGACATTGACAGGCTGTATCATGTTATTTTTTCTTTTGCTCATAGTTTCACTATAACTGATAAACACTACAATTACATTACTTCAGGTTATGTGAAAAAGTTTGGGATGGCCACAGGGGAATCATGCCCTATATTTTCTTGCCCTGTCATTAATTAAGATAATTTAGGTCCATAAGACCTCTTTACCAATTTAAACCATGGTGGAACCAACCTGTTTGCCTGCTAGATCAAGATAGATTTAGGAGTATCCAGAATCCCACGAATCTACAATTTAATAATGGATGGTGGTTTTGAACAGCCACTTTGCTGCTGGGCCTTTAAAGCTGATTAGCATAGACCCACAGTTATTGTAGGCTCATTTTAGATAAACAACTTATTAAACAAAACTTTTATTTGTGAGTTATGAAGTGCAGTATTGAAATGTCCTGCCCTGCACGCTGCAGCCTACTACTACACAAGGGACGGCATTCAGCCTCCCACAGCCTGTGGTCTCCACAAGTCATATTTAGAATGCCTGCCTTCTTATACAAAGGACTTTCTTTGTTAATCATCAGACCATGTGCGTTTGGGCCATATGACAGCCTGTGAAAGATTAAAGAACATTCAGAATAGTGCCTCTTGACAAGGTCAGTTTTATTTAGTTTTGCAGGGAAATTGTTGGAGTTTTCCGATCAATCCAGGAACTTTATCCTGAAATATCTAATTTATCTCTGGTTCATTATGTCGGAAAATGGAGAAAGAAAACTTGTTGCTGCAATGGATTCCAATCCTAATGGCTTTGGTAGATGAGAAGCCATAACATTCTTGCATTTATTCAACATACTGTATCTATGTTAAACACCATAGATTCCTAAAACTTTATTATATGGCAATTTTAATTTATAGGGTTATTTCAAGGGAATCTCAACCCAAGAATAAACATATAATATATTGCAGCTTATCAGTCCTTAGATGTGGTGGTGGTGGCATTGGTAGGATGGAAGTGTCTTTTAAGTAATTCAGTTCCTGCCTTAGGGTGACTTTGCTTACTCACCATACTGTATTTATGGTGGGGGTAGTGTTGTTACATAGTTACATAGTAGGTGAGGTTGAAAAAAGACACAAGTCCATCAAGTCCAACCCTTGTGTGTGATTATATGTCAGTATTACATTGTATATCCCTGTATGTTGCGGTCTTTCAGGTGTTTATCTAAAAGTTTTTTGAAACTATTGATGCCCCTCACTGAAACCACCGCCTGTGGAAGGGAATTTCTCATCCTCGCCGCTCTTACAGTAAAGAACCCTCTACGCAGTTTAAGGTTAAACCTCTTTTCCTCTAATTTTAATGACTGGTCCCATGTCTTGTTAAAACTCCCTTCCGCACAGAAGTTTTATTGTTATTGTGGGGTCACCAGTATAGTATTTAAAAATTGAAATCATATCCCCTCTCAAGCGTCTCTTCTTTAGAGAGAATAAGTTCAGTGCTCATAACATTTCTTCATAAATAATATCCTCCAGACCCTTTATTAGCTCAGTTGCCCTTCTTTGTACTCGCTCCATTTCCAGTACATTCTTCCTGAGGACTGGTGCCCAGAACAGGACAGCATACACCAGGTGAGGCCGGACCAAAGTCTTGTAGAGTGGGAGAATTATCGCTTTATCCCTAGAGTTAATCCCCTTTTTAATGCATGCCAATATTCTGTTTGCTTTGTTCACAGCAGCTTGGCATTGCATGCCATTGCTGAGCCTATCATCTACTAGGACCCCCAGGTCCTTTTCCATCCTAGATTCCCCCAGAGGTTCACCCCCTAGTGAGTAGATTGCATTCATAAATGCCATCCAAATGCATTATTTTACATTTTTCTACATTAAACCTCATTTGCCATGTAGTTGCCCACCCCATTAATTTGTTCAGATCTTATTGCAAGGTTTCCACATCCTGCGGAGAAGTTATTGCCCTGCTTAGTTCAGTGTCATCCGCAAATACACAGATTGAGCTGTTTACCCCATCCTCCAGGTCGTTTATGAACAAATTAAACAGGATTGGTCCCAGCACAGAACCCTGGGGAACCCCACTTCCCACCCCTGACCATTCCGAGTATTCCCAATTTATCACAACCCTCTGAACTCGAACTTGTAGCCAGTTTTCAATCCATGCACTCACCCTATGGTCCATGCCAACGGACCTTATTTTGTACAGTAAACGTTTATGGGGAGCTGTGTCACATGCTTTTGCAAAATCCAGATACACCACGTCTACGGACCTTTTCTTTATCTAGATGGCAGCTCACCTCCTCATAGAAGGTTAAAAGATTGGTCCCAGTGATTTATTAATGTTAATTTTCCCAAGTCTATTTCTAATTCTGTCCTCTGTTAGCCATGAGGGTGCTTCCTGTGATGTGTCATGAGGACAAACACTGCAGTTTTGGCTACTGAAGCCCCCGATTCCCTCGTGAAGACTGAGGAGAAGAATAAATTCAATACCTTCGCCATCTCCCCATCCAGGTGTCCTTCCTCATTCTTTATGGGGCCAATATGGTCTGTCCTCCTTTTTTACTGTTTATATACCTAAAGAATTTCTTGGGATTTTTTTGCTCTCCTCTGCTATGTGTCTTTCGTGCTCTATCTTAGCCGCCCTAATTGCACCCTTACATATCTTGTTGCATTCTTTGTAAAGTCTGAATTCCCTTATTTAATATGCTAGTTGGTGCGTCTACCATCTGACCCATTAAATTGTCCTGCAAGACATTTAGGAATTGGCAAGCCTTAGACAAATGCGTGTTTCCCTCTGCAGGTCTATGTCTGGATAATTAAAATCCCCCATTATAACACTTCCCATCCTTGCTGCTAATCCAAATTGTGACAGGAGGTCCATCTCACCCCCTTCCCCCAGGTTAGGGGGCTTATAGCATACTCACAGTATTATTTTCCCCTTAGCTTCACCCCTTTGGAGCTCTACCCATAAGGATTCCACCTCCCTCCCTAGCTCCCTTATTGATGTCATCTCTCACATTCACTTGTACATTATTCTTGATATATAGGCATACCCCTCCCCATTTTTAATCCTCTCTATCCCTGTGATAAAGGGAATACCCTTGAATGGTTGCCAGCTGTTGAACCAGGTCTCTGAAATTCCCACAAAATCGAAATCCTCCTCGTTCAACAGTATCTCTTGTCCGCCAGGCTCCTGGCATTGGTGAACATGCCATGGATAGAAAGTGTGTTAGGACTACAGAACACTTTCACTACTCCTGTTCTCCCTAACATAGGTAGCCCTCACAGAAAACTCAGACAGGGCTGATAACATGTTTGAGGTTTTTAGTGCAGCATTGTCAGCTCATTACAGGAGATTTAGAACTTACTTAATTTTTGGCAAGATCAAAAGATATTTTTGCACTTATAGAGTTTCACATCTACCCCAACGCAGGTGATCAAACACTATAGCTGGCTACTGTGTTCCTCACCTATAGCAGCCCCCTTTCCCATAAGGCAAGCAGGACAACCGTTACTCGGTTGCCCCTGGACGTATACACAATGCTATAGTGCCTGGCCACCACGCCAGGGCAGATGCAAACATAGCAAAGAAAATAGATACTTGCGGTTAGCAGACAGATAGCATGGTTCTATAACAGTCCAGGTAAAGGGCAGGCTGAGTTCAGGGAATAGTCCAATAATCCAGTCCAAAATCATAAACAGGGAAATCCAAACTAGCAAAACAGGACAGACAGACAGGGAGCTTGATCAGGAACAACACAAGTATCACTCTGTATCACAAGCACTCAAATGAGGTTTGAGCTGGCTTATAACAGGCTTGGTTTCCACCCAGAGACTGATCATATTAATTAGCCTGCAGGTGGACAGACAGACAAGGAGAGTGCCGTAACCAAAACCCTGGATGCTGGAATGAGGAACAGGAGCACTAAGTTATCCTGACATAGAGCAGATATAACCATGGCCAAGACAAGGAAGAGGACAGGAGGAGCAGCCCCTCTGGGTGCATCATCCTTACCCAAGGTAGGGGGAAGGTGCTCAGTGAGCATCCCACTGCATGCATGTACCAGATTGGTGGTGGGCAACTAGTGAACCATGACCTTCGTTTTACCAGGCCCTGGCTTTCAGTTTGCTCTAACAGCTACTGCTTATGCACTATGCTCCATCATGGCCACTCTCTGCTCAACTCACCCCAGCCAACAAGAAAAACAGAGAGTGCATGAGAAACCACTCACCCCCGGCTGCTGGAAACCAAGCAAGTGACTGCATGCAACCTACACGCTAACTATAGGCAGTCAGTGCATTGGGGAACTGAGGAGGGGCCCAGAATGAGCATTTTAGAGCAGGCAGGATTGGTACGCCCATTTAGGACATGCATTAGCAGCAGAAGAAGGCCATGTAGTTTCGTATTTTGACTCTGGGCACTGGACAACCCCGTCCCAGCACTGGATATAACAAAGCAATTTCAATGTTATATTTAACAGGCCAGAAGGGATCAAGTAAAAACCAAATTGTAAATGGCTTTTTTCACAAAACTAGTTGACTGCAAGCTTATTTCATATTGGTTAATAAATGCACATCAGTGCAAATTTACCTGAGACCTATATTTTACACTATATTTTTATCACTGGACCTAGGTTTTGAAACTTTTGGTCAACTCTTTGAACATTCGCACATTTATGTTTATGAACATTTATGTATTATTTACCAGTGTTAACTATGCTACAATATGCTACAATATGCCATTCCAGATTTTGACTGTTGAGTCATCCAAGTTATAGGCTCTGGTTATAGGCCCCCATATTCTTGTTCCATCACAAAATCACATTCTGAACATAAAACAATGCAGAGCATGCTTTGCAAAAACCCAGAGCCATTAACTGGATGAATGTTTTACGTATGGGTTTGGTATGTCTACTGTTTTCACCAAGGAGCTTTCTAGGTGAAGGTTTTCACTTTGAAAGCTCTTTGCGTTTATAATATAAAACATAGTTTATAATACATAAAATAACTGTTTTGTCTCACCTGCCATATCTGCTTAGGCTATTACAATTAGGGAAAGAAACTATAAAAGACCATTCTGGAATTTTGTAAAGATGTTTTGCCACATTTAATCCTGGCATCTTGCCACTTTTGTGTTTTTCCTTCTATGCTGCAGTCAAGAGGATAGCGTAGAGACCAAGACAGCTTGGCTGCCTACCCAGGTACTCTCCAGGGCCAGTGGACATGCAGATGAAGTATTATGTGACAAAGTGTTAAAGCTCATACACACTATTAGAAAATCAGGTGAACATTTTTGCATCGTATAGTGTGTACACAACTTTCGACAGCCGATTCCGACTTTTCTTACGAAAATTCGCAAAGGGACAAATACCAAAATATTTCTCATACGGAAAGAGAATGAATGATTTTCGTTTAATGTGTACTGTTTCCATACGATTTTCATACAAGAAAAATCAGAAAAGAAAGACTGCGCATGATCAGAAACAACAAAAAAAAAGCCTTTTTTTTCGTATGAGAATTTTCGTTCATAAGTTTCGATTTGCTGTGAAAGAATGAGGAAAATCAGACGATCGTTCGCCCGATTTTCTTATAGTGTGTACCCCACTTTACAAGCATTGCAAGCCAGTCACCGAAAGAGACATTCCGATCTATTCTAACACCCCTACCCCCTTGCACCATTGAAAATTGAAAAGCATGGAAAACATAGAATACTACCAAATCACTTATCTTTCCACTTATTGTTATAATGAATATGGGGCCATTCGAGAAGGTAATATGTTGTAGGTTTTCAAGTTTTCATTTGTGAAAGAGAAAGGGGAATTGTGGTCCTACAAGACATGGCATTCTTGGCCTTTTGGCTACGATCAAGTGTAGTATCGGTCCCCAACAGTGTCGAGTAGGGGTGCTCCGCCATCATTACGGTCTTATGGCTGGGACAGCTGGCTGTATAGTATCCCAGCTAGTATGACAGGGGGCCCTGAGGGATCTTCCCTTAGGAACAGAAACCTTAGTGTCCCTGGGCAGTGTACTGTAGACCAGGAGTAATTTCCTGGTGGAGGCTTCCAAGGGGCCCATTGCCAACTGATTTGAGCAGTGCTACCAGGTCTGGCCAGGGGCTGGAGGGCAGAGATCCTGCACTGTCAAGAGCGGAGTGGGGTCCCGGGAGTGCTGGAGTAGCACTATGGATTTGGGACCCCACTGTGTGCACTAGACCATGACAACTTTGCTTTTTTCTGCAATACGCCTCATGGGCTAGGCCTTTTGGCTGAGAAGAGGGAGATTTTTGTTACAAGCCACAAAGCGTAGTCAATGCACTAGCACATGTATTGGCACTTTTTTATTTTATATTCTCTTATTTATTTTTACTCTCCATATGTGCCACCTGCACTTATATATGCCCATGAGGTTCCTTCCTCCCCTGCTTTGGGGGGGCTCTCTTCAGTGCTCATTAGTTGTATGCAGCTGATTATGAGATAAGGGGTCCATTGGGTCTTTTGGCTAGGTGGACCTGGGTGTACCCTACCCCTGTCAAGAGTCATGCACCCTGAAGGGTCAGGTGGGTTCCTTCCTTTACAGCCACATGCTTAGTGCACATTTTTTGTTCACTTTTGGTGTTTAGTTCTTGTTCACCGCACTGTGGGCTTACTAAAAGAGAAAAAAAAGACACTGCATTACTGACAAACAGGTGGTTGAAAAAGCCTTTAACCTTTATTTCCAATGAACTGTGAATCACAAAAAACACTATTCCCTCTAGCATTACTGTACCTATAATAAATTAAAACAATTGTCTTTTTTTGTTGTGTTATTTTGTGTCTGATGAAGGATAGAAAGGGTTGAAAAAAGATGACTGCTGATTCCTGACATACCAATTCCCTTGAAGCTTCCTAACACCCTGATATCCCATCCACCATTCACTATAGAGAAGTTAAAGCGCTACCTCTTTTACAATAAAACAGCACTAACAAAAGAAGGTGTGCTGCACACTACCTGTTTCTGATTTTCCATTCAGAAGGCTAACATACAATACACCCAGTGAGCCATGGCTACAGGCAGGGGCGTTGCTAGGGGGTGGCTATTGGGGCTATAGCCCCGAATCTGGGGCCCAAAGCCCCAAATCTCTTGTCGCAGGGTCCCTCCCTAACCAGTGGGTTGCGGCTGCTGCGGCAGGCGGACTGGCTGCATGAGAGAGGTGTAGGAGAGGAAAGAAGTGAGCACTTCATAGCCGGGCCTCTTCAAATTGGGAGCGAGGTGCGGCGAGCAGCAGAGAGATGACATAATCTCTCACTGTCTGCCACAAATGGGCGCTCTTCTGCCCTCACAGCACGGTCATCTTGGAGCTCCACTTTGCAGCCAGACCCCCTTGCTTTAATGTCGGATGTGCGGCGGGAAGCAGCGAGGTGACAGCATCTCTAACTGCCCGCGCTGCATCACCGCTCTCCTGCTCTCACTAAATGGACCAGTGCTGTCAGCCTGCCACCAATGCAGCATCAATGCACATTTGGTGGCACTGGCTGGCATGGCAAGTGACAATCCACATCAGTTGGCAAGTGACAACCCACATCTAGTGGCCGGTGACGTGGCAAGTGACAATCTGCAAATGGTGGCAAGAGATGTGGCTAGTGACAATCTCCAAATGGTGGTAGGAGATGTAGCAAGTGACAATCCACATCTGCTGCCAGGTGAAAGTGGCAAGTGACAATCCACCACTGGTGACAGGCGACATGGCAAGTAACAATCCATATCTAGTGGCAGGTGACGGTGGCATACTGCATCTGGTGGCAAGAGATGTGGCAAGGGACCACTTCATTATATATTAGAATGTAACAATAGAAATAATGCACTTCAATCAACCTGACACCATATCAACCATTATGCCATAATGATTGAAGCGCCAACACCAGGCATCGCCCGTGAAAAATTGCTTACCACTGGTACCCCCCCCCCCCCCCCCCCCCCGCGGGCATGCAAAAAGGAGCTGCTATGGGCTCTAGCCCCAGATCTTTTGCAGACCTAGCAACTCCCCTGGCTACAGGGGAAGAGAATAAAGATGCTGTTGCCCCCACAGCGTTCTGTGTCACACTAGGTTAGGCCTGTGTGTGGCTGTGGCCATAAACTGAATATCAAGAAGTTGCACAGCATGTGCTTCCAAATTCCAATGTTGGAATCATATTTGGGGAATTATGACCTTGTGTGGAGAGAAATCCTATGCCTTCCGAGAACAGCCTAGAAATACACATGCTTTGTCTACACAGGGTATTTTAGATGCCCCTTTGTACTTGGTATGCTTCCAGTTTCGTCAACTGGCACATTGAACTGTACTGAAGCCAAAATAGGTCCCATAACGATTGTTTAGCATGACAACTGACACCACTCTTTCTCTCAGCTTCTCGCAGAAGCTACTTGATCGCTTCCCATTGATCATTAATGCAAGACATCTTGTGCTGATTCCACTGAGTTCCACCAAAACCAACTGATACCAATAAGACTGTATGACCACAAAGGTTGTACAGCCTAATTAAAGATCTATGTAGAGAAAATCATGAATCAATGCTCACAGCTGGTTTAGAAAATGTACGGCCTCAAGTCTGGGCACCAGTTAACAAAAAATATAATGGAGAACTACAGAAAGTGCAGGGAGGCATTGAGGAGCTCAGCTATGAGGAAAGTTTAGATGAACTGAATTTATTCTTTTTTGAGAAGAGGCAATTAAGGGGGGGAGATGATCACCATGTATAAATACACAGGTGTTCCATATAGTGAACTTGGTGAATAGTTATTCACTTTCAGGTCAATACAGAGGACAAGGAGGCATTCTGTACATCTCGCAGAAAAGAGATTTAATTTTCCGATACAGAAAAGCTTCTTCACAGTAAGAGAAAATGTGGAATAGACTCCACCAAGAACTAGTTCTGGCCAGTTCAGTAGATTGTTTTAAAAAAAAAGAGCTGGATGCATTCCTAAATGTACAAAATATAACTGGATATTAACATTTATAGGTAATAACACCAGGGATTGTTGATCCAGGGAATATCTGATTGCCTCCTGGGGGATTAGGAAAGATTTTTTCCCCCTACTGGAGCACATTAGACCATGCTTTAAAGTTTATCTTTTGCCTTCCTCTGGATCAACTGTGGGTATAGGATTGTGTATATGTAGATTTTCTATTTTGTTTATTTTTTTTTTCCTGTTGGTTAAACTAGATGGACGTGTGTCTGTTTTCAACCTAGCTATGTAAGTGATGTATGGATTAGGACATAAATTGAGGCCTAGGGCCAACGATAATTTGTATTTTCCACAGCTCTTATCTTATGTCTATTAGCCCTGGGAAGCTGCTGATGCTCTGTCCTAATGTTCAGCTCCCAACTCTTCTTCACTATGGGATCGATGTTAGGCATCATCTGGTTCTCTAAATATAAAACTTCCAGCTGTAATGTACCTTTGATATCTTCAATCTGTAGGTTTAAACGTTTGTTCAATGCATTGTATCATTATCTGAGCAACATTTCCTATTGGTTTCATTGATAATATCCTTCTCGGCTTTACAGTCTGGCTTTTGCCTGCAACACTCCAAAGAAGCTGTACTTCTAAAAGTTGCTACCAACTTACGAGTGCTGAAACCATTGGCCAGTTGACACCTACTCCTCAAAAACGACTCCCTTGGCTTTTAGGTCTTATCTTATTCCTGGTTCTCCTACTTTCTAAGCACATTTTTATCTTCTCCTCTCCTCTTCCCTATTCCATAGGTGTCCCCGAAGGCTCTATCCTGACCCCTTCTATTATATTTCTAAGCCTCCTTTCTTGGTTATTTAACCTGCTATGAATTCCAAAATCATCTGTATGCTGATGACTTGCAACTGTATCTCTCTACTCTTCAGCTCACCTCTTTAGTCTCATTGTGCATCACTAATCTACTAAATGGCATATCAGTATGAATGTCACACCACTTCCTAGCAAACAATCTTTCAAAAACTGAGTTCATAATATTCCGCTTTTCCATGCATCAGCCGCAGACTTTTCCATTGAGATCCATAGTACAGATATCCCTCCCCTTATGCCAAGGTGCTGGGTGTAATCATAGACTCTGAGTTTTTCTTTTATCCCTACTTCCAATCATGGGCGTCCGCAGAACTTTTTTTGGGGGGGGAGGGGGGGTGGGGCATCATTTTAAGGTCACCCATGTTCTGCGCCTTTTTGACAATGTCATGAAGGGGAGGGACTTAGTCATTATCACATAAAGCGCAGGCATCCAGAGGTTTAAGAAACCTGATGCAAAATCTTAATAGAAGGATTAAGCTGCCATTGTCTGCTAAGCCATTTCTAGATTTCAAGATAAAATCACTGGCCAGGATCACCCATAGATCCCCCTTTAGAGCAGATCAGGGTCCCCATAGATCCCCTTTTAGTCTTACCTTTTCACCTATATTCCCCGTGCTCCCAGGTTTTCCTGCACCACAAGGTACTCCAGGCTCTCCCTAAAAAGAATATATATATATATATATATATATATATATATATATATATATATATATATATATATATATAGTGGGGACGGAAAGTATTCAGACCCCCTTAAATTTTTCACTCTGTTATATTGCAGTCATTTGCTAAAATCATTTAAGTTCTTTTTTTTACCTCATTAATGTACACACAGCACCCCATATTGACAGAAAAACACAGAATTATTGACATTTTTGCAGATTTATAAAAAAAGAAAAACTGAAATATCACATGGTCCAAGTATTCAGACCCTTTGCTCAGTATTTTGTAGAAGCACCCTTTTGATCTAATACAGCCATGAGTCTTTTTGGGAAAGATGCAACAAGTTTTTCACACCTGGATTTGGGGATTCTCTGCCATTCCTACCTGCAGATCCTCTCCAGTTCTGTCAGGTTGTATGGTAAACGTTGATGGACAGCCATTTTTAGGTCTCTCCAGAGATGCTCAATTGGGTTTAAGTCAGGGCTCTGGCTGGGCCATTCAAGAACAGTCACTGAGTTGTTGTGAAGCCACTCCTTCGTTATTTTAGCTGTGTGCTTAGGGTCATTGTCTTGTTGGAAGGTAAACCTTCGGCCCAGTCTGAGATCCTGAGCACTCTGGAGAAGGTTTTCATCAGGATATCCCTGTACTTGGCCGTATTCATCTTTCCCTCAATTGGAACCAGTCGTCCTGTCCCTGCAGCTGAAAAACACCCCCACAGCATGATGCTGCCACCACCATGCTTCACTGTTGGGACTGTATTGGACAGGTGATGAGCAGTTCCTGATTTTCTCCACACATACCACTTAGAATTAAGGCCAAAAAGTTCTATCTTGGTCTCATCAGACCAGAGAATCTTATTTCTCACCATCTTGGAGTCCTTCAGGTGTTTTTTAACAAACCCCATGCAGGCTTTCATGTGTCTTGCACTGAGGAGAGGCTTCCGTCGGGCAACTCTGCCATAAAGCCCCGACTGGTGGAGGGCTGCAGTGATGGTTGACTTTCTACAACTTTCTCCCATCTCCTGACTGCATCTCTGAAGCTCAGCCACAGTGATCTTTGGGTTCTTCTTTACCTCTCTCACCAAGGCTCTTCTCCCCTGATAGCTCAGTTTGGCCGGACGGCCAGCTCTAAGAAGGGTTCTGGTCATCCCAAACGTCTTCCATTTAAGGATTATGGAGGCCACTGTGCTCTTAGGAACCTTAAGTGCAGTAGAAATTTTTTTTTTAACCTTGGCCAGATCTGTGCCTTGCCACAATTCTGTCTCTGAGCTTTTCAGGCAGTTCCTTTGACCTCATGATTCTCATTTGCTCTGACATGCACTGTGAGCTGTAAGGTCTTATATAGACAGGTGTGTGGCTTTCCTAATCAAGTCCAATCAGTGTAATCAAACACAGCTGGACTCAAATGAAGGTGTAGAACCATCTCAAGGATGATCAGAAGAAATGGGCAGCACCTGAGTTAAATATATGAGTGTCACAGCAAAGGGTCTGAATACTTAGGACCATGTGGTATTTCAGTTTTTCTTTTTTAATAAATTTGCAAAAATGTCAACAATTCTGTTTTTCTGTCAATATGGGGTGCTGTGTGTACATTAATGAGGAAAAAAATGAACTTAAATGATTTTAGCAAATGGCTGCAATATAACAAAGAGTGAAAAATTTAAGGGGGTCTGAATACTTTCCGTCCCCACTGTGTATATATAAATATATGTATATATATATATATATATATATATATATATATATATATATATATATATCTCAATTTTTTTTTACCACTCCACGAGTCCTCCTTGCTTCCTCCTCCTCCTCCCTCCTCCTCCCTCCTCCTCGGCTCAGGCTGCCTGCCTGTTCTCCAGTTCTCTCTCCCATGCTGGGCGGCCGCTGCAGAGCACAGTCCCTCCCCCAGACAGTCCCACAGATCACTCTACAGGCAGGACTCCAGCACCACTTCACTTGAGTGGGCGGCACCGGCGCTGCGCTGGCCAGATCTGTATCTCTCTCTACACAGTACACAGGAGGGACTGGAGTCAAGTGGCCGAGCTGAGACTTGAGCCATCACATCAGGGGTGAGGGAGGGACGGTCTCAGTGAGTCAGAGAGCAGCAGATTCAGAAAAAAGTCAGTGGCGGCTGCAGCGGACGCTAAAAGGACTGTCCGTGTGAGGACACGGATTCCAGGGGGGGGGGGGCAATTGACCCCTTTCGGACGCCCATGCATCCAATCACTGTCCAAATCTTGCCGCGTTTGCCTCCATGACATTTATTAACCGCTTCCCGACCGGCTCATGCCGACATACGTCGGCAGAATGGCACGGCTGGGCAAAAGGACGTACCTGTACGTCCTTTTGAATTTCCCGGCGTGCCATTGCGTGCGCGCCGGCCGGGAGCTCCATGAGTCGGGTCGCGGGTCCCGCGGACTCGATCGCCACGGGATACCCGCGATCGTCTCACGGAGAGCAGGAACGGGGAGATGCTGATGTAAACAGCATCTCCCCGTTCTGCCTAGTGACAAATGTCACTGATCACTGCTCCCTGTCATCGGGAGCAGAGATCAGTGTACTGACACACACAGCCCAACCCCCCTACAGTTAGAAACACCTCCCTAGTACTGACTTAACCCCTCCCCGCCCCCTAGTGGTAAACCCCTTCACTGCCAGTGTCACTTACACAGGAATCAATAACATATATAAATTACAATGGTCCCAAAAATGTGTCAAAAATGTCCGAGGTGTCCGCCATAATGTCGCAGTCACAATAAAAATCGCTGATTGCCGCCAAAACTAGTAAAAAAAAAAAAAATAATAATAAAAATGCCATAAAACTATCCCCTATTTTGTAAACGCTATAACTTTTGCGCAAACCAATCAATAAACGCTTATTGCGATTTTTTTTTACCAAAAATATGTGGAAGAATACGTATCGGCCTCAACTGAGGAAAAAAATGTTTTTTTATATATTTTTGGGGGATATTTATTATAGCAAAAAGTAAAAAATAATGCGTTTTTTTTCAAAATTGTCGCTCTTATTTTGTTTATAGCGCAAAAAATAAAAATCGCAGAGGTGATCAAATACCACCAAAAGAAAGCTCTATTTGTGGGAAAAAAAGGACGTCAATTTTGTTGGAGAGCCACGTCGCACGACCGCGCAATTGTCAGTTAAAGCGACGCAGTGCCGAATCGCAAAAAGTGCTCTGGTCAGGAAGGGGGTAAATTCTTCCGGAGGTGAAGCGGTTAAATACACCCCTTCTTAATCATTGACACCACCAAGTTACTAATTCACTCACTTTTCATTGCTTGCTTTGGCTATTGCAACTCCTTTCTCACTGTCCTACCTCTGTACAGGCTACCCGCCTTCAGTCTATCATGAATGCTGATGGCAGACTTATCCACCTTACCAACTGATAAGTGTGTGCCACCCCTCTCTGCCAATCCCTCCTCTGATCATCCAATGATAACAATTAAAAATGCTAACAATATATAAAGCCACTCTCAACTCTGCCCCAAGCTACATCACCAACCTTATCTCAAAATATCACCCAAAACATCTTTTGTACTCCTCCCAAGACCTCCTGCTCTAGCTACCTTGTCCCTTACTCCTATGCCCAAATTCAGGACCTCTCCAAAGCCTCTTGCCCCTGGAATACCCTGTAAGGCCCATACTCTGTCTGCCTTTAGCCAATCTCTAAAAACTCATCACTTCAGGAAAGCTTGTTCCTCTTCTACCTAACAACTGAAATATTACTTTCTCAAAAAAACGTATACCCACACAGTTACTACCTTTTGTATCACTTCCCTTTTAGATTGTAAGTGTTCATGAGCAGTGCATTCTAACCCTCTTGTCTTGATTTGTATTGTAATGTACTGCTGTAAAGTGCTGTGCAAACTGTTGCCACTATATCAATCCTGTATTATAATAATAATATTTCCTTTGTGTGAGCCTGCCTGTATTCTGACCTGCATATCCATATTTGTGCAGGATTACCTGTATGCCTGGATCTGTATACTCTGACCTATATATATGTCCATCTGTATACTATCAGAGTAATCCAGTCTGTTATTCCAGTTTTGAGTTTGGCCTGCTTTCTCATTCCTTTGTTCTGTTTGTTGCCTCTCTTGACTTACTGCAGGTGAAATTAACTTCCTAAACTCTGTTTCGTGACTTCAGCATTCCTGTGTATTGCATTCAGCTTACCTCTCTGACTGTCAGTCGTTGCCAAATGGGGAAAACACAGGAATCTGAAGGTGTCAAGCAAGAAAAACAGTTGGATCAGGCCCTCTAGTAAATCGGTTTCTAGCAAAAACCGGGACCTCTCCTGACTCCATGTTTATTAAAGTGAACACAGAGAATTCTCTCCAATGCAAGACAATTTTACAGCTACTTAATCTAAACTATACTACTCCTAAAAGTAGACTCAGATGTAAAAAAGTAAATTTAAAGTTTTTATCTACCACTAATAAATGGTATCTACTTGATTTTCTTACATCTGTAGTGTGCTTGTAGGCAGTTGCTTACTTTAAGTTCTGGGTTTGTGTATTTATTATGCAATGTGGTACTTTTACTTTGAGTTTTTGGTTGGTGCTGCAGGGGTCGGGTCATTTGTGACACCGATCTGCCCTCCCCCCTGTAAACTGCCCACTGTTTATCATGGCTGCTGAGCCCTGAAACCATGGTCAGTTTACGTGCCTCAGACATCTGCAGCTATCCTGTTTCTCCTCTGTACTCTCTCCCCCTCCCTCCCTGCCTGTCTGCTCTGTGTCAAGTGCCTGCCCCTCCCCTCCTGTTGCTGAAATACAATTTAAAATCTTATATAATCCTGTGTGTTTGCTAATGATATGTGCTCCTTTCTCTGTGTTTCATAAAAAAAATGCTGTGTCACATAATGTGCTAGTATGTGATACATTATAGCACAATATCCCTTTCTTTGCGGGGAAGAAAGAAAAAACAAGAGAAAAATCAGAGTTTACTTCCTCTTTAATGTAAAATAAAAACAAAATGGGTCCAAATCAATACGTCCCTACATTTCGGATTATTTCGGCCCAATTTATCACACCATGTTTGCCGAATGAAACTAATGAATATGAATGAATTTGTTGTTTCGTTATAATTTATTTTGGATTCGTTGAAATTTGTTACTATTGTGATTTAGAGATTCAGGTACATCCAAATCTCCGAATAACAAAAATTTTGTACAAATTTGGATATGTAACAAAACTAATTGCACATGTCTAGCACCATGTATTTATGTACCATTTATTGTATTTACCACATGTAACTAAACAGCAGCACAGCCAAATATCACATCAATTAAGACCTGGGGGATCGGGAAAGGATTTTTTTCCTCCTATTGGAGCACATTAACCACTTCAGCCCCGGAAAATTTGGCTGCTCAATGACCAGAGCACTTTTTACAATTTGGCACTGAGCTGCTTTAACTGGTAATTGCGTGGTCATGCAATGCTGTATCCAAACGATATTTGCATCCTTTTTTCCCACAAATAGAGCTTTCTCTTGATGGTATTTGATTGCCTCTGTGATTTTTATTTTTTGCGATATAAACGGAAAAAAAATGAAAATTTTGAAAAAAAAAAATATTTTCTAATTTTTGTTTATAAAAAAAAAATACAATAAATTAAATTTTAGTCATACATTTAGGCCAAAAAGTATCCAGCCACATGTCTTTGGTAATAAAAAATGTCAATAAGCGTATATTTATTGGTTTGCTCGAAAGTTATATTGTCTACAAACTAGGGTACATTTTCTGGAATTTACGCAGCTTTTAGTTTATGACTGCCTATGTCATTTCTTGAGGTGCTTAAAATGGCAGGGCAGTAAAAAAAAAAACCCAAATGACCCCATTTTGGAAAGTAGACACCCCAAGGAAATTGCTGAGAGGCATGTTGAGCCCATTGAATATTTTATTTTTTTGTCACAAGTGACTGAAAAATTACAAAAAAAAAAATTACACAAAGTTGTCACTAAATGATATATTGTTCACACATGCCATGGTTATATGTGGAATTACACCCTAAAATACACATGTGTGGGACTTTTTGGGATCCTAGCCGCGTACAGGTCCCCGAAAACCTATCACCGCCTTCAGGATTTCTAAGGGCGTAAATTTTTTATTTCACCCCTCACTACCTATCCCAGTTTTGAAGGCCACAAAATGCCAAGATAGCACAAACCCCCCCCCAAATGACCCCATTTTGGAAAGTAGACATCCCAAGCTATTTGCTGAGAGAGATGTTGAGTCCATGGAATATTTTGCCACAAGTTGCAGGAAAATGACAAACTTTTTTATTTTTTTTGTTGCACAAAGTTGTCACTAAATGATATATTGCTCAAACATGCCCTAGGCATATGTGAAATTACACCCCAAAATACATTCTGCTGCTTCTGCCAAGTACGGGGATACCACATGTGTGGGAATTTTTGGGAGTAGACACCCCAAGCTATTTGCTGAGAGGCATGTTGAGTATTTTGCAGATCTTGCTTTTTGTCACAAAGTTTTGAAAATCGAAAAAAGAAAAAAAAAAGAAAATTTACTTTCTTAATTTTCAAAAACAAATGAGAGCTGCAAAATACTCACCATGCCTCTTAGCAAATACCTTGGGGTGTCTACTTTCCAAAATGGGGTCATTTGGGGGGGGTTTATGCTATCTGGACATTTCAGGGCCTCCGTAACTGTGATAGGTAGTGAAGGCGGTGCTTGGATTTTGGGGTCTTGTACGCGGCTAGGCTCCCAAAAAGTCTCACACATGTGGTATCCCCGTACTCAGGAGAAGAAGCAGAATGTATTTTGGGGTGTAATTCCACATATAACCATGTCATGTTTGAACAAGATATCATTTAGTTACAACTTTGTGTAAAAAAATAAATAAAAAAAAAAAAGTTAGTAATTTTCCCGAAACTTGTGGAAAAATAACAAATATTCCATGGACTTAACATGCCTATCAGCAAATAGCTTGGGGTGTCTACTTTCCAAAAAGGGGTCATTGGGGGGGGTTGAACTGTCCTGGTATTTTATGCACAACATTAGAATCTTATGTCACACATCACCCCCTTTTCTAACCCCTTGAAGACAAAGCCCTTTCTGACACTTTGTTTACATCAAAAAATATATTTTTTTTTGATAGCAAATTACTTTGAACCCCCAAACATTATATATTTTTTTAAAGCAAAGGCCCTATAGATTAAAATGGTGGGTGTTGCAATTTTTTTTCCCACAGTATTTGCACAGCGATTTTTCAAACTCATTTTTTTGGGAAAAAAAACACTTTTTTTAATTTTAATGCGCTAAAACACACTATATTGCCCAAATGTTTGATGAAATAAAAAAAAGATGATCTTATGCCGAGTACGTGGATACCAAACACGACATGCTTTAAAATTGCGCACAAACTTGCAGCGGTGACAAACTATGGTACATACATTTTTAAAAGCCTTTAAAATCCTTTACAGGTTACCACTTTAGATTTACAGAGGAGGTCTACTGCTAAAATTACTGCCCTCGATCTGACCTTCACAGTGATACCTCACATGCATGGTGCAATTGCTGTTTACATATGACACCAGTCTGCGAGTGCATGTAGGACTGCGAGTGGTCTGCGAGTGCACGTAGGTCTGCGAGTATCTGTGTATTGTCTGGTTGAGTACCTGTGTATCGTCTTGTAGAGTATCTGTGTATTGTCTTGTTGAGTACCTGTGTATTGTCTTGTTGAGTATTAGTGTCAGGAAGCTAGTTGTTAGGTAATTTGGACAGGGTATAATTCCCCAATCCTCATTAAATTTAATAGGTACGATGCCTGACGGGTGTGAAGAGGCGACTTGTTGTACATCTTTCGGCATGTATGCGTTCCTCGATCATTCGATCGAGGGTGAATACTGCTGTGCAAAATGTAAGCGCATTGTATCCCTGGGGAAGCCACTGTCAGCACTGAGAAGTTCCTCCATACTAAAGGAGAGCCAGGAACGTACACGGCATGTATGCGTTCCTCGATCATTCGATCAAGGGTGAATACTGCTGTGCAAAATGTAAGCGCATTGTTTCCCTGGAAGCCCAGGTTCTGAATCTGGGGAAGCCACTGTCAGAACTGAGACGTTCCTCCATACTAAAGGAGAGCCAGGAACGTACACGGCAGGTGCCGGCTGGGGCCAGCACAGAGGCGGGTGGAGACAAAGAGGAAAGAGTAGATGGGTGACAGTCAGGAAGGGTGAAGTGCCAGGGAGGCCAATCCAGGGCTGGAGCATCCCAATAAGTACGCTCCATTGAGTGACATTGGTGAAACCAGTCAGGCACTGCTGGAGCTGAGGGACTCTCCTAGCTGCCGGGGGAAGATCTCCTCCAGAGTGAGTGGGGGGGGGAAGCAAAGGGAAAGGAAAGACAGATTCTGGTGGTAGGGAATTCAATTCTTAGAAGGACAGAGAGGCCAATCTGTAACAAAGACCTGAAGTGCCCAACAGTATGTTGTCTACCGGGTGCTCGGGTTCGGCACGTCATGGATCTGGTGGACAGATTACTGGGAGGGACTGGGGAAGACCCATCTGTCATGGTGCACGTTGGCACCAAAGACAAAGTCAAAGGCAGATGGAGTGTCCTAAAGAACAATTTTAGGGACTTAGGAGCTAAATTGAGGAAAAGAACCTCCAAGGTAGTATTCTCAGGAATACTACCGGTACATCGAGCCACACCAGAAAGGCAGAGGGAGATTAGGGAAGTAAACAAGTGGCTGAAGAACTGGTGTAGTAAGGAGGGGTTTGGGTTCCTGGAGGACTGGGCCGACTTCTCAGTCGATAACCGGCACTATAGAAGGGACGAACTGCACCTAAATGAGGAGGGAGCAGATTAGCTGGGAATGAAGATGGCCAAAAAGTTAGAGGGGTTTTTAAACTAGGCAATTGGGGGGGGGGGGTCCAGCGGTAGAGATAGTCAGCGCGGAACATATTCCAGAGGGTAGTATTGGGGGCATTAGTGGTAGGTTGACCGAAGCACATAAACCCAAGGTAAGTAGCAAGTCCTAGTTGCAATCTCGGAACACCCAATAAGAGGATAATATGCGACCGGTCTAAACTACGTGGCATGTTCACTAATGCCAGGAGCCTGGCGTACAACATGGGTGAACTAGAGATACTGTTGTACGAGGAGGATTTGGATTTTGTGGGAATTCCAGAGACCTGGTTCAACAGCTCTCTTGATTGGCTGGCAAACATTCAAGGGTATACCCTTTATCGCAAGGATAGAGAGGGTAAAAAAGGGGGAGGGGTATGCCTATATTTTAAGAATAATGTACAAGTGAATGTGAGAGATGACATCACTAAGGGAGCTAGGGAGGAGGTGGAATCCTTATGGGTAGAGCTCCAAACAGATAAAGCCTAGGGGAAAATAATACTGGGAGTATGCTATAGGCCCCTTAACCTGAGGGAAGAAGGGGCGACAGATCTCCTATCACAATTTGGATTAGCAGCAAGGATGGGAAGTGTTATCATAATGGGGGATTTTAACTATCCAGACATAGACTGGGCGGATGGAACCGCGCATTCATCTAAGGCTCGCCAGTTACTAAATGTCTTGCAGGACAATTTTATGGGTCAGATGGTAGACGCACCAACTAGAAATAAAGTGTTACCAACAATACAGACCTGATCAGGGATGTGGAAATACAGGGCAATTTAGGTAACAGCGATCACAGGTCAATTGGCTTCAGTATAAATCACACAAATAGGAAACATAAGGGGAATACAAAGACACTGAATTTCAAAAGAGCCAACTTCTCTAAACTATGAGCCTTGCTAGAAGGCATAAATTGGGATAAAATCTTAGGAAGAAAGAACACGGAGGAGATGGGTTTGCTTTAAGTGCATATTAAATAAGGGCATTAGCCAATGCATCCAATTGGGTAATAAATTTAAAAGAGCGAACAAAAGTCGTGGATGGCTTAACTCCAATGTAAAAATGCATATAAAAGCAAAGGAGAAGGCCTTCAAAAAATACAAGGTTGAGGGATCATCATCAGCATTCATACTTTATAAAGAAAGCAGCAAGAAATGTAAGGGTGCAATAAGGACGGCTAAGATAGAACATGAAAGACACATAGCGGAGGAGAGCAAAAAAAAATCCCAAGAAATTCTTTAAGTATGTAAACAGTAAAAAAAAGGGAGGACAGACCATATTGGCCCCATAAAGAATGAGGAAGGACTTCTGGTTACAAAGGATGGTGAGATGGCGAAGGTATTGAATTTATTCTTCTCCTCAGTCTTCAGGAGGGAATCGGGGGGCTTCAGTAACCAAAACTGCAGTGTTTATCCTCATGACACATCACAGGAAGCACCTCCATGGTTAACAGAGGACAGAATTAGAAATAGACTTCGGAAACTTAACATTAATAAATCACTGGGACCAGATGGCTTGCACCCGAGGGTATTTAGGGAACTCAGTCAAGTAATTGCCAGACCATTGTTCCTAATTTTTACTGACAGTCTACTGACTGGAATGGTACCAGCTGATTGGAGAAAAGCCAATGTAACACCAATATTTAAAAAGGGTCCAAAATACATCCCTGGGAATTACAGACCAGTTAGCCTAACATCAATATTATGTAAACTCTTGGAGGGTATGATAAGGGACTATATACAAGATTTTAGTAATGAGAACGGTATCATTAGCAGTAATCAGCATGGATTAATGAAGAATCGTTCTTGCCAAACCAATCTATTAGCCTTCTATGAGGAGATGAGTTGCCATCTAGATAAAGGAAGGCCCGTAGACGTGGTGTATCTGGATTTTGCAAAAGCATTTGACACAGTTCCCCATAAACGTTTACTGTACAAAATAAGGTCCGTTGGCATGGACCATGCGTGAGTACATGGATTGAAAACTGGCTACAAGAACGAGTTCAGAGGGTGGTGATAAATGGGGAATACTCTGAATGGTCAGGGGTGTGTAGTGGGGTCACCCAGGGTTCTGTGCTGGGACCAGTCCTATTTAATTTGTTCATAAATGACCTGGAGGATGGGGTAAACGGTTCAATCTCTATATTTGCAGACGATACCAAACTAAGCAGGGCAATAACTTCTCCGCAGGATGTGGGAACCTTGCAAAAAGATCTGAACAAATTAATGGGGTGGGCAACTACATGGCAAATGAGGTTCAATGTAGAAAAAAGTAAAATAATGCATATGGGTGGCAAAAATATGAATGCAATCTATACACTGGGGGGAGAACCTCTGGGGGAATCTAGAATAGAAAAGGACTTGGGGGGTCATAGTGGGTGATAGTCTCAGCAAAGGAATGCAATGCCAAGCTGCTGCTAACAAAGCAAACAGAATATTGGCATGCATTAAAAAGGGGATCAACTCCAGAGATAAAACGATAATTCTCACGCTCTACAAGACTCTAGTCCGGCCGCACCTAGAGTATGCTGTCCAGTTTTGGGCACTAGTCCTCAAGAAGGATGTACTGGAAATGGAGCGAGTACAAGTACAAGAAGGGCAACAAAGCTAATAAAGGGCCTGGGGGATATTAGTTATGAGGAAAGGTTGCGAGCACTGAACTTATTCTCTCTGGAGAAGAGACGCTTGATGGGGGATATGATTTCAATATACAGATACCATACTAGTGACTCCACAATAGGATTAAAACTTTTTCGCAGAAGGGAGTTTAATGCCTCGTTTCCACTGAGCGGATCGGTTCGGTTCGGTACGGTACGCTATTTTGGGTGTTTCCATTATGAAAGCGGTCCATACAACCGAACCGTTCCATTCAGGGTCCTGCTTCAGATGTAGGGCCATAGAAAATGGAACGGTTCGGTTAGGGCGGAGCTACGATACTTTACACTGATTGGTGGACGTGTGACGCCATGACGCCATTTTTTCTAAACCCACGTATGGCCCGTCGATCTGACTTGCAATGGAAACGCTCGCCTGAATAGGCCGGACCATTCTAGGCCGTCCAAACCGATCCGACCCGAACCGATCCGCTCGGTGGAAACGAGGCATAACAAGACTCATGGCCACTCATTAAAATTAGAAGAAAAGAGGTTTAACCTTAAACTACGAAGAGGGTTCTTTACTGTAACAGCGGCAAGGATTTGGAATTCCTTTCCACAGGCGGTGGTCTCAGCAGGGAGCATCGATAGTTTCAAGAAACTATTTATATAAGCACCTGAACGACCGCAACATGCAGGGATATACAATGTAAAACTGACATATAATCACACACATGGGTTGGACTTGATGGACTTGTGTCTTTTTTCAACCTCACTTACTATGTAACTATGTAAGACCCACGCTTGAGTTCACCTTTGCACGTGAGCACGGGGGGACAGGGGGGCTTTTTTTATTTTATTTTTTTATTTATTTTGCTTTTTTATATTATTTTTAAACTGTTCCTTTCATTTTTTATTTATTTTTTTAAATCATTTTTATTGTTATCTCAGGGGATGTAAATATCCCCTATGATAGCAATAGGTGGTGATAGGTACTCTTTTTTGAAAAAATCGGGGTCTATTAGACCCTAGATCTCTTCTTTGCCCTCAAAGCATCTGACCACACCAAGATCGGTGTGATAAAATTCTTTCCCAATTTCCCAATGGCGCTGTTTATATCCGGCAAAACCTAAGTCATGAAATGCTTGTAGCTTCTGGTTTCTTAGGCCATAGAGATGATTTAGAAGTGGAAAATTCGGGGCTCTTTTGATACCAAGCCAAGGTCAGGTAGACCAGGAAAGATTGCAGCCACAACTGGCGGAAATATTGCTCAGGATACAAAGAAAAAAACCACAGGTAACCGCAGAAGAAATACAGGCTGCTCTCCAAAAAGACGTTGTGGTTGTTTTAAAGGAACACAATTCAACGATAGATGAACAAAAAAGAGCTGCATGGTTGAGTTGACAGAAGGAAGACTTTACTGCGCCAATGCCACAATGAGGCATGTCAAGGTGTTGTTGGGCATATTGTAACCAGGCTCTTTTATGGAACTTGTACAGTAAAGGCTTCTTTATGGCAACTTGACCATGCAGCTATTTTTTGTTCAAGTATCATCGTATTGTGCTCCTTAGAAACAACCACACCATCTTTTTCCAGAGCAGCCTGTATTCCTGCTGAGGTTACCTGTGGGTTTTTCTTTGTATCCTGAAGAGTTCCTGTGGCAGTTGAGGCTGAAATATTTCTTGATCTACCTGACCTTGACTTGGTATCAAGAGATCCCCACATTTTTCACTTCTTATTAAGTGATTGAAAAGTACTGGCTGGCATATTCAAGGCTTTGGAAATCTTTTTATATCCTTTTCCATCTTTATTTTGTTTTCGTGTGTGTTTTTTTTTGCACTTTTATACAAACTGTAAACGTTCCAGATTAGGGTCTCTCAAAATGTGATGGCCATCTCATATTTTGAGACCCTGTGTAAGTGTGCCCTGGGGACTGTGCAATGTTGTACCCTACACTAATACTCCACTAGTGTGTGGTAGCGTTTGAAACAGTCACCGATGCAGAGACCAGGCTGGTCAGGACAGGAGGTACAATAAAAGCGCATGTCGTGCCTAAATCCGCGTTTTCTGCAGCTATGACATCTTCTTTGAGGATTTCTTTGGGTATGGGTACCAGGGAGGACATACGGAAAATGCCTCTCCTGCAGCCGGCTCACTGCATTTGCATTGGGAAGGTGGGCCACAGCACCGTCTGGAAACAGAAGGGCTGTGATGATCTCTTCCTGGAATTTAAGGAAGGATCCAGTTCATCCTGAAGCTTTGTACATACACATAAGCGTTCAGCAGAGCCAATTATAATAAATATACAGACACTTTTTTGTACCAGTGTCTGGCCTTATGGGCAATTAGGTACGGCACCAACAACTGGTCATTGAGGTTCACCCCTCCCATGTTAAGGTTGTATTCGTGGACAGAGAGGGGTTTCTCCACAGCACTAGTTGCCATAGGAATTCAGACAGTCGTATCTGCGTAAAGGGAGGACAGAACGAAAACATTCCATGTATCCCTCCACTTCACTGCTAACAAATTTTTACATCTCAAGCAGGCTCTCTCCCCCCCGTCTAAGTCAGGATTCTACAAGCCGTTGGGGGAAGCCCCGGCGATTAGATCGCACGGTGCCACATGCACCAATTCCACAATCAAAAAGGTGACTAAAAAGTGGCACGCTTGTGTAATAATTGTCCATGTACAAGTGGTACCCCTTTCCCAAATAAGGGTGACACCAAGTCCCACACAATCTTACCAGCGCTCCCTATGTAGTCTGGGCAGTTCTTGGGCTCCACGTGACTATCTCTTCCCTCATAAATCAGAAAACTATAAGTATAGCCTGTTGCTCTGTCATAGAGCTTATACATCTTGACCCCATATCTGGCACGCTTGCTGGGAAGATACTGTTGATAGACAAGCGGCCAGAAAACTTAATCAGGGACTTATCAACGCAGACAACTTGATCAGTAGTAAACAAGGCTGCAAACTGTTGGTTGAATTGGTTTACAAGGGGCCGAATTTTGTGGAGCCGATTGTATCCAGGGTCACCGCGAGGATGTCAGACTTCATTGTCATTGAAATGCATGAACTGCAAGATCTGCTCGTATCGTGTCCTGGTCATGGAGACAGAGAACACGGGCATATGGTGAATTGGGTCAGTAGACCAATATGACCACAACTCACTTTTTTTAACTATGCCCATGAGGAGGGATAGGCCCAGGAAGGTCTTAAATTCGGAGACTGTAATAGGTCTCCAATCTCTGGCAAGGGCCAACTGGGGAATTGACCAGCATACAAATTGCTTTGGTTCACAAAAGATCTATATAGATCTTACGTGAAAAACAGCGAAAAGAAATCAAGTGACGTAAAATCAACTGTTTCCACTTGAATTTGGGTTGGCCAGTGAATGGGGAAAGTACGGGTCCTACAGAAGTGGTAGACTCCCAATTCGGAATGGCAAATGCAGCAGGAAGTGCACTATGGGCTAGACGGGCCTGTGTTGGTCTTCTTGGTGGCTTCGGGACTCTACTTGTGCTAGCCACCTCACCAGCTTGAACCGCACTTATGGGACTCGTCTCGTCACCAAGTGTTACTGCAGTGCTGGATGTACGACCATGGTGTACTAGGCTGCTGGTGCTTGCCAGTTCACAAGAAGGATGAGCGGCACTGGTACTGTCTCTCTGCTCCATACGAGAGCCCTGCGGTTCTTGCACCTCAACAACAGCAGAAGAACGGGGTCGGGTACCCCTAACCTTGGCAGGGACCACTACTCTGTCGTCAGAGCTATCTGTCAGGGTGGCACTGCTGTCTACTGGTTCGTATTCTGAGCCTGAATCTGACAGATGGGTGGCTTCCTCTTCACTCTCATCTGTCAGGCTCAGAAACGTGTAGGCCTCTTCACCAGTGTACCTTCGATTGGACATTTTGGCCTCTAAATTTACTGGTACACTAGTGCGACTCACAGGAAAAAAGAGCACCTGACTGTCAGCAACTGCTTCAAATTCTACCAAAAAACTTTTAGCGTTTGCGTTCGATTGATACTGCACTTGGGTGGGCTGGGCTGGGCGGAGGGGCTAAACGCAGGTGCTAGCAGATATCTGGGTTGATCCCGCTAACGCTGCATTTTTGGGAACCCTAAACTATTGGGGACGCTAATATAGTTCTGATCACATCAAAGATATTGATCCGTTCGGACACTATACTACTAAGGGAGGTATATAGTGCGTGCCTGGGTATTAGCGCGACTGGCACTAATCTGATGCTGCCTGGGGCGACGCAGACCCTAACTGACTGATCTCACCCACCAGGTGATCAGGGGGTTAAACCTTTTATTAGGTAATATACTGCGGGTGCCCTGACGCTATACTAAAAAATAACTAACCAGTCTCACCCGTGACACTAATACGGTGATCACTGGTGACAGGAGATGATCAAGGGGTTAAACCTTTATTAGGGGGGTTTAGGGGGGTCCCTAGACTTATCTGGGGCTACTACTAAGTACCCTAACACTGATTATTGTCACAAATGACACCAGTACAGTGATGTATAGATTAGGGCAGTGGTCATCAACCCTGTCCTCAGGGCCCACTAACAGGCCAGGTTTTATGTATTACCTTGGGGAGATGCAGACTAGAATACTGCAATCACTGAGCAGTAAATGATATCACCTGTGATGTATTTCAGTTATCTTGCAAACCTGGCCTGTTAGTGGGCCCTGAGCACAGGGTTGATGACCACTGGATTAGGGCATAAGTTGACGCCTAGGGCCAATGATAATTTGTATTTTCCACAGCTCTTATCTTTTGCCTATTAGCCCTGGGAAGCTGCTGATGCTCTGTCCTAATGTTCAGCTCCCAACTCTTCTTCACTGTGGGATCGATGTTAGGCATCATCTGCTTCTCTAAATATAAAACTTCAAGCTGTAATGTACCTTTTATGTCTTTAATCTGTAGGTTTAAACGTTTGCTCAATGCATTGTATCATTATCTGAACGACATTTCCTATTGGTTTCACTGATAATATCCTTATTAACTTTACAGTCTGGCATTTGCTTGCAACAGTCCAAAGATGCTGTACTTCTAAAACTCACTACCAACTTACCAAGTGCTAAAACCAATGGCCAGTTGACCACCTACTCCTCAAAAAAACTACCTTCTTGGCCTCTAGGTCTTATCTTATTCCTGGCTCTGCTTCTAACTTTCTAAGCACTCCATCAGTGTTATATACAACTTTATCTCCTCCTCTCCCCCTTGCCATAGGTGTCCGCCAAGGCTCTATCCTAGACCCTTCTATTCTATTTCTACGCCTCCTTTCTTGGTTATTTACCAACCTCCCACTGCTTCCAAAATCATCTGTATCCTGATGACTTGCAAACTCTATCTCTCTGCTTTTCAGCTCACCTCTTTAGTCCCCTTGTGCATCACTAATCTATTAAATTACAAATCAGTATGGATGTCACATCACTTCCTAGCACACAATCTTTCAAAAATTGGGTTAATAATTTTCCAACTTTCCATGCATCACCCCCAGACTTTTCCATTGAGATCCATAGTACAGATATCCCTCCCCTTATGCCAAGGTGCTGGGTGTAATCCTAGACTGAGTTTATTGTATTCATCACCACGTGTAACTAAACACCAGCACAGCCAAATATCACAGCAATTAAGACTTATGTGATCGGATGTATAGTATGGGAAGAAGATTATGTTTTAATTCTTAACTGAATGTAAAACTTGCAAGTTTACACGTAAAAGAGACTTACGTTACTACCAGAAGTGTCAGTTTCATTTACTGAGGAAGAGTACCTAACATGCAGGAATTTGTGTAACTATGGTGTATAGAAAATAATTTTATTCGGGGAGTCAAAGTTATGTTAACCCATTGGGTCACAAAGCACAGAGATTATGCAGGAGCATGTGTACCGAGTTAACCCTTGCGGTTATGTGTACCAAGCAAACACTGAGTGAACCTTTATGATTGTGGAAGTAGAAGGTGAAAAAGGAGTAGCAGCAGCCAGTGGGAGTGGGTGATGGTAGCATTTTTGGTGAAGGAACAGGTGTATTCCATGTTCCCCACCTAGTGGCTTGGTCTCCATTTTGGAGCCGGCCAGCTGCAGTACTGAACTCATCTAAAAACCTAGCCTGGGGTCACGAGTGCAAGGCCTTGATAAACAGAAGTATGGTAGCTTCCCTGTGTGCCTATGTGTACAGTGTGAAGGGCTATTGGAGTCTAGGATATACTCAGTATTAGCTGCACAAAATGCTACAGAGACCAATATCAGGGCAGATAGAAACAGACGCAGCCACCGGCTGAAGAGGAGATGGGACACGGTCCTTCTGTAAATGTTTGTGTGCATGGTGAAGGTGTAAAAAGGGGGGCTCCAGCCTGAAGCTGTTAATGTCTGCACAGAACAGTGAGTTAGAGTGCTACTTTAATGGCTTGTAGTAAGATCTGTGCCACCCCCCTAGGGACAACCTCCCAACATGCTTAAATTGGGATGCACTAAATTTGACCTTGTTAAACACTAAAGCCAGCCAAACACTGTTCACATTTCAACCAGTTCCTGGTGAACTGCCTGAAATTTGCGTAGAGGGTGGCCCTGTCTCCCTCAGGTATTCTGATAGCTGTTGCCAATTAATAGTGGATGGAAGAAGCTGTTAAATTTTGTTTGTTGAGCAAGTCTGGCTGAACAAAAAAATGTAGTAGTGTGGGGCCAACAGAGTACCATTATTAGCAAATAGACAAACCTCTGCACAGTTTTTAACTTTAGCCTCTACCTCACCAGTCTCTCTGTTATTTACATTGGTGTTTGTAGAAAATATATCCATGCCAGGGTACTTGCACTCTGGAATACTTTGGACTATTAGCATATGGTGAAGATAGACCCTGATAGGGTTTTCCTCGGATGCCTCATCTCCTGTTAAACCAAAACCCTCTTGATTAGGCTTGTCATTAGCGGACCTTTTTGGATGTCATTATGGCGTAACATGGATGGGGAATTGACTTGGATGGCTTTATTTTTTAGGTCAATGCCAAGGACAAATTTACAGTATATTATGAAACTTCTGCTTTGTGTTCCCAGATTCAAAAGTAAAATGCACATTCCGTTTACAAGACCCTACAGTTATTATTTTAACAATTAACCGGGAAACTGACTCATTGTGCCATTTAACAAGCGCAGCAGTATGCCATTTTAAAGTATTGGATCAGTTTGCATCAACTTTTTAAAATGTTATTTATTTCAGTTCTTGGCAAATAAAAACAATTTTCAGATGTTATGTGACTCTAGAGTAGCCAGATTGCAGAAGAAAAAAGGCTCATAAAAGCTTTAATTGATCCATCTTTTCAACAAACACTGTATTTATAACTGGACTGCCGAGAAAATCCAGTACATGCTAAGAACAAATTATTTGCTATGGTGCAAGCTTCCAACCCAAAGGACCTTTTGTTAAAACACAGGAAAACTTAATTAATCATAGTCAATGATATCCTTAAAATACTTAAATCTAATGATGACCCATGGAGCTTAATAATGTAATGCATTAAACAATGCACAAATATTATCCATTGCAAATAAAAATGAGAGATGCACAATGTATTTTTGTGTGACGGGGTTGTAATCATGAGCAGTGGGAGAGTGCTTGCCACTACTGCTTGTTACTATTGGATGGGTTTGGGAGGATACAGAAATGCAAGGTGCAGACACGAGGGCTCATTTACTAACGGAGTTGAGATTCTTCACTCACAAAATTGTGTAAATGTTGAATTTATTTATCCTTTATTAATCATGTGAAAGCCACCTGCACATTATTGGGTATTCAAAGTGAATAAGAATTAGCTTTTCACATATTTGGATTTAATTTTAATTAAAGTTGCGTATTATTACTTAATGGTACTTAAAGTGTTTGTTACCGTGAAAAAAAAATAGATCCTGTTCCCCTAAAGCATGCTGTGTGATTTGGTCCCCTGTTTAGCCTGAAATACCTGGCTGATCCTGCCTGGTTCTGCTCTCCCCCTGTAAACTGACCATGGTTTATCATGGCTGCTGAGCCCTGACACTGTGGTCAGTTTATATGCCTCTGTCATATGCTCTCTCCTCTGTCCTCCTCTCCCCCTCCCTCCCTGCCTGTCAGCTCAAGCCACTGCCCATCCCTCCCCTCCTGCTGCTTAAAACAAATTATATTATATTCATCCCATCCCATCTGTTAAATAATAATATGTGTCCCAGTGTCTGTGCTGTATAAAAACTATGCAGATTTCTACCTTATATCAGAGCGTCTCCAGGCGCTCATGTGATTACTCATCTCATTTCTACTCTCCTCCCCTCCTCCTGGCTGATGTCAGCAGGAGTTCTCGGTCCCTCCCGCTGTAGTTGTCAGCCTGGGAGAGGAGAGAGACGAGGAGTCACGTGAGCGCCAGGAGACGCTCTGATATAAGGTAGAAATTTGCATAGTTTTTATATAGCACAGACACTGGGATACATAATGTTATTTAACAGATGGGATGGGATGAATATAATATAGTGGCTTAACTGACACTTTATTATTCACGCAATGAATGAAGTTTAATTCAACACACTTTTGAGTGAAGATTCTCAACTCCTTTAGTAAATGAGCTTCATTGACTCCATACACTATTTTCCCAATGGCATCATCTTAATTGGCTATAGGGCATAAAACAAGAGGGCTCTATGTACCGGCAATGTCACTTTTCCACTTTTGAGGTAACCAAAGAGGAAAATCTTATGTCCAAGTTCAAATTTCCCATTACAGTAATCTTGGCTACTGGATATATATATATTTTTTTTATTATTTTTACTCTGATGTTTCCAGTAAATGAAATATAGTGTCTTTAATAATGCTGTATTGACTATGAATACAATTCTGGATGACCAATTAGACGGAATTACAACCTACATGGGATGCCATAACATTTTTCTGTTGATTTGGGGGGTCTTGGCCTTAAAAATAATGAGCATCACAGATACCTATATATAACCAGTATCTATCTATCTATCTATCTATCTATCTATCTATCTATCTATCTATCTATCTATCTATCTATCTATCTATCTATCTATCTATCTATCTATCTATCTATCTATCTATCTATCTCTATATCCTTCTCCAGCAAAAAAAAATACAAATGAAAATGCTAGCCCTCCTGGCTACTTTCTTTAGCAGTACCTCTGCTCTTTCCACTGGTCACCCAGGCCACAGGTTCTTCAATGCAGACAGCTTCTCCCTAATGCACAGAGCTCCTATGGCCCCTTTCCTGTTATCTTTCTCTTGCAGACAATCATGCTCTGGATGCCCAATGCAGCCTCGCTGACACCTGCATGAGACCTCCTGTCTCTCTTGGGTAGAGCCCTGAGGTATTCCCAAACCTTCACTATAAGAGCTGTGTGCATCTGGGCACACCCTGCTGGTCCTCCACAAAGCACGGACACTGGGTTGGAGATTCCATCCTGCCCAAGACTCTTTGGAATCTCCAAAACTACAGAGCCCCTTCCGTAAATATCAAAATCTCCACTCAAAATAAACGCTTCTTAGTCCTGCACTCAGCCAATGTGCAAACCCAGTGTCCTTTAACTGACCAATTCCACAGTGACAGAGTCATGTACTTTCACCATATATATATATATTATTATTATTATTATTATTATACGAGATTTATATAGCGCCAACAGTTTACTCAGCGCTTTACAATGTATAAGGGGGACAACACAATTACAGTACAATACAAAAGGTACAGGAGGGCCCTGCTCGTAGAGCTTACATTCTAAAAGGGAGGGGGTGGTGGTACAAAAGGTAATAGCTGCAAAGAATGATTTGATGGGGGTGGCTCAGGGACAGTTATGTGGGTGTGGGATAGGCTTCCCTGAATAAATGAGTTTTCAAGGATCTCCTAAAGGTGGACAGGGTAGGGGCTGATCGGACATACTGGGGCAGGGAATTCCAGAGGATGGGAGAGGCTCTGGAGAAGTCCTGAAGGCGAGCATGGGAGGAGGTAACAAGGGAGCTAGAGAGCAGGAGGTCCTGGGAGGAGCGGAGGGGGCGATTTGGGCGATATCTGCAGATGAGGTTGGTGATGTAGATGGGGGCGATGTTGTGAATGGCCTTGTATGTTATGGTTAGCATTTTGAATTTTACACGGTGGGGTAGGGGAAGCCAGTGAAGGGATTGGCAGAGAGGAGCAGCAGTCACAGATCGATTAGTGAGGTGTATTAGTCTAGCAGCAGCATTCATAATAGACTGAAGGGGGGATAGCCTGCTTAAGGGTAGGCCATTAAGGAGAGAGTTGCAATAGTCGAGGCGGGAAATAATCAAAGAGTGAATAAGTTGTTTTGTAGTGTCATTAGTCAGAAAGGGTCGAATTTTGGAGATGTTGCGGAGGTTAAGGCGGCAGGATTTAGCCAGTGATTGGATATGGGGGCTGAAGGAGAGGTCAGAGTCAAGGATTACACCCAGGACCCTGGCATGTGTGGAGGGACCAATGGTTGTGTTGTTGATATTAATGGTGAAGTCACAGGAGGGGGACCGTGAAGGAGGAAATATAACAAGCTCAGTTTTAGAAAGATTAAGTTTGAGGAAGTGGCGTGACATCCATACCCATATGTCATTCAGCAAGTTTGAGATCCTTGAGGAGATAGTGGGGGTGAGTTGGGGAGTGGAGAGATAGATCTGTGTGTCATCGGCATAGAGATGGTATTGGAAGCCATGGGAGGTGATCAACTGGCCCAGGGAAGAGGTATAGAGTGAGAAAAGGAGAGGCCCAAGGACAGAGCCTTGGGGTACCCCAACAGAAAGAGGAAGGGGAGCGGAGGAGGTGAAGTTGTAAGTGACGCTGAAAGTGCGCTGAGATAGGTAGGAGGAGAACCAGGATAATGCAGAATCACGGAGGCCAAGGGAGTGTAATTTGCTGAGGAGCAGCAGGTGGTCAACTGTGTCAAAGGCAGCAGAGAGGTCTAAAAGTATGAGTATGGAGTAGTGGCCATTGGTTTTGGCAGTTATTAGGTCATTGGTGATTTTTAGTAGGGCAGTTTCAGTCGAATGTTGTAGGCGGAAGCCAGACTGTAGGGGGTCGAGAAGGTTGTTGTCCGTGAGGTAGCGACTCATTTGGTCATGAACAAGGCGTTCGATGAGCTTGGAGGCAAACGGGAGAAGGGAGATAGGTCTTAAGTTATTCAAACAGGTGGGGTCTAGTGAGGGTTTTTTGAGTATGGGGGTAACCAGTGCATGTTTGAACGGGGAAGGAAAGGTGCCGGAGGAGAGGGAGAGGTTGAAGATGTGGGTTAGGGAGTTGAGGATAGAGTGGGAAGGTGGTCGCAGTAATTGAGAGTAATATATATATAAGTAATAAGTAATATATATATAATATAATAAGTAATATAATAATAATATAATAATATATATATAATAATATATAGTAGTAATATATATAGTAATATAGTAGTAATATATATAGTAATATAGTAATAGTAATATATATATAATATAATAAGTAATATAATAATAATATAATAATAATAAGTAATATATATATAATATATATATACATATATTATATTACTTATATATATATATATATATATATATATATATATATATATATATATATATAAGTAATAAGTAATATATATATAAAAAGTCCAACGCATCTTATGTCCTTAAAATGTCATAGCAGTGCTCATGTCAGTCCATCCACATGTGACAAGCTTTTATATGATTCCACATATAAGAGAAAAAGGTGAAATTACTTTTTTAAGTGGGTGAAGCTCTCGTTACGGTGATCCTAGTTGTTATCACTCGTGCACAACATACCAAAAATGCCACCACGTGAGTAACACTCCCCTTAGTGTATACACTCACCAGATGTTAATATTTCATACGCCTCAAGGTAATCCTTTGCTGTCACTTTGAAGACAAGTCATCCACTAATTCTGTTAGGGTGGAGGTATAGATGGCTCCAATGCAGCAGGATCCTTGCATACAGAGTAAAGGTCTTAGTATTGTTACTTGGGGGCAAACGAAAAAGATCTGTGGGACAAGATTTTTTTTTTTATCTTCTCCTCGATGTCTCACTCCGGTGTCTGTACAAGGTGTCGGCAGAAAGGAATCTTCACTCCGGGTGTCACTCCCAAATTGACCGGTTAGCAGAAAAACTTCATACTAGTCACCATCTTGGATTTTCTGTGTTCAGTCAGACTAGGCTTCCCCGGTACCCCTGTAGGCGGGCCTGTGCTTCCCTCATCTACTGCAGCTGCATGCTTCAGGCGCCTGGATGACAAGCTCACTACAACAACTGGATTCAGTCCTTGGGGAGTTGTGCCCAGATAGAGCTGCGTTTCTGTGAATAGTCTGGAGCCCCAAAGAGTTGGTCTTTTTCCCCCTGTGGGGATGGATCAATGAGCTGTGTGCCCCTGGAGCACTTTGAACTGAAAGCTCAATTACTTTATAATAGACTGCACCTATGGACTGTCCGTGTACCAGGATCCAGTGAGTAAAGCCTCTGCTTGTGGTATATATGACTTCATGGTCCCCAACTATGAACCGTGGACTGTTCCAGTCTACCTATACTTGTGCTGCAGCTGCTAAGCACAAGTATAGGTAGTGGGCCGGTGGGGACACCGTAGAAGCACGGATTTTCCAATTGAGGCTCCCCCACCCTACTGGGCAATTGGCTAAGCTTTACCCTTGAGCTCCCAAGTGGGGCATATTTTCTCTCCCAGGTGTATTCCATCTCAATAAGGCATCTCCATTTCTGTCTGGTTACCAACCAGCCTAATTTGTGACTGTTTTGAGTAGACAATCCCATGGGAGGAGCGCTCTTTTATATTGTGGCCGCAGCAGTTAGGATAAATCTCAACCTTAGGAGTATATGCCTCAAATACCATAGTACTTTCTATGTGCATCCACTATCTAGGGCTCCTCCTTGTTTTCAGACTTCTGTAAGTATAACTTGGCTCACCCTCTTATATTCTTTCTGACCCCCTTTGAACCCACGTCTACATCCGTGCCCTGATAGAGTGGCCAGATAATAAAATTTATTGGCCACCCTGGAAGCTGAGTCTCCGCCGGCCCAGCATTAGGATTTGGACGCCTTTTGCCATCTGCCACTTAAGGTTTCCATTTGGAGCCTCATTTGTCTTTTCCCCGGATCTGTCCCAGCCTGATGCCTGTCTTTTGGAGGTCAATCAGTAGCACTTACCCAATCTGTCCTGAGGAAGCAAATCTTTTGTAAAACGCGTCGACAAGCACACATAGAGGAGTTGTGGACCTGACTTTTTAAATCTACTCATACTATTCTATATTTCTTCTCGCTTGTAATCTTCTGCCCATAGCCTAATCATTGTTCTGTTGTCAGTCTACATAACAGTGTCATCATAACAGATCCAGTGTCTCATTTTGCATTGGATAACCAGAACTTAGATTTTCAGAAATTCGTACAAGCTTGCAATCCTTTGGCTATATTTATAAACCAGCGAATGTGATGTTCACCAAACATTTACTGCAAGTGTATCTTCCTGGTTCATGTGTTTTAAAGTGTTATTAAACCCACAACAGTAAAATCAGTCTGTATATGCAGTAAAGCATGCTTGTTATACTCACTGTGGAACCTAAGGGGCTAATCCTCTGCATTGTGTAAAACGGTTGTTTCATCCTGTCCTCTCTGACCCCCCCCTTCTTTTACTATCCCCATTTCATTTGTTAATAGCACAAAGCCCTAGGAGGCACTCTGCACATGCTGAGTTTGGTGTGTATTGCTAGAGAGTTTTTTTTTGGGGGGGGAGGGTGCATGTGATAAGCACAGGGCCAATCAGCACTGTCCAGACAGAGGGGCAGGGGACATGCAGCCTCATAGGACAGCCAGAGGAGAGTGAAAACTCCTCCTACAAGCTTCAACCAGTGCTCGGCCGGACACAAAGTCACAAGACTGTTATATACTGCTGATGAAAAAAGGTATTTTATATAAATATATTTTTATAGCAGTTTATATTTACTAAAATAATTGCATTTCCATGTTTTGTGTACCGTGGGAGACCAGATATAATGAATGCAGAGTCCTGGGTTTAGTAACACTTTAAATTACAGTGATTGATTCACCTACTGTGAAAGCCTGACTGCTGGACAAATATGTCCTCCATGTCTTTCACTGAATAGATCGGGGGGAGATAGAACTCTAACAACTCACACAGCCCTGTAGGGATCTTTAACTAGACAGAGGTAGCGAAAAAATCAGATCACATAACTAGAATTCTATAATCAGACCAGCATGTTCTGTAAAAACAATTACATGGAAGCACCTCACATAAAATGTTTATTTCAAAAATACAGATTTTCTGCAACTATTGCAAATATGATAGAGCAACCTGATTACAGTCTTGTCAATAATAATAAAAAGTTAAATAAGCGTGACCCAAGACCATTATCATTTTTTTCCAGGCAAATAATAATGAAGTTGAAAAAGGCAATGGGTATCAAAGACTTCACAAACATGATTACTTTGCAGTTATGATGATCAAAAGGTGAGTTCAAAGTTCCTTGCTGATATAAACAATGTACAGAACAATGTATAGAGAAATCTGAATAATATATTTTATATACAGTATTTTCTTGAAACTGCCAATATAAAGTGGGAGCCAGGAGTCTACGGGGATAGGAGGTCATAGTACAGAATCTTTATTCTCTTGGGGCCACTTTACTTTAGCTGGCAAACTGTGTGTGACTTGATTATCTGAATGTAAGGTAACACCAAGACACAGCTCAAATCAAGTAGATGATAATTAATAAAAAAAATATTAAGTTTATATTTGTATTATTGTGCATGATGGGTACAAGTTCACAAGCAGTGAGAACCATCCAGGTTTTGAATAATGTGTAAAGATAAGAGTCATGTGTATTCTTACTTTAATCTTGGAGTGCTTCTTTTAGTCTAGATCTGTGGAGTAATCCAGAATTAAACTTTACCTTTGTGTAGGAGTTTCCTGTAATAAAGACCGGTCACTGCTGCCCTCTTTCCTTGTGCAGAGGGACTGCTTTTGTCTCCGCCCCCTGCTGTAGTTTTCTGCAGGCAGCCTGTAACAGGTGGAGCTTGTTAGGCCCCTCCCACAGCTCTGCTCTCTGCACATGTTATGTACAGCACAGTGATGTTTCTACCACTTCTTTAACAAGATAACTTGGCCCCCCCATATCACCTAAAATACCTGGCTGATCCTGCCTGTTTCTGCCCTCCCCTCTGTAAACTGACCACGGTTTATCATGGCTGCTGAGCCCTGGCATCGTGGTCAGTTTATGTGCCTCTGTCATCCTCAGCTCTCCTCTCTGCTCTCCTCTGTCCTCCTCCCCCCTCCCCTCCCTGCCTGTCAGCTCTGTTCACTTCACGATCCTCCCCACCTGGTGCAATCAAATCTATAATATGATCATGACATGCCCTCTGTTATATATCACTATGTGCCACTGTGCCTGTGCTGTATAAAAAAGATGCAGATTGTACCGTATATTAGAGTGTCTCCCGGCGCTCATGTGACTCCTCGGATCTCCTATCTCCTTCCCTCCTCCCCAGCTGACGTCAGCGGCAGTGCTCGGCCCTGCCTGCTATAGCAGTGAGCTGGAGAGAGGAGAGAGCCAAGGAGTCACGTGAGCGCCGGGAGCCGCTCTGATATACAGTATAATGGGCGATTTTTTATGCAGCACAGGGGCACATAGCATTATATAACAGAGAGGATGTCATGATCACCATATAGTGGGTTAACAACCACTTTAACAGTATGTTTCTAAACATTTTGCCAAACAGATATTATATTGGTACTGAAGGAAAAAAAGGCAAGAAGCGCCAATCTAAGTGCGGTATCATTAAAAACTTTAATTTAGATTATAAAAACAACAACAGCCAAATGGCTACTCACAAGGACAGGATTAATATAGGCAAGGACATATAGTGGGTCCAGGGACGTCCTCCTCAGATGTTGTAAAGGTGCATAGTGCAGGTTCCGGTGGAGGTGCTGTCAGCGCTATGATGTACGGGTGGTCTGTGGGGTCTCTGCTGTGGGTGCTGAGCTGCAAGGAAGATGGAAGTGTCCGCAAGGAGAGCCGGCATCTACCATGACATAGGAGCCAGGACCGTAGCAGGAAACAGGAACCGGATGGAGACAGGCGTGGAACGCAAACACTGTTCCAGGAACCAAAGGGCGGAAGTGACGTGTGGATGTGTCAGATGTGTCAGACAGCGTTGGATCAAGAGAGGAGCCAGGTAATTGTTTAGGCATAGCTCACAACTGTCCCTGATTTCGAGGGACTGTCCCTGATTTGGAGCAATGTCCCTCTGTCCCTCTTTCCTCCTTATTTGTCCCTCATTTTGGTCTGATCTATATAGTTGTATATAAAATGCACTATTTATCTATCAAAAAGTGTTTCCCAGTGCTAAGCCTTTCATCCAATTTCAAAATTGCTGCATTTGTAAATACCAAAAGCCAATATAAAGCAATAGTAGTGGCAAAAAGCACTGTGAAGTACTGGGTTTAACCAATCCTTTTTTTATACTATTCTCCTTTAAGAGGGGCGTGGCAAGGGGTGTGTCCTATGCCTGTATACTTTTGCTAATAGCTGTCCCTCATTCCCATTTCAGAAAGTTGGGAGATATGGTTTAGGGATAGGGTAGGGAACAAGTAAAGGGGAGTTTTTTACTTTAATGCATAGGATGCATTAAAGTAACCTTAGACCTTTGTTTTTTTTAAAGTAAAATAACAAACATGTAATACTTACCTTCCCTGTGAAATAGTTTCACAGCGCAACCCTGATCTTCATTCTCTGTGGTCCCCCGCCGGTGCTCCAGGCCGCTCCTTTTTGGCGAGTGCACCCGTCCGGGCTCACTCCTGAGCCGACCAGTCAGCGCCTATTAACACAGACAGGGCAACTCACTCTCTCATCACAGCCTTTAATTGACAACATAGTTACATAGTTACATAATAGGTGAGGTCGAAAAAAGTCCATCAAGTCCAACCTATGTGTGTGATTATATGTCAGTTTTACATTGTATATCCCTGTATGTTGTGGTCATTCAGGTGCTTATCTAATATATTCTTGAAACTATCGATGCTCCCCGCTGAGACCACCGCCTGTGGAAGGGAATTCCACATCCTTGCCGCTCTTACAGTAAAGAACCCTCTACGTAGTTTAAGGTTAAACCTCTTTTCTTCTAATTTTAATGAGTGGCCATGAGGTCTTGTTAAACTCCCTTCCGTGAAAAAGTTTTATCCCTATTGTGGGGTCACCAGTACAGTATTTGTATATTGAAATCATATCCCCTCTCAAGCGTCTCTTCTCCAGAGAGAATAAGTTCAGTGCTCGCAACCTTTCCTCATAACTAATATCCTCCAGACCCTTTATTAGCTTTGTTGCCCTTCTTTGTACTCGCTCCATTTCCAGTACATCCTTCCTGAGGACTGGTGCCCAGAACTGGACAGGATACTCCAGGTGAGGCCGGACCAGAGTCTTGTAGAGTGGGAGAATTATCGTTTTATCTCTGGAGTTGATCCCCTTTTTAATGCATGCCAATATTCTCTTTGCTTTGCTTGCAGCAGCTTGGCATTGCATGCCATTGCTGAGCCTATCTATTAGGACCCCCAGGTCCTTTTCCATCCTAGATTCCCCCAGAGGTTCTCCCCCCAGTGTATAGATTGCATTCATATTTTTTCCACCCAAATGCATTATTTTACATTTTTCTGCATTGAACCTCATTTGCCATGTAGTTGCCCACCCATTAATTTGTTCAGATCTTTTTGCAAGATTTCCACATCCTGCGGAGAAGTTATTGCCCTGCTTAGCCTATTGTTGTCCGCAAATACAGAGATTGAACTGTTTACCCCATCCTCCTGGTTGTTTATGAACAAATTAAACAGGATTGGTCCCAGCACAGAACCCTGGGGGACCCCACTACCCACCTCTGACCATTCCGAGTACTCCCCATTTATCACCACCCTCTGAACTCGTTCTTGTAGCCAGTTTTCAATCCAGCGGGAGCTGACCCAATAAGGAGGGAGACAGCGGCTGAGAGGCTTCTGCAGCACAGGTTTTTTACCCTAATATATAGAATGCATTAAGGTAAAAATACTTTTTTTTACTTTGGAACCACATTATTGAAGCAGACTATCTGGAAGTGTAACTTTCCACTGCTGTGTAATACAAAGCAATCGCTAGCTGTCCAAGTGATCGTGTCTTTTTAAACAGTGCTACAGAGTTTTCTGGGCAGCATTTTACTAGCAGTTTACACACATTGCCTGCAATTAATACAAACCAATACAAATAAAACTTGGTAAATGCTAGAGTATTTATTTAACCATTTGGCGCAATTTAGTTATCTCATTGCAGCTAAACATATGAAGAATTAAAATAAAGAATAAAATAATTAGCAACAGATTGCTTTTTAAAACATTAATAAATGTGACAAATAAATTTATAGATGGCTGATTTACTGCAGCAAGAGATCACCTTACATATGTATTATATTTTGGCTCCAGTATGCTCTGGAACTGGAATCAGATCAGAGGCAAGAATCAAAACTAATGAAAGTAATAAAAGATTCCTATGATGTGAGCCCCAATTGAGTTTGTTTATACTGAAAATCAGGACTATGTCAGAAAAATATGTCTGCATCACATGCCATTTCATTGACAATATCTCCAGTTCTCCACACAGAAAATATATAGGTATGGGTCTGCAATAGGATTCGGTGTGTTGGCAAGACAAAGTTGCAGAGTTGCCCATTTCCCCCAGTGCAAGGGCTGCTGTATCTCATACAAATACTAAGAACATGTACGGTAATCTAAAATGTACTTGCATTTTTTTTAGCCTGAATAGAGTTCTCGATTTACTATTATTTCTTTAGGTAATATATAAAGCAAATTTATAAACATAAATAAACATTTATAAAAATGCATTAAACCGGAACCTACCGTAACCGTATCTGTGCACTGCAAAATGAAAACACTATTTAATTCAGTTTTAATATCCAAAGAAAACTCACCCTTCCATTTCTCCATGCTTTATTTTGTTGAGAAATCGCTTTGAAAAAAACCCCTCTAGCATTTCTTCAGCCATCTTGAGTAAGGGCATATAATTCATGTAACATTTACTTCTTGGTATTCATCTGTGCTTAGCTCAGGCATGCAAGCAGGAAGGTGTGCTTAAGAGCCCTTGCACACTGAGGCGGTTTGCAGGCGCTATTGCGCTAATAATAGCGCCTGCAAAACGCCCCGAAAGTGCCGCTGCTGTCATCCCAGTGTGCAAGCCCCGAGGGCTTGCACACTGGAGCGATGCTCTGGCAGGACGGTAAAAAAAGTCCTGCCAGCAGCATCTTCGGAGCGGTGAAGGAGCGGTGTGTATACCGCTCCTTTACCGCTCCTGCCCATTGAAATCAATGGGACGGCGCGGCTATACCGCCAGCAATGCGCCTCTGCAGAGGCGTTTTGCGGTGGTATTTAACCCTTTCGCGGCCGCTAGCGGGGGGTAAAACCGCCCCGCTAGCGGCCGCATACCGACGGTAAAACGCCGCTAATAATAGCGGCGTTTTACCGCCGACGCCGCCCCCCGCCCCAGTGTGCAAGGGCTCTAACTGAGAAAGCCTCTCCTCCCCTCCTCCAGATAAAGAAAAAAAATTGCTTACAAGGATTCCTAACATATGATATAATTTTGACCTAGGCTACAAACCAGAAAGAAACTGAAGAAATGTAAAACAAGAATGTAACCCTTTTGCTGCCAGGTTCGTACATCGTACATACTGAACAGCAAGGGGTTTAATCCCAGTGGCTGCAAATTGTGTGTAAATCCGTCAAACCGTCAGATACTTGCACCCCCCACGGTAATGGCCACTCCCCCATGCATGCCCCCCGCCATGTATCCCGGGCTCCACTTGCCCATCTGCGTGCCCGGGATCAGTATAGTAGGTGCCGCCGGTTAGGGGAGAGGGAACTGAGTGAATATGCATCCGCTCTCCTCCCCTTCTTGTTGCAGACCTGGAAGCGTCTAATGCAGTGCGATCTGCTGTAAGTCATAAGAAACATGGTTCCTCTATGATTTCCTGTGTTTCAGCTGTCCGATTGGATGATGGCGCCCTACGTGACCCTGGAGGCCAGTGAAGCGCAGTGTCTATTTAAGACTTTGGCCCACGAGTTCGGCACACTTTGTCCATGTGGCTAGTGTAGTGACAGGTTCCCTGTCTGGCAGGGAAAGCACTTAGTGGCAGGGAGCAGTTGCAGAGGAGTAGGGAAAGTGCAGGGACTATGCTATCTTCTTCACATAGGAAGCCTCCTATTTGGGTGTGGACCGGTTAGGCCGCATTTCCGCTCCTCGTTGGAGAAGCTGTCAGCATCATCTCAGGATATGCTCTTCTGCTACAGTTTTGTAGGTGGCTCTGGTCGGCTGTGCCCACCCACCAGGCCTTAGTCATGCACTGTTGGGGCTTTCTTAATACATTGTTCTCTTTCATCTCAGCCTCCGTGTGATCTATGCTTGCTGACATATCACGCTGCACCCTCTCCACAAGAACAGCTGACACACACATCAACAATATTAACTGAAAGGCTCACAAATACAAAGCAGGAGTTAGAGATGCAGAATATTTGGACACAACAAAAGGTTAAAATTAAGTAGAAGACTGTCGGCAACATTAAAGGATGTTTTAGGTTATTATTACACAGGCTAATGCAACATTTCAAAAAGAATATGGGTGACCAACAGAAAGAGACTCCGTTTGGGCAAGTAAATCAAGAGAAGCTGTAATAAAGAAATCAATGGAATAAACATTTTTGTGATCTGGAACAAAGAGGCCATCAAAAAAAAAAGCTGTATAAATCAAATATAAAAGGGACAATTTAAGAAAATTATTAAGGGAAATGTACAGTGCCTTGAAAAAGTATTCATACCCTTTGAAATTTTGCACATTTTGCCATGTTACAACCAAAAATGGTATTTTATTGGGATTTTATGTGATAGACCAACACAAAGTGGCATATAATTGTGAAGTGGAAGGAAAATGATAAATGGTTTTCAAAATTTTTTACAAATAAATATGTGAAAAGTGTGTTGTGCATTTGTATTCAGCCCCCCTGAGTCTTTTTGGGGATGTCTCTACCAGCTTTGCACATCTAGAGAGTGACATTTTTGCCCATTCTTCTTTGCAAAATAACTCAAGTTCTGTCAGATTGGATGAAGAGCGTCTATGAACAGCAATTTTCTTGCTGTCTTGCCACGGATTCTCAATTGGATTTAGGCCTGGACATTGAGTGGGCCATTCTAACACATAAATATGCTTTGATCTAAACCATTCCATTGTAGCTCTGGCTCTATGTTTAGGGTCGTTGTCCTGCTGGAAGGTGAACCTCTGCCCCAGTCTCAAGTCTTTTGCAGACTCTAACAGGTTTTCTTCTAAGATTGACCTGTATTTGGCTCCTTCAATTTTCCCATCAACTCTGACCAGCTTCCCGGTCCCTGCCACCACCATGTTTCATGTTGGGGATGGTGTGTTCAGGGTGATGTGCAGTGTTAGTTTTCACCACAATAAGCGTTTTGATTTTAAACAAAAGTTTCAATTTTGGTCTCATCTGACCAGAGCACCTTCTTATGCCCTGTACACATGACCGGTTTTACCGTCGGAATAAACTCTGAAGGTTTTTCCGATGGAATTCCGCTCAAGCTGTCTTGCATACACACGGTCACACCAAATTCCGACCGTCAAGAACGCTGTAACGTACAACATGTACAACGGGACAACATGTACGACGTCTTGTACTTGCTTCAGAGCATGCGTCATTCTTGGTACGCCGGAACTGCATACAGACAAGCAGTTTTCCCAATAGGAATTTATTCAGTCGGAAAAATATAGAACATGTTCTCTATCTAAGTCGTCTGAATTTTCGACATAAAAAGTCCGATGGGGCATACACACGGTTGGAAAATAAGATGAAAAGCTCCCATCGGACTTTTTCTATCGGAAATTCCGACCGTGTGTACAGGGCATTACACATGTTTGCTGTGTCCTCCACACGACTTCTCACAAACTGCAAACGGGACTTCTTATGGCTTGCTTTCAACAATGGCTTTCTTCTTGCCACTCTTCCATAAAGGCCAGATTTGTGGAGTGCACGACTAATAGTTGTCCTGTGGACAGATTCTCCCACCTGAGCTGTGGATCTCTGCAGCTCCTCCAGAGTTACCAAGGGCCTCTTGGCTGCTTCTCTGATTAATGCTCTCTTTGCCCGGCCTGCCAGTTTAGGGGGATGGCCATGCCTTGGTATGTTTGCAGTTGTGCTATACTCTTTCCATTTTTCGATGAAGGATTGAACAGTGCTCCATGAGATGTGCTTGGGATATTTTTTCATAACCTAACCCTGCTTTAAACTTCTCTACAACTTTATCCCTGGCCTTTCTGGTGTGTTCCTTGGCCTTCACGATGCTGTGTTCACTAAAGTTCTCTAATAAACCTCTGAGGGCTTCACAGAACAGCTGTATTTATACTGAGATTATATTACACACAGGTGGACTCTATGTACTAATTAGATGACTTCTGAAGGCAATTGGTTCAACTAGATTTTAGTTAGGGGTATCAGAGTAAAGGGGGCTGAATACAAATGCATGCCACACTTTTGACATATTTATTTGTAAAAAAAAATTGAAAACCATTTATCATTTTCCTTCCACTTCACAATTATGTACCACTTTTTGTTGGTCTATCACACAAAATCCCAATAAAATACATTTACGTTTTTGGTTGTAAAATGACAAAATGGGTATGAATACTTTTTCAAGGCACTGTAAAAATCATCATTTCTTTTCTAGAAAATTACTCAGACCCCCCCAAACATTATATATTTTGTTTAGCAAAGACCCTAGGGAATAAAATGACGGTTGTTACAACTTTTTATGTCACACGGTATTTGCACAGCGATTTTTCAAATGCGTTTCATGAATTAGGAAAAACAAAACAGTAACGTTAGCCCAATTTTTTTGTATAATGTGAAAGATGATGTTACGCAGAGTAAATAGATACCTAACATGTCGTGCTTTAAAATTGCGCACAATCGTGGAATGACTCCAAACTTCAGTACTTAAAAATCTCCACAGGCAACGCTTTAAATTTTTTTACAGGTTACATGTTTACAGTTACAGAGGAGGTCTTGGGCTAGAATTGTTGCTTTTGCTCTAACGCACGCTGCAATACCTCACTTGTGTGATTTGAACGTCGTTTGCATATGTAGGCGCGACTTACATATGCGTTCGCTTCTGTGCGCGAGCACGCAGGGATGGGGGCGATTTAATTTTTTTTTTATTCGTTATTTAAATTTACGTTTTTTATTTTTACACTTTCTTTAAAAAAAATAAAATTTTTGGTCACTTTGATTCCTATCACAAGGAATGTAAAAATCCCTTGTTATAAGGAATAGTGTGCGACAGGTCTTCTTTATGGAGAGATGTGGGGTCAATAAGACCCCACATTTCTCCTCTAGGCTGGAAAGACTGAGATAAAAAAAATAAACTCTCTCAGCCTTTTCAGCCACGTCCTCAGCTTTGTTTACTTCCACAGTTCGGGTGTGACGTCATAACGTCGCGCCCGGGCCTCCGAGGGTCATGGAGATGACTGGGGACCATCTGGTCACCAGAAATCTCTATGGTAAACGTCTGGTGGCGACCGATTCGTTCTCCGGCTCATCGGTCGCACGGAAGAGCTGAGAGAAGCACCGGAGGGCGGCGGGAGGGGGGACATCCCCTTCCACCGCCTGTAAGAACGATCAAATGGCTGAACTGCCACTTTGATTGTTCTTACGGTGCACAGAATCACTGAAGGAAAAAAATTATATCTGGATGCTGCCTGTAGCTGCAGGCATTATCCATATATCCCCACTCAAAGTCAGTGACATCATATGACGTACCTTAGGCGGAAAGTGGTTAAACGTGAGATGGGACAACACATTCCTTTTGAAATTCAGTAAAGATTAGACTGGGAAGCTTCATTCAAATGAGTAATGAATAGTTTCGGAGTTGCTGATAAGTGAACCCTATAAGGGTGTTGTGGCTGCAATGGAATAAGAAAAAATAAAATGAGAGAAGAAATTATGAATGCTCTAGTACAAATAAAGTTCAAAATGATTATTGAACACGATAGAGTCTCACCATAAATGTTGAAATGTTTTGGACAGCAAAGAGAATTATTATTGCCGGTTTAGGCAACAGAACAAATTTACAAAATACCATGATGTTTCTATCATAATTATAGTTATTTAGGAGAGACATTGGAGAATGTCCTCGCCACTATGGCATCTAACATCTCAGTGTTACAAGCAGAATTTACTAAAGAGCTTTCAAAACTAAGCTTTGAAGACAGGTAGAACAACTGCTAAGATGGCATGAGATGGGGTTTACAGCTGTTGAGTAATGCAGAACATCAGGGAAGATATCAGGGCACAAAAGAAAAGCCTATTCATTAGGGATGAGCCGAACACCCCCCGGTTCGGTTCGCACCAGAACCTGCAAATGGACCGAAAGTTCGCACGAACGTTAGAACCCCATTGACGTCTATGGGACTCGAACGTTCGAAATCAAAAGTGCTCATTTTAAAGGCTAATTTGCATGTTTTTGTCCTAAAAAGGGTTTGGGGACCCGGGTCCTACCCCAGGGGACATGTATCAATGCAAAAAAAACTTTTAAAAACGGACGTTTTTTCGGGAGCAGTGATTTTAATGATGCTTAAAGTAAAAAAAAAAAAAAGTGAAATATTCCTTTAAATATCGTACCTGGGGGGTGTCTATATTATGCCTGTAAAGTGACGCGTGTTTCCCGTTTTTAGAACAGTCCCTGCACCAAATGTCATTTTTAAAGGAAAAAATCTCATTTAAAACTGCTTGCGGGTTTAATGTAATGTCGGGTCCTGGCAATATGGATGAAAATCAGTGAGACAAACGGCATGGGTACCCCCCAGTCCATTACCAGGCCCTTTGGGTCTTGTATGGATATTAAGGGGAACCCCGCACCCAAATTAAAATAAGGAAAGGTGTGGGGCCACCAGGCCCTATATACTCTGAACAGCAGTATACAGGTGGTGCAAACAAGACAGGGACTGTAGGTTTGTTGTTAAGTAGAATCTCTTTGTAATTTTGAACGGGTACATTTTTAACGTGTTTAGCTCCAGCCAAAAAATCTTTTTTAAGCTTTTTGGAAAACATAGGGAAGGGTTATCACCCCTGTGACATTTGTTTTGCTGTCTTTCCTCCTCTTCAGAAGATTTCACCTCACTTTTTGTCCCAATGAAAAATGTTTTTTGAAAATTTGGGTTTTTTTGTGGAACAAGGATTGGAAAGCATCAGTGGAAAGGAGAAATGTTTTTCCCAAATTAACTCTTACAGGAGAGAATTTCCCTTCCTAGGGGTAGATTTCATCTCACTTCCTGTTGTCTCCTTCCGTTTGCAAGTAGGAGTTGTTTGTAAGTTAGATGTTTGAAAGTAGGGTCCTGCCCTATATACTCTGCAGAAATTTGGGCCTTAGGTGTTGCTGTGGCCACAACACTGTAAGCCCTCACAGGGCCCTGCTGTGAAATATTAGATCAAGAATTATAATTACATGCCCCTGTTGAACAGGAGCTGAAAAATTAGGCCTTAGGCACTGGTGCTGGTGCCACAACACTGCAACCCCTCACAGACACTCTAGTTGGAACGCAGGAACGAGTTCTGCTGCAAAATATTGCATCAAAAATTGTAATTACACGCCCCTGTTAAACAAGGGCTGAAAAATTGGGCCTTAGGCACTGGTGCTGGTGCCACAACACTGCAACCCCTCACAGACACTCTAGTTGGAACGCAGGAACGAGCCCTGCTGCAAAGTATTGCATCAAAAATTGTAATTACACGCCCCTGTTAAACAGGGGCAGAAAAAATGGGCCTTAGGCACTGGTGCTGGTGCCACAACACTGCAACCCCTCACAGACACTCTAGTTGGAATGCAGGAACGAGCCCTGCTGCAAAGTATTGCATCAAAAATTGTAATTACACGCCCCTGTTAAACAGGGGCAGAAAAAATGGGCCTTAGGCACTGGTGCTGGTGCCACAACACTGCAACCCCTCACAGACACTCTAGTTGGAATGCAGGAACAAGCCCTGCTGCAAAGTATTACATCAAAAATTGTAATTACACGCCCCTGTTAAACAGGGGCTGAAAAATTGTGATGATTGAGGAGGAAGAGGATAATTACTCAGGGATAGTCACTCAGCATCAGCATAGGCAGTCTTTGAAGGGATCTGAGATTTCAAAAAAAATGATTCGGTTACATCAGCATCAGGTGCTTGGTAGCTGGTGGTGATCCAAGACTGATTCATTTTTATGAAGGTCAGTCGATCGACCGAGTCGGTGGACAGACGCACCCTGTGATCGGTTACCACGCCTCCAGCAGCACTGAATGTGCGTTCCGAAAGAACGCTGGATGCAGGACAGGCCAGTAGCTCAATTGCATACTGTGCAAGCTCTGGCCAGTGATCCATCCTCAAGACCCAGTAACCCAGAGGATTTTCGGTGGGAAAGGTGTCCAAGTCTGATCTTGCCCCTAGGTATTCCTGCACCATGTAAAACAGACGCTGGCGATGGTTGCTGGAACCGATCATACCTTAGGGCTGCGGACCAAAAAATTGTCTGAACGCATCGGTCAGACGGCCACCTTCTCCACCGCTCCTTCTTTGACTGACAGAAGCCTCAGCAACACGTTGTCCAGAAACAGGAGTTTGTAACCTCCCAGTCTCTGGGAACGCGTTGCACAGACCTTTCTGCAAGGCCTCCCGAAGATGTTTCATCCTCTGCTCCCTTTGCGATGGCAAGATAAGGTCCGCAACCTTACCCTTGTAACGTGGATCAAGGAGGGTTGCCAGCCAGTATTGGTCCTTCTCCTTGATACCACGAATACGAGGATCCTTACGCAGGCTTTGCAGGATCAGGGAGGCCATGCAGCGTAGGTTTGCTGAGGCATTCGGTCCGGAGTCCTCTGGGTCACTAAGGACAACATGGTCCGCAGCCACCTCCTCCCAGCCACGTACAAGTCCATGTGTTTCTTGGGACTGATCCCTTAAAGACTACTGCTGATGCTGAGTGCCAGGCTCCACCTCCATACTGACACAATCTTCCTCCTCCTCCTCCTCCTCCTCCTCCTCTTCCTGTGTGATCGGCGGGCACGCAGGAACACTGTCTGGATAAAGGGGGCCTTGAGAGCTAAGGAAGTCCTCCTTTTCCTGCCTCTGTTCTGCCTCAAGTGCCCTGTCCATTATTCCACGCAGCGTGTGCTCCAACAGGTGGACAAGGGGGACAGTGTAACTGATGCATGCACTGTCACTGCTCACCATCCTCGTGGCCTCCTCAAATGGTGACAGGACAGTGCATGCATCCCTGATCATGGCCCACTGGCGTGGGGAAAAAAAACCAAGCTCCCCTGACCCTGTCCTGGTGCCATAGTCGCACAGGTACTCATTGATGGCCCTCTGCTGCGTGTGCAGCCGCTGCAGCATGGCCAACGTTGAGTTCCACCTGGTGGGCATGTCACAGATTAGGCGGTTCTTGGGCAGGTTAAACTCCTTTTGGAGGTCCGTCAGCCGAGCACTGGCATTATATGACCAGCGGAAATGCACACAGACTTTCCTGGCCTGCCTCAGGACATCCTGTAAGCCCGGGTACCTGCCCAAGAACCGCTGCACCACCAAGTTAAGGACGTGAGCCAAACAGGGCACATGGGTCATTTGTCCCTGTCGGAGGGCAGAGAGGAGGTTGGTGCCATTGTCGCAAACCACCATTCCTGCCTTAAGTTGGCGTGGCGTCAACCACCTCTGAACCTGCCCCTGCAGAGCTGACAGAACCTCTGCCCCAGTGTGGCTCCTGTCCCCCAAGCACACCAGCTCAAGCACCGCATGGCATCTTTTGGCCTGCATACTTGCGTAGCCCCTTGAACGACTACGGAGCACCGCTGGTTCCGAGCAAGAGGCCATGGAGGAAGAAGAAGAGGAGGGGGTGGAGGAGAGAGGTGTGTCACAATCATTAGAATTTTGGAGGCGTGGTGGCGGAACAACCTCCAACACTACTGCACCTTGTCCTGCATCCTTCCCAGCTGCCAGCAGAGTCACCCAATGCGCCATGAAACTTAGGTAACATCCCTGTCCATGCCTGCTGGAACCATGAGTCAGCGGTAATATGCTCCTTACCGCTGACCGCCCTGTCCAGCGAGGCATGGACATTGCTTTCCACATGCCGGTAGAGAGCCAGAATCGCCTTCCGTGAGAAAAAGTGGCGTTTGGGTACCTGCCACTGAGGAACCGCACATTCCACAAACTCACGGAAGGGGGCAGAGTCTACCAACTGAAAAGGCAGCAGTTGAAGTGCTAGCAATTTTACCAAGATAGCATTCAACCGCTGGGCATGTGGATAGCTGGGAGCAAACTTCTTTCGGCGGTGCAGCAGCTGGGGCAGGGAAATTTGCCTGGTACAATCTGACGTTGGTGTACCAAAAGCAGATTGCCCACAAGTACTTGGCTGTGACACACCTAATTCTACACCTTCATTCCTCTCAGTGCAGGTCTCAGAGAGGACTGAAGGTCTAGTGGGGTTGGAGATCTCAGCTGATGAGGAGCAAGGAGAGGTCCTCTTTGTTCTTTGGTGTGGGTCTTTTAGATACGCTTGCCAACGAACTGCATGGCAGGTCAAGATATGTCTGGTCAAGGATGTGGTACCCAAGCGGAAGATGTTTTGGCCACGTGAGATACGCTTGAGACATAGGTTGCAAATAGCAGCGGTGCGATCTGATGCACTCATCTCAAAAAAGGCCCACACCATATGCTCCTTACCGCTGACCGCCCTGTCCAGCGAGGCATGGACATTGCTTTCCACATGCCGGTAGAGAGCCGGAATCGCCTTCCGTGAGAAAAAGTGGCGTTTGGGTACCTGCCACTGAGGAACCGCACATTCCACAAACTCACGGAAGGGGGCAGAGTCTACCAACTGAAAAGGCAGCAGTTGAAGTGCTAGCAATTTTACCAAGCTAGCATTCAACCGCTGGGCATGTGGATAGCTGGGAGCAAACTTCTTTCGGCGGTGCAGCAGCTGGGGCAGGGAAATTTGCCTGGTACAATCTGACGTTGGTGTACCAAAAGCAGATTGCCCACAAGTACTTGGCTGTGACACACCTAATTCTACACCTTCATTCCTCTCAGTGCAGGTCTCAGAGAGGACTGAAGGTCTAGTGGGGTTGGAGATCTCAGCTGATGAGGAGCAAGGAGAGGTCCTCTTTGTTCTTTGGTGTGGGTCTTTTAGATACGCTTGCCAACGAACTGCATGGCAGGTCAACATATGTCTGGTCAAGGATGTGGTACCCAAGCGGAAGATGTTTTGGCCACGTGAGATACGCTTGAGACATAGGTTGCAAATAGCAGCGGTGCGATCTGATGCACTCATCTCAAAAAAGGCCCACACCAAAGAACTTTTTGAATAACGCGCAGAGACTGCAGCGCCCTGCACATGTGGAGCTTTGGGGTGTGATGCAGTCAATGTGCTGCCCTTAGGCTGGCCCCTGGAGGGCATCCTGCCTCGTTGGTGATGTGCCGCCTCCTCCTCCTCCTCCTCCTCCTCTCTCCTATCAGGCACCCACGTTGAGTCAGTGACCTCATCATCCCCTCCCTCCTCATCACTGGAGCAAACCTGGCAGTATGCTGCAGCAGGGGGAGCATGACTGCCAGATTGCTGTCCTTCTTGGGCACCCCCTCTGTCCGTGCTCATGTTACTGCCTTCATCGAGCTCAGTATCATCATCAGAGCCTTCCAAATGATGGGCATCCTCCTGGAGCATGTACCCAACACTGTGGTCAAACAGTTCGAGGGACTCCTCAGGAGGACATGGTGGGGCTAGGGAAGGAGTCACTGATGACATTGAGCCGAGGGAAGAGGCCGCTGCTTTGCCAGACAAAGTACCCTGGGCATGGGTGAGAGAGGATGAGGAGGATGAGGACGGCTTGGTCATCCACTCGACCAAGTCTTCCGCATGTTGCGGCTCAACATGGCCAGCTGCCGAAAAAAAGGCCAAGCGTGTCCCATGGCCACGTGCTGATGAGGATGCACTGTCTCCACGACCACCACTAGACACAGAGCCTGCTTGCCCTCTCTTATTGGCTTGTGACTGTCTACCTCTCCTTCTTGGCCTTCCAGACATACTAATGGCCTGTAGCTGCACTAAGCTGGGATATATATATATATATATATATATGTACTGTATATATATATATATATATATATGTATATATATATATATATGTACGGATCTAGCTGAACACTGAGCAGGACGCACCCCACTAACTTGTAGGTTTAGCAGAACACTGTGAGCAGGACGCACTGCACTAACTGTAAATAGTCTAGCTGCCTGACTGTGGTACTAATAGGATCAAAAGAACACCAGCAATTTTCTTCAGGTAGCTGTATTTATTGTAACAGGACAAGCCTGCCTATCAGTAAGAAGATAACAGAAATGGATCTAGCTGAACACTGTGAGCAGGACGCACCCCACTAGCTTGTAGGTTTAGCTGAACACTGTGAGGTGGACTCACGCCACTAACTTGTAGGTTTAGCTGAACACTGTGAGCAGGACGCACCCCACTAACTTGTAGGTTTAGCTGAACACTGTGAGCAGGACGCACCCCACTAACTTGTAGGTTTAGCAGAACACTGTGAGCAGGACGCACTGCACTAACTGTAAATAGTCTAGCTGCCTGACTGTGGTACTAATAGGATCAAAAGAACACCAGCAATTTTCTTCAGGTAGCTTTATATACTGTAACAAGACAAGCCTGCCTGTCAGTAGGAAGATAACAGGAACGGATCTAGCTGAACACTGTGAGCAGGACGCACTGCACTAACTGTAAATAGTCTAGCTGCCTGACTTTGGTACTAATAGGATCAAAAGAACACCAGTAATTTTCTTCAGGTAGCTGTAAATACTGTAACAAGACAAGCCTGCCTGTCAGTAAGAAGATAACAGGAACGGATCTAGCTGAACACTGTGAGCAGGACGCACTGCACTAAATGTAAATAGTCTAGCTGTCTGACTGTGGTACTAATAGGATCAAAAGAACACCAGTAATTTTCTTCAGGTAGCTTTATATACTGTAACAAGACAAGCCTGCCTGTCAGTAGGAAGATAACAGGAACGGATCTAGCTGAACACTGTGAGCAGGACACACTGCACTAAATGTAAATAGTCTAGAAGATAACAGGAACGGATCTAGCTAAACTGAATACAGTGTATATATATATATATATATGCAACACCTGGGATGCATATATATACACAATACACTTTAAGTGCAGCTAACTGACTGACTGTCCTGCCTAATCTAGCTAACTCAAATGAAATGACACTGTCTCTCTCTCTCTCTATTTCTCAGCACACCGGAACACACTGCACAGGGCCGCCGTGCAGGCGGCCTTATATAGTGTGGGGCGTGTACTAAATCCCCTGAGCCATAATTGGCCAAAGCCTCCTTGGCTTTGGCCAATTACGGCTCTCTGTTAAGGCGGCGCTGTGATTGGCCAAGCATGCGGGTCATAGTGCATGCTTGACCAATCATCAGCAAGCAATGCACTGCGATGCCGCAGTGAATTATGGGCCGTGACGCGCCACACGAATTTGGCGCGAACGGCCCATATCGTTCGCAATTCGGCGAACGACCGAACAGCCGATGTTCGAGTCGAACATGGGTTCGACTCGAACACGAAGCTCATCCCTACTATTCATGTTTCTTAACTGCTTCAGATCCGGGCCATTGCCAAATGACGGCAACAGCGCGGATCTTAATTGCCGGGACTACGTCCATTGACGTCGTCCCGTGCACGAGCGGCCTGCGCGCCCCCTGCAGGGCGCGCGCGGCGCGCTCGGTGATCAGCGAGTCTATGAGACTCGCCTGATCACAGATCAGAGTAAGGGGTTGGTCCCAACCCCTTACCACATGATCAGCTGTCAGCCAATGACAGCTGATCATGTGATGTAAACAGAGCCGGTAATCGGCTATTTTCCTCCTCGCGCTGACAGCGTGAGGAGGAAAAAAAAAACCCGATCACCGGCGGCCGTGATCGGGACATCAGTCCCGATCACGGCGATCTTGTAACACAGCAGTGCTGCCTACCAGTGCCCACCAGATTAACCCATCAGTGCCCACAGTGCCATCAATCAGCGCCACCCATCAGTGCCCACAGTGCCACCAATCAGTGCCCACAGTGCCACCCATCAGTGCCCACAGTGCCATCCATCAGTGCCCACAGTGCCACCCATCAGTGCCACCCATCAGCACCCACATCAGTGCCACCCATCAGCACCCACATCAGTGCAACCTATCAGTGTCACCTACCAGTGCCCATAAGTGCCCATCAGTGCCCCCCATCAGTGCCGCCCATCAGTGCCGCCCATCAGTGCCCCCCATCAGTGCCCCCCATCAGTGCCCCCTATCTGTGCCCCCTATCTGTGCCACCTATCTGTGCCACCTATCTGTGCCACCTATCCGTGCCACCTATCCGTGCCGCCCATCCGTGGCCATCAGTGCCGCCTTATCTGTGCCCATCAGTACCGCCTTATCTGTCCCCATCAGTGCCGCCTTAATTGTGCCTATCAGTGCCGCCTTAACTGTGCCTATCAGTGCCGCCTTAACTGTGCCTATCAGTGCCGCCTTATCTGTGCCTATCCGTGCCCATCAGTGCAGCCTATCAGTGCCCACCAGTGCCGCCTCATCAGTGCATATCAATGAAGGAGAAAAATGACCTGTTTGCAAAATTTTATAACAAACTATTAAACATGATTTTTTTTTTTTTCAAAATTTTCCATCTTTTTTTGTTTGTTTAGCAAAAAATAAAAACTCCAGCTGTGATTAAATACCACCAAAAGAAAGCTCTATTTGTGGGGGAAAAATGATAAAAATTTCATTTGGGTACAATGTTGTATGACCGCGCAATTGTCATTCAAAGTGCGACAGCGCTGAAAGCTCAAAATTGGTCTGGGCAGGAGGGGGGTTTAAGTGCCCAGTAAGCAAGTGGTTAAACACGTAGAAGGCCTTTGATTCAGAACCAAGGAAAGAGCAGTAGAAGGTTCTCAAGGGGAGTCATTCAGAGCTTAATTGCAGGTATCCAAAACTTCTGTAAATTATGTGATAACTGTGTGAGGACATTAAACACCCAGTCCACATAATTCCAAGCGATAGCTTGTATAAGGCATGGAGACAGTCTATTACTGTTAAGACTCATAACACTGATGGATGTCTCTTATCCAGAGCTGCGAAACCATACAAAATCAACATGTCAACATAAACCAATTATTCATTGTCTTTTGGGTCCCAAGGAAGAAACTTAGCAAAATTGGGCAAAGATACTGACACCTTTGAGCATTGTTTTAATGCTTTTATATTTATAGAGCCTTAACCCTTTTAACCTTTCTTTTTTAACCTTTCCTTTTTATCTACAAGGAACCCTTGAAGTGATTTTAAGGTCTTGAGGAACCATCCATTCTCTAGTTTGAGTATTGAACCGCCAAAGAAGATTTAGCTGGAGCAATATCTATTTCTGTTGGTGTTTCTATAGACTATGTTTAGTAAAGGCTCCTACAGTACCATGGAATCACCCTTCGGGGTGGATGCAGCTGATAACAGACTTCACACTAATGAGTTCAGGTGTCATAAGTTAGGAGTACATAAATTAACTGATGTTTTAACTCAATAAAAGGTAATAACACCAAATCATTCATATACCCCACTGCATCAGTCAGCAGAATTTATCAACATGCTATTAACATTGCCCAAAAAGCAAACAAACAATTTCAAACCTTCACTACTCTTAAGCAACAGGAAAAAAGAAGCCTTCTCCAGTAAAAGCCTTGAGTATGTTTATTGTATTATGCCATGCACAAGCTTATTCACCTCTCTCACAAGAGCGAATAAGCTCTGGATGGGGTAAAATGCGTTAGAGTTCCTGGGACAGGTGGATCAGCTTGTGCATGAAATACTTCATTAAACATACACAAGGCTTTTAATGGAGAGCAGCTTACTTTTACTCTGTTGCTCGAGAGTGGACTTCATGGAGGCCTGCATCCAGTGTCAGGATGAGGGGGAGGTATGCCTGTAGTGAGACTCAATACTTTTTTTAAATGTTCACTAGTTAAATAACAGTTGGAAAATACAATTTTAACTGCTTCAGATCCGGGCCATTGCCAAATGACGGCAACAGCGCGGATCTTAATTGCCGGGACTACGTCCATTGACGTCGTCCCGTGCACGAGCGGCCTGCGCGCCCCCTGCAGGGCGCGCGCGGCGCGCTCGGTGATCAGCGAGTCTATGAGACTCGCCTGATCACAGATCAGAGTAAGGGGTTGGTCCCAACCCCTTACCACATGATCAGCTGTCAGCCAATGACAGCTGATCATGTGATGTAAACAGAGCCGGTAATCGGCTATTTTCCTCCTCGCGCTGACAGCGTGAGGAGGAAAAAAAAAACCCGATCACCGGCGGCCGTGATCGGGACATCAGTCCCGATCACGGCGATCTTGTAACACAGCAGTGCTGCCTACCAGTGCCCACCAGATTAACCCATCAGTGCCCACAGTGCCATCAATCAGCGCCACCCATCAGTGCCCACAGTGCCACCCATCAGTGCCCACAGTGCCACCCATCAGTGCCCACAGTGCCATCCATCAGTGCCCACAGTGCCACCCATCAGTGCCACCCATCAGCACCCACATCAGTGCCACCCATCAGCACCCACATCAGTGCAACCTATCAGTGTCACCTACCAGTGCCCATAAGTGCCCATCAGTGCCGCCCATCAGTGCCCCCCATCAGTGCCGCCCATCAGTGCCGCCCATCAGTGCCCCCTATCTGTGCCACCTATCTGTGCCACCTATCCGTGCCACCTATCCGTGCCGCCCATCCGTGGCCATCAGTGCCGCCTTATCTGTGCCCATCAGTACCGCCTTATCTGTCCCCATCAGTGCCGCCTTAATTGTGCCTATCAGTGCCGCCTTAACTGTGCCTATCAGTGCCGCCTTAACTGTGCCTATCAGTGCCGCCTTATCTGTGCCTATCCGTGCCCATCAGTGCAGCCTATCAGTGCCCACCAGTGCCGCCTCATCAGTGCATATCAATGAAGGAGAAAAATGACCTGTTTGCAAAATTTTATAACAAACTATTAAACATGATTTTTTTTTTTTTCAAAATTTTCCATCTTTTTTTGTTTGTTTAGCAAAAAATAAAAACTCCAGCTGTGATTAAATACCACCAAAAGAAAGCTCTATTTGTGGGGAAAAAATTATAAAAATTTCATTTGGGTACAGTGTTGTATGACCACGCAATTGTCATTCAAAGTGCGACAGCGCTGAAAGCTCAAAATTGGTCTGGGCAGGAGGGGGGTTTAAGTGCCCAGTAAGCAAGTGGTTAAACCAGATTGGTGTCTATGGACAACAAAAACATTTCTTATTGAGTTCTCTTGAGTAAAAAGGCAGACTTCTTTTAACTTTTAAATTTTCTGCCTGCACAGTCATATCAGACAAATTAAAGAGAAACTGAATATGTACTTCATTTGATGAGCCACATCCTTCAAAAACAATAATGTTATAATTGCTAAAACTAACCTGTCATACCATGACACAATATTAAAAGATGATGACAAATGGTTGTGCAATCTTTTTGTAATTATTTACACCAGGAAAGCATGAAGATATAAGCAACCTTCCAATCAAAGCATATACATAGTCATTACGTATAACCACAAGATATAAATACAATGGGAAAGCATATTTAACCATAAACTGACTGTCTAGGAAACCTAAATAAGTTGTAAAGTATGTTTGAGTCATATTAAGTTCTTACTAGTATGACAACAGTCACAATGAATCAGGAGAATGTTATATGAAATCCCCCTTCTTATTCAAGGTTTAAAAAAAAAAAAAAACTAAAATATGTCTGTAAGCCAAGGAAAGTTAAAGCTTTAGTAAACAAGCTATCTTGTGACTACAAGGATCGTAAGTATTTCTGAGATCCTACAAAATGTTCTGAAAAAAACGTAAGCACAGTAAAATTTTACGATAACTACATTCCATCCACATCCTCCAAAGGTCAGAGAGGGACAATGGTGTACATAGTTATCACTTGCCCTTTTTATTCAGATTAGAATAAGGGTCCTTTCACATGGCGTGCTCCACTCAGTTCAGCAGGGGATCCGTAAACTGTAAAAAGATCTCTCACTGAATCCAGGCAGAACAGGACCACCCTGCTCAGTTTATTTCCACATTTTGACGGTTGGATGTTTAGGGATCCATGGTGGATTTATGGCAGCCGGATATAAACAAACTGGCTTCCATTTACATCAAGATACCTCTGATCAATCCTGTTTAGGTCCCCTCAGTTGAACAGGGGATCTGTGATCCATGAACAGATCCCCACTTGAATCAGGGCAGAACGAGACTCCCCTGCTCAGTTTATCTCCACATTTTGAAGGTGGATGTTTGGCGATCTGGTATGGATTTATGGCAGCTTAATGTAAACAGACTTGCTTGCATTTACGTTGTACATCAGGATACCTCTGATCCATCTTGTTTAGGTCTGGAAAATGGAAAAGGACGCAGTCCTTTTTAATTTTTTTTCTACACCTGGATTGTCTTGGAGATAGGCGGATGTCTGTTTACATTCCCTTGTTCACAGACTTGGATAGAGCTTCCGATCAGGTCTGCTTGAACAACTGACACGCGGGCCTGATCAGCAAGCCCATTTGAAAGAACCTTAAAGATGTCCATAGACGAATAAAAATTTGGGCGGTCCCTGCTGAACTGGCTGAATTGTGATCCATCTATGGCCAGCTTGTGTATGACCTTCTCTGTTTGACAGAAGTTGATTGTTAAATAAACAATGAACAAGTTGAGAAAATTTAGCTACTGCTACTGATAGGTATATACCGATAACACCAAGCCCAGCTATCAGAATACAATGTCCTGGCATGGAAGGATTCCACCATTCACCTTGTTTGTTCAGCCTACTGGCTGAACAAAAGATATTTATTCATCTATGGCCACCTTAAGGCTGTAATGGGTTCATAATGCTACATCTGAACTGGGTCTTTTTCCACGAGTGTCACCAGTTCTGACATAAGAATTGATATAATTTATAGAAATGATATAATTTGTAGAAATACACTGTGGTTCAGTTTGGATCTGTTTGAAAAACAGATGGATCCAGACTGAATGTTGTTGGGAAAGGGCCTTAAAATTATTCTCTCAGTGGGAAAAGGTAGTAGTACTGGACAGCTGAAAAAACTTTAGGGAATCAGAATTGCTTCAGAATAAATATTCATAGCTTGTCACAGGTAAGTGCAGCAATCACTTTTTTTAACATTTATGCTGCCGCAAAATATGGGACTGCAAATTAGTGGCTTGGGTAACTTTTATTTAAACTAGCATCACAATGATAGGAAGCAGACACAATAATCTGTGTTTGGATATAGAAAGTAGGTACTACAATTACATTGAATTTAGCATTACCCTATACAATGAGCCTATAAACTGACCATACAGCCACTGTAATGTCCATGTAATTTTTAGTTAATGACACAAAAAACAAACACCAAATGGTACAGCCAGCCAAGGCTATGTACACATTGACATGCATTGGCCTGAACATTGCATGTAACTTGTAGAGTAAGTCACAATAGGCAGTCACTTCATTGGATTTCTTGGTGAGTGATAACATCATGGCCCAAGCGGGGGTAGAAATGACTAAGGGGTTGGATGTTTTTATCCTTCTAAGTCTTGTGGGGACATATGCTAACAATACAGGAAAAAATGCTAAATGCTTAAATAAAATTCCACTTCAATTCCACTTTAAGCCCCTTTCACACTTGTTCAAATTTTCCTGTGACTTTGGAAATCAGAGTCACATGACAAGTCGTACCCCATGATTCCCAATGGTTACCATTCATATCTGTGTGACTTCAAGTCTCACTGACTTCAAAGTAGTCCATGTACTACTTTGGTCCGACTTTGATGCGAGTTGAGATCCATAGACCTCAAGTTTACACAGGCATTCCCTGAAATCGCGTCGAAATCCCAGCCACAAAATTGCGGTAAAACCACACGACTTTCAAGTTGTGGCAGTGTGAGGGGGTTTTAGATTTTGTGGTTGCAGAGCAGTTGCGGGGCGTTAAGATTTAATTTACTGTAATGGAAAAGGCATTTGTGGAGCAGTTTTAATGCTCGTCAAATGCTTCAAAACTGCCCATAGGGTGTTTACTGAGCATTTTTAACTCCTCATTAATGCTTGTAAAACGCCTGTCTAATGTCCATACTAAAGCTCATTGACGCCTGTCTGACGCCCATACTAATGCCATACAAAGCTATTGGAGCGTTTGTTGAACGTTAGAAATTTAGTCAGATGTGAACAAGCCCTAGTAACCTAATTTTACTTCCCAGTCTAGTCACAAATATTCCATTAATAGATCCGGATCCATTTACATTACACATATGTCTGTACAGAAAGCTATGATGTACATATATTAAACATGATGTATCATAAAATAGCAGTTTGGAATACCTACTTGACATTTTTTACAATTTCCTTTACTTCTGTTATGGTTTCTAATTTTGTTTGAGAATAGGAAGCCTATTACCCGCCCAATACCCAACAAACATTGGTATTTGGGAATGATAAATGCTATGTAGGATATTTTTGCAGAATTCTTTTTCTTGTGATGTGTAGAAATGTTGCTATTTTAATGACGTCTTGTAAACTGAGCTTTGGCAGTATTAAATGGAAACTACTCCTTAAAAACTAGGTATTTTCCACAGTATTCCTGTAATTTAAATAAGGAAAACATGTCAAAGATGTTTTTCCTTCTACTAGAAGAACTGTAATTCCAATTCAGAGTTCTTCATAGGTCGTAAAATCTGTCATCTGATATATTCAATAACCCTGCACTCCTGAACTGAAAGTTCACTGTTGGGTAATTGGATTTGCAAATAACTAATTGGGTATAACATTACTAGAGAGACCATTACATGCATAAGCAATGACCATTAGGGAATGATGCCTGATCATGAGTGAACATGTGCTGTCAGTAGAGCAGTTATGAAACATCTTATGAAAGAATGATAGTGAATTCTTGTCTTCAACCTCGGTTACCAACCAACTCAGTGCTACAATATGATTTCCATTGCATTTCCAGAAATAATTTTACACTCCCGGTGATGTAGGAGGACATCCTGACATGCCAAACAAATATGGTTGTGAGAGAGGGAGCATTCTTAAGTCCTCTCTGAAGATGGACAGACAGAGCAGCACGGGGAAAAAAATCAAGAAAGGCAAAAACTTCCGTTCCATATCCAAGTCACTTATTCTGTGCAACACTAAGAACAGCGATGATGGGTCCAGCCTGGAGGAGAAATACTCTGAAATCACTGAGATATCACGATGCGGTGTGCAAGACTGGGAATCTGGCATTCCACAAAATAATAACATGATGCCAGAGCCTACAAGTAAGAAAATGATTTTATCGAGAAGCACCTCTAATGACAAAAGTCTGAACAAATCATCTCTTAAGGTAAATTTCATTTTAAATTAAAATCGGGGCAGGGCAGAATTCAAATATTTGCATATTTATTAAGCAGCAAATAAATAAAACAAGCCTTCACTGACCTTTGTAGCGGCAGACATTGTGGAATAGTTCATCCTCAAACTACACAATAAAAGCAGTTAAATTGTTCAAGTCTGTTCTCGACACTCTGTTCTCTCCATTCTTTTTATGCACTTGTATGGCTCCCAACTCTCCCTAATTTTGAGGGACTGTCCCTGATTTAAAACAAAATCCCTCTGTCCCTCTTTCCGCCTCATTTGTTCTGATCTATATACCGTAGTCGTATATAAAATGTACTTTTTATATTTCAAAAAGTGTTTCTCAGTGCTAAGCATTTCATTCAATTTCTAAATTGGTGCATTTGTAAATTCCAGAAGCCAGTATAAAGAAATAGTAGTGGTAAAAACAAAATTCTCCTTTAACCATTTCAGCTCCGGAAGGTTGTACCACCTTCCTGACCAGGCCATTTTTTCGGATACATCACTGCGTTTCGTTAACTGACAATTGCGCGGTCTTGCAATGCTGTACCAAAATAAAATTGATGTCCTTTTTCCCCACAGATGGAGCTTTTTTTTAGTGGTATTTGATCACCTCTGTGGTTTTTATTTTTTGCGCTATAAACAAAAAAAAGACCAACAATTTTGAAAAAAATAACTATGTTTTTTACTTTCTGCTATAAAACATTCCCAATAAAAAAAAATTTAAATCAAATTTCTTCATCAATTTAGGCCAATATGTATTCTGCTACATATTTTTGGTAAAAAATCCCAATAAGTGTATATTGATTGGTTTGTGCAAAAGTTAAAGCACCTACAAACTATGGGATAGATTTAGGGACTTTTTTTTTTATATATTTGGTCCCTTAGTGGTGACAGCTTCCCCTTTACTTCCGACCACGACAGGTTCTCCGGCCGGCAGAACCGGCACTTCTGGTTGGACTGCAAGCCGCAATCCCAACCCTGCACTGCTCTCTTGCTTCTGGATAAGCCCATAGACAGCCTAGCAGCCAGATGTGCCGGGGATAAGCCCAAACTCCAGCTTAGCAGCCCGGGGCAATACAACACACGTCCACCCAGACAGCCATCCGGGTGGCACAGAACCCCCATCACCTGACTCCACCCAAATATATATTTTCTCCCAGCAGGCCAAGGGATCCAAGAAAACCCCTGCCCATTGGCTGAGGTGCCCCATATACCCACAATCTGACCTTGCATTGCCCTTCTTATATCTAATGCCACCAGGCACCCGGCCATCTAGCGACAAAAGAGAGAAGTGCAGCAATTACAGACTTAGAGTAAAATAAATTGGTCCTCAATTTATTGGTCCTCAACATTGGTCCTCAACAATTAGCCAAGGCAGCTATACCTGGCAGGTAAATTTAGGAGCAACCGTGCTACATATAATATGTGTGGTGCAATTGCTGTTTACATACACGTATCCTCCTTACGCATGTTAGGATTTGTGGGTGTGCGCAGGGGTTGCTATTAATGCCTTGCTATTTTTCTATTTTTATTATAAGTTTACCCTGCCCTCCACTGCCCTCCACTGCAGCTAATCAAGAACAGATAGTGCCTAATTAGTTGTTTTACAAGATACATCAGCTCACAAGCGCTCATAGCTGAGAGCTTATGGTTTCATATCTAGCAGTACTAATCCCCTAGTATCTATTAGTGCAGTGTTTCTCAACTCCAGTCCTCAAGGCGCCCCAACAGGTCATGTTTTCAGGCTTACCGTTATTTTGCAGAGGTGATTTGATCAGTTTCACTGCCTTAGTAATTACCTTAGCTGTTTCATCTGAGGGAAATCCTGAAAACATGACCTGTTGGGGCGCCTTGAGGACTGGAGTTGAGAAACACTGTATTAGTATATCATTCAAAGCTGTTTCCTTTTATATGATATGCAATGATATACAAGTCTGTGTATGGGAGGGTGAACGGAGCTCCCACAGTATTATAAAATGAAAGTGATTTTAAACCCTCACCTTATTAAAATCATTCAGATTAAAATAGAAATGAAAGGCAAAACTTTTGTGTATAGATAAAAAAAAAACATTAAAAATACCTTTTTGTCTTTTATATAAATGATCACATTTCCTCTGTTCTCAGCTGCACAGGAAAAACAGCAGCACACTGAGAAACGCTGTGGCTGCGGGTGGGGGTGGGGGGGGTTATCAGGACAGGTCTGATCATTGGAGGAGAGCAGACTGAGTTCCCAGCACAGCCAGAGAATTGACCATGGTGTGCTCTCTTGCCTAGTGCGGTCAGTTTTTTAAATAGGAAAGTAGAGGGACTGGCGGGAACACCGGGGAACACAAAAGGAAGCAATATGAAGAGAACAGGATACTTTTTTATACATGGTACATCAGACATAAATCAGGAATATAAAATGCTAGGTTTACATATTCTTTAATATCTTGTGAAACTTTACATTTTTAGCACAAAACATACTACAAGGTACATTTATAGAGGCTCTAGAAAAACCACATTTTTTCCAAGGTGAACCAACTTGAACTTGCTGCACAATTGCCATTGGCTGTCAGCATTTACCACACTGTCACAATGTTTAAAGTGGCAGATGTTAAAGAATACTTTATTTACCACAATTAGTAAAAAACAACAACTTTTAATTATGGTAAATGAGAGGTCAGTGAAAGTGAGTTCATATTTATTATTATGACAAAAAGTGTGCCATTGCCATAATACTCGCTAACTCTTAGGGGTCTATTTACTAAAGGCAAATAGACTGTGTACTTTGCAAATGCAGTTGCTCCAGAGCTTGGTAAATGAGGTTGAGTTTGCAAAGAATACCCAATCATGTGCAAGGGAAAAAAAATGCATTTTTGCTGGCACATGATTGGATGATGGAAGTCAGCAAGGTCCCCCCTTATTTACTAAGCTCTGGAGCAACTGCACTTGCAGAGTGCAATTGCACTTTGCAAAATGCACAGTGTATTTTCCTTTAGTAAATCAACCCCATTGTTTAATTTGACAAAAAAATGTAAAAACACTGTGTGCCCAAAACACCACATATCTTTAACTCAGTTGTACTGCAACCCCTTGCCAAAACAGCTTTGGTCTCCTAGCTTAAAATATATAAAATACATGTATCGGTTTTACTGGTACCATCTTCAGTGGGTGTTTGTTAGTCCTATGCACAGCTGCACCAGATTTTGCACTCTCCAGTTTTAGTAAATCAACCCCAAAGTGTGCACCCTACAAGGAACACAAGTGGGATATGAAAAGTTTACACACCCCTGTTAAAATGTCAGATTTCTGTGATGTAAAAAATCAGACAATGTTAAATAATTTCAGAACTTTTTTCCACCTTTAATGTGACCTATAAACTGTACAACTCAACAAACTGAAATCTTTTAGGTGGAGGGAAGAAAAAATAAAAAAACGAAAATAATATGGCTGCATAAGTGTGCACACCCTTATACTAATATTTTGTTGAAGCACCTTTCAATTTTATTACAGCTCTCAGTCTTTTTGGGTATGGGTCTATCAGCATGGCACATCTTGACTTATTTGCCCGCTCTTCTTTGCAAAAACACTCCAAATCTGTCAGATTGCAAGGGCATCTCCTGTGCACAGCCCTCTTCAGATTTTCAATCGGATTTGGGTCTGGGCTCTGGCTGGGCCATTCCAAAACTTTAATTTGCTTCTGGTGAAGCCATTCCTTTGTTGATTTGGATGTATGCTTTGGGTCATTGTCATGCTGAAAGATGAAGTTCCTCTTCATGTTCAGCTTTCTAGCAGAAGCCTAAAGGTTTTGTGCCAATATTGACTGGTATTTGGAACTGTTCATATTTCCCTCTACCTTGACTAAGGCCCCTGTTCCAGCTGAAGAAAAACAGCCCCAAAGCATGATGCTGCCACCACCATGCTTCACTGTGGGTATGGTGTTCTTTTGGTGATGTGCAGTGTTGTTTTTGTTCCAAAAATATCTTTTGAATTTATGGCCAAAAAGTTAAACCTTGGTTTATCAACACATTTTCCCACATGATTTTGGGAGACTTCAGATGCGTTTTTGCAAAATTTAGCCAGGCTTGGATGTTTTCCTTCATAAGAAAAGGCTTCCGTCTTGCCACTCTACCCCGTAGCCCAGACATATGAAGAATACGGGAGATTGTTGTCACATGTGCCACACAGCCAGCAATTGCCAGATATTCTGCAGCCACTTTAATGTTGCTGTAGGCCTTTTAGCAGCCTCCCTTTTCTTCTCGTTTTTTCATTAATTTTGTAGGGACGTCCAGTTCTTGGTAATATCACTGTTGTGCCATATTTTCTCCAAATCGATGATGACTGTCTTCACTATGTTCCGTGGTATATCTAATGCCTTGGAAATGCTTTTGTACCCTTCTCCTGACTGATACCTTTTAACAATGAGTCACCTCTGATGCTTTGGAAGCTCTCTGCGGACCATTACTTTTGCTGTAGGATGTGACTGAGAAAATGTCAGGAAAGACCTACAAGAACAGCTGAACTTTATATGGGATTATTAAGAGGCACTTTAAACGATGACAGGTGTTTACTGACTCCTATTTAACATAAGTTTGAATGTGATTGTATAATGCCGAACACAGCTACATCCCCAGTTATAAGAGGGTGTGCACACTTATGCAACCACATTATTTTATTTTTTTATTTTTACTTCCACATCCTAAAAGATTTTAGTTTGTTTTTCAATTGAGTTGTACAGTTTATAGGTCACATTAAAGGTTAAAAAAGTTCAGAAATTATTTATTTTTGTCTCATTTTTTTACAGCACAGAAACCTGACATTTTAACAGGGGTGTGTGGACTTTTTATTTCCATTGTGTATATATATATATATAGATATATCTATATATATATATATCTATATATATATATATATCTATATATAGATATAGATATATATATATATATATATATTGGCATAGCTGAGGAATTGCAGATGTGCCTGGCAGTACAAAGACCTCACTGAAACCAATCTCATCCCGAAGTCCAGCCCCCTGTGTGATGTCACATCTTGGAGCATGTGTTGTGCTTGCTTCAAGGTGTCTACCTCTTCATCAGCTGAAGCATTGCTGAGTGCAGCCGTCAGTACAGGCATCTAGGAAACTGCTTCCCCAGTTCACATTCATGCTCCTGGCCAGGACTTGTCTACAGTGTATGGGCATTCAATATCCGCCTTGGCAACTCCCATGTGTGTCTGGTCACATACCTTCTTGTGAGTAGGAATTTATCTGTTAAGTGGTTTGGGGGGTTTGAGCTGTCTTTACCTTCCTTTTTTGAAAATATCTTGCCTATTGCCTTGAAAATAATCAGAATTGATTTTCAAGCTTTGCCCCTATAGACTTCAGTGGAATTCACTGCTAAGTTTGGGTATCATTGATTTCAATCAGGATTCGACAAACCCCTAGCAAATGGAACCCCAGGCAGATTTGCCAATGCCAATTTATAAATAGTTTTTGATACACTGAAAGGATGCAATAATATGAGAATAAAATTGCTTGCTTATGAACAGGTTTATGCAATCAATCACTGGTTCAATAAAACTTTTTTTTACATTTGTAACTTACAATAAAATAAACACATTTCTATGTCATGGGTATGATTGTCATAAATGATTTTCTTTCGCTATGTGGAAAACAGTAATGTTTGTTGAACTGGATTTATATACAGCAACTGTTTTCTATAACTGAGCTACAGGCTGCCAACACTTTATCACATTTGGCATGTGGCTTCTTTCATGGCCCCAACTTGGATTTCAGAGACCCATGTGTACAAAACTGCTGTATACAGATTAACCATTGCAAACTGTCTTAACCCTCTCCGGGTGGAAAATATTTTGCTGCTGCTTACATTTTTTGTGTGTATTCCTTATGCTTACAAAGAAAATAGCTAAATAAAAATAAAAAATATCATGTTATTCCATTTTACAGGAAGCAGCTCTGAATGCATTTGTAGAAAGTCAAGCAAAACTGGAAAACCATTCCCTACTGCAAATGAAGGTTCCATGTGTGAGAACAAGGAGCAACTCAACAAGTATGCTTTTTCTTTTTATCTTACTTACTAAATCAAGTGACAAATGGATTGCTTTTAATCTATGTCACACCCTGATGTTTAGGCAGGGCTGCTAGTAAATTTAGTTGCCAGGCGATAGTTGTCTTTTGGCCAATTGTTAGGAGATCAATTGATTTCCCCCTAATTCTGGAATTGCTGCACTTCTCTCTTCTGTCACTAGGTGGCCTGGTAGCTGGTGACATTGGATAAGACAAGGGCATAGCAAGGACAGATTATGAATGAATGGAGTGCCTCAGCCAATGGGCAGGGATTTTCTTGGGTCCTTTGGCCTGCTGGGAGAGAATATTTATTTGGGTGGAGTTAGGTGATCGGGGTTCTGTGCCACCTGGTTGGCTGTCTGGGTGGACGTGTGTTATGTTGCCCCAGGCTCCTAGGCCGTAAGCCTTAGGCCTATCCCAGGGACATCTGGCTGCTAGGCTGTCTGAGGCCTATCCAGAAGCAGGAGAGCCGCGTAGGGGTGGGACTGCGGGCTTGTAGTCCAACCAGAAGTGACGGTTCCGCCAGCCATGGAACCAATCGTGGTCAGAGGTAGAGGGGAAGCTGTCGCCACTAAGGGACCATCCACCTTGTATACAAAAGATACGCTGCGCTAAGGTGAAAATGTCAATCTGGAGATCATTAATGGATATGAGGTATACTGAAAATACCGCATAAGCGGCTTATCCAGCCACAGCAAGACACAAAGGATATATGTATAAAAAATAAATAAATACATTTTTTTTAAAGTGATTTAAAAGTGATTATAAGGTGCAATGTGTAAATAATATAGTAGATGTATACCATTAGAATAAGAGTAGCGATGATTAAACTACTAAACTACTAACTGTATATATAATGAATGAAAGATTATTTATATATATATATATATATATATATATATATATATATATATATATATATATAATCTGAAATTTACTGTGTAAAAAATATATAAATAATATCAGTGATAGGTACAAAATATCAAATCCAAGATGTGATACGTGGTTATTAAAGTCCAATTTATGAAAGAAATACACATAAAGTCCATAAAAACAGTTCATAAAAAAACCAACGTGCGTGCATTAATCTTAGTGCTTAGTGCTCAGAATTGCATGCTCAAGTGCCATCCAGTGACCCCCCCGGGGACAGCCGCTCAAATCAGAGCGTGCGACTCAGCTGTGAGACTGAATCTAAACACGCTTATGAGCCATCCCACGGCTCAGTGATGGAATCCAGATACATAGTTTTCAGCAGCAGCTCCACAGTTAGGAATAAAGGAAAAGAAAAACTGGATAGTGTGATATCGTTTATAAATGTTTATTGGAATAAAAGCTCCCCACATTAGGGTACTCACATTTGCAAGGTGCGTGAGTGCACCAATCTGATAACAGTCTCCAAAGTTTGCCTCAAAGTTTGCCTGTCAGGAGGGATAAGCTGTGCATCGCATCTCAGTGGAGTGAAAGGCTCCGTGCTCCGTCCTGGCCCCTCCCCTATGCGTGTTCGACACAGGGTCACGTGTCTTCATCAGGGAGACCATCCACCTTGTTCCCGGAGATTACTGTGAGTACGCTGAGGCCCGTACCAGAGAAGACTTCTCCCCAGCCGGGCACGGTGAAGAAGTGGAAAAACTTCAGCAAGTGCCAAGTCAGGGACCCAGCGGGACAGCAGAGGTGAAGCTTGTGGAGCATCAACAAGTGCCAAGCCAGGGACCTGGCATGTCAGCGGGGGTGAAGCTTGAACAGTATCTGTGAGTGCCAAGCCAGGGACCCAGCAGAGAAGCGGGGGTGATGCTTGAGGAAGATACTGAGTGCTAACAGTTGAAGAGCTCAGGGGATCCAGTGGCTAGTGTATCTGAAGTCTAGTGAGAGAGACTGGGAGCTCGTTGAGTGAAGGCCCACAGTGAGTGATTGTGGAGTAAGCTGAGAACTGTTCGTGTTGCAAATAGTTGGATACAATTACAGTTAGTAACTTTTACAAGGCTGTTGCCATAGGAGACAGCGTCCTACCTATACAAAAGTGGTGTCCGGCTGGCGGCCTTCACCTGTATAGCTGTCTACCTATAGAAGTCTCGGAGTCTGATAATTAACATTGCATCTACCTAAGGGTGTCCTGACCCTAACCCTCAGTTCTGTTTAAGAGACAATAAATCTCTTTGCATTCAAAAAGTGTCTGGCGCCCAGCGTTTCATCTTGCATTACATCCACCATGCCTTGTAACCCACTCTAAACAGAAGGATGTCAGCTGTCCCTAACTTTGGAGGTCACCAGTAGGCCTCAGGGGCCCCGGGACTTTGCTACATCTAGTTTCTCAAATAAGAAATAGCAGCATTATCCTGTAGCAGTAAATGAAAGGGAAGCATGTAATGGGCAGTGACAATCTTAGATACAAGTCTAAGTTTACTTAAAGCGGAAGTAAAGTTAACTTAAACAAAAAAAATAATCTTCTCTCTGCAAGGTAAAATCCTAATGTGCTAGTATGCATCACATACTAGCACATTATGAAAGACTTACCTTGACACGAAGCCCTCCAACAGTGCCTTTTCACCACTACTTTGCTACAGTGTAAAGTAGTGAGTGTACATGTGCATGGGAGTCTCGGCCGTGGCACAGAGCTCTGAAGGAACGGCACGAGTATGCCATTCCTTCTGAGCGCATGTGCTGGTGATGTCACTGGATGCAGAGACACTGAATATCTCCTAAATGGTGCACATTTAGGAAATATTCTTTGTACCCACAGGTAAGCTTTATCATAAGCCTACCTATAGGTATAAGTATCCAATGGGACTTTACTACCACTTTAAAAAAAAAAAACAGCAAAAGGGACATCACTTACCTTAAATGTGATGTGTTCCTTGTGCTGCTCTTTTCTGGTTTGGTGAAAATCTTCCTCCTCTGATGCCGTAATCTTCTGGTGGAGGGAGTTCAAACAACTAAGAGAGCTGTCACAGGCTCTCATCAAGAGTGCCGACTATGCCCTCCCTTTTTGCCCAGCTCCTCAATTCATAGAAGCTGTGCTATAGTTTCTATGAGTGAAATATGACATGTGAATGGAGGACGAGCGGATGATTGATGGGTCCCTCCACCCCTCCCTATTCTTAGATCATGTTTTATTCTCTGGTTACAATTTTAAAGGAAATGGCTCAATCTGTTTTTTTTTTTGGCTCCATCATCTCATTTCTAGCTTCCCAAATGATTATTTTGCTCTTTTAATTGACTTCATAGAACTTTCAATTTGCAAATTCTGAGTTTTGGAGGTTCACAATAAAAAGGGCAGTATTCCAACATGATAATGACCCCCCAACACACCTCCAAGACGACCACTGCCTTGCTAAAGAAGCTGAAGGTAAAGGTGATGGACTGACCAAGCATGTCTCCAGACCTAAACCCTATTGAGGATCTGTGGGGCATCCTCAAATGGAAGGTGGAGGAGTGCAAGGTCTCTAACATCCACCAGCTCCGTGATGTCGTCATGGAGGAGTGGAAGAGGACTCCAGTGGCAACCTGTGAAGCTCTGGTGAACTCCATGCCCAAGAGCGTTAAGGCAGTGCTGGAAAATAATGGTGGTCACACAAAATATTGACACATTTGGTCCAATTTGGACATTTTCACTTAGGGGTGTACTCACTTTTGTTGCCAGCTGTTTAGACATTAATGGCTGTGTGTTGAGTTATTTTGAGGGGACAGCAAATTTACACTGTTATACAAGCTGTACACTCACTACTTTACATTGTAGCAAAGTGTCATTTCTTCAGTGTTGTCACATGAAAAGATAGAATAAAATATTTACAAAAATGTGAGGGGTGTACTCACTTTTGTGAGATACTGTACTGTACATAATAAAGAGTTAGTTTCAGCACTTTTGTATTGTTTGAAACATGTTAATAAGGTAGAGCTAAAGGCTAAACTTTTTTTTTCCACTTTTGACAGCATAAGGGAACGCTATGACCTCTTAGTTTTTTTTCAGCCATCTGTGCCCCATTGGGGAGATTTCCATTCACTTCCTGTCCTGTAGCCAAATCAGGGAGTTAGAGGAAATCCCTCCAACGTGAGGGAATTCCTGGTGGTCACCAGAGCTAGTGTTCCCATTGGAAGATTTCCCCTCTACTCCTGTTTTGGTGTGGGATTTTATTTCACTTCCACTATTGGTAATAACAAAATGGGACAAATAGAGAGGGAGAATCTCTCTAACGGGGACACAGACGGCTATAAAAAACCTTACAGGTGTTCTAATACCTCTCTGATTTATCCAAAAGTAAAAAAAAAAGTTTTGTCTTTAGTTATACTTTAAACTTTTGTTTTGCCTTTAGAGACAAACTAACAGATATATACTAAACCAATTCATATGTGTCACTGGCCTTTCAAAATATTAATTTTGAAACATTCCTTGCTTGAAATATTATAGAGGTGGCTGAAAAAATAAAAAATGTACATTTTTCCACCACGATTCCACAACATGATGAGTTATTATACTGCTAAACATGCTAACGACCCTTGTTCTGCCAATCTCCATAACACTTGGATGATATCATATGGTATGGATAGTTACACTTGACTGTTCCTCTATTTGGCTTTGCACAGCTATCATAATTATAATATATTATTTTAAACACAGTGCCATCTAGAGTATGCACAAAACTATCACACTCTCATACTAAACAATTGTAAATAATTTTATGTTGATACATTTTAACTTGTTTAAGTGTACAGTACGTGGTTCACCTTCTACATTAACCTTGTAGTTCAGCAATCGGTGCTTTGCAAAAATAACCCTGGTTCTTCAGCTTACTATTTTGAGCAAATTTTGTTTCCTAAATGTCTTTTTACTGCTAAAAGGTTCATTTTAAAATAGTAAAGCCTATGCAAAATATATATTAAATAAGCTGATAGATATAATATTTTCCAAACCATTTAATAAGCTGGAAAACATTTGAAATAAAAAAGTACATGTCAAACATCATGAACATAAAAACTGGCGATAAGCTAATAAATAATCAATATTTTTAAGAGTGAATAAAATAGTGAATAAAACCAATATTTGGCATTAATAACTGCTCATTTACTGATACCTCTCAACTTTCTGAATGATAAAGAAAGACACCTTTTAGCACTCAGGGGTTAATTTAATAAAACTGGAGAGTGCAACATCTGGTGCAGCTCTTCATAGAAACCAATCAGCTTCCAGGTTTTATTGTCAAAGCTTAAAGGGGTTGTAAAGGTAAGTGTTTTTTCACTTTAATGCATCCTATGCATTAAGGTGAATAAACACCTGGCAGTGTGGCAAAGTGAAAAAACACCTGGCAGCCCCCCCCGTTTTACTTACCTGAACCCTCGAACTTGTCCCACGGGGATGCGCTGTCTCTCAGCTAGGGGGTTCTTGGCTGTTGATTGGATAGATTGATAGAAGCACAGCCATTGGCTCCCGCTGCTGTCAATCATATCCAATGATGCGGCGGCTGGGGGGGCGGGGCCTAGTCCTTGACTCGGGAGCATGCCTGCAAGGTAACCCCCTGGGAGATCGCTACTCCCAGGGGGTCATCTAATGCAGGGAGGAGCAGAGAGAGCTGCCGAGGGACCCCAGAAGACCAGGATCAGGGCCACTCTGTGCAAAACGAGCTGTACAGTGGAGGTAAGTATGACATGTTTGTTATTTTTTTTTTTTTATTAACTTTAGTGTCACTTTAATTGAACAAGCTGAAGTTAGAAGCTGATTGGCTACCATGCAGAGCTGCACTAGATTTTCCACTTTCTAGTTTTAGTAAACCAACCCTACAGTATGTTGGCAAAGGACCTATCCCTGCCATGGCCCCTGATTCATGGACCACAAAGATCTAATACAATGATTGGCTAAACCACACAAGTGCTTTTTTTAATCTCTATTTTACCTTTAGATTGTTTTTTCAAAACAAATGCAGCAATTTAGAGGTTGGATAAAAAGTTTAGTGCAGCATAACACTTTTGGTAGTGAAATAGTACATAGAGATGTACACATCAGACCAAAAAGACGGACAGCAGAGGTTGCATGAGGGACAGAGTGAGCTGCCTGGGGTACCTTGAGGAGCCTTGACCAATCCCCAACTTGGATTGGCAGGGGCAGGCCTCCTCAAATACCTGGGGTCAGCCCAGCTGGGGAGGAGTTGTCAGGAGGAAGAGCTGGAGTGAAAGAGTGTGAAGGTTGTCGGGGGCCCATAGGAAGCTCCCCAGTCTGAGAGGGGGGTGACCCTGGGCATGGGGGTCGGGTGCATTAAGGAGAAGAGAAGAGATCCTGGAAGAGAGGCACATGAGAGAGCAAGGAGAGGAAAGCCAGAGAGAACACTGCTAAGAGTCTCCAAGGAGGACAACTGGTCGCAGCCAGGAGGGCTGGTGAGTGAGCACAGTTGGGAGGACTGGGGGGGCACGCCTGAGAGAACTGGAAGATTTCAGGTTGAGGTAGATGCAGAACCAGAAGACAGGACTGTGAGAAGGACAGTGGAAATAGGTCTTTGCAGCCATGCTGGCTGGCAGGGTCTGAAGAGAGCTATCTGAAAGTGGTAGCCGAGCAGAGGACAGTTAGCACCTGAATTATTTTTACACCACAGGGGCCCACTGCAAAAGGCAGTTCACTGAGGCCTGGCTGAGTTTGTGTCAGGTCTACCATGTGGTGCTTGCTAGTCTGGAGGAGTGACAGTCTGCAGCAAGTAAAGTGCTGGAGGAGGGAAGGATAAGAGATCTTAAGCAAGAGTTTGTGCTGGAGAGAGGACTGGAGTGTATATAGAAGTCCCAAGCAAGTTGCACTGAATTTCCGGGGCATCCCATAATTGCCCATTTCCCATCCAAGTTTAATCCCCTCAATAAAAAAACAAAAACAAAGCTTATGGACTGTTCTGTGTCTTTGAGTATCTGTGAGACAGATGTCTGGCTGGGCAGGATGACAGGTGGACCACTACATTCAGCAACCCCTACGGGGGCATGGCTACATAAATAAGGCCCCTTTTAGACAGAGCAGAATCTGCCCAAGTGGATCCGCCTGTTCTATGCAGAGCAGACACGGACACGGCCCGCTGTTCTCAATGGGTCGGTTTCCATTCGATTGGCATCCGATCTGCCATACTGATGGTGAGCGTATCCCCATGCGTCTGTTTTTAGCGGACCGGATCGGATGCCGGCGGGTGACAAGTGGACACATGTCTGCTGACATCCGCCGCCCCATAGATAAAAATGGGTGGTCTGATCACGTCTGCCTGAAAAACTGAACCCAATGGTGGGAAAGGGGCCTTTCAGGGCCAACAGCGCCGAAACAGTTCAGCATCCTACTTTTTTTATTTTTAATGGTACGGCGATAAATATTCTAAAATTTGTTAATTGTTGGCCTAAAATAAAAATGTTTTTGTTTAACTGCCATATAGTATGTTGCCATTTTTAACCCAGTTACGTAATTGACATTAATGTAAGTAGTTGAAAATGTCAGTGCTGTGATTTTGTGATTTTATTTTTACTATTTTTACTATTATTATACTATTTTATATGTGTAATATTTTGTTATATCTGAACAAATAATCAATAGCAATGTCATGTCTATGTCTAGGTCAATTTCTTGAATTCATGCATTTATTTTAATTTAGGTGTAAACCCGTACTGGATTGGTGAAATCGATGCACCTGCAAGTAAGAAGCCTTTATTGTTCAGAGACCGACAACCACCCAATTTGTGCAGCAACAGAAAGTCTTTGTCTCAGCAATTAGACTGTCCCTCGGGAATTGTACAGGTGAGAAGCAATGCTAGTATACTCCAATTATATATAAAAATAAAAAAAAACATAAGGATATTAATGTTACATAAAACCTTGGGAGGTCTGTATGCTTTGGGAATTGCCATACAGATGTGCTTGTTAGCAGTTTATATATACACAATGGATAACAATAACAGAAGATGACATATGAGCAGAGCAATCTAATCACTCTTGGGTAATTTTTTGTAATACTCTTGAGTAAAACTTCCACTACAAATAAAAAAAAACAAAAAAAACACACAACAACCAGTTTAACATTAGAAAAGTATTTTGGACGCAATATATACAGTCTATAATATATGTTCTAAATTTTCAATATACCCCACTTTGGGAAACATTTTACCAGAAAAAACATATTCAGTCTTAACACAAGTAATCTAAATATATTATATACATTATTATTACATTATTGCATACTCATGCTCTGTTCTCAATAGCTTTGCACAGATCAGAGTTGTATGTATAAAGGATGAATACATTGATATTGTCTCATAAATCCTGTATGTTTCTAGGGTGTTTCCCGTTCTTCAAGGTCATTGAGTTCTGCACACCTAGCAACCATGAGAGGTTCTTCACAAGTGTCTGTTATTTCCAATATTATTTTAATGAAAGGCCAAGGCAAGGTAAGTGTTTTGTTTTATTTCATATTTTTTGCCTTCCTCTGGATCAACCTAAAGCAGAGCTCCACCTAAAACGGGAAGCTCCGCTTGTTTGCTTCCTCACCCCCTCGGGCGCCACATTCGGCACCTTTTTGTGGGGGGAGCGGTTACCTGTTTTTGACAGGTACCCAGCCCTACTTCCGGGAGACCTCGCCGCGGACCTCGCCGCAGGGAGTTCAGCCCCCCTCCTTCTTCCCCCGCTGCCGGGCCATCCAGAAAGCGCAGCACGCTTGGCGCATGCACAAAGCTGCAAGGCTTCACTGCCGGTTTCCCTTACAAGAAATGGCGGCGGCAGCGCCCGAGAGCCGATTGAAAAATCGGCTGGGGTGTCGACATTGCTGGACCCCTGGACAGGTAAGTGTCCTAATATTAAAAGTCAGCAGCTACAGTATTTGTAGCTGCTGAGTTTTAATATATGGAGGGGTGGGGGATGGGGGCTGGCTGGAGCTCCGCTTTAAGGTAAAGGATTAAAAATATGGTTTTTCTTTTTTCTATTATTCTATTTTTTTCTATTGGTTGAACTAGATAGACTAAATTTTTATTAAGCGCTTGCCGACTGCCTCACGTAGGAGTATGGCGACAGAGTGGCTCTCCTGCACTGGATCATGTATCTAGAATGTGATCCATCACTCCTGGGCAGAGGGCACGCCAGCTATGCTGTGATTAGTCACAGCACAAGCCGATTAACGGGTTCTGGCCAATGATTAACCACCGATACCCGCTGATCGGCGAGGAAGAAGACAGGACAGAACTCTGTCAATGTAAACAATGCAGAGCTCTGTCCCTACAAAGCAGGGGACAAAAACCAGCACATCCCTTAGTAAAAGCACCTCACAGTACACATATAAACACTTGTTAGGCACTCGTTTAACCCATTGCTCGCCCTAGATGTTAACCCCTTCCCAGCCAGTGTCATTAGTACAGTGACAGTGCATATTTTTAGTACTGATCACTGTATTAGTGTCACTGGTTCCCACAAAGTGTCAAAAGTGTAAGTTAGTGTCAGATTGTCAGCCATACTATCGCAGTCCCGCTATAAATCGCTGATCACCGCCATTACTAGTTAAAAATAAATTAAAAAATAAAAATTCCAGTATATACAGCTGTGCCCATAAGTTTACATACCCTGGCAGAATTTATGATTTCTTGGCCATTTTTCAGAGAATATCAATAACACAAAAACTTTACTTTCACTCATGGTTAGTGTTTGGCTGAAGCCATTTATTATCAATCAACTGTGTTTACTTTTTAAATCATAATCACAACAGAAACTACCCAAATGACCCTGATCAAAAGTTTACATACCCCAGTTCTTAATACTGTGTGCCCCCTTTAACATCAATGACAGCTTTAAGTCTTTTGTGGTATTTGTGGATGAGGCTCTTTATCTTCTCAGATGGTAAATCTGCCCATTCCTCTTGGCAAAAAGCCTCCAGTTCTTGTAAATTCTTGGGCTGTCTTGCATGAACTGCACGTTTGAGATCTCCCCAGAGTGGCTCAATGATATTTTGGTCAGGAGACTGAGACGGCCACTCCAGAACCTTCACTTTATTCTGCTGTAGCCAATGACAGGTCGACTTGGCCTTGTGTTTTGGATCATTGTCATGTTGGAATGTCCAAGTATGTCCCATGCGCAGCTTCCTGGCTGATGAATGCAAATGTTCCTCCAGTATTTTTTGATAACATACTGCATTCATCTTGCCATCAATTTTGACCAAATTTCCTGTGCCTTTGTAGCTCACACATCCCCAAAACATCAGCGATCCGCCTCCGTGTTTCACAGTAGGAATGGTGTACCTTTCATCATAGGCCTTGTTGACTCCTCTCTAAATGTAGTGTTTATGGTTGTGGCAAAAAAGCTAAATTTTGGCCTCATCTCTCCAAATGACTTTGTGCCAGAAGGTTTGAGGCTTGTCTCTGTTTGGCGTATTGTAAGCGGGATACTTTGTGGCATTTGTGTAGTAATGGCTTTCTTCTGGCGACTGGACCATGCAGCCCATCTTTCTTCAAGTGCCTCCTTATTGTTCATCTTGAAACAGCCACACCACATGTTTTCAGAGAGTCCTGTATTTCACCTGAAGTTATTTGTGGGTTTTTCTATGCATCCCGAACAATTTTCCTGGCAGCTGTGGCTGAAATTTTGTTTGGTTTGAACAGAACCCCTCATTTTCCACTTCTTGATTAGAGATTGAACACTGCCTTTCCTGTTTTATACAGTTCAACTAGATAAATTCTGCCAGGGTATGTAAACTTATGAGCACAACTGTATACACTATAGTTTGTAGTCACTATAACTTTTGCACAAACCAACAAATATACACTTATTGATATTTTTTTACCAAAAATATGTAGTAGAATACATATTGGCATAAATTGATGAAGAAATTAGATTTTTTATTGGATATGTTTTATAGCAGAAAGTAAAAAAATATTGTTTTTCTTTTTTCAAAATGATCTTTTTTCATTTATAGCGCAAAAAAACCCCAAAAAACAGTGGTGATCAAATACAACCAAGAGAAAGCTGTGTGAAAAAAATTATATAAATTTAATTTGGGTACAGTGTTGCATGGTCGCGCAATTGTCAGTTAAAGTAATGTAATGCCAAAAAGCCAAAAAAAGGTCTGGTCAGGAAGGATGATAAATCTTCTGGAGCTGAAGCTTGAAGGTTAAAAAATAAAGATTATAGGTTATGTAGCAAGGTCCCAGGACTCCTTTAGTCTAATGAGAACCTCCAGAGCCAGGAACAGCTGACATCCTTCTGTATAGAGTGGGGTTTACAAGGCATAGTGGGAGTGATGTAAGGTAGATTCATGGGCGCCAGACACTTCTTGAATACAAAGAGATTTATTTTCTCTTAAACAGAACTGTGGGGGAGAGGGTTTAGGGCCAGTACACCCTTAGGTAGTTGCAATGTCAATTGGCAGACTCCGAGACTTCTACAGGTAGACAGCCATGCAGGGAAAGCCACCCAGCAGGGCACCACATCTGCATGTGTAGGAGCGCTGTCTCCTGTGGCAACAGTCTTAGAACAGTTTCTAACACACATTGTAACAAACTCCTTTACTGTTATACAATCCCTTCTTGTAGATTCTCAGCCCACTATGCTCTGAGTCTCTCTCACTTGCTGATTCACTGCCACTGAATCCCCTGAGCTCTTCTAATCTTCCTACTTTAGTATCTTACTCAAGCGTCACTTCCGCTTCCCTGCTGGGCCCCTGGCTTGGCACTCCAGATACTCCTCACGAGTCACCCCACTGGCTGGGTCCCTGGCTTGGCACCTGCTGAAGTTTCCCGATTCTTTGCCGTCAACGGTTGGTGAGAATACTGCTCTGATACTTGCTTCTGCTACTCACTGTGGTCCCTGGTATGGATGGTCCCTTAGTGGCAACAGCTTGCCCTCTACCTTCGACCACAACAGGTTCTCCGGTTGGCAGAACCATCACTTTTGGTTCGACTGCAAGCCGGAATACCAACCCTACGATGTTCTCCCTTGCTTCTAGATAGGCCCTCAGACAGTCTAGCAGCCAGATGTGCCCAGTATAGGCCCAAACTCTGGGCTAGCAGCCCAAGCAGCACAAATCATGTCCACCAAGACAGCCGTCCAGGTGGCACAGAACCCCGATCACCTGACTACACCCAAATATATAGGCTCTCCCAGCAGGCTAAGGGGCCAAGGAAACCCCTGCCCATTGGCTGAGACACCCCATATACTCCTAATCTGTCCTTGCATCACCCTTTTCCTATCTAATGTCACCAGGTACCTGGCCACCCATTGACAGAAGAGAGAAGTGCAGCAATTCCAGACTTGGGGTGAAATCAATTGATCCCTAGCAAAAAACAAGAGCGGCATATAACACAATTTCAATAAGCATAAAAGAGGTCTTAATTGGGGAGGTACTCTAACTATTAAGGTTGGGAGAAGCCTGGAGTATCTCTCTGTACTCAGGTCTGCTCAGGTAGATTGTCTGACAATGTCATAGTCATAAATAAAATACTCATGTCATCAACCATTACAAACATAAAAAAATTGACTGTCATCCTGTTTCTCAGGGACTTGGATTCAGTATTGTTGGTGGGAAGGACAGCATTTATGGACCAGTTGGCATTTATGTGAAGACAATATTTCCAGATGGAGCAGCTGCAGCTGATGGAAGACTGCAAGAAGGTAATCTTGTCCACAGATTATCTCATTGTATGTGCATTGGGTTTAGTATAGCAGCGAGCAACCTGTTTTTAGAAGTTTGCATGTAATTTTTTGGATGCTTTGATTAAGGAAAAGAAATAAAAATGTGCTACAAGGGAATCCAAATTTTAAAACACCGGGCTTGATTTACTAAAAGCAAAAAATCTGCTTAGTTTACAAGGGAAGTTCTACTTTGCAAGGAGATTTTCCCCAGAGTTTAGTGCATTGGGGTGAAGCTCTGCTGACTTCCATCAGTCAATCATGCAAAAATGTTTATTTTCCATACATGTGACTGGGTATTTCTTTCTATGCAAAGTGAAACTGCACCGCATTCACTAAGCTCTGGGGACAATTCCCATTCCACAGCGCAAAATCCCTTGCAAAGTAAAAAAGCCTATTTGCCTTTAGTATATCAACCCCATTATTTCTATGTAGCACCTTCCTAGTTCTGAGTAGGCTGTTAGATAAATTTAGTTAGCTTCTCTGTAAACAGTGGAGCAGGGGTTGATTACTTAGGGCTGTTCAGTGTCTCGCAGGCTGCTGTTCTGTTACTCCCCCGTGTCTTCTAGAGACTTCTAAAAGTATATTGGGAGGGAGAGCATGACAATCAGCCCGAATATTTATGGAATTCTGGCCAATCCCTGGGAGATGTGGTCAGAAGGTGGAGGAAGAGCTCATAAATATTCAGAGGCCTGGCAGCAAGGGTGCAGAGTTCCTGGGTCCAGTCCTACAGGAGGAGACCCCTGCCTGGGTGCTCTGCCCTTGGGGTGGAGAGAGAGACAAAGAGCGAGCTACAGGAGCCTTTGAAGACATCAAGGTCCCAGCAAGGTTTTGTTAAGGGGCCTAACGAAGAGAGTTTTCCGGTGACTGAGCAGAGCCAGAAGGGAGTTGGTGGGAGGAAGCCCAACCATTCTGAGACTGAGTATTTGATCCTGCTGTACAGAGGAGAAGTGACTGCGGGGTGGTTTGTTCTCCCAAGCAAATGCAGTGCAGCCAGGAGTTGTGCAAAATAGCCAGGAGTGTCGAATGCTTGTAATGGTTTGCCCAGTACTGCCAGGAGTTGTGCAAGACAGCCAAGAGAGTACAGCGGAGCCAGAGGTTGTGCAATACAGTCTGCATTTTGTACAGAGCAGCCAGAAGCCTAGCAGTCCTCAAGTTGTGTATTTCCTTCATTCCGGGTTATCCCATTCTGCCCATCCCTATTCAAGTTACTGTTCCAATCAAAACCCAAAAAGAAACCCGTAGACTGATCTTTGAGTCAAAGGAAGAAAGCTGAAAATGCTGTGTGCCTGGTTGTATATCCTGCGACTGAGGGAAATAGGCTCAACTCATCAGCGGCTCCTGCCGGGTTTGCATTACATCTATTTAACCTATTATGCTTGGTACCTTCCATAAGATGTAGCCAGATTCCACTTTGGTAACCCAGAAATATCAGCTCTTGATTATTAAATCGTGGGTCAATAACCTGTGTAACCCATTACGTGATCCAGCACCTCCAGTTCTGGGGTGTGCGCACACACTACCGGCAGCCTGCTCCCGCTGTGATTAGACACAGCGGGAGCTGATCGGCAGGTACGGTGGACTAGCTGTCCACCGGCACCGGCCAATGCTTCCGTATACAGACAGAACGGTGGTCTGCCTATGTAAACAAGGCAGATCGCTGCTCTGTCACTACAGAAGACATGCATCCTGTGTCTTTGCTAAGCAGGAGCACCTATTCATGCCTTCTCCTAGTACAAGAACCTCCCCCACAGTAGTAAAGCACTGGGCAGGCATACATTTAACCCTTTGATCTCCCCTGATGTTAACCCCTTCCAAAACAGTGTCATTAGTACAGTGACAGTGCATAATTTTTAGCGCTGATCACTGTTTTAGTGTCACTGGTCCCCAAAAAGTGTCAAAAGTCTCAGTTAGTTTCCTGATTGTCCGCCACAATATCACAGTCCCACTATAAGTAAAAAAATAAAGAAATAAATATATATCCCATAGATGCTATAACTTTTGCACAAACCAATCAATGTACGCTTATTGGCATTTTTTTTTACCAAAAATATGCAGCAGAATACATATTGGCCTAAATTGATGAAGACATTTTTTTTTTCAATTTTTTGTAGGATGTGTTTTATAGCAGAAAGTTAAAAATATTGTTTTTTTTTTCAAAATTGTCAGCCTTTTTTTGTTCATTGCGCAAAAAAAAAAACAAAAAAACAGTGGTGATCAAATACCACCAAAAGAAATTTGTGGGGGAAAAAGGACATACATTTTGTTTGGGTACAGCGTCGTACGACGGCGCAATTGTCAGTTAAAATATCGCAGTGCCATATCGCAAAAAATGGCCTGGTCATGAAGGGGGTCACTCTTCCAAAAGTCAAGTGGTTAAAACTTGAAAAGAAATAATGAGAGCGAAAATTAGGTTGTTTTAAATAGCCGTAATCAGAATGTTTTGTTTCTATAAAATAGCGAAGGTGAATGGCCAGCCAACCTGTGTGTGCGCTTATTTTCCTCTCTCTGGCTTTACGGAATCAGCCCCGCAGTATAACATGTCAAACAGTGCCCTACGCAGAAAATTGTGAATGCTACTAAAACATATCATCAAGAATTTAAATGTGATGTAAAAGTAACCGATGTATGACAAGTCTTGTAGATCAGACAACTTTTATTTTGTTGCAGGGGATGAAATTCTAGAACTGAATGGAGAGTCAATGTGCGGCTTAACACATAACGATGCACTGCAAAAATTTAAGGTGAGAATTCATGCATGTTATTGTTACTATTGTTGTTATTTTGTGAGCCCTGATCAAGCTTTGGGAGGTGTTTTCCTGCGGCAAGTGGTAATGACTAGTCAAATAGAGAAAGCCATGTGTTTACTGTCCTTCAGACTTAAAGTGGCTGTATAGTCATTTTTTTAACTTTTACCTGCACGTAAGCCTATAATAAGGCTTACTTGTAGGTAAAAAGAATATCTCCTAAACCTGTACGGTTTAGGAGATATTCCCCTTGCAATGAGCCGCTGACTTCAGCGGCGCATGTGCTCCGGGGATTCTCGGCTGAAAGTCCGGCAGACGACGGACCTTGCCAGAAAGAAGTCTCCCACGCGCATGCGCGGGAGTGACGACATCGCGGCTCCGGCCACTCACAGCGCCGGAGCCGCGATACCCGGAAGACTTGCCGAGGCAAAATGTCAGCTCCCTCGGCAGGGAGCGGGTGAGATACCGACGTCTCGTTCTAAGGTAAGTATTTCATAATGAGCTAGTATGCGGTGCATACTAGCTCATTATGCCTTTCGCCTTACAGGTGTAGAAAAAAAAAAGTCAGCGGGTTTACTGGTTGTTGGGAGTAGAAAAGGTCTGGATATTGGTGGGAAAAAACAATGCCCCATCTTTGGTGTCAGTGAGAGGAACAGCGCCCCATTGTTGGTGTCATTGGGCCCCCCATTGTTGGTGTCATTGGGAGGAATTGTCTCCCATCTTTGATGTCATTGGGGGGAATTGTGCCCCATCGTTGGTGTCATTGTGAGTTATTTTGCCCCTATATTGGTGTCAGTGGGGGAATTATCCCCCATTGTTTGTATCAGTGGATGAAAATAGTGCCCCAAGGACTGGATAAAAGTAGACAATCCGGCCTCCGGGCCACAGTTTGGAGACCACTGGTATATAGCAATGCAGAGTGCAGTTTGCAGAACCCACCACTAAATAAATTCAAGGCCCCAACCGACTTTACAGGTTTTTACAAGATACATATATTAATTGATGTGTGCAGAAGCTAAGATATTACGGTTACCTCTTTACCATGGCACCAATGTATTGATTCAACTCCAGAAAAACATCAGTAAGCCCAGGTTCACACTGATCTGCGGGAATGAAGCTGTGCGAGTTCAGCTGAACTCGCACGAATTCACTCCCGCATTTCAGTCCTGATTTCGGCCGCGATTTCAGAGACAGATGTCAATGTAAATCACAGCCCGAAATCGCAGAAACTAGTACAGAAACGACTGTTTTAAATCGGTGCAGCGCCGCAGATGCGCCGTCGCACTGATTAGAACGGTGCCATTGGCGGCAATTGCCGCCGATTTGACATGCAATTTGACAAAACGCTCCAGTGTGAACCAGGGCTCCATCATGTTACCTAATGGAGAATAACGACACTAAGGGGAAGATACGCCGCACTAAAATTCTGCACAATTAAAGTGGAAGTACACTGCATCTGAGCACCACAAACCAAAAACCCTATTTAATTCATTTTTTATATTTAAAACAAACTCCCCCATCCATCCATGTCTCCATGTTTTACTTTACTGAGAAATCACTTTGACCCCTCCCCCCCTTGTATTTCTGGCCATTGCCATCTTGAGTAAGGACAGATGGTTCATGTAGAATTTACTTCCTGGAATCCATCTGCCTAGGCATGGAGGTGGGGGAGTGTTCTTAGCTGAGAAAACCCCTCCTTTCTTCTTCCTCCACTCCTGAAGATTCCTGGAATGTGGGATGTATGACATCATTTTGGCCTAGGCCAGAAACTAGGAAGCAACTGAAGAAATGTTAGTAAAAAGGTTAAAACAAGTACATATAATATATCCTATCTATTTACTAATGTTAGCAGCAGAAGGATTAAAAATAGTCAATGTTGATTGCGAAAGTAAAGTTCTATTTTAACTTGTTGCCTTTTTTTTAATAATATTCTTCTGTGCTTTTCCCTCAGCAAGTGAAGAAAGGAGTTCTGACCCTAACAGTCCGGACTGGACTCAGCCCTCCAGATTATAAAGGATGCAATTCTCAGATGGTCCGATCTAAAAGCTCCAGCACCTGTGCCATGAGAGAACATAGCCCTCTTCATCCTGAGAATCCTTCAGCTTTATTTAGCTCCAAGCCCAATGACAGAGTCCTTATTGAGGTGTCATTACAAAAAGGTATTGACAAGATTATCTATGTACTGGCCAATCAGAAGCAATGGAACTATATATAACTGTTTAGGAAAACATATACTATAGTAAACCAACCTGATATATGTATGTATGTTTGTTGAGAAGTAGCCCGACCTTACAGGGGTTGCCCAGAATCCTGCATCTGTAGCCAGTTAGCCATTTACAGCTAGTGGTGGTAAGGGCTGGGCTGGCATTAAAGCCTAACTCCAGGATATTTGAAAAATTCTCCCTTATAGGGGTTAACTGGGACTTGAGGAGAGTAAAAACAATTTTATTTACCTGATCCTTCGCAGCCCAACACATGGCACCACCCCTTGCTTCGTCAGTGGGCTTTCCCTCAACGTCATCACATCTAATGCAGGACTAAAGACCCTCCATTGGTTTTGATGATGCCAGGACTTTAGACCGCTAGAGCATGTGGGAGAAGACGGTGTGATGACCAGTCTAGCAGCATGGAGGAGCACCTTAGACCCAAACAAGCAGGTAAACCATTCACTGCTGGTGCAGCCACACTGTAAGGGAGAATTTTCAAGTCTCCTTGAGTTGGGCTTGAACTCTTAAGCCGCGTACACACGATCAAACTTTCCGACAGGAAATGTTCGATGACAGGCTGTTGGCGGTAAATCCGACCGTGTGTATGCTCCATCAGACAATTGTTGTTGAATTTTCTGCCAGCAAATGTTGGCTAGCAGATTTTAAAATTTTCCACGGACAAATGTCTGTTGTCAGATTTTCTAAGCATGTGTACACAAGTCCGTCGGACAAAAGTCCAAAGTACAAACACGCATGCTCGGAAGCAAGGACGAGCCAGAAGCGGTCGGTCTTGTAAACTAGCGTTCGTAATGGAGAATTAACATTCATGACGTGGCAAATTATGAAACCTCCAAATTCAGCCCACAATTCTCTTCTTCTTTAATGGGATAATAATGAAGCTGCTTTGCTGGTGATACTGATGGAGTTATTGCCATCGAATTTTCAAAGGCTTTTTTTTTCTAGTGATATCAAGAATAATATTACTATGTTTTGTTTTTTTTGGGGCAAGTTACCACAACACCATTATCTCGTAGTTTTTAAGATCAAAGATACAACTATGTTGGTGTCCCTTGTCAATTTCACATTGTATTTTTTTAGATATAACTGCCTACTCCCAAACTGTCATTTGAAGTAAAACACAAGCCAAGTATTATTCTACACAATTTTTTTATTGTGCATTAAAAAAAGAAAACAAATAAAATTAGACATGCTATCTGCCAATAGAACTTAACCAAAAAGTACATTCTAGGCATCCAAAAATATAGAAAATATAACAAATCAAATCATTATTCAACCAAAAAAATAATGTCAAAGCAATAACTCCAAGGCCAATAATAAATAACACGTTATCTCCTCCGATTCCGCAACATGTCTGGTTGATGAAACGCCTGTTCAGAAACTAACTGCAAAGTGCGAAATGAAAAGCACTAAACACTCAAACTTCTACTAACACGAAATTAGCAGAAGGAGCCCAAAGGGTGGCGCTAATGAGCTGAAAAACAACGTAGTCTGTCACTACGTTCGTAATTGTTGGCCAACAATTGTGCGGCCGTGTGTATGCAAGACAAGTTTGAGCCAAGGCCCAACAGTCCACGGTTTTGTTGGCCAACAATCCGATCGTGTGTACGAGGTTTATAGTTGTGATGCCTACCTACTACTGGTAATGGGGACCTCTAGCTGCTTCTAAAGCTCCGCAGATGTGGGTCGAATATCGGGCAACATCGGCCGGTTCAATAGAAAATGGCCAACATTCATCGCGTGTGTACGGCGCCCAGTCTGACAGAAGCCGTGTTCTGTCGAAGGAGTATGACCGAAAAGGGTCTGCCGATTGGCACCCGATCAGTGTTTTCAGCCAATGACCGGTGCGTTTTGGCGCAGGGGGGCGTCCCCCTGTCAGAACACATTAACTTCTTCTGAGCTCTTCAGGTTTTTTTTCGTTCAGCCCGCTGGGTTGAACGGAAAAAAAACTTCTAGTATGTACCAGGCTTTAGGCTCCTATTCTGCTTATCAATTCAAATGGAGACTACTCTATAAACTGTGGTGCCATCTTGTGGCCAGAAAGCAGAACTACAGGGGGCACATCTGTTCCCTTCCCATACAGTAGTACTGTCACAAGGGATCTTTACATTCCTTGTGACAGCAATAAAAGTGATCAGAATTTATTATTTTTTTAAGGGACGATATAAAAAAGAAAAAAAAGAAGAATTTTTAAAGTGCCCCCGTCCCAGCATGCTTGCGCAGTAAAGAAAACGCATACGTAAGTCGCGTCTGCAAATGTAAACGGCGTTCAAATCACACATGTGAGGTATTGCCGCGATCGTTAGAGTGAGAGCAATAATTCTAGCAAAAGACCTCCTCTGTAACTCTAACCTGGTAACCGTTACATTTTTTTAAAGCGTCGCCTATGGAGATTTTTAGGTACCGTGGTTTGTCGCCATTCCATGAGTGAGCGCAATTTCCAAGCATGACATGTTAGGTATCTATTTACTTGGCGTAACATCATCTTTCACATTATACAAAAAAATTGGGTTAACTTTACTGTTTAGTTTTTTTTTTTAATTCATGAAAGTGTCCTTTTTCCCAAAAAATTGCATTTGAAAGACTGCTGCGCAAATACTGTGTGACATAAAATATTGCAACAATTGCCATTTTTTTCTCTAGGGTCTCTGCTAAAAAAAAAAAAAAAAAGGTTTTATATATATATATATATATATATATATATATATATATATATATATATATATATATATATATATATATATATATATATATATATATACACATATATGTACATAATACATATATATAAAATGTTTGGGGGTTCAAAATAATTTTCTAGCAAAAAATATGGATTTTAGCTTGTAAGCAACAAATGTCAGAAATAGGCTTTGGCATGAAAGGGTTAAAGAAGAACTCCAGGTTTTTACACAATTCACATAGTTTGTTTGGGCCAAGCTGGCACAGACAAACTATGTCCCTCGCTAAGAGCCCTTTCACACTGGGGCCGTTTGCAGGCGCTATTGCGCTAATGATCGGGTCGGGTCGGTTTGCGCCTGCAAACCGACCCGAAAGTGACGATGCTTTCATTCCAGTGTGAAAGCCCCGAGGGCTTTCACACTGGAGCGATGCGCTGGCAGGACGGTAAAAAAAGTCCTGCCAGCAGCATCTTCGGAGCGGTGAAGGAGCGGTGTGTATACCGCTCCTTTACCGCTCCTGCCCATTGAAATCAATGGGACGGCGTGGCTATACCGCCGGCAAAGCGCCTCTGCAGAGGCACTTTGCGGTGGTATTTAACCCTTTCTCGGCCGCTAGCGGGGGGTAAAACCGCCCACTAGCGGCCGCATACCGACGGTAAAACGCCACTAATAGCGGCATTTTACCCCCGACGCCGCCCCCCACCCCAGTGTGAAAGGGCTCTAACCTGTGAGTGTGCTGGATGTGCACCTCTTTGACTCAGCCAGAGTCTGCATATGAATGGAAGTCAGCAGAGCTTCACCTCATCCACTAAACTAAGGGAACATTCCCTTGCAAGTTGAATAGCTTATTTGCCTTTAATAAATCAACCCCAATGGCATTGAATTGTAAATGAAATAGCAGTTGTGCTCACCGTGAAAACCCAATTATGTGCAAGGAAAATTAAATTTAAAAAAAAAAAAAAATTATTGAATGATTGAGGCGAACACAGCTTCATTGTATTTACTAAGCTAGGTCAACATTGATTCTGCAGTGTGAAAATAGTCTACCCATTTACTAAATTAACCCCAATTTATGTCAAAGTCAATTTTCAACCCTATTATTTGATCTTGTTTTCCTAGAGTCCGGCGTTGGTCTGGGAATCGGATTGTGCAGTGTTCCAAACTGTGGAGGCGTTTCTGGGGTATTTATCCATACTCTTTCCCCAGGCTCTGTGGCCCACATGGATGGACGGCTCAGGTAGTAATATTGATATCCTACAACGAAGCTAAACTCTCGCAATCGACTATTTTTTTAATCCCTATGTTGATACCCTTAGTAAATAGATAGGAAAGTGTATAATATATACTTGTTTTAAAGTAATACTAAAGTCTTTATTTTTTTTTTTTGTTTAAAAATAACAAACATGTTATACTTACCTGCTCTATGCAGGTGGTTTTGCGCAGAGCAGCCCCGATCCTCCTCTTCTCAGGTCCCTCCTTGGCGCTCCTGGCCCTTCTCTCTTGTTGAGTGCCCCCACAGCAAGCAGCTTGCTATGGGGGCACCTGAGCCAAGTCACAGCTCCCTGTGTCCATTCAGACACGGAACTGTGGCCCAGCCCCACCCCCTCTCTCTCCCCATTGGCTCACTTATTTTAAAAACAGTTAGGTTCTGCTTTAGTAACTATGCCCAGAGGACTTGCATTTATCTTCTGCAGAATCCGTGCTTGTATATATTAGGCCATGTATTAGGCCCCATTCACATACCACTTAGCGGGAAAAAAGTGAATGGGAGCTATGACGATTAGCTCCAACTAATGGTCATATTGTGGTACTTTCTTGATTGAGGTACTAGATAGCCACTAGATGGAACTGACAATAATAGGGAATAATGTATTAGGCAAATTACAGTGAATATTTATGGCAGCTGTGCCGATACTTAAGACATTAGCATAGAGATTTTTTTTTTCATATATAGACTCCTAAGAGCTAGTTTACACTAGTGTTGCACTCCAAAGAGAGATCCCCATTCGGATCGCTCTTCCACGCTGCAACTACATGCATTACGTGCAGTTGCGGAGTTGTTGCAGCACGACCTCAGTCATTTAAATGGGTTATGTTCAGCAGATGGTAGCGACTGCTAAACATGACAGGGGGTGTAATTGCTGCTGCAGAGCATCGTGGCCGTGGTATGTGTACCCGCTGTCTTTGCAGCTAAAGAGGGAGCAGTAGAAGGGCAGTAAAAACGCAGCTTAGTGGCATGCTTAACCGCTAGTGTAAAGGAGCCCTAAATGTGTGTATTGAAGAGTGATCATTCATAGCAGAGAACACATTAGTGTAGTAAGACTAATAAAAGGTGACTTCTCATTAGCCGTTGCCAAGTTCTCTCTGCTATCTTCGCCCTGTGTGATGTGAAAGCTCATTATGTGAGATATCAGAAGCATGAAACATGAGCTGACCTGCCTGTTAGATTAATAGGAAAAGAGGCGATCCTAACAAAAAACATTGTGCAGAACATTGGAAGGCTGGAACGATTCAAGACAATTTTTTTTTACATCAGCTAAAAGTATTTTTTGCTTTATCTACAGAAAAGGCGATGAACTTGTGGAAGTAAATGAACACACTGTCACCAACAAGCCACTGAATGAAGTCTATGCTCTTCTAAGCCACTGTAACCCTGGAGCAGTCATTATCCTGATTAGTAGACACCCAGACCCCCAGGTAACTGCAAACTTATGAAGTACACTCAGATAGCGCCCTCTGCTGTTTTTATTTGTACTCCTAGAGGTCCTTCAGTCTCATAGAGGTGCTGCACACTGCACAGACTGGAGATCAGCAAAATAATTCACCCTGGAGTTTCTATTTGAGGACTTTACACCTTTCCTGCTGAACTCTATACATAAACGCTTTATACATATGGACATCAACCGACTCTTTACTAGTGCGTCATAACCAATTGTAACCGCTTTCTACTAGTGTCACTATAACAGATTTATAGAAACAAAAAAAAAGTGTGTTGCACTAGTGACTGATATTAAAAATACTGAAACAAAATGATATATAAACAAACAGTCCAGAAAAATCAGTCTCTCAAATGGACCATAATGGTCAAATGGCAAACTCCATGATTCAACTGTGGATAAGGTTATGCAATCCCTTCACCAAGTGAACACGCCACCACCACAATAGGTTGGACTCTTACCAGAGAGCCTGGACCCTTTATTACGTAGGGTCAAACATGCTTGATGAATGTGTCCCGGTAGCGTTCATCAGCAGGAGATGGACATAGGAACCACGTCAGGAATAGCTCCAGAGCATCCAGGGGACTCCACCCAAACGACGATCAGGTAGTCAGATCCAAATAAACCATAAAACGCTGGATAGTGTAAAACCTCTTTAGGGTTGCATTTAATATAAAGTATTGCACTTACACGTATCCATAGTAAAAACAGCATTGCATGGAAAAAAAGGAAGGCGGCCATGCTGTTTTTACTATGGATACGTGTAATTGCAATACTTTATATTCAATGCAGCCCTTAAAGTGGTGTTCCGGCCGAAATTATACTTTTTGAATAAAAATACCCCTATAATACACAAGCTTAATGTATTCTAGTAAAGTTAGTCTGTAAACTAAGGTCTGTTTTGTTAGTTTATAGCAGTAGTTTGTTATTTTATAAACTTACAGCAGTCCGTGGCCATTTTAAGTGTGGGCATCTGAAGCCAGACTGTATTTCTTCCTGGATCTCATCCTTGCAGATCTTGCACATGCTCAGTGCAGCACAAGCAGTGTAATAGGTTTCAGGTCAGGTTTCCATAGCAACGGCAGTTTCAGAGGAAGTTGCTGCCCCTTCCCAGAAGGCATTGCAAACAGGAAATGATGCGATGGGCCGCGGCCAGGGAGGAGGAGGTGAAAAATGAATACAGCAGATATACAGTAGGTGCTGAGAAAAAAAATAAAAAAATATCCAATTTGTTTACAGTGCACAGTTTAGTGAGAGATTCTGAAGAGTTGTAAAAGTGGGTGGAACTCCACTTTAAGAAGTTTTACACTATATAGCGTTTTATGTTTTAGTTGGATCTGGCTACACGATCGTTGTTTGGATGGAGTCCCCTGGATGTTCTGGAGCTGTTCCTGATGTGGTTCCTTGGTACATCCTCTGCTGATGACCCCTATCATGAAACATTAATCAAGCCTGTTTGACCCTTCGTAATTAAAGGGTCCAGGCTCTCTGGTAAGAGTCCAACCTATTGTAGTGGTGGTGGCGTGTTCACTTGGTGAAGGGACTGGATAACCTTATCCACAGTTGAATCATGGAGTTTGCCATTTGACCATTATGGTCCATTTGAGAGACTGATTTTTCTGGACTGTTTATCTATAAAATGTGGGTTTTTTTTTCAGTATTTTTAATATCAATCACTGTAGCGCAACACACTTTTATTTTGTTTCTTGTTTTTTGTGGTAAGGTCTCACATTTGTGGTGTGGCTTTTTTCACTCTGAATAATCTTTTCACATGCATGGTATTATTTTTGTATTTATAACAGATTTATAGTTAGGATTGTTGTTGTTTTCAGTGTTTAACACCAATTAACTATTATTTCATCAAATTTCAACGGCCTTTATTCCTCAGCATAGTGTTATTGTACTAAAGTGTAGCCAGACTACCGTTATCCACTTCCAGACCAGGCCTTTTCTGTCATTTTTTGTTTACATGTAACAATCAGTATTTTTTTGCTAGATTATTACTTAGAACACCCAAACATTATACATTTTTAAAGCAGAGGCTCTAGAGAAGAAAATGACAGCCATTGCAATTTTTTATGTCAAACAGTATTTTCACAGCGGTGTTTCAAACGCAATTTTTTTGTAAAAAATGCAAAAATACAGTACATAACCCAATTGTTTTGTAAAATATAAAAGATGATGTTATACCGGATAAATAGATCTCAAACATATCACGCTTTAAAATTGCGCACTCCCGTGAAAACTGCGAGAAATTAGGTATATTTTACTATCCATAGGCGACACTGTAGCCTCCCTGGCGGTATGATTATGTCAGATTTTTGCGTTTCAAAGCGGTACAATTATTTTGCATAGAAATTTGGCGTTTTATATTGTAGGCCTGTAATTCTTAGCAATAACACACTTAAATCTGTCCAAACCAGAGTCTAGTAGATATCCAGGGTATGATAAAGTTAGTAACACAAAATCATAAATTATAATATAATAAATAAATAATTATAAAAAATAATAATATAATAATAACATGAATTTCCCCACGATTCATTATCGTTCAATTCTGCAAGTGATTCTAACCACTTACCGACTGGCTCCTGTACATATACGTCGGCAGCTGCTGCCACAACCGAGGTATCCATCTTTACAGAAGCCGGTTCTGTGTACGATAATGGTGGTCTCTGCGGCAGATCACTGTTATCGGCGGTGGCAGAGGTGCCACCCCCCCTCCCGCCGCTTTCCGGTGCCCTCTGCCGCTTACCGGAGCCGTCGGTAGCGGCGGAGGCGATCGGGACCTTTCTGTGCCTGGGTATGGAGACGAGTGAGGCTAAGATGGCCGCCACCCATCTCCATACCATTGGATGGCTGATATAAATTAAAATATTCCGCGTTTAGGACAGTATGTGAAAGAGAACTGCAGCCCCCCCAAAAAATGGAAAAACACCAAAGTGAAATCCAAAAATTTAAAAAAAAAAAACTCTAGTGGGGAATGTGGTGCTGTTCATAAAGTGTGTGTTAGTAGGGAGTGTGTAGTGATAATATTGTGAGAAAGACTATGAACGGATGTTAAACAAAACATGTCATGTGCATACCATAAATATCAAACATCACATAGTGTAAAAAACAGAGGTGCAAATGCGCTGTAAATAATCATATAAGAGATACGTGCACTCAAAAAAGTGAATTATACCAACGTGTGAATGTTCTATCTATTTTTAATCATTCCTTTTTTATGTGAGCTGATTGGCTATAATAAATAAAAACATACTTTTGGATTTACACTATGAGGCTCCTTTTTTTCTCCATACATACTGATATGCTCTGGTGGACTATTTTAAAGGAGCAGTGACAACCCAAAACAGGAAGGGGATCGCGGATCCGTAGACTTGATTTATGACTAGTTTGGTGCACTATTATATTTATCATTTATTACACCATTGTTGTTATTTGTGCATCTTTTAGACATTTTTGTGCGTTTCTTCCTTTGCATTTCTGTTTACTCACGCCACCAACACGCACATTCACACGTTGGTATAATTTACTTTTTTGAGTGCATGTATCTCTTATATGATTATTTACAACGCATTTGCACCTCTGTTTTTTACACTATGTGATGTTTGATATTTTTGGTATGCACATGACATGTTTTGTTTAACATCCGTTCATAGTCTTTCTCACAATATTATCACTACACACTCCCTACTAACACACACTTTATGAACAGCGCCACATTCCCCATTAGAGTTTTTTTTTAAATTTCATTGGATGGCTGAAGCGATGTCATTACATCAGCTCCGCCCACTTTTCTTAAAGGCATATTTTTTTTTACGTCATTTTTTTCAAATGACTTTTTTTTTTTTTGCATTTTAGTCCAAATATGAGGTCTGAGGACTTTTTGACCCCAGATCTTATATTTAAAAAGGTCCTGTCATGCTTTTTTCTATTACAAGGGATGTTTACATTCCTTGTAATAGGAATAAAAGTGATCCAAATTTAAAAAAAAAAAAAACAGTGCAAAAATAAATATAATAAAGTAAAATTAATAAGAAAATAAAAACGTTTTTTTTAAAGCGCCCTGTCCCGACGAGCTCGCACGCAAAAGCGAACGCATACGTGAGTAGCGTCCATATATGAAAACCGTGGTCAAACCACACATGTGAGGTATCGCCGCGACCGGTAGAGCGAGAGCAATAATTCTAGCCCTAGACCTCCTCTGTAGCGCAAAACATGCAACCTGTAGAATTTTTTAAACGTCGCCTATGGAGATTTTTAAGGGTAAAAGTTTGACGCCATTCCACGAGCGGGCGCAATTTTGAAGCGTGACATGTTGGGTATGAATTTACTTGGTGTAACATTATATTTCACAATATAAAAAAAAATTGGGCTAACTTTACTGTTGTCTTATTTTTTTATTCAAAAAAGTGCATTTTTTCCAAAAAAAGTGCGCTTATAAGACCGCTGCGCAAATACGGTGCAAAAAAAAGTATTTCAATGACCGCAATTTTATTCTCTAGGGTGTTAGAAAAAAAACAATATATAATGTTTGGGGGTTCTAAGTAATTTTCTAGCAAAAAAAGCTGTTTTAAACATGTAAACACCTAAAATCCAAAACGAGGCTGGTCCTTAACCTCCCTGGCGGTATGATTATTTCTGATTTTAGGTGCTGAAAGCGGTACAATTATTTTGCACAGAAATTTGGCGTTTTATATTGTAGGCCTGTAATTCTTAGGAATAGTTCACTTAAATCTGTCCAAACAAGAGTCTAGTAGACATCCCGGGTATGATAAAGTTTGAAAAACGAAATAAAAAATTATAGTATAATAAATAACTATAAATAATTATAACAAATAATAATATAATAATAATAAAAATTATATAATAATGTAATCAAATCAAAAACACTGAAATTTGCTCAGTTGCAGAATTGTCGCTTTTGTTACTTTTAGTGTTTGATGACGGATCTCCCCACAAATCATTATCGCTCAATTCTGCAAGTGATTCTAATTTATTATCGCTTTTTTCTAGCTGCTCTAAAACCACTTTTGATGTAAAGGGACAGTTTTGGTTGCTATGGACAATCTCCAGTTTCCTGGCAGAAAGAACAGTTTTATATATATAAAACTGCATGCAGGACACTGGGCAAACCACTAGGGACAAAAGGGATGTGTAGTTATTTGATACAGTACTGTAATCTGTAAGATTACAGTATGCTGTATCTATACAGTGTGTTTCACTATTTGAATTTACCGCCGAACTCCGTCCCCGTGCGTCGCAACGCTCGCAGGGAACGGAGCTCGGCACTGTGAATCGAGCGAGACACAGCGGCTCGCCGATCACAGCGGGGAGACATCGCAGGATCCAGGGGACAAGGTAAGTAAGCTCTTCCTGGATCCTGCGGTGCAAGCCCGAGTCTGGCTCGGGGATACCGCTTTTGGTATAAAAAATCCAACCCGAGCCAGACTCGGGAATACCGCCAGGGGGGTTAAGTGGCTAATTTACTATCGCTGTTTTCTAGCTGGTCTAAAACCACTTTTGATGTAAAGGGACACTTTTTGGTTGCTATGGACAATCTCCAGTTTCCAGGCAGAAAGAACAGTATATATAATATAAAACTGCATGCAGGGCATTGGACAAAGCACTAGGGACAAAAGGGATGTGAAATGATTTCATACAGTAATGTAATCTGTAAGATTACAGTGTACAGTATGTATCATGATTTTTTATGATTTTTACATTTTTTGAATTTGCCGCCGGGCTCCACCTCCCGGCGTCGCGACGCTCGCAGAGGCATCTTGAAGAGGACAGAGCCCACAGACACAGCGGGGGGACATTGCAGGATCCTGAGGACAAGGTAAGTATACTGCACCAGGATCCTGCAATGCAATCCCGAGTGTGACTCGGGGTTACCGCTAATGGTGCTGAAATTTAACCCCGAGCCACACTCTGGAAAACCACCAGGGAGGTTAAAAGCCTTTACAGGTTACCACTTTAGATGTACAGAGGGGGTCTAGTGCTGGAATTACTGCTGTTTGCATGTGCGTGGGACCGACTTTACTTTTACTTTTTTTTTTATTATTGCTTTATTTTTATTTTTTATTTTATTTTTTTTACACTGCTACTTTAAATGTTCTTTTTATCACTTTTATTGCTGTCACGTGAAATGGAATAATCCTTGTTACAGCAATAGGTATGTGATAAGTGCTCTTTATGGAGAGATTTGGGGTCTATAAGACCCCAAATCCCTCCTCTGCCCTTAAAAGCATTCAAAACACCAAGATCAATGTTTTTGAATACTTTACATTTTTTTTAAAATGGCACCATTGACATCTGGGTAAACCGGAAGTGATGTCAGGTCAACGCTTCTGGTTTACCATAGCAATCCCGGCTTTGTTCGGCTGTACAGCCAGCCGGTGGACACGTGGGCTGGTCACTCAGGTCTTCCGGTGGGGCGGGGGAGCCAGAGCAAGTCGCAGAAGGAGGCAGGAGGGGGGATGTCCACTCCGGCTGCGTGTAAAAGCAGTCCAGCTAGTCCTGATTGCTTTTACAAGAGAGCCGGCCGCTGTCTCTAAAAAGAAGGTACCGGGGCATCATCCCGGTATAATCACCCGAAGTCCAGCGCTGCACCGGTATGTCACTGGTCCAGAAGTGGTTATGCTGCATAAAGCCCACACTGATTTTTATTAAAGTGGTTTTAGGCCCAAACAAAATAAAGTATTGCAGCTTACCAGACCTTAAATTTGGTGGCTGCATTAGCTTTCCTTTTTAGGCTTTTTTTTTTCTCCTTTATTATCACCTGGTGATCTGGCCAGTAACACACCTCTTGTCTTAGGCCTCTTGCACACTGCTGCCTAAAAATGCTCAGATTTCAGCCATACAGGCATTTTTATTTTTTATTTTTATCTAAATGCAGCCCATTGTTTTCAATGTGTGTACACACAGGGACCTAAACGTGTTGCATACTGATTATTAAAAATAAATAAATAAAAAAAAATAAAAATACAGAAATCTGACTTGCTGGTCAGTATATTTGTGTGTTTACTTGCAAATACGTGCAAATTCCATGCTTTCTGCCTGTATGTGCATACAGAATACACACAAGTGATATACAGCCCATCCTCACGCTTTTTCTGCCAGAAATCTCTTATGCTCATACATCAATACCGTGTGCAGGAAGCCTTCGCCCCCTTTTCACACGGGCTGTCCGATCAGGTCCGCCTGTCAGTTTTTCAGGAGGACCTGATCAGACACTCCATTCACCTCTATGGAGCAGCGGATGTCAGCGTGACATCCGCCAATATCCGATCCAAAACCAGACGGATGTTGGTCCTATTTTCCATCCGTCTGGCGGATCGGATGGGATGAAAACAGACAGGTGGTCCGTTTTCATCCGATCTCCCCATAGAGGAGCGTGGGACTCTGACAGGTCCGTCTCAGCACAGTGAGGGGATACGGACCTGTCATCCGCCTGCTCTGCGGATCGATCCCCCCGCTGAGCAAAGCGGAGTCCGCCGGGCGGACCGGCCGTGTGAAAGGACCCTTAGGGTGTTTCCACTCTGGATGAAGGAGCAACGGAGGCATTGTCAGTCTAGGGAGCCCAAAAATTCATCTTTTTATTCAGCTGGTTGAACGAGAAAAAAAAAGATATTCCCACATCCGCACATTCGATCTTGATGGTGAATCCTCCCCGCTGTGCTATTGTGTTCTGACGGTGGGGACCCTTCCCCGCTTTCAGAATACATTGATCAGTGCGCCGGCCATAGCTTGCGGCACTGATCAATCAGGAAATGCTGACAGGCTGGTTGTACACAAACCGATTGGTAGATCAACTTCTGTACAACCAGGGTGCCCATACATGGATCGAAATTCGGACAGTCCCTGCTGAACCGGCCAAATTTCGATCCATGTACGGCTTTAGATGTTCTTGCAGATTTCAATGAACTTGGCTAACAAATTAAAGCCAAATTCCAGATTAGGCTTTTTAAGCAGTTACAGCAACAGTTTGTTTATCCTTTTGGAATACAAGTTTTACATAAATGAGTAAATGCTGACCATTGTAAGCATCACTGTCAGTGGTAAATGCGCATTGTTCACGCCAAAGAAGCTCAGGGACCAAACTTTTGCCCTGAGCCAGGCGTGTTTATAATGCGATGATTGTGGCAAAGTTGCAATCCAAACATGAACAGGGTCTTAAAGAGGAAGTAAACCCTGATGGGTTTTACTTCCTCTTTTTTCCCCTGCAAAGTAAAAGCATAATGGGCTAGTTAGCATCGTATACTAGCCCATTATGTGGCACTTACCTGCAAACAAAGCCCGCGCCGTCCCCGCTGGTGGCCACATCCATCTTCGCCCCTCTTCCTTCCGGGGGCCCCGGACTCCAGCTCTGTGACTGGCCGGAGCCGCGTGACGTCACTCCGGCGCATGCGCTTGGGAGCCGTCAGTCACGGCACTTGCGAGTGAAGAAACAGCACGGAGGTCTGTTTCTTCACATCGCATGCACCGATGACATCATCGGCGCACTACAAGGTAGATATCTCCTAAACGGTGCACGTTTAGGAGATATTTCCACTACCTATAGGTAAGCCTTATTATAGGCTTACCTATAGGTAAAGTGACAATCAGGGGTTTACAACCACTTTAAGGTGTCTATGAATAAAAGATTTGCTGAGTTAATGTCTCAAGAAATTGCACAACCACCATGAATAATCACTATAATGTGTCTAGTATGTTTTCCTATGATCATCTGCTCCATCTAGTGGCCATAATGTAGTATTCTCTTAAATGAGGTATTTCAGGAAATAGCTGCGTTATGGCCACTAGATGGAGCTGACAATAAAAGGAAAAAAAATGTATTGGGCAAATTACAAGGATTATTTATGGTGGTTGTGGAGATACTTAGGACATTAGCATGGCATTTTTTTTTTTTTTACATTGACTCCTAAGGGCTAGTTTACAGCAGACAAACTATTTATCAGTGAATGGGGTACTCACAATGGTCAGCTTTTATGTAAAACTTTTATCCCAAAAGCAAAAAATGTAATTGCTGTAATTGTTTAGAAAATGTTAGCTGGAGTCCACTATTAACTTGGGAAAAAAATAGCAAATTAAAAAAAAAAAAAAAAAAAAAAAAAAAAAAAGCATATACAATTGCAAAGAAAATTGTCTCCCATGGGACTGTAATGCAGCCAAAATTCACAACAATATGTAAAAAGAAATAATTTTTTATTGTGCAAACATAATATTCATAAAAATCACATAATAAAAGCATATACCCAGGGATACTCCAGTTTTATGATGTACAGTACATCCAAAAAATATATACCCCTAATTTCTAGGCATGTACAGCTCAGTACAAATACACATTAAAAAAAAATACAAAAAAAAATCTAAAAAACTTTTTTGCCACAGCTCCCCAACGCATTTCGATTGGTATATACAATCTTCATCAGGGGCTAAAAGGGGTACACCCAACTCAGAGTAACAGATAAAAGTTGTTCAATGTTCGCCTTGAAAAACCCCAGAAGGCCATAAAGGCCCACCATCAGAGCCCACATGGAACCAGGATGGCTTCCCACAGTCGCTTAGGGCAAGCAGCCCCCCATGACAATTTCCTAGGTATGAAAGTCTTGAATGACAGAAAACAGGGAAGACACCACGATGGAGGGTGAAACAGATCGCATAAAAACCTGCAACTTCCCTGTTCCTGGCAGAGAGGCAAATGCCGTGGGCAAATTCCAGCGGCTCCTTCAGGGGTAGCACTACAGTTATTTCAAAGGTTCCTCCATGATGGAAAGGTTGATGAAAAGGTTGCGAAAGGCTGATTTAGAGAAATGGAAACACATAAAGATGGCAGGAATCTTTATTGTAACCGTCATTCTTCATTTACAGGTCTCTGAGCAGCAGCTGCAGCAAGCTATGGCTGAAGCTATAGAAAAAGAATTTCCACACTGGAATTCGGAAGGTAATGTCTGACAACATTTTAATGGAGGTTGTGCCATGATATTCTTGCACTGTAAATAAATAGATATGGATTATTATGTTTGATAACTGGTGGTGCAAATGGCATTTATCACCTTGCCCTATTTGGCATCCCAGGTTTGATTGAGGGACATCTGTCACAACATGATGTCCCATTTTTAGCTCATCTATCCACTGGGAGTTGAATGCAAAATTTACACCTAATTGGTGGTCCTCCTACTCTACCAATTAAAGAAAGTAAGAGTATTCATTTCCTGGAAATTTCACCAAAAATATAGAAAGCTCACAATCAAAGGGCATAGCACAATTCAAGCGGTGTTCCAGGCGAAATGTTTTTTTTTTTTTTTTAAAAGTCAGCAGCTGCAAACACTGACGCTGCTGACTTTTAATAAGGACACTTACCCGTCCAGATAGCCCGTGATGTCGGCACCCCGAGGCCGATCCGTCCATCGGATCGGGTGCAGGTGCCACCATTCCAACTAAGGGAAACCAGCAGTGGAGCCTTGCGGCTTCAATGCCAGTTTCTGACTGCGCTTGCGCGAGTTGTGCAATGCTTTGTGAATAGCCAGCTCCCAGAAGACAACGAGGGGCTCGCCGCAGAAGAGGATGTGACGTCCTCGGCCGCGACCCGGCTGGATCGAAAGTACTCTTAATACTTCCAAAAAAGTTAAGTTAGAAAGTAAAAACATTTTTTTAAATATCCAAAAACGAGGGGTGGAGAGGTGGTCTTTCATTTAAGACCACCGTTCAAAATTGGGTGGAACTCCGCTTTAAAGTGTTTTAAGGAAGTCATCTTCTGTCTCCAGGACCTCACCAGCCATGAACATTAAAAAGAAAAAAAAATCGAGCTTCGAGGGTCATAGCTCGGCGACCTGGGGTCATAGAGACCCCAAATTTGGGGGGTATGTAGCCTAAGTCCTACCCCACCACTGGGGTAGCTACAACTTATGGTTCCAGAAATATGGGGCTCTTTGCACAGCCTGTCAAAAACTAAATACAGAGCGGCCACTTTAAATACAAACTGACACACTCTGTTTGCAGCAGACTGAGAGGTTGAGCTCACAGTGCCTCTCACTTTTTGTCAGAGGCACTGAGCTCAATAAACAGCTTGGAGTCTTGGACCAATGGTAACGTACCATTGGTCCCAGCTGTCCAATAAAAATGCTGCAGTGGAGGCATGTCTCTCACTGCAGTGTCATAGAAGGGGCAAGTGTCTAAAAATGGAAAATTGTATACTCAACTTTCCGTCATTTTCCTTTCCTGGTGCATCTTCATGGCAGCATACATATGGGTTGTGACTCCACACCCACAACCTGATAGGACTGGTTAACTATAAATCAAAGACAGACCCGGCTCACAGCATTCTCTGTAACTCACACTATTTGGGTGGGCATCTGTATGCTGCCATGAAGATGCACCAGGAAAGGAAAATTACGTAAGGGTAAGTATACAATTTTCCGTTTTCCTGGTGCATCATGGCAGCATACATAAGGGGACTAACTCGCCATACGGGAGGGTGCAAGAAAAATTTTGTAATCATCAGTAGCGCAAGTATGCACCGTGAATTTTCCAAAATAACCTCAGGAGACACACTGAGCTGTCCAGAGCTTGCACTGCCCTAGTTAAATGTGCTCTTAAGACCTCCAAAACAGGACGGCCTTGAAGAGTAGGCTCTTTTAATTGTCTTAATCTAGGAGGTGACTGAATGTGTTAATGCTGACTGACCCTGACTTAAGCCACGCTGGAACGAAGAACATATTTTAGCTTTCCTGAATGAAAAGGTAGCTGCCAAGCAGGTCACCAGCGTTAGCTCAGCATCCAGGGGATGTGGTTCTCTCAACCAAGAAAGATGGAAAATTGACTTCCTGGTTAAAATTGGAAGGAGAAAGACACTCCATGGTTAAAAGCAGTCTGGAGTTTTAGGACTATTCTGTCCGGGTAGAACGTTAAGTGAGGCTCCTTGAGTACAAAGCCTGCAGTTCTGACATCCTTTTTCACAGAGGTTGTAGCAACCAGAAATACAGTCTTTAGGATTTGCAAAGTGTAGTCAATTCTGTAGGATAGAAATGAGGCCTTGAAAGAAGTGAGAACCATAAGCAAGTTCCAAATAGGGAACAATTGTTTCCTGGGAGGTCTATAACTTCATGCAAGCCTTTTAAGAATTGCATCACTAAAGGGTTAAGGACTCCTTAAACCCTTGCGAGTGCAGACAAGGCTGAACTTTAAGCTTTAAACCTATTTGAACCTAGGCCCCTGTTCAGCCCCAGTTGTAATAACTGTAGAACCTTGGCTGATTTAGGTGATAAAGGACTCCGGGCTTTTGCTGTGTGAGCTGTACATCATTTTCCCATATTCTTTGGTAAATCTTATTCATGAAGACCTCTCTGGTTTGACACGAGGTAGGCACTACCTGCACTGAGCATGCTTGACTTGGTAGCCACTGCCTCTCAACTTCCATGCCATCAAAAGTAGTCTCTTGGAGCTGGATGGCAAAACTGTCCACGAGAGAGCGAATCTGTCATCACTGGAAGCGGCAGTGGTGATTCAATGCTTAAAAGTAGGAGAGAGAGACACTAGAGCCTCCTAAGCCAAAATGGTATATTTGCAATTATTGATACAGGAAGCTCCACTGACAGACTAAGAATTCTTCCCTTCCACCGTTGTCTAGGCACAGTACAAATCTTGCTCCTTTTGCTAAAAGGAGTTAATGACAGAAGTGCTTTGAACACTACTCAGTTCAAGAAAATTCAATACTATTCCTCATAAGCTTAACATCCCATGACCTTAAGCAGCCTGCTCTTTGAAATGCATCCCCCAACCTTTCTAGCTGGGGTCTGATGTGATAATGTTCCATCTGAAAAGAATTGGTCAGTTACGAAGAACCAAGGATACTCCGGCACAGTTCTGCTGGAAGAGACTTAATTCCCAAAGCACCTTTGGGTTTCTCTGTCAGAGGACGGAAATTTCCTTGTGGAAGTTCTACTGAATTTTTCCCGTCGCTATTGCAGACAGTAATGCCGCGTACACAAGGTCGGACTTTCCGGCATACTTGGTCCGGCGGACCAGAGTGTGCTGGACAATCCGCCCGTGTGTAGGCTCCGGCAGACTTTTCCGGCGGACTTTTTCCCAAAAGCCCGCCGGACCTAGATTTGAAACAAGTTTTAAATCTTTCCGTCTGACTCAGTTTCGGGCTTAAAGTCCGCTCGTCTGTGTGCTGGTCCGACGGAAAGCCTGCTTGTGTGTATGCTGGTCCAACGGACCAGATATGACGCGAGGGCAGGGTATTGCATCTCGCACTCGCTGCAATAGGAAAAACAAAATTTCCTATTGCGGCGAGCGCGGGGCATACCAGGCCCTTAGGTCTGGTATGGATTATAAGGGGAACCCCCTACGCCGAAAAAACGGCGTGGGGTCCCCCCTAAAATCCATACCAGACCCCGATCCGAGCACGCAGCCTGGCCGGTCAGGAAAGGGTGTGGGGACGAGCACAAAGCACCCACCCCCCATGTTGAGGGCATGCGGCCTGGTACGGTTTAGGGGGCGTGGTCACTGGGTGATGTTGACCACGCCCCCTAAAACATCACAGTCCCAGCATGCCCAAGGACTGTGACATCAAAAGGGGGCGGGGTCTCCGCCTATATAAGTCACAATGCAGCCCTCAGAGAGCAGTCCAGCCGGAGAGAGCGTTGTGTCAACATCTGGAGAAGAGAAGAGAAGACAAGAAGCCCAGAAGCCCAGAAGTCCGGACCTCCGCTGGCAAGAGAGCTACCTGAAGACAGTGGAGGAGCCGGCCGAAGAACTGGAACACCAGGAGAAGAGAGCGGAGAAGAACCAACCGGACGCGGGGAGAAGATGAACCGGAGGGACCCCCGAAGCCGGAAGAAGACCCCCCCCCGGAGCTGTTTAATAAAATATTTTAAAAACCTGTGTAGTGTTTTATTATTTACACTTTTTCCCTGGGTGAATGGGTAGGGGTACCATGTACCCCATACTCATTCACATATGGTGGGGGGGCCGGGATCTGGGGGCCCTCTTATTATAAGGGGCTCCCCGATTCCGATAAGCCCCCCGCCCGCAGACCCCGACAACCAACGGCCAGGGTTGTCGGGAAGAGGCCCTTGTCCTCATCAACATGGGGACAAGGTGCTTTGGGGTGGGGGGCCCCGCAGGGCGCCCCCCTCCCCCAAAGCACCCACCCCCCATGTTGAGGGCATGCGGCCTGGGGACGTTTTAGGGGGCGTGGTCACTGGGTGATGTTGACCACGCCCCCTAAAACATCACAGTCCCAGCATGCCCAGGGACTGTGACATCAAAAGGGGGCGGGGTCTCCGCCTATATAAGTCACAACGCAGCCCTCAGAGAGCAGTCCAGCCGGAGAGAGCATCGTGTCAACATCTGGAGAAGAGAAGAGAAGACAAGAAGCCCAGAAGTCCGGACCTCTGCTGGCAAGAGAGCTACCTGAAGACAGTGGAGGAGCCGGCCGAAGAACTGGAACACCGGGAGAAGAGAGCGGAGAAGAACCAACCGGACGCCGGGAGAAGATGAACCGGAGGGACCCCCGAAGCCGGAAGAAGACCCCCGAAGCTGGAGGAAGATCCCCCCCCCGGAGCTGTTTAATAAAATATTTTAAAAACCTGTGTAGTGTTTTATTATTTACACCTTTTCCCTTGGTGAATGGGTAGGGGTACCATGTACCCCATACTCATTCACATAGGGTGGGGGGGCCGGGATCTGGGGGCCCTCTTATTATAGGGGGCTCCCGGATTCCGATAAGCCCCCCCGCCCGCAGACCCTGACAACCAAAGGCCAGGGTTGTCGGGAAGAGGCCCTTGTCTTCATCAACATGGGGACAAGGTGCTTTGGGGGAGGGGGGGGCCCCGCAGGGCCCCCCCTCCCCCAAAGCACACACCCCCAGGTTGAGGGCTTGCGGCCTGGTACGGTTCAGGAGGGGGGGGCGCTCGCTCGTCCCCACCCCCTTTCCTGACCGGCCAGGCTGCGTGCTCGGATCGGGGTCTGGTATGGATTTTAGGGGGGACCCCACGCCGTTTTTTCGGCGTAGGGGGGTTCCCCTTATAATCCATACCAGACCTAAGGGCCTGGTATGACCCGCGATGGGGCTCGCAAGGTGTCAATCTCGCCGATAAAAGCGGCAAGATTGACATCCTTTTCTAGTCCCGTCGCACCTGAGTCACGTTCAAAATGAACGGACTTGTCTGTGTGTGGGCAAGTCCGTTCATTCTGAAAGTGCGCCGTAACTCCGGCGAAAGTCCGTCGGAAAGACAGGCGGACTTAGCCCGCCGCAATAGTCTGGTCGTGTGTGGGCAAGTCCGTCCGTTTTAAAGTCCGGTGCACCTGGCGGACAAAGTCCGGCAAAAAGTGGGCTGGACCAAGTAGGACAGAAAGTCCGACCGTGTCTACGCGGCATAAGACCTTTGTGAATGCCCTGGGGGAGATGTACAGACCGAAGGGGAGGGACTCAAACTGGTAGAGGAATTGAGGATGAATTGGGACAAATAGGTGTCTGATAAACCTACAGGAGAATCCAGTCTCCCAGATTTATGAATAATATAATTGATTGGAGGTTTTCCATTTTGCACGACTCTAACTTCCTGTGCTGCTCAATTTTTTTAAATTTTTTTTAAAATTTAGCACTGGGCACAGATTACCTGTTTTTTATTTTTTTTTTATTTTATTGCTAGGAACAGAGGTGAACCGAACCCTCATCTCCTCTGGGTAACTAGAGCCTTCACGATTGCTCTTTTTTTTTTTTTAATCCAGCTACAAACTCGACCAGAATATTTTACTTTTCCATCAACTCTGGTAGCCTGGCTGATTGAGATTGAAAGGTGGACTTCCCATCTGTCAATGTTATATGATCGTTATGCTCATTGAATTATGCCCCTGCATGGGTGAGATTGTCATTATGTTATACTTTTTCAATAAAAATTATTGTACCAGAAAGGCGGACCTCCCTTAAACTTCCACCAATGTCACGCCAATATAGCTGATGTGGCCCACTGATCCTGAAGATTTTCCATCCAGGTGTGTGCGTAAGATTCGCAAAGGCACCCCCTGGATTAGTGCACCCTTAAAAAGGACTTCCACTGTTCTCCTAAGACAGGAGCCGTAGATCTTTAAGGCTTCAATAATGAAGATTGGGTACTTCTCCAGTTCGTTTACTAATCTTTTTCCCGGTCCGTAGGAGTTTGCCTCCTGGTATCTACTTGGGAGTCGCCACCTGTATGCTGGACCTTTTTATAGTCTCTTTTTTGTCAGATGATATTCTCCCTGACCTGCTAATGGTCACCCTTGAGATGGCTGTATACTGTCTACTCCCAAATAGATTGTATCTGTGTTCTGGTGTCTTGCACCATTTTTTTTAAATTTTTATTTATTTATTTATTTTTTGGCGGGAACCACCAACCATGGCTTCAGCCATAATGCACTCCTTGCCGTTACCGCAGGGAACACCGCTCTTGAAAAACAGCAATTGACGTCTGACACATACAACCCCTGGCAAAAATTATGGAATCACCAGTCCCTAAGGATGTTCCTTCAGTTGTTTATTTGTGTAGAAAAAAAGCAGATCACAGACATGGACAAAAACTTTCAAATGGCAACTTTCTGGCTTTAAGAAACACTAAAAGAAATCAAGAAAAATAATTGTGGTGGCCAGTTATGCCCCATACACACGGTCGGATTTTCCAACGGAAAATGTGTGATAGGACCTTGTTGTCGGAAATTCCGACCGTGTGTAGGCTCCATCACACATTTTCCATCGGATTTTCCGACACACAAAGTTTGAGAGCAGGCTATAAAATTTTCCGACAACAAAATCCGTTGTCGGAATTTCCGATCGTGTGTACACAAATCCGACGCACAAAGTGCCACGCATGCTCAGAATAAATAAAGAGATGAAAGCTATTGGCTACTGCCCCGTTTATAGTCCCGACGTACGTGTTTTACGTCACCGCGTTCAGAATGATCGGATTTTCCGTCAACTTTGTGTGACCGTGTGTATGCAAGACAAGTTTGAGCCAACATCCGTCTGAAAAAATCCTAAGATTTTGTTGTCGGAATGTCCGATCAATGTCCGACCGTGTGTACGGGGCATAACAGTTAGATTTATAGAACAAGCACAGGGAATAAATTATGGAATCACTCAATTCTGAGGTAAAAAATTATGGAATCATGAAAAACAAACAAACAAAATAACACTCCAACACATCACTAGTACTTTGTTGCACCACCTCTGACTTTTATAACTGCTTGCAGTCTCTGAGGCATTGACTTAATGAGTGATAAACAGTACTCTTCATCAATCTGGCTCCAGCCTTCTCTGATTGCTGTTGCCAAATCATCTTTGCAGGTTGGAGCCTTGTCATGGACCATTTCCTTTAACTTCCACCACAGATTTCCAATTGGATTGAGATCCGGACTGTTTGCAGGCCATGACATTGACCTTATGTGTCTTTCTTCAAGGAATTTTTTCACAGTTTTTGCTCTATGGTAAGATGCATTATCATCTTGATAAATGATTTCATCATCCCCAAACATCCTTTCAATAGATGGGATAAGAAAAGTGTCCAAAATTTTAATGTAAACCTGTGCATTTATTGAAGATTTAATGACAGCCATCTCCCCAGTGCCTTTACCTGACATGCAGCCTCATATCATAATTGACTGTGGAAATTTGCATGTTTTCTTCAGACAGTCGTCTGCATAAATCTCATTGGAACGGCACCAAACAAAAGTTCCAGCATCATCACCTTGCCCAATGCAGATTCGAGATTCATCACTGAATATGACTTTCATCCAATCATCCATAGTCCACGAATGCCTTTCCTTAGCCCATTGTAACCTTGTTTTTTTTGTGTTTAGGTGTTAGAGATGGCTTTCTTTTAGCTTTTCTGTATGTAAATCCCATTTCCTTAAGGCTGGGTTCACACTGGTCCGACAAACGCTCCGACATTGGGAGCTCATGTCGCATGACGTGTGAAATCCAATGTTTCCCTATGGGAGCCGTCCTAACTGGTCCGACACAAGTCGTTCCGACTTTAGAAATGCTCCCTGTACAACTTTGATCCGACTTTGATCCTACTTCAGCCGATTGACTATCATTGAAGTCGGATCGCCGTCTTGCATGATCCGACTTCGGCACGCGACTTGTGCTCAGATGATCTTGAGGGGGAACTCTGCGCCAAATTTTAAATAAAAAACCGGCATGGGTTCCCCCCCAAGAGCATACCAGGCCCTTAGGTCTGGTATGGACCTTGAGGGGAACCCCCTACGCCGAAAAAACGGCGTGGGGGGTCCCCCCAATCCATACCAGACCCTTATCCGAGCACGCAGCCTGGCCGGACAGGAATGGGGGTGGGGACGAGCGAGCGCCCCCCCCTCCTGAACCGTACCAGGCCGCATGCCCTCAACATGGGGGGCGGGTGCTTTGGGGGAGGGGGGCGCGCTGCGGCCCCCCTCCCCCAAAGCACCTTGTCCCCATGTTGATGAGGACAAGGGCCTCTTCCCGACAACCCTGGCCGTTGGTTGTTGGGGTCTGCGGGCGGGGGGCTTATCGGAATCCGGGAGCCCCCTTTAATAAGGGGTCCCCCAGATCCCGGCCCCCCACCCTATGTGAATGAGTATGGGGTACATAGTACCCCTACCCATTCACCTAGGGAAAAAGTGTCAATTAAAAAAAAAACACTACACAGATTTTTAAAGTAATTTATTAGACAGCTCCGGGGGTCTTCTTACGACTTCGGGGGTCTCTCCGGTTCTTCTCCGCGCTCTCAGGGTCTTCTGCCGGGCTCCTCTGCTATCTTCTGCTCTTTTGCCACTCTTTTGCTATAGCAGAGGAGCCCGGTCTGCTGCCTTCTTCTCTTCGGGGGTCTCTCCGGTTCTTCTCCGCGCTCTCCGGATCTTCTGCCGGGCTCCTCCGCTATTTTCTGCTCTTTTGCTATAGCGGAGGAGCCCGGTCTTCAATCTTCTGCCTTCTTCCCTCTTCTCCTGATGTTGACACGACGCGCTCTCGGGTTGGAATGCACTCTGGGCTCTCCGCTTTGACTTATATAGGCGGTGACGCCGCCCCCTTATGCCGTCACAGTCCCTGGGCATGCTGGGACTGTGACGTTTTAGGGGGCGTGGTCATCACCGGATGACCACGCCCCCTTATGCCGTCACAGTCCCAGCATGCCCAGGGACTGTGACGGCATAAGGGGGCGGGGTCACCGCCTATATAAGCCATAGCAGAGCGCACAGAGAGCATTCCAGCCGGAGAGAGCGTCGTGTCAACATCAGATGAAGAGATGAAGAGAAGAAGCGGCGAGACAGCGGCGACAAGACAGCGGCAGCAGACCGGGGCCCCCTGCTGGCAAAAGAGCTGGAAGAAGATAACGGCGGGCCCGGGAGAAGAGGCAGAACACCAGGAGAAGTCGGAAGAAGACCCCCCCCCCGAAGTCGGAAGAAGATCCCGGAGCTGCCTAATAAATGAATCTTGAAACCTGTGTACTGTGTTTTTTTTTTATTGACACTTTTCCCTAGGTGAATGGGTAGGGGTACCATGTACCCCATACTCATTCACATAGGGTGGGGGGCCGGGATCTGGGGGTCCCCTTATTAAAGGGGGCTCCCGGATTCCGATAAGCCCCCCGCCCGCAGAACCCGACAACCAACGGCCAGGGTTGTCGGGAAGAGGCCCTTGTCCTCATCAACATGGGAACAAGGTGGGAACAAGGCACCAACCCCCCATGTTGAGGGCATGCGGCCTGGTACGGTTCAGGAGGGGGGGGGCGCTTGCTCGTCCCCACCCCCATTCCTGTCCGGCCGGGCTGCGTGCTCGGATAAGGGTCTGGTATGAATTTGGGGGGACCCCCCACGCCGTTTTTCGGCGTAGGGGGTTCCCCTTAAGGTCCATACCAGACCCAAGGGCCTGGTATGCTCTTGGAGGGGGAACCCATGCCAGTTTTTTATTTAAAATTTGGCGCAGAGTTCCCCCTCAAGATTCATATCAAACACATTGGCGGGGATCCAAGTCGGATCCCCGTTCATTGAAAGTCGGACATATGCCGGCTTCATGTCGCAGGGCAAAGTCGGATCCAAAGTAGGACGGCTGTCGTGTCGCACCAGTGTGAACCCAGCCTAAGGCCCCTTTCACACTTATACGACTTGTCCCACGATTTTGTACTGCAAAATCGTATGACAAGTCATTCTCCATGATTTTCAATGACTACCATTCATATTGGCATGACTTTAAGTCGTTCCGACTTGAAAGTAGTCCCTGCACTACTTTGGTCCAACTTCTATGCGAGTTGTACTCCATAGACCTCAATGTTAAACCCTGAAGTAGCATGCAAGTCGTGCCTGAATAATATAGACACGACTTCAGTACGACTTTGTAAGCACAAGCCTGGCTCGCTGATCGGGAAAGGAAAACTTTTTTTTCCTGTCCCGATGAGCGACAGGCAGTGCTGACAGCTGTCTGGTATGAATCCAGAGGGGGAACTCCACGCCAAGTTTTAAATGAAAAAAGCGGCGTGGGTTCCCCCCAGGGGCATACCAGGCCCTTAGGTCTGGTATGGATCTAAGGGGAACCCCCTACGCCGAAAAATCGGCGTGGGGTCCCCCCCCCAAAATCCATAGTAGACCCTTATCCGAGCACGCAGCCCGGCCGGTCAGGAATGGGGGTGGGGACGAGCGAGCGCCCCCCCCCTCCTGGACCGTACCAGGCCGCATGCCCTCAACATGGGGGGGTGGGTGCTTTAGGGCATGGGGGGCACCCTGCTGGGCCCCCCCACCCCAAAGCACCTTGTCCCCATGTTGATGAGGACAAGGGCCTCTTCCCGACAACCCTGGCCGTTGGTTGTCGGAGTCTGCGGGCGGGGGGCTTATCGGAATCCGGGAGCCCCCTTTAATAAGGGAGCCCCCAGATCCCAGCCCCCCACCCTATGTGAATGAGTATGGGGTACATGGTACCCCTACCCATTCACCTAGGGAAAAAAGCTTCAATAAAAAACACAGTACACAGGTATTTAAAATAATTTATTAGGCAGCTCCGGGATCTTCTTCCGACTTCGGGGGTCCTCTTCCGACTTCGGGGGTCTCTCCGGCGTCTCCTCCCGGTGTCCTGATCTTCTGCCGGCTCCTCCGCTTTCTTCTGCAGCTCAATTGCTAGCGGTGGTCCGGACTTCTGCCTTCTTCTTTTCTTCCAGAGATGTTGACACGACACTCTCTCCAGCGGGAATGGTCTCTGAACGCTCCGCAATGGACTTATATAGGCGGTGACCCCGCCTCCTTATGCCGTCACAGTCCCTGGGCATGCTTTGCCCAGGGACTGTGACGGCATAAGGAGGCGCTTTTTTTTTTATTGACGCTTTTTTCCCTAGGTGAATGGGTAGGGGTACCATGTACCCCATACTCATTCACATAGGGTGGGGGGCCGGGATCTGGGGGCTCCCTTATTAAAGGGGGCTCCTGGATTCCGATAAGCCCCCCGCCCACAGACCCCGACAACCAACGGCCAGGGTTGTCGGGAAGAGGCCCTTGTCCTCATCAACATGGTTACAAGGTGCTTTGGGGTGGGGGGGCCCGGCAGGGTGCCCCCATGCCCTAAAGCACCCACCCCCCCATGTTGAGGGCATGCGGCCTGGTACGGTTCAGGAGGGGGGCGCTCGCTCGTCCCCACCCCCATTCCTGACCGGCCGGGCTGCGTGCTCGGATAAGGGTCTGGTATGGATTTTGGGGGGACCCCCACGCCGATTTTTCGGCGTAGGGGGTTCCCCTTACAATCCATACCAGACCTAAGGGCCTGGTATGCCCCTGGGGGGGAACCCACGCCAGTTTTTTTTATTTAAAACTTGGCGTGGAGTTCCCCCTTATGATTCATACTAACTACTATATGTTTTCATTTGTTAATGCCAAAAACGTGGCAAAGTCGTACAAAGTAGTACTGCTCCCAAATCGCGGCAAAATCGGGGCCGCAAAATCGCGGTAAAATCGCGCGACTTTGAAGTCGTATAAGTGTGAAAGGGGCCTTAGGCGGTTTCTTACAGTTCGGTCACAGATGTTGACTCCAGTTTCCTCCCATTTGTTCCTCATTTGTTTTGTTGTACATTTTCTGTTTTCAAGGCATATTGCTTTAAGTTTTCTGTCTTGACGCTTTGATGTCTTCCTTGGTCTACCAGTATGCTTGCCTTTAACCACCTTCCCATGTTGTTTGTATTTGGTCCATGTTTTAGACACAGCCGACTGTGAACAACCAACATCTTGTGCAACACTGCGTGATGATTTACCCTCTTTACCTACATACTAACAAGCAGATTTAATCTGATGCAGGTGTTAGTGTTTATAACATTTACAGGGTGATTCCATAATTTTTTCCTCAGAATTGAGTGATTCCATAATTTATTCCCTGTGCTTGTTCTATAAATCTAACTGTTACTGGCCACCACAATTATTTTTCTTGATTTCTTTTAGTGTTTCTTAAAGCCAGAAAGTTGCCATTTGAAATGCCTTTAGTTTTTGGCCATGTCTGTGATCTGCTTTTTTTCTACAACAATAAACAACTGAAGGAACATCCTCAGGGACTGGTGATTCCATCATTTTTGCCAGGGGTTGTAAACCACAAAGTATGCCGCCAATTTCAGCTCTTACAAAGCTGTTACCACCTTGTCTCTTCTCTTCTTCCAGACGGGGTTATTTAACCACTTAAGCCCCGGACCATTTGGCTGGCCAAAGACCAGAGCACTTTTTGTGATTCGGCACTGCGTTGCTTTACTGACAATTGCACAGTCGTGCGACGTGGCTCCCAAACAAAATTGACGTCCTGCTTGTATGACTGGTTTACTGATTTTCCCAGAAGTCTGCACCAGGATAAAAGTCAGATTTTTTGGCATCCACTGCAATAAAAATGTCATTTTTGATAAGATACTCCCAATAGGGGAATCACGTCTAAAGGGATGCAGACCCTGCCACTTTCCTCAGAGTCCTGCAGGTGCAGCAGCTGGTTGATAATTATGAAACCACTCCCATTAGACTTACTCAGCACATGGGCTGATTATTGCTGGTGTGCCAGCACCTGCAGATGCTACAGTATGTAGGAGCTCTTCAGATCTAGAACTAATTTTTGGACTAGAGCCTCCTTGAATGTGACATGTCTTGCCGGCTACATTCATGATGCATCCATCATCGGAGGAGACTGCAGCAAGTTGACCTTTAGATTTTTCAGGGTATACAGTTTTGACAGCCTGTTTATATGGGCATTTTTCTCTGACCCCTTCAAATCTTCCTGGATTAACTCTTCCAGTTGTTCAGTGAAGGAAATTAGTACTTTCTAACCTTGTGGAGAGTTTCCTCCATTTCCACAAAGGCAATTGCGTCCTTAGCTGCCCTTGCAAAAAAAGTCTCTATTGGGCAATCTTCAAAGCTTGTGGCCCCTTTAATGCTTAATTCTCATGGCAAGCTTTCCTATTTGGACACCACCTACTGGTTCTGATTGGAAGTGCTAGGCAATTCATGCACTGTAGCTTGTCAAGCAATGACTTTCCACCAAGAATGCAGCAACCATTAGTGCTGGTAATCTGTAGTGTTTGTAAACGGGGAGCAAGGATAATGAGGGGTGAGATAATGAGTTTAATCAACATCGCCTGGATGTCTGTTCTTGGATGGTGACTTGTCTTGACCGTCAGAAGGCTCCTTCCATCCTGTAGTCCTTACAGAACTATAGATATTGGCTCTCTTTTTCTCAATCTTCACTACTTACCTAATCCCTATACCTTAAAGGCAATGGGTGGTCTGACTGGACAGCGTTTCCCATAGAAACAGAGCAAAGTAGCAGACTGAAATGAAAAACAGCATAACAGCATAATGCTAAGTCTCCACTATTGCGACCTGAAAGTCGCATGATTTTGCTGCAAATTTGATGCGACTTTAAGCAATGCCTGTGTATCCTTAAGGTCTATGAACACAGATATGAACGATACTCATTGGAAATCATGGGGTATTGCCATGCGACTTTGCAGTGACAAGTCGCACTAGTGGAAACTGAGCCCAACACAGTGATCCCAGAGAAAGCACTGAAAAGGGGTTAGGAAGAGTCCAGGTGAATGCCATAAAGAGCACAATGATCCTAGAGCAACACTGAGAAGGAGATAGGAAAAAACACAGGTGAATGCCATAAAAAGGGAAAACATACCTGCAAACAATGACCACATAAGCATCCAGCATGCATGATTAGAGAGCTCAACCATTTGTTGCCCAAAAATGTCATAAAACCATTTAGAACTCACATTTGCCATTAGTGATAATTAGGGTGAGCTCCGGCGCGTTCGCACACTCCACGTGTAGAGCCCGCCAGGAAGTCGGCACGGCGCTGCGCTAATCACAGGCAGTGAGACATTTCCCGATCTCTGCAGCCGCGCATCGGGACAATGTCTCACTGCCTGTGATTAGCACAGTGCCGTGCCGACTTCCTGGCCGGCTCTGCAAGTGGAGTGTGCGAACACGCCGAAGCTCATCCTTAGTGATGATATCAGTGCCTGAGCATGTTCAGATCACCATCCTGGAAAAGCTCTAGCCAGGAAACACAGAGGCCGCATCATTTCCTGCCTCTCATTCTCAGAGTGTACTTGCACTGCTGCAGCCATCTTGGGAATGGCAAACACCCATAAAACAGAGAAAAGAAGTAAAAAGCATATGGAAAGCAAAAGGAAACACTGTCACTTACGTCAAAGCTTGTTTAAAGCTTTCTTTGAGAAGCCTGCACCACCAGAATGGGGCTCCAACCATATAGCTCATTTAGAGACTGTAGAGGAAGGACTTCCGCCCAGAAGAGGCTAAAATATGCCCCCCCCAGACCACCAGAATGGGGCTCCAACCATATAGGCTCATTTAGAGACCGTACAGGAAGGACTTCCACCCAGCAGAGGCTGAACCTGGCTGGGGCGACAAGCGGTAAGGGATACCTCGCAATTTCAGTCCTGTTCAGGCAAGGGAAAAAAATGGCAGAATACAGATTCCCACCCAAATGGTGAGAGTTACAGAGAATGCTGTGAGCCGGGTCTGTCTTTGATTTATAGTTAACCAGTCCTATCAGGTTGTGGGGGTGGAGTCACAACCCATATGTATGCTGCCATGAAGATGCTCCAGGAAAGACAAATGCTCCCTTCCAGCCCAGCCCTCTTAACTGCAAGGAAAAAATATGAGTTTATGGGTATAAGATTTACCCACAATCCCATGTTTTTCTCAAACAGTTAAGAGGGAGAATGAGAATCTGCTGCCTGCTAAAAAGGTACTGTTATAATCAAGCTAAATCATATATTTATATGCTATATGTTATAACATAATAATTTATTATTTATCTATTTACTGTGAAATTACTGGCTGGAAGTTACAACTTCAAATTTCAGTAATTTGTCCGCTTGAGTACAGATTTAGAAAATATAGTAAATTACCTTAAAAATAATATATAATAATTATTTGTATATTACTTATGGTAAATGAACCCCTTGCCACCCAGGCCAATTCTGACACTTCTCTCCTACACATAAAAATCATCATTTTGCTAGAAAATTACTCAGAATCCCCAAACATTATATATATTGTTTTAGCAGACACCCTAGAGAATAAAATGGTGGTTGTTGCGACTTTTTATGTCACACAGTATTTTCGCAGCAATTTTTTTAAACGTGTTTTCTTTTGGCGGGGGGGGGGGGGGGTTAGGGGGACGGACTGTTTCGTGAATAAAAAAAAACAGCACTAACGTTAGTCCAATTATTTTGTATAATGTGAATAATGATGTTACACCGAGTAAATAGATACCCAACATGTCACACTTTAAAATTGCGCACACTTGTGGAATGGCGCCAATTTTCAGTACTTATAAATCTCCATAGGAGACGCTTTAAAAGATTTTCCAGGTTACATGTTTAGAGTTACAGAGGAGGTCTAGTGCTAGAATTATTGTTCTCACTCCACCGATCGCGGTGTATGTAACCTGTGTGTATCTGGCTCTGATACTAGCCAGTGCCTCACCAGCCACTGACCTCACCGCATGTCCCTGGAAGGTACCTCTACCTTCTTGCCAACTGGAATTGCCATACGCATATACTACCTGTGATCTTTATGTCTCCTGTCTTCTCCATCTCTTCTACTTCTCTTCTCCTTCCCTTTTCTTTTGGCCTTCTTCTACTGCCTTTTTTTATCCTCTTCTCTCAGTTACTTTGGATTTATGATTTATGATGCAATGGTTGTTATTATTAGCCTTTCTCGTAATGATTGTATCTTCTAATATGAGAACTGTGACAGCTTACAGTAAGAGATTACTCTTTGGTCCCTGTTTTGCATTCAGTATTTGCATCGCCTGAGGCTGTCCATTTGTCCATCTGACTTTCTGATTTTGTAAAACCTCAATAAATATTTTGAACATATGGTATTTTTAAGACCTCATGCAGAACTGGTGTTTGCTGAGCTCTCCTGAACACCTTTCTACTATATACAGTGGGGACGAAAAGTATTCAGACCCTCTTTCATTTTTCACTCTTTGTTATATTGCAGCCATTTGCTAAAATCATTTAAGTTAATTTTTTTTCCTCATTAATGTACACACAGCACCCCATATTGACAGAAAAACACAGAATTGTTGACATTTTTGCAGATTTATTAAAAAAGAAAAACTGAAATATCACATGGTCCTAAGTATTCAGACCCTTTGCTGTGACACTCATATATTTAACTCAGGTGCTGTCCATTTCTTCTGATCATCCTTGAGATGGTTCTACACCTTCATTTGAGTCCAGCTGTGTTTGATTATACTGATTGGACTTGATTAGGAAAGCCACATACCTGTCTATATAAGACCTTACAGCTCACAGTGCATGTCACTGTGGCTGAGCTTCAGAGATGCAGTCGGGAGATGGGAGAAAGTTGTAGAAAGTCAACCATCACTGCAGCCCTCCACCAGTCGGGGCTTTATGGCAGAGTGGCCTGACGGAAGCCTCTCCTCAGTGCAAGACATATGAAAGCCCGCATGGAGTTTGCTAAAAAAACACCCGAAGGACTTTAAGATGGTGAGAAATAAGATTCTCTGGTCTGAGACCAAGATAGAACTTTTTGGCCTTAATTCTAAGCGGTATGTGTGGAGAAAACCTGGCACTGCTCATCACCTGTCGAATACAATCCCAACAGTGAAGCATGGTGGTGGCAGCATCATGCTGTGGGGGTTTTTTTCAGCTGCAGGGACAGGACGACTGGTTGCAATTGAGGGAAAGATGAATGCGGCCAAGTACAGGGATATCCTGGATGAAAACCTTCTCCAGAGTGCTCAGGACCTCAGACTGGGCAGAAGGTTTACCTTCCAACAAGACAATGACCCTAAGCACACAGCTAAAATAACGAAGGAGTGGCTTCACAACAACTCCGTGACTGTTCTTAAATGGCCCAGGCAGAGCCCTGACTTAAACCCGATTGAGCATCTCTGGAGAGACCTAAAAATGGCTGTCCACCAATGTTTACCATCCAACCTGACAGAACTGGAGAGGATCTGCAAGGAGGAATGGCAGAGGATCCCCAAATCCAGGTGTGAAAAACTTGTTGGATCTTTCCCAAAAAGACTCATGACTGTATTAGATCAAAAGGGGGCTTCTACTAAATACTGAACAAAGGGTCTGAATACTTAGGACCATGTGATATTTCAGTTTTTCTTTTTTAATAAATCTGCAAAAATGTCAACAATTCTGTGTTTTTCTGTCAATATGGGGTGCTGTGTGTACATTAATGAGGAACAAAAATGAACTTAAATGATTTTAGCAAATGGCTGCAATATAACAAAGAGTGAAAAATTTAAGGGGGTCTGAATACTTTCAGTCCCCACTATATATATATATATATATATATATATATATATATATATATATAGTCATGGCCGAAATTGTTGGCACCTTAGAAATTTTTCTAGAAAATCAAGTATTTCTCACAGAAAAGTATTGCAGTAACTTATGTTTTGCTATACACATGTTTATTCCCTTTGTGTGTATTGGAATAAAGCAAAAAAGGGGAGGAAAAAAAGCAAATTCCAAAAATGGGCTGGTCAAAATTCTGGGCACCCTTTCAAAATTGTGGATAAATAAGATTGTTTCAAGCATGTGATGCTCCTTTAAACTCACCTGGGGCAAGTAACAGGTGTGGGCAATATAAAAATCACACCTGAAAGCAGATAAAAAGGAGAGAAGTTCACTTATGGCCCGTACACACAATCCGAATATCATACGACCGATCGTACGACCGTTCTCGCTTAATAGTCGCAAGTAGAAATTGAATAGCTAACTAAAGTCACGAAAATTCTCGTACGACAGACAAAAAAATCGGAAGTGATGTCATGTGTTGTAATGTATTTGTATTGTATTTTCGGACGACAACTATACTGACTAAACGAAAATCGTACGATCTGGAACCGTACGAGGAAAATTTTCGCGTATGTCCGATTGAATAATATCGGATGAATGGTCGTGATCGGCTGTCGAAAGTAGTGTACACACGGTCCGAATATCGTACGATCCTTCCTCGGACGACCGTTTTCGTACGATATTCGGATCGTGTGTACGGGCCATTAGTCTTTGCATTTGTATCTGTGTGCCACACTAAGCATGGACAACAGAAAGAGGAGAAGAGAGCTGTCTGAGGACTTGAGAACCACAATTGTGGAAAAATATCAGCAATCTTAAGGTTACAAGTCCATCTCCAGAGATCTAGATTTGCCTTTGTCCACAGTGCGCAACATTATTAAGAAGATTGCAACCCATGGCACTGTAGCTAATCTCTCTGGGTGTGGATGGAAGAGAAAAATTGATGAAAGGTTGCAACGCAGAATAGTCCGGATGGTGGATAAGCAGCCCCAAACTAGTTCCAAAGAAATTCAAGCTGTCCTGCAGGCTCAGGGAGCATCAGTGTCAGCACAAACTATCTGTCGACATTTAAATGAAACGCTATGGCAAGAGACCCAGGAGGACCCCACTGCTGACACAGAGACATAAAAAAGCAAGACTACAGTCTGCCAAAATGTACTTGAGTAAGCCAAAATCCTTCTGGGAAAACATCTTGTTGACAGATGAGACCAAGATAGAGCTTTTTGGTAAAGCACATCATTCTACTGTTTACCGAAAACGGAATGAGGCCTACAAAGAAAAGAACACAGTACCTACAGTGAAATATGGCGGAGGTTCAATGATGTTTTGGGTTGTTTTGCTGCCTCTGGCACTGGGTGCCTTGAATGTGTGCAAGGCATCATGAAATCTGAGGTTTATCAAAGGATTTTGGGTCGCACTGTAGAGCCTAGTGTCAGAAAGCTGGGTTTGCGTCCGAGATCTTGGGTCTTCCAGCAGGACAATGACCCCAAACATACGTCAAAAGGCACCCAGAAATGGATGGCAACAAAGCGCTGGAGAGTTCTAAAGTGGCCATCAATGAATCCAGATCTAAATCCCATTGAACACCTGTGGAGAGATCTTAAAATTGCTGTTGGGAAAAAGCGCCATTCCAATAAGAGAGACCTGGAGCAGTTTGCAAAGGAAGAGTGGCCCAAAATTCCGGGTGAGAGGTGTAAAAGCTTATTGATAGTTATAGGAAGCGACTGATTTCAGTTATATTTTCCAAAGGGTGTGCAACCAAATATTAAGTTAAGGGTGCCAAGAATTTTGACCAGCCCATTTTTGGAGTTTTGTGTGACATTATGTCCAATTTGCTTTTTTTCCTCCCTTTTTTGTTTTGTTCCAATACATACAAAAGGAATAAACATGTGTATAGCAAAACATGTGTTACTGCAATACTTTTCTGTGAGAAATACTTGATTTTCTTGAAAAATTTCTGGGGTGCCAACAATTTCTGCCATGACTACATATACTCTGAATTCAGTGTAGCCTATATATTCAGCGTAGTGTCGTTTATACAATATAGTGTATTGAAGTGGTTAAGGGGAACCTGTGCCAACATTTTTTTTTAAAAATGGCGTGGGGGTCCCCCCAAAATCAGTATCAGGCCTTTTAAGTATGGTATGAATTTTAAGGGAATCCCTGCGCCAAAATTTAAAAAAAAATTGCTTGGGGGTCCCAAGACCCTTATCCAAGCATTCACCAAAAAAGTGTCATAAAAGTAAAAACAACAGCAGACAGTTTTTGACAATTATAGAAAATTTTTAAAAAGTGTCCCGCGATGTCCATTCACCTTTAATCATGTGACGTCATAAAAGGGGGGTTGGTTCACCCATTTACGTCACCGGGTGGACCCGCCCTTGGCTATATAACAGATGTCCCTGCAAAAAGGCTGCAGTCGGCGGGGCGCCTCCAATGAAGGCGGAGTTTTTCAGTTTTTTTCTTTTTTTTCCCGGACCGTCGGCACTGTGATTGAAGATGGATGGATATCGCAGAACACTTTTTTTTAACCACTTCAGCCCCAGAAGAATTTACCCCCTTCCTGACCAGGACATTTTTTACGATACGGCACTGCATCGCTTTAACTGACAATTGCGTGGTCGTACAACGCTGTACCCTTTACGTTCCTTTTTTTCCCCACAAATAGAGCTTTCTTTTGGTGCTATTTGATTACCTCTGCGGTTTTTATTTTTTGCGCCCTAAACAAAAGAAGAGCAACAATTCAGAAAAAAAAACACAATATCTTTTACTTTTTGCTATAATAAATATCCCCAAAAAATATATAAAAAAAACATTTTTTTCCCCTCAGTTTAGGCCGATAGATATTCTTCTACATATTTTTGGTAAAAAATATCACAATAAGCATATATTGATTGGTTTGCACAAAAGTTATAGCGTCTACAAAATAGGGGATAGTTTTATGGCATTTTTTTTATTAATTTTTTTTTTTATTAGTAATGGCGGCGATCTGCGATTTTCACCGTGACTGCGACATTATGGCGGACACATTGGACACTTTTGACACTATTTTGGGACCAGTGTCATTTAGACAGCGATCAGTGCTATAAAAATGCACTGATTACTGTGTAAATGACACTGGCAGTGAAGGGGTTAAACACTAGGAGGAGATGAAGGGGTTAAGTGTGTCCTAGGGAGTGATTCTAACTGTGGGGGGATGAGCTACTACTTACATGACAGCGATCACTGCTCCCAATGACAGGGAGCGATGATCTCTGTCATGTCACAAGGCAGAATGGGGAAATGCCTTGTTTACATAGGCACTTCCCCGTTCTGCGGCTCCATGACACAATCGGCGGGAGACCGGCGGACGTCGAGTCGAGTCACGCTGTAATCGTGCGCCTGCTATCCCCGCCTTTTAAAGGGGGTGCACAGGTACACCTATTTGCCCACTGCTGCCATTGTGTGGACGTATATCGGCGCGCAGCGGTCGGCAAGTGGTTACAATGAACACTTTTGATTTTTCACATTCGTGTCCCATAGACTTTAACGGTGTTCGCTTGTACGCACAAATTTTTTGTCTGTTCACAAGTAGGGATGAGCTTCGTGTTCGAATCGAACGCATGTTCGACTCGAACATCGGCTGTTCGACCGTCCATCGAATTGCGAACGTTATGGGCTGTTCGCGCCAAATTCGTGTGGCGCGTCACGGCCCATAATTCACTGCGGCATCGCAGTGCATTGCTGGCTGATGATTGGCCAAGCATGCACTATGACCCGCATGCTTGGCCAATCAAAGCGCCGTCAGTAGAGAGAGCTGTAATTGGCCAAAGCCAGGGTGGCTTTGGCCAATTATGGCTCAGGGGATTTAGTACACGCCCCACACTATATAAGGCCGCCTGCACGGCGGCCCTGTGTAGTGTGTTCCGGTGTGCTGATAGAGAGAGAGACAGACAGTGTCATTTGATTTGAGTTAGCTAGATTAGGTTAGATCTGTTCCTGCTATTTACATTTAATGCAGTGCGTCCTGCTCACAGTGTTCAGCTAGATCCGTTCCTGCTATTTACATTTAGTGCAGTGCGTCCTGCTCACAGTGTTCAGCTAGATCCGTTCCTGCTATTTACATTTAGTGCAGTCAGTGCGTCCTGCTCACAGTGTTCAGCTAGATCCGTTCCTGCTATTTACATTTAGTGCAGTGCGTCCTGCTCACAGTGTTCAGCTAGATCTGTTCCTGCTATTTACATTTAGTGCAGTCAGTGCGTCCTGCTCACAGTGTTCAGCTAGATCTGTTCCTGCTATTTACATTTAGTGCAGTGCGTCCTGCTCACAGTGTTCAGCTAGATCTGTTCCTGCTATTTACATTTAGTGCAGTGCGTCCTGCTCACAGTGTTCAGCTAGATCTGTTCCTGCTATTTACATTTAGTGCAGTGCGTCCTGCTCACAGTGTTCAGCTAGATCCGTTCCTGCTATTTACATTTAGTGCAGTGCGTCCTGCTCACAGTGTTCAGCTATATCCGTTCCTGCTATTTACATTTAGTGCAGTCAGTGCGTCCTGCTCACAGTGTTCAGCTAGATCCGTTCCTGCTATTTACATTTAGTGCAGTCAGTGCGTCCTGCTCACAGTGTTCAGCTAGATCCGTTCCTGCTATTTACATTTAGTGCAGTGCGTCCTGCTCACAGTGTTCAGCTAGATCTGTTCCTGCTATTTACATTTAGTGCAGTTCGTCCTGCTCACAGTGTTCAGCTAGATCCGTTCCTGCTATTTACATTGAGTGCAGTGCGTCCTGCTCACAGTGTTCAGCTAGATCTGTTCCTGCTATTTACATTTAGTGCAGTCAGTGCGTCCTGCTCACAGTGTTCAGCTAGATCTGTTCCTGCTATTTACATTTAGTGCAGTGCGTCCTGCTCACAGTGTTCAGCTAGATCTGTTCCTGCTATTTACATTTAGTGCAGTGCGTCCTGCTCACAGTGTTCAGCTAGATCTGTTCCTGCTATTTACATTTAGTGCAGTGCGTCCTGCTCACAGTGTTCAGCTAGATCCGTTCCTGCTATTTACATTTAGTGCAGTCAGTGCGTCCTGCTCACAGTGTTCAGCTAGATCCGTTCCTGCTATTTACATTTAGTGCAGTCAGTGCGTCCTGCTCACAGTGTTCAGCTAGATCCGTTCCTGCTATTTACATTTAGTGCAGTCAGTGCATCCTGCTCACAGTGTTCAGCTAGATCTGTTCCTGCTATTTACATTTAGTGCAGTGCGTCCTGCTCACAGTGTTCAGCTAGATCTGTTCCTGCTATTTACATTTAGTGCAGTGCGTCCTGCTCACAGTGTTCAGCTAGATCCGTTCCTGCTATTTACATTTAGTGCAGTGCGTCCTGCTCACAGTGTTCAGCTAGATCTGTTCCTGCTATTTACATTTAGTACAGTTCGTCCTGCTCACAGTGTTCAGCTAGATCCGTTCCTGCTATTTACATTGAGTGCAGTGCGTCCTGCTCACAGTGTTCAGCTAGATCCGTTCCTGCTATTTACATTTAGTGCAGTGCGTCCTGCTCACAGTGTTCAGCTAGATCCGTTCCTGCTATTTACATTTAGTGCAGTCAGTGCGTCCTGCTCACAGTGTTCAGCTAGATCTGTTCCTGCTATTTACATTTAGTGCAGTCAGTGCGTCCTGCTCACAGTTTTCAGCTAGATCTGTTCCTGCTATTTACATTTAGTGCAGTGCGTCCTGCTCACAGTGTTCAGCTAGATCCGTTCCTGCTATTTACATTTAGTGCAGTGCGTCCTGCTCACAGTGTTCAGCTAGATCCGTTCCTGCTATTTACATTGAGTGCAGTGCGTCCTGCTCACAGTGTTCAGCTAGATCCGTTCCTGCTATTTACATTTAGTGCAGTGCGTCCTGCTCACAGTGTTCAGCTAGATCCGTTCCTGCTATTTACATTTAGTGCAGTCAGTGCGTCCTGCTCACAGTGTTCAGCTAGATCTGTTCCTGCTATTTACATTTAGTGCAGTCAGTGCGTCCTGCTCACAGTTTTCAGCTAGATCTGTTCCTGCTATTTACATTTAGTGCAGTGCGTCCTGCTCACAGTGTTCAGCTAGATCCGTTCCTGCTATTTACATTTAGTGCAGTGCGTCCTGCTCACAGTGTTCAGCTAGATCTGTTCCTGCTATTTACATTTAGTGCAGTTCGTCCTGCTCACAGTGTTCAGCTAGATCCGTTCCTGCTATTTACATTGAGTGCAGTGAGTCCTGCTCACAGTGTTCAGCTAGATCCGTTCCTGCTATTTACATTTAGTGCAGTGCGTCCTGCTCACAGTGTTCAGCTAGATCCGTTCCTGCTATTTACATTTAGTGCAGTGCGTCCTGCTCACAGTGTTCAGCTAGATCTGTTCCTGCTATTTACATTTAGTGCAGTGCGTCCTGCTCACAGTGTTCAGCTAGATCCGTTCCTGCTATTTACATTTAGTGCAGTCAGTGCGTCCTGCTCACAGTGTTCAGCTAGATCCGTTCCTGCTATTTACATTTAGTGCAGTGCGTCCTGCTCACAGTGTTCAGCTAGATCTGTTCCTGCTATTTACATTTAGTGCAGTGCGTCCTGCTCACAGTGTTCAGCTAGATCCGTTCCTGCTATTTACATTTAGTGCAGTCAGTGCGTCCTGCTCACAGTGTTCAGCTAGATCCGTTCCTGCTATTTACATTTAGTGCAGTCAGTGCGTCCTGCTCACAGTGTTCAGCTAGATCCGTTCCTGTTATCTTCCTACTGACAGGCAGGCTTGTCTGGTTACAGTATATAAAGCTACCTGAAGAAAATTACAGGTGTTCTATCCCAGCTTAGTGCAGCTACAGGCCATTAGTATGTCTGGAAGGCCAAGAAGGAGAGGCAGACAGTCACAAGCCAATAAGAGAGGGCAAGCAGGCTCTGTGTCTAGTGCTGGTCGTGGAGACGGTGCATCCTCATCAGCCCGTGGCCATGGGACACGCTTGGCCTTTTTTTCGGCAGCTGGCCGTGTTGAGCCGCAACATGCAGAAAACTTGGTCGAGTGGATGACCAAGCCGTCCTCATCCTCCTCATCCTCTCTCACCCATGCCCAGGGTGCTTTGTCTGGCAAAGCAGCGGCCTCTTCCCTCAGCTCAATGTCATCAGTGACTCCTTCCCTAGCTCCACCATGTCCTCCTGAGGATTCCCTCGAACTGTTTGACCACAGTGTTGGGTACATGCTCCAGGAGGATGTCCAGCGTTTGGAAGGCTCTGATGATGCTACTGAGCTCGATGAAGGCAGTAACATGAGCACGGACAGAGGGGGTGCCCAAGAAGGACAGCAATCTGGCAGTCATGCTCCCCCTGCTGCAGCATACTGCCAGGTTTGCTCCAGTGATGAGGAGGGAGGGGATGATGAGGTCACTGACTCAACGTGGGTGCCTGATAGGAGAGAGGAGGAGGAGGAGGAGGAGGAGGAGGCGGCACATCACCAACGAGGCAGGATGCCCTCCAGGGGCCAGCCTAAGGGCAGCACATTGACTGCATCACACCCCAAAGCTCCACATGTGCAGGGCGCTGCAGTCTCTGCGCGTTATTCAAAAAGTTCTTTGGTGTGGGCCTTTTTTGAGACGAGTGCATCAGATCGCACCGTTGCTATTTGCAACATATGTCTCAAGCGTATCTCGCGTGGCCAAAACATCTCCCGCTTGGGTACCACATGCTTGACCAGACATATGTTGACCTGCCATGCAGTTCGTTGGCAAGCATATCTAAAAGACCCACACCAAAGAACAAAGAGGATCTCTCCTTGCTCCTCATCAGCTGAGATTTCCAACCCCACTAGACCTTCAGTCCTCTCTGAGACCTGCAGTGAAAGGAATGAAGGTGTAGAATTAGGTGTGTCACAGCCAAGTACTTGTGGGCAATCTGCTTTTGGTACACCGACGTCAGATTGTACCAGGCAAATTTCCCTGCCCCAGCTGCTGCACCGCCGAAAGAAGTTTGCTCCCAGCCATCCACATGCCCAGCGGTTGAATGCTAGCTTGGCAAAATTGCTAGCACTTCAACTGCTGCCTTTTCAGTTGGTAGACTCTGCCCCCTTCCGTGAGTTTGTGGAATGTGCGGTTCCTCAGTGGCAGGTTCCCAAACGCCACTTTTTCTCACGGAAGGCGATTCCGGCTCTCTACCGGCATGTGGAAGGCAATGTCCATGCCTCGCTGGACAGGGCGGTCAGCGGTAAGGTGCATATTACCGCTGACTCATGGTCCAGCAGGCATAGACAGGGACGTTACTTAAGTTTCACGGCGCATTGGGTGACTCTGCTGGCAGCTGGGAAGGATGCAGGACAAGGTGCAGTAGTGTTGGAGGTTGTTCCGCCACCACGCCTCCAAAATGCTGATTGTGACACACCTCTCTCCTCCACCCCCTCCTCTTCTTCTTCCTCCATGGCCTCTTCCTCGGAACCAGCGGTGCTCCGTAGGCGTTCAAGGGGCTACGCAAGTACGCAGGCCAAAAGATGCCATGCGGTGCTTGAGCTGGTGTGCTTGGGGGACAGGAGCCACACTGGGTCAGAGGTTCTGTCAGCTCTGCAGGGGCAGGTTCAGAGGTGGTTGACGCCATGCCAACTTAAGGCAGGAATGGTGGTTTGCGACAATGGCACCAACCTCCTCTCTGCCCTCCGACAGGGACAACTGACCCATGTGCCCTGTTTGGCTCACGTCCTTAACTTGGTGGTGCAGCGGTTCTTGGGCAGGTACCCGGGCTTACAGGATGTCCTGAGGCAGGCCAGGAAAGTCTGTGTGCATTTCCGCCGGTCATATAATGCCAGTGCTCGGCTGACGGACCTCCAAAAGGAGTTTAACCTGCCCAAGAACCGCCTTATCTGTGACATGCCCACCAGGTGGAACTCGACATTGGCCATGCTGCAGCGGCTGCACACGCAGCAGAGGGCCATCAATGAGTACCTGTGCGACTATGGCACCAGGACAGGGTCAGGGGACCTTGGTTTTTTTTCCCCACGCCAGTGGGCCATGATCAGGGATGCATGCACTGTCCTGTCACCATTCGAGGAGGCCACGAGGATGGTGAGCACTGACAGTGCATGCATCAGTGACACTGTCCCCCTTGTCCACCTGTTGGAGCACACGCTGCGTGGAATAATGGACAGGGCACTTGAGGCAGAACAGAGGCAGGAAGAGGAGGACTTCCTTAGCTCTCAAGGCCCCCTTTATCCAGACAGTGTTCCTGCGTGCCCGCCGATCACACAGGAAGAGGACGAGGAGGAGGAGGAGGAGGAGGAGGAGGAGGAGGAGGAAGATTGTGTCAGTATGGAGGTGGAGCCTGGCACTCAGCATCAGCAGTCTTTAAGGGATCAGTCCCAAGGAACACATGGGCTTGTACGTGGCTGGGAGGAGGTGGCTGCGGGCTTGTCCTTAGTGACCCAGAGGACTCCGGACCGAATGCCTCAGCAAACCTACGCTGCATGGCCTCCCTGATCCTGCAAAGCCTGCGTAAGGATCCTCGTATTCGTGGTATCAAGGAGAAGGACCAATACTGGCTGGCAACCCTCCTTGATCCACGTTACAAGGGTAAGGTTGCGGACCTTATCTTGCCATCGCAGAGGGAGCAGAGGATGAAACATCTTCGGGAGGCCTTGCAGAAAGGTCTGTGCAACGCGTTCCCAGAGACTGGGAGGTTACAAACTCCTGTTTCTGGACAACGTGTTGCTGAGGCTTCGGTCAGTCAAAGAAGGAGCGGTGGAGAAGGTGGCCGTCTGACCGATGCGTTCAGACAATTTTTTGGTCCGCAGCCCCAAGGTATGATCGGTTCCAGCAACCATCGCCAGCGTCTGTTTTACATGGTGCAGGAATACCTAGGGGCAAGATCAGACTTGGACACCTTTCCCACCGAAAATCCTCTGGGTTACTGGGTCTTGAGGATGGATCACTGGCCAGAGCTTGCACAGTATGCAATTGAGCTACTGGCCTGTCCTGCATCCAGCGTTCTTTCGGAACGCACATTCAGTGCTGCTGGAGGCGTGGTAACCGATCACAGGGTGCGTCTGTCCACTGACTCGGTCGATCGGCTGACCTTCATAAAAATGAATCAGTCTTGGATCACCACCAGCTACCAAGCACCTGATGCTGATGTAACTGAATAATTTTTTTCAGATCCCTTCAAAGACTGCCTATGCTGATGCTGAGTGACTATCCCTGAGTAATTATCCTCTTCCTCCTCAATCATCACGCTGATAGCTTGTAAGAACATTTTTGGTTCTGGGCGCCACCACCAGTGCCTAAGGCACAATTTTTCAGCCCCTGTCTAACAGGGGCGTGTAATTACAATTTTTGATGCAATACTTTGCAGCAGGGCTTGTTCCTGCGTTCCAACTAGAGTGTCTGTGAGGGGTTGCAGTATTGTGGCACCAGCACCAGTGCCTAAGACCCAATTTTTCAGCCCCTGTCTAACAGGGGCGTGTAATTACAATTTTTGATGCAATACTTTGCAGCAGGGCTTGTTCCTGCGTTTCAACTAGAGTGTCTGTGAGGGGTTGCAGTGTTGTGGCACCAGCACCAGTGCCTAAGACCCAATTTTTCTGCCCCTGTCTAACAGGGGCGTGTAATTACAATTTTTGATGCAATACTTTGCAGCAGGGCTCGTTCCTGCGTTCCAACTAGAGTGTCTGTGAGGGGTTGCAGTGTTGTGGCACCAGCACCAGTGCCTAAGGCCCAATTTTTCTGCCCCTGTCTAACAGGGGCGTGTAATTACAATTTTTGATGCAATACTTTGCAGCAGGGCTCGTTCCTGCGTTCCAACTAGAGTGTCTGTGAGGGGTTGCAGTGTTGTGGCACCAGCACCAGTGCCTAAGGCCTAATTTTTCAGCTCCTGTTCAACAGGGGCATGTAATTACAATTCTTGATCTAATATTTCACAGCAGGGCCCTGTGAGGGCTTACAGTGTTTTGGCCACAGCAACACCTAAGGCCCAAATTTCTGCTGAGTATATAGGGCAGGACCCTACTTTCAAACATCTAACTTACAAACGACTCCTACTTGCAAACGGAAGGAGACAACAGGAAGTGAGATGAAATCTACCCCTAAGGAAGGGAAATTCTCTCCTGTAAGAGTTAATATGGGAAAACAATTTCTCCTTTCCACTGATGCTTTCCAATCCTTGTTCCACAAAAAAACCCAAATTTTCAAAAAACATTTTTCATTGGGACAAAAAAGTGAGGTGAAATCTTCTGAAGAGGAGGAAAGATGCAAAACAAATGTCACAGGGGTGATAACCCTTCCCTATGTTTTCCAAAAAGCTTAGAAAAGATTTTTTGGCTGGAGCTAAACACATTAAAAATGTTCAAAATTACAAACAGATTCTACTTAACAACAAACCTACAGTCCCTGTCTTGTTTGCACCGCCTGTATACTGCTGTTCAGAGTATATAGGGACCTTTCCTTATTTTAATTTGGGTGCGGGGTTCCCCTTAATATCCATACAAGACCCAAAGGGCCTGGTAATGGACTGGGGGGTACCCATGCCGTTTGTCTCACTGATTTTCATCCATATTGCCATGACCCGACATGACATTAAACCCGCAAGCAGTTTTAAATGAGATTTTTTCCTTTAAAAATGACATTTGGTGCAGGGACTGTTCTAAACATGGGAAACACGCGTCACTTTACAGGCATACTATAGACACCCCCCAGGTACGATATTTAAAGGAATATTTCACTTTTTTTTTTTTTACTTTAAGCATCATTAAAATCACTGCTCCCGAAAAAACGGCCGTTTTTAAAAGTTTTTTTTGCATTGATACATGTCCCCTGGGGTAGGACCCGGGTCCCCACACCCTTTTTAGGACAATACCATGCAAATTAGCCTTTAAAATGAGCACTTTTGATTTCGAACGTTCGAGTCCCATAGACGTCAATGGGGTTCTAACGTTCGTGCGAACTTGCGGTCCGTTCGCGGGTTCTGGTGCGAACCGAACCGGGGGGTGTTCGGCTCATCCCTATTCACAAGTTCTGGTGCGAACCGAACCCGGGGGTGTTCGGCTCATCCCTAGTTATAACCCCTGTCATTTTCTTTTTTGCAATCTGTGTCCCATTGGGGAGATTTCCCTTTACTTCCTGTCACATAGCAAAATCAGGAAGTTAAAGGAAATCCCTGCAAAGTGATGGTTGTCATCAAGGTCACTAGATCTACTGCCTCCTTTGGAAAATGTCCCTTTTCCTGTTGCAGCATTGACAATGCATATTTTGAGATTTTCCGTTACTTTCATTCTTGGTGATAACAGTAAACAGGACAAATAGAGAGGGTGAATCTCCTCCTAAGACGGACATAGACAGCAATAAAAATCTGACAGGGGTTCTAATCCCTCTCCACTCTATCCAAAAAAAGTTGTATCCTCAGTTATACTTTAATGTACCCCTATTCTAACACAATAATGGGTAAAAGCACTACTTTGAATGTATTAGGCTATACTCAATGTTGCACACTTCAGGCTGGGTTTACATGATGTGCAGCCGTGGGGCACAGCAGGGGTCTGGTGCGTTTCCTTTCAGATTGAGGCCCAAATTAGGTCAGAATTTTTGCCTAAATTCAGACCTGAAACGGAGACAAAGACATACAGGACTCTTCTGCTGTGCGCTCACGGCCTCCCAGAGCTGTTTGAACCGGCTCCTTTGATAGCCAGTCACTCTCCTGTCATGCAAATTGGATGCGGCGAAACCCACATCCAATTTGCATAAATGTGAAGCCGGCCTTAAGCTTTTGCTGCTTCTTGCGGAAGTTAAAATACATCACTGAGCCCATTAAGGCTGTGGGCCCTAGGACTCCAACTGGATTGCTCCCTTGTGATCCACCACAGCTTCCTTTGTTGTCAGATATTTCCAGCGGAGGAAAAGTAGGACAGTAGGTCAGACCATTCAGCAGACCCGTGCTGCTCATATTAGCAGTAAAAAGGAGACCTGGGAAAACTGTAATTCTTGAGGTGTCGTTTATTGGTACATAAGAGTGACAATAAAACAATAAATCTTACGCGTTTCGGCACTAGCCTTAGTCATAGCTACAACTAAGGCTATTGCTGAAACGCGTCAAATTTATTGTTTTATTGTCACTCTGATGTACCAATAAACGACACTTCAAGGATTACAGTTTTGCCAGCTCTCCTTATTACTGTTGCATTGGAGTGTGTTGGGACACATTGAGCCTCGGCACCTGTGAGTGGACCTGGTGTATGGATTGAGTTGTCCCTGCAGAGAGCGCTGTTACCCTTCTTCTTTTCCATGTTCATATTAGCAGCCATCAATGCAGGCAGGCTTTTTTTCTGTTCAGGGCTCTTTTTCTCAAACAATAGGTGCTGGAACTCAACCACGACCCCCCAAAACCCCTCCCCCTACACACACCCTCCGAATCACATCAAATAGTGGTTGTGGTCAGTCAAATTTCACTAACAGTAGGAGGGTCCTAAAGGGGCATTAAATACCAGGATTGCATTACATACAGAGTGCAGAGTTCAGGGGGGTTACACACAGAGTGCAGAGCTTTCACTTGTAAACACAGAAACCAGACTTCTGTGTTTACAAGTGATTGTGGTGAGCAGCCCCCCCACCCCCGAGAGTCTGAGCCAGAGGTGGTGGATATGAGTTCTACCAAGTTCCCCCTGAAAAAAAGCCCTGGTTCTGTTAAAGTTACCTTGTTAGTGGATTTACATCTATGCATCGTGGAAATGCACGCGGATGCATTCATTTTAAAAATCACCCCAATACACATAAGGAAATCACTCGATCCATGCATTAACACAGTCTGTATTAATTGAGGAACCCCTCCCATGGTGCCATTGTGCCCTGCTGGGGGGGGGGGGGGTCGTGGGGAGTATTCCCTGCTGGCAGAACACAATTATTACTGCTTGTTGTACTAAAGTTGATTGATGGATTATTATTATTATACAGGATTTATATAGCACTAACAGTTTGCACAGCGCTTTACAACATGAGGGCAGACAGTACAGTTACAATAAAATTCAATACAGGAGGGATCAGAGGGTCTTGCTCGTTAGAGCTTACAATCTAGGAGGGAGGGTCAAGAGATACAAAAGGTAATATCTGTGGGATCAACTTCAGTACAACCAGCCTGCCCATAGATGGCTTGAATCTTGGCCTGTGCCTGCTGAACTGGCCAAGATCTGATCCATCTATGGCCGGCTTAAGGCAAAGCACAAACATTGAAATGGGCTGCAGTGCGTGGCAATGCTCCATAGAGTGGTACAGCAAAAATTTGGGGAAATTTTGTGCATTGGAATGCTCATTGACTTCAATGGGCTGCCTTAATGCATCGCATGTTACTGCACCACACACATGTAAATGGGACCTAAGGGTTACATGCTCTTTTGGTGTTACCGGTCATTTCCTGTGTTCAAGCACTTGTATTAGTGAAGATCATAAAGTTGTTTCTCAGTAAAATACATATGTAATAGTACAATAAAAAAAATACCCTATTGTAGATTTCAGGCAGTTTGTTCCTCTTTTTTTCTGTTCATTCTTATAAAATAATGTCACATATAGGTTTTTTAGTGGCTACATGTGAGGGGGCTATACTGGTATAACTGTGAAACTTCAGTTAATGTCAAAGTTCCGCTTAAATATTTGCATGTATACATTTAACACAAAGGCTAAGGGCTCAGCAAGTTTCATTAAACATTTCCTCTTTTTTTATCCAACATGACCTTGTAAAACTTCATATTTAAAGTAGGACTGAAGGCAAAACGTGTTTTCAATTTGGATAGGGTAAAGGAGGGTTTTCTTTTTACCATCTGTCCCATTGGGGAGATTTCCTTCACTTCCTGTCCCATATCCAAACAGGAAGTAAAAAGGAAATCCCCCTAAAGTGTTTCCACTGGAAAATTTCTGCTTTATTGCTGGTCTGGTGGCAACCCACAATGTGTGATTTTTTCCTTCACTTTCACTCTTGGTGATAATGGTAAACTGGACACAATGTAAGGGTGATCCTCCCTAAATGGGACACACACAAAAACCTGCCAGGTGTTCCAATTCCTCTCTACTCTATCCAAAACTTAAAAAATATATTTTTCTCGAAAAACAACCCATACGGATACACTGATGGTTGTGTTTTTCAGAACATGTAGACCAGGGATCTCCAAACTATGGGCCGTGGGCCACATTCAGCCTGCTACAGGATTTTTTGTCCAGCCTACGGCTAGGGTCACTGGCATAACCATAATGTGCACAGGTTGATGATTAAGGTCAGCAGAGGCTGCCTATGGTCTACGCTTTAATCCCAACTCCCAACTCACACCCAGACTCTGTAGGGAAGATTCTGATGGGCACACTGATGGGGATTCTGATGTTGGGGCGGGCGGCTATAATAGGGACCCTGATGTAGGTCGGGACTCTAGGGCGATGGGGACTCAGATGTAGAGGGGACACTTATGGGCACTCCTGGATGTAAGGGGGACTCGAATTGGAACCACAACGTAAGGGAGGATTCTAATGGCGATCCTGATGTAAGGGGAGACTCTGATGGGGACTTGGCTGTAAGAGGGAAAAAGAATGTGAACCCTAACATAAGGAAGGACTCTAATAGGGATCCTGACATAAGGGGAAATTCTAATGAGGACCCTGATGTAAGGGGGGACTCTGATGGGGACCCTGATGTAAGGGGGGACTTGGATGGGGACCTTGAGTTAAGGGGGAGACTCTAATGGGGACTGTGATATAAGGGAGGACTTTGCTGTAAAGGGAACTCTAAAGCAGAACCTAGTGTAAAAGAGAATATATTGGGGACCCTGATATGAAGGAGAGACTCTGATAAGGATTTTTTTTCGGCTTAGGAATATTTGTAAAATATTCAAAATGTCCCCCACACTGAAAAGTTTGGAGACCCCTGGTGTAGACAATAAAACTTTCATCGGCATTACATGCAATACAATTGGTCCGGGGTGGATAGTACCACCTAACTCAGGAGAGGGGGGGTGTTCTGTTCTCTGCATTGGGGCCCTGTGTTGTCTTCTCTGCTCTTGATATTTTAACATTATTTTTGTGGATTTATTTATAATGTATTTTGCAGGTGATAGGAAGATGGCCTCGTGCTGCCATGGGAAATATCAATGTGAAAGCTGCATCGAGAAGCATGCTGCATACCTGTATTACAGCCGGAGGGAGCAGAGGCAAATGGTTCGATCCAGCAGTGACAGCAACTATAATCCCAGGTCAATGGGCCTGAACCCAGACTCCTGCCAACTGTACGGTCTGAAGGGTAGAGTGCACAGTGTGGACGTGCCTGTGCGAACAGAGCCCATACAGACTCATTACTCTGCTCCTGTAAAGCTGGGAGATTATTCACCTACTGCCAGTGAAGCTTTAACCTCAACTCAGGTCCTCTGTAAGAAAACTAGTAGTCACACAGGAGAAATCATCGTTAGGAAGTTAACATCAAAACCAGCTCCCCCACCTAGGAAATATTATAAGCAAGACACAAAGGATGATGTAAGTACAGTATATCATTACAAAACATATTGGTGTCATTGTTATCTATAAAAAGTGCAACAACTACTGCCACATTAGTTCTTATTTCTCATGAGTCCTATTTTGCAATAGAGAAGTGATATACTTCATCAATCATACACACAGCTGTCTGTATAGACCAGGGGTAACCACATTTTTTGGTGCAAAAATGTCCTTCCTTACATCCAGGAGTGCCAAGTACAGTGCCCCACTTCCAATCCAGGAGTACTCATCAGAGTTCCCCCTTACATAGTGGCCATCAGAGCTCGCCTTACATTCATGTGTGCCCATTAGAGCCCACCTTACATCAAGGAGTGCCCATCAGAGACCCCCCCCACATCCAGGTGTGCCCATCAGAATCTTCTTTCACCCATGTGTGTCCATTAGAGCCCACCTTACATCAAGGAGTGCCCATCAGAGACCCCCCCCCCCACATCCAGGAGTGCCCATCAGAGTCTACCTTACATCCAGGACTGTCCATCAAAGCCCGCCTTACATCCACGAGTGCCCATCAGAGATCACCCGTACATTGAAGAGTGCCCATCAGAATCCCCCTTACATCCAGAAGTGCCCATCAGAACCCACCCTTCATTGAGGCGTGCCTATCACAGCTCGCCTTACATCCATTGTGACCATCAGAATCCCACTTAATTTCATGTATGTCCAGCAGAGTTTCCCCTTACATGCCGGGGTGACCATCAGAGACCCTCCCTACATTTAGGAATGCCCATCAGAGCTCGCCTTACATCTAAGTGTGACCATCAGAGTACCCCTTACATCCATGTGTGCCCAGCAGAGTTACCCTTGCATCCAGGAGTGCCCATTAGAGCCTACCTTACATCCAGGAGTTCCTATTGGAGACCCTCCCTACATCCAGGATTCCCTATGAGAGCCCGCCTTACATCTAGGAGTGCCCATCAGAGCCCGCCTTACAACCAGGAATGCTCATCAGAGCCCGCCTTACAACCAGGAATGCTCATCAGAGCCCACCTTACATCCAGGAGTGCCTATCAGAGTCCCCTTACATCCAGGAGTGCCTATCAGAGTCCCCTTACATCCATGTGTGCCCATAGAAGTTCAGCCTTACCTTTCAGGTGGCAGAGCAGCAGAGCAGAAACCAGGAGATGGAGCAGGTGTGCACCTAGGAAGTGTGGTCCTCCTGCAAATGCAGGAGGCATAGTACAATACGCAGCCCGCCAGTCAGTCAGGCTGGATAAAATTTTGTAGGGGGGCTAATGTGCCCTACGGGTCGTAGTTTGGGGAACCCTGATAAAGGCATCAAAAACAGTGATATGTAGACTTTGTGCTTGTTTGTCAATGATCCCTAAAAGGCTTTTTTACTGCAGTGCTGACCTATTAACTTCAACCTCTAAACAAACTCAGCCCCTCTAAACCTGTTCCATTGTTTTGTCTCAAAATCTTGTATCAGTTTGTCACTGTGAGGTTGATTTACTAAAACTGGAGAGTGCAAACTCTGGTGCAGCTCTGCACCAATCAGCTTCCAGTTTATTTTTTGTCAAAGCTTAATTGAACAAGCTGACGTTAGAAGCTGATTGGCTACCATGCACAGCTGCACCAGATTTTGCACTCTCCAGTTTTAGTAAACCAACCTCAGGGTGTCTTTAATATTAAGTTGTCCAGTGTGTATAGTCTGGGCAGATTTGGATGTCAGTCAAGCAGTATATTGTATGCCTTGCTGTTTAAACACAACCACAACAGACAAACTCAAGACATTAAGAGAGTTGAAAAATAACAGTTGGCTCTCCACTATCCTCATACTTTAGGCTGGGTTCACACGTGAGCTTGAACTTCTGCAAGCCTTTTTGAAGCATTTTTATGCACACGTTTGTAGCACCCTGGGGTTTAGTCAGGGAGCTCCTCACCAAACTCCTTGTCAGGTGTAGCTACTGTCGATAATGCCTTGGTGGCATTAGATGTGAGAAGGATATTTCATGGGTATATGGGATATCTCAGCCAATGGGCAGGGGTTTTCTTGAATCCCTTGGCCTGCTGGGAGAATCTATATATATATAAGGGTGGAGTCAGGTGATCTATGTTCTGTGCCACCCAGACTGCCGTCTGGGTGGACGTGTGTCGTCTGCCCTGGGCTGCTAGGCCAGAGATTGGGCCTATCCAGGGGGCATCTGGCTGCCAGGCTGTGTGAGGGCCTATCCAGAAGTAAGAGGGCAGGGCGGGGTTGGGACTGCGGCTTGCAGTCCCACCAAAAACTGACAGTTCTGCCGGCCGGAGAGCCTGTCGTGGTCGGAGGTAGAGGGGAAGCTGTCGCCACTAAGGGACCAACCACCTTTACCAGGGACCACAGTGAGTAAATGAAGAAAGTACCGGAGTAACATTCTCACCGAACGGGCACGGTGGAGAATCGGGAAACTTCAGGCGGTGATCAAGTCAGAGACCCAACCAGCAGAGGTGGCGCTTGAAAGGTATCTGGAGTGCCAAGCTAGGGACTCAGCAGGGAAGCGTGGGTGACACTTGAGGGAGATACCACCTCAAAAGCCTTGAGGAGCTCACAGGATTCAGAGTCAGTGAATCAGAGAGTCCAGTTAGAGACTAGGAGCTCAAAGGGCTGAAGAGCAGTAACAGTACCTAACGCAAAGTTCAACAGTTATCTCAGCTTCACTACAATGTTCACTTGTAGCTCAAGTGAACATTGTAGTGAAGCTGAGATAACTGTTGAACTTTGCGTTAGGTACTGTTAAATACTGTTGCCATAGGAGACAGCAAACCTGCACGTGCAGAAGTGGCACCTTGCTGGGGGCTTTCTCTGTACGGCTGTCTTCCTTTTGAAGTTGAAATTGCAACCACTCAAGGGTGTCCTGGCCCTAACCCTCTTTCCCTTGCAAAATATAAAAAGGACTGTTAAAAGAAATAAAACCTCTTTTGCATCCAAGAAGTGTCTGGCGCCAAATGACTTTCACCATCTTTGCACCCACTATGCCTCACAACCCACCACATATTGAAGGATGTCAGCAGTCCGTGGCCTCAAAGGTTCTCATTAGACTGGAAGAGGTTAGAGATTCTTCTCCATGTTTTTTTGGGGGTGAATTTTTTTAGGTGTTTTCAGATTAATGTGTTTTTGCCAATGGAAAGCTAGTTATTAAAGAGGAAGTAAACCCTCACTAAAAAAGAAAAACACCCTGCAGGACAAAGGCATAATGAGCTAGTATGCATAGCATACTAGCTCATTATGAATTACTTACCTGAGATCGAAACTCCCGAAGCAACCCTCGTTCACCTCCTCTGTCACCGCCATGATACCCGGAGTGACTTCCAGGTATTGCTGCTCCAGCGCTGTGACTGGCCGAAGCAGTGATGATGTCACTCTGGCGCATGCAGGCAGAAGCCGTCAGTGACGGCATGATCGCCTTCACTAACGGCACGCTCGGTGCACCTGCGCCGTTGTCTACGGCGCGCAAGCGCCGTAGACATCGGTGCCCGTTTTTAGGAACATATCTCCTTAACCGTGCAGGTTAAGGAGATATTTCTTGCACCTACAGGTAAGCCTTAATCTAGGCTTACCTGTAGGTTAAAGTGGTCTATAAGGGTTTACAACCACTTTAAGAGAATCAAAAAAACACACAAAAAGCATGCATTTTGAGGCATTTTAGGCATTCCCATTGAAGTCTAAAGGTCCAAAAAAGACATGACTCTGCCTCAAAGAAGCTCATGTACTTTATCAAGCTTTGAGCGACAAGCCTCAAGTGCATGGGCGGCCCTCGGGCGCCTCCCCCCCTAATCTCGGCTGCTGCCTCCTTATCCATGCGCCTGGCCCCTTTCAGGACGCCGGACGCATGGACTCCTTTGGCAGCGTGGGAGGGGGTGTTTTTTTTTTTTTAAGCACATGATTAGAGCCTGAGGCTCTAATAAGCTTAAAAAAAGGGTGGGCTTGGGGAGCAGGGAGTGCGCCCTGTTGTGTGACCGTAGCAAATTCATTTTCGCTATTTTCACACCACAGTGCCTCCCCGCTGAGGAGGCAGGAAGAGACACACAGGGGAGGAAGCCGGAGGATCGGACTTCTCCACCGTCGATGCTGCCCACACTGAAACACAGGAGGAGAGGACCGAACAGCCCGGTAAGTGTCAGACCTCCTCCTGAGAGGGGGGGTAGTACTGCCGGTGTGCGTGAATGGAGGAGAAGACACGCGGGAACCATGGAGGATGCAGGAAACGTCGCCTGACCACCCGACAGCTTGCTGCCGTCACCCGGATGGGGGTAAGTGCCGGTCTGATGGGTGCAGAAGCTGCATATGGTGGGCACAGAAGCTACATATGGTGGGCACAAAAGCTGCATATGGTGGGCATAGAAGCTGCATATGGTGGGCACAGAAGCTGCACATGATGGACATAACGGCTGCATATGATGGGCACAGAGGCTGCATATGATTGGCACAGAAGCTGCATATGGTGGGCACAGAAGCTGCATATGATGGGCACAGAGGCTGCATATGATGTGCACAGAGGCTGCATATGATGGGCACAGAGGCTGCATATGATGGGCACAGAGGCTGCATATGATGGGCACAGAGGCTGCATATGATGGGCACAGAGGCTGCATATGATGGGCACAGAAGCTGCATATGATGGGCACAGAGGCTGCATATGATGGGCACAGAAGCTGCATATGGTGGGCACAGGAGCTGCATATGATGGGCACAATGGCTGCATATTATAGGCACAGAAGCTGCATATGATGGGCACAGAAGCTGCATATGGTGGGCACAGAAGCTGCATATGGTGGGCACAGAAGCTGCATATGGTGGGCACAGAAGCTGCACATGAAGGGCACAGAGGCTGCATATGATGTGCACAGACGCTGCATATGGTGGGCACAGATGCTGCATATAATGGACACAGAGCCTGCATATGATTGGCACAGAAGCTGCATATGGTGGGCACAGAAGCTGCATATGATGGGCACAGAGGCTGCATATGATGTACACAGAAGCTGCATATGGTGGGCACAGAGGTTGCATATGGTGGGCACAATAGCTGCATATGATGGGCACAGAGGCTGCATATGATGGGCACAGTGGCTGCATATGGTGAGCACAGAGGCTGCAGTTGATTTTTTTTTCCCCAGTGTTTTTCAGAATTTTTCAGTTTGTTTGCGCCCCCCCAAAAATTTTGAGCACCAGCCGCCACTGCTCAGGTGACACAATGCTCAGGTGTGAATGGACTCCACTGAATTTAATGAGAATCTAGAATGTCCACCTTTTGAAGTGCTCCAGGAAACATGCTTCAAATCACTCCGGTGTGAACTGGACCTTAGCGTACAGATGAGTGATATGTAATAAATTAGTAAAAATTAATATAGTCGCGCTAGTGGAAATTAAGTAGAAACGTACGTCCTGACGTCACCACTGTACGTTCTTATCCCGGAAGATACGGGCTGATCCGAAGCCGGCCGGCTTTCACGTTATCTGTTTTGCTGTTTTTACACCTGTCAACTGTAAGTGTGCATTTGACTTTTATTATTCAATAAACCTATAAGGATTTACGCTATGTGGAGCACTTTATGTGTTTTATGTCTTGGGAGTACATCACTTTGCTGTGATCGATGGTGAGGATCCCCCTGGACGTTGAGACATTTGGTGCCTGCCTGTGAGATCCCGGGCTGGGGTACAGCCATCTGCTTAGCGTGGTCCCCTGTAACAAGGGATGATCGTTCTCTGGTAAGCGGCAGTGTTTGTCATAGGTGGAGGTCCCATCAAAGCACTTGGCACCTTATGAATATTTGCATCACTCATCACTTTGAAATTCGTTTTCACCTTTTGGACTTTTTTCATTTGATACTTCACTATTTCACTTCCATGTTTGTTTGGTTATGGACATTTTTCCAATTTACGTTGGCACGTTCTTTTTGATTTAAAGGTGCACAATCTTTGTATCAAATATTGAGTTATTTATGTCACCAGTATTTAATGTTTACAGTTTCTACTTTATTTCCACTAGTGCGACTATATTAATTTTTACTATTCTGATTCGTGTCGTATAACACTTGATAGTTGCTGCTAATTTTTACTTATTTGTTTTGTGTTAGCGCAGTATTTTTTACACATCTTATATGTAATAAATTGCTATATAGAGAAACTCTAACAAAAGACAATTCCATTCTGGGGAATAGGAGAGTTTTATCATCAAGGACACATCAACTTCTAGAAGTTGTTTTCTAACGGTTGCTCCTCTTAAACTAGAGAGAGAAAAGAACATGAAGTAATAAAGATATAAAGACGTTTATATTCATAGTACACAGTCAGTGTAAAGAGAGACAAAGAGAAGCAGCACAGGATGTGGTTTAGCATAGGAAGTATGAGCTTGTGTGGCATATCACAATAAATATTACAGACATGACAGGCGGGGTATAATTACCGAACATGCAATACATATACAACCCTTGTTAAGCTGTATTACTAAATACGAATGTAACAATGTTGCCAGTATTTTATTATGAAAATAGAGCACGGAAGTAGAAAATCTGGTAGTAACAGAGCATTTTATCTATAAACTTGTTGGATAGATTATCCCAAGACCCATGTCCACAAACCTCAGCCACTATCTGCTGTCTCTTTACCCCACAGGGTCTAGATGGGTACAGGAGGCACCAACATTTTATTTTATTGAGTAAAGCCTAATTTTATACTTGTGGTTGAAGGGAGTAAAAAAGCGACTCAACTGGTTCATTTTACCGCCCCTCCAAGTTGCAAAGGCAGCTGTATGGGAGAATACATATGATACAGCAGCCATGATGCTTTGCATCACAGCATAGCAGAATTGATCCCTCTGTTACATTCAATGGGTATATAGTTGTTACGTATAACACAGCATTTGGACATTGTCATTAAACAGAGCATTGCGGTCATTACCCACTTGACCACCGGAAGATAAGTGAAAACGTGGGCAGGTAGGAATTTTCTTCCAGAGATTGGAGCCCGGCTTGAAAAGAGGGTGGTGGGCCCTATCAGGGGCAAGACTGCTCCATTGGGTACAGCCTATTGGTCGATTCCACTTGTATTTGAGTAAAGTGGAGGTAAAGGAGCGTCCGATGTCCAGTAGATGTAGATTTGATTAACTATACATTAAAGACAAAGCTGTGCTGCCTCTGAAGTCACTTGGATAACAATCCGTCTGATCTTTGTGCCACAGGTGGACCCGATTAGAATTCTTCTCCAATAGTAGTAGTAATAGTATAGTAAATAGTTCAGCACCAGCCCTGAGGAAGGGGGAGTCCTTGTTCCCCCAAAACGCGTTGGCTTGATTTTATCATTCTTACTCTAAAGAAAACTTTTTTCAGATCTACATCTACTGAACATCGGGTGCTACTTTACATCTACTTTGCTCAATTTGTTGCTATACCGCACTGCGTTACTTTAACTGACAATTGCGCGATCATGCAACGCTGTACCTAATAAAGTTTATGTCCTTTTTTCCCACAAATAGAGCTTTCTTTTGGTGGTATTTGATCACTTCTGGGTTTTTTATTTTTTGCGCTATAAACAAAAAAAAAAGCAACAATTTTGAAAAAAAAACCCCAATATTTTTTACTTTCTGCTATTAAACATATCCAATAAAAAAAAAATAGAAAAAATGTAAGCCAATGTTTATTCTGCTACAAGTTTTGGGTAAAAAGAAAATCCCAATAAGCGTATATTGATTGGTTTGCGCAAATGTTATAGCGTCTACAGACTATGGTATATACGGAATTTTTATTATTTTTTTTTATACTAGTAATGGTGAATGACTTAGTGGGACTGCAATATTGTGATGGAGAATTGGACACTAACTGACACTTTTTTGGGAACCAGTGACACCAATACAGTTATCAGTGCTAAAAATATGCACTATCACTGTACTAATGACACTGGCTGGGAAGGGGTTAAACATCAGGGGCAATCAAAGGGTTAAATGTGTGCCCAGCCAGTGTTTTTGTGTGTAATGTGTGCTGCTTTCATTAAGGGGTGTTCTGGATTTTATCCCCTGATTTACAGGGAAACAAAATCAAGCACATCCCCACTGACAGGGTGAAGCTCTGCATTGTTTACATATGCAGAGCTCTGTCCAGTGTGTCTCCTCGCTGATCAGCGGGTGCCAGCGGTCGACCATTGGCTGGCACCCACTGATCGGCTTCTGGTGTGATTAACCACAGCAGAAGCGGCACGCCAGCGGCGCTTGCGCCCTACCCCTACCCGGATATACGTGATTCTGAACAGAGCGGCCGCCCTGTAGCAGTGAAGCTGCTATAGGGCGGTATGCAACTGGTTACATATAGAATAGCATGAGGCTCATTACATATAGCACACCATTGAGGTTATTACATATAGCATAGCATTGGGACATTTACCAATAGCAGAGCATTGGGGTCATTACATATAGCATAGTACTGGGGTCGTTACATATAGAATAGCAGGGTGGATAAAAATCAATGATTTTTAAAAAATAAATTAAAAAGTCGGATCTTTTCGATTTAATTCGGATTTTTTTGATTTATATCATTTTTTTTTGATTTTTATCAAATTACTTTATTAAAATGCTTTTGGAGTAAAAATATATCATCATAATAAGATAGTTTTCAATTTAGGATACATTAAAGTGATTGTAAAGGTAAATAAATAAAAAAAAAAAAAACATATCATACTTGCCTCCACTGTGCAGCTCGTTTTGCACAGGGTGGCCCCGAACATCCTCTTCTGGGTTCCCCTGGAGGCTCTTCGCGGCTCCTCCCCACATCTGATAACCCCCTTGGAGAAGCTCTTCCCCGAGGGGGTTACCTTGCAGGTGCGCTTCCGAGTCCAGCATTTGGCGTTCATAGAGGCCGAATGCAGGACTCGGCCCCGCCCCCGGTGCTCGCGTCTTTGGATTTGATTGACAGGAGCAGGAGCCAATATCTGCACTGCTATCAATCTATCCAATCAAGAGCCGAGAACCCCGGGCAGGGAGACAGCGTGTCCCCGCTGGGTCAAGTTCGAGGGTTCAGGTAACTAAAATGGGGGGGCTGGGAGGCCGGTCACTGACAGGTGTTTTGCTCACCTTAATGTATAGGATGCATTAAGGTGAAAAAACATGAAGGTTTACAACCCCTTTAATAATTTAGTTTATTCAGCATGAAATGGAGCTTAGTTATGTAGCATGAGGCTGTATATTCTGTAATGTTTACAATTTTGGTAAACTCATTCAATGAATGATGCATTCACACAATTTCACAGTAACCATGAGATAAAACAAAGTTCAGGAATATTCCTTTATCCCATTGTTTTGCAAATATATGTACACTACAAACTATATGACTGAATCGGTTCTGATATCGCTGTTTTACTAACCTGACAGCTTATTATTCTAAACGGGAAACCTTAATTTTGTTTGCAAATATTAAAGATTCTAACTACCAGCAAGAATGAGTCCTTACATTTAAAGAGCACCTGTCATTTCAGATCCATCATGGCAGTGCCTGTTAGCGGGCATCCACTCACCTGCTGCCGCCACGTCCCTCACCTTGTTGTGTCACTGCCGCATCACCAGCCGTCCCATTAAAGTCAATGGGACTGTCGGTGAGTCAACAGCGGGTCAGAGGAGGAGCCGCTGCGGGACAGAGATGACAGGTGCTCTTTAAAAATTATGATTTAAATCAAGTTGATTTAAATCAAATCCACCTGGTAACATAGCATGGGGTCATTACATATATCATAGCATGGGGTTTGTTCCATATAGCACAGCATTGGGGTTGTTATACATAGCGCAGCATGGGTTTATATATAAGTATCAAATATAATAGTGGATTACAAGCTATTCAATAATATAGTGGAGACACAGTGAGCTTGTGACAGCCTACAATACTATAACAACAATGGTTATAATAATAATGCATACAAGTGTAATAATAATAAAAAAAAAAAACTGTTTATTTGCATAGTGAACGAAAATATACATTGTATATTGTTTTCCATACTATTATCAAGATCAAAGGGATTCCTATGTTATGGCAGCAAATTATTTTATGGTGACATTCTATGGTTATTTTGATTGATCTTTACTATCATATATACAAATTAAAAGCATACATTTTTCAGAGAGGTCATGAAAGTTGTACCTGTGGAAATCATTTATAACAGGTCATGAAGAATTCTTACCAGGGAGCTCATTTCAGCATTTTTTCCTTAATAATAAAGATGTATGCAGACAAAAGAATCGCTCAGTAAATGGCTCTTACATTCTTTGATGATAAAATTCCTTTGTTGCAATAAGACCCCTTTCACACCGAGCCGCCCCAGGCGTTAGCGGTAAAGTGGCGCTATTATTAGCGCCGCTTTACCGCCATATTATCTGCGCTATTCGGCCTCTAGCGGGGCGGTTTTAACGAAAAGTCTGTGTTAATGGACACAGCAGCGGGACTCGTGAGCGCACCCGCACAGGTGCCCCCCCATGGAAAGCGGCTCTCCCTGGGGGCACCCGATGAAGAGGAGGAGCCTGGAGAGCCGCTGGGGCACCCCAGAAGAAGAGGATCCGGGCTGTTCTGTACAAAACCATTACACAGAGCAGGTAAGTATAACATGTTTGTTATTTAAAACAAAAAACAAAAACTAACTTTTATAATCACTTTAAATTAATTTATGAACACAGAGCTTCCTAAACTTGTGTTTTTGTATCTGCCTGGAGTTCAGATTTAATTCTGGTTGCAGCTTACTTGCAAATGAAAAGACATAGTGAATTGGCACTTAGTACTGTACGCCTATGCCCGCGATGTGCTGTAATGAATGGTTAACGCTGAACTAAAATGATGTGGCTGGGGTTGTTTTTGACATGTCTGCTTTGTTAAACAGGAAGCAGGAAATTTGATTCTAAAGGGAAACCAGCAATTGACAGCCCACAGTGTGCTAGATACATCCTTATCTTCTGCTGACTCTTCACATACAACAACTGCTGATCAGATATCTCCAGACTCAGGTATGTCATCATCCCACCCAAACTTGACCAATGCACTCCCCAAAATGATTCCCTACAAAAGGGCTTATTCAGTAGGGCAAAGCAAAGGGCATTGGCCACGTTCAAAGTGCAAGAACTCTCAGCAACCAAATAGAAAAGATACATAAAGTGTGCTGGCTTCTGTCACCTGCTTGTGATCTGTTGGTTTCCATTGTTTGCATGCTGCCATTGCACTTTGAATTGATTACATATTTTTTCCTTCCTCTGAATCAACTGTGGGTATAGGATTGTATATATAGGATTGCATTATTTTTTTTTCCTTCTATTAGTTAAACTAGATGGACTTGTGTCTTTTTTCAACCAGACTAACTATGTAACTGTGATTTTAATTATATTTAAACCATTTCTTAGAGGAACACTTGTGCACTGCATATACCTGCATTGGAAACTTTTGTGAAATCGTTATAATTTATTACATAGTTTTAATGACTGTGTTGACTAGGCATGATAGAGGAAATAATGTAAAGAATATATCAAGAGTAAAAAAAAAAGTTGCAGTTAAGGCACGTTAGGCACATACACAAGTAGATAGATATTTCTTTACAGAAATCACGGGTTAGGATGCATTTATTAATTACTTACACATTTAATGCTACCCTTTATTATTTTATTTTTGGAGATAGCCCGCTCCAGAATCCAGCTATTCACTTTTGAAAAAACTTGCTCTACTATATGAATCAGTCAATATCAACCGTGCAAGATCATTTATATTTAAAATTGCTTTTAAATGTGTGGTTTTGATCATTTGCACAAGAATAAAAAAAAAAAAAATTTTTTTTGTATATAACATTTGAACATCCTTAGGCTCCTTTTCACGTGTGCGATCTGGGATCCGACCTGTGAGATGTCGCAGGACATGTGAAATTCAATCTATTTCTAGGAAAGTCGTTCCTACTGACACTACAGAAGTCGCTGCGACTTCAGAAAAGGTTCCTGCACTACTTTGGTCCATGTGACTTTGGTTACAGATCAAAGTCGCACCAAAAGTCACATAAAAGTCATGCGACTTTGATTACGCGCTAATGTAAAAGGAGCCTAATTCTTGAGTTGGATATTTCTATTAAATAATAAAGGGGAGCATTAAATGTGTAAGCAGATAAAAAAAATGTACTTACAACCAAGAGTGATTTAATGGTTACCGGTAATTAGCGAGTTCCTACACGCATTCCCTTAGCTCTTGTAGATTACATTTATTATTTTGTGTATTTTTCTCTTTGTTGTATTGCTTGTTTTTAATCTAAACAGATAAATGAGATGCATGGGTTTATTTACCAATGCCAAACAGGCTGGTCACTTTGGCGTTTATTTACTAAAGCTAGAGAGGGAAAAATTAGTCACAATTCTGCAGAGAAACCAATCAGATTCCAGGTTTTTTTGCTAAAGCTTAATTAAACAAGCTGAGGTTAGAAGCTGATTGGTTTCGCTGCAGAATTGTGACTAATTTTGCCCTCTCTAGCTTTAGTAAATAAACCCCTTTTCAAGGTAATGAAGTAAATCTCTTCTGACTTCATCATCCAATCATGTGCAAGCATAAATACTGTTTTTTTCTTCCCTTGCATGTCATTGGGTATTCCTTGCAAACTGAATTTTTAGTACATTCGCTAAGCTAAGTTAAAATTCCATAGCTCCCAACTGTCCCTGATTTCGAGGGACTCTCTCTGATTTGTCCCTCTTTCCTGCCCATTTGTCCCTCATTTTGGTCTGATCTATATAGTTGTATATAAAATGCACTTTTTAGCTATCAAAAAGTGTTTCCCAGTGCTAAACCTTTCATCTGATTTCTAAATTGCTGCATTTGTACATTCCAAAAGCCAATATAAAGGGATAGTAGTGGTAAAAAAGCACTTATGTTTTTTTTTTTGTACAATTCTCCTTTAAGGGGGTGTGGTAGGGGGTGTGTCCTATGCCTGCATACTTTTGCTGATAGGTGTCCCTCATTCCCGTCTCAAAAAGTTGGGAGGTGTGAAATTCCCTTGCGAAATGAACAGCCAGTTTGTCTTACGTAAATCAGCCCCATAGGATGCTTTAATAGAAATCAGTCTTGCTTGCTCAATTTAGGTCAAATTGCAATGGCCATTAGTTAAAATGAATCCCCAGGCTAATGCAGTTGAAGTACGTATATGTTTACAGTTTCAGCTGACAAATTATTTGTAATTCTGTTCGTCAAGTCTTGTGACTCATACACTTTCGTTAGACACTAAGACAAGGTCTTGGACCTACTTGCACACTATACTGCATTTAGGTGATGCAGCCTGGTCCAGGATCTGACTTACCCTGTATCTGCAGCAGCACACTGATGAGATCACCCATATGCAATCTCTCCTGTAAACATGTTCTTGTGTTAGACTGATAACACTGTAAAGTAATACTTAGTTAATTCAAAGTGCTTTGCCAGTCCAGAGTACTGCTGTGCAGAGTATTGTGGAAGGCTGATAACAGGACAGATCAAGGCACATATACTAATTGCATGTAGAACTAATTTAATGATTTAAAAAAAAATATGTAGCTGAATGGTGTTTTTATACCAGCCTAGAGTTTCAGCTTTAATAGTAGAAAAACAAAGTACTTGACTTATAGGGGTTGATTTACTACAACCAGAGTGCAAGATTTGCTGCAGCTCTGCATAGAAACCAATCAGATTCCAGATTTTTTTTGTCAAAGCTTAATTAACCCTCCTGGCGGTATTCCCGAGTGTGGCTAATTTTCAGTACCATTAGCGGTAAGCCCGAGCCCGGTACAGCATACTTACCTTGTCAACAAGATCCTGCGATGTCCCCCTGCTGTGTCCTCTGCCAGATCATCCGTCTGATGCTCTGTGTTCCAGGCTCCGTTCCCTGTGAGCGTTGCGACGCATAGGGGCGGAGCCTGGTGGCAAATTCAAAAAGTACAAAAAACGAAACACCTACAGTTCACTGTAATCTTGCAGATTTTTGTTCCTAGTGCTTTGTCCAGTGCCCTGCATGCACTTTTATATTATATATAACTGTCATCCACCCTGGATACCTTTGCCCCCCTCACTACACACAGAATCAGGATCCGACTGCTACAACCCTGGCAGACAGACAATACCAGAAGCCTCAAAAAACATAGCCATGCTCTTGAGCGTCTGTGACGTAAGACTAATGCCCCGTACACATGGTCAGACATTGATCGGACATTCCGACAACAAAATCCTAGGATTTTTTCCGACGGATGTTGGCTCAAACTTGTCTTGCATACGCACGGTCACACAAAGTTGTCGGAAAATCCGATCGTTCTGATGAATAGCTTTCATCTCTTTATTTATTCTGAGCATGCGTGGCACTTTGTCCGTTGGATTTGTGTACACACGATCTGAATTTCCGACAACGGATTTTGTTGTCGGAAAATTTTATATCCTGCTCTCAAACTTTGTGTGTCGGAAAATCCGATGGAAAATGTCCAATGGAGCCCACACACGGTCGGAATTTCCGACAACACGCTCCGATCGGACATTTTCCATTCATGTGTACGGGGCATAAGTCACAGCAAGATTTCAGCCAATATAAATCTGCCCTCCAAAAATACCATTCCTGCTTCCACATTGCCAAACAGACCTACTTTATCACTCTCATTAACACCCTCTCACGCAGTCCTCGTCAACTCTTTTCTACCTTTACCACTCTACTTCTCCATTACTTCCACCCACTAACTTACTCACTGCCCAGGAGATTGCTAATCACTTCAAAAATACGATTGAGATAATTTGTCTCGAGATCTCCACTCTACAGATATCTCCCTCACTTTACACTCCTTGTCCACTTGCACAACCAATACTTCCCTCTTTTAACCCAGCTACTATAGAGGAAGTCACTAAACTTTTTTCTAACGACCTAACCTCCTGCCCCCTAGACCCTGTTCCTTCTCAAATACTACGGTCACCATCTGGCTCTATCCTACACTCTTTAACTTATATCTTCAACCTCTCTACTGGCGTCTTCCCCAACCCTGTAATACATGCGCTAGTCACTCCCATACCAAAAAAATGCCTCACTAGACCCTACCAATCTTAACAACCTAAGACCCATCTCTTTACTCCCTTTTGCCTCCAAACTCCTTGAACGTTTAGTCTACAACTGACTGAGCGACCACCTCATTGAGAATAACCTTCTTGATCCCCTTCAGTCTGGATTTCGCCCACAGCACTCCACAGAAACTGCCCTCCTAAAACTCACAAACGACTTACTAACAGCCAAAACCAATGGTCATTATTCCGTACTTTTACTCTTGGACCTTTCTGCTGCCTTTGATACTGTTGACCACCCCCTCCTCCTCAAAATACTCAATTTGCTTGGTCTCCATGGCTGCGCTCTAAGTTGGTTTGAATCTTACCTATCTCATCGCACCTTCAGTGTCACTTACAACTCCACTTCCTCCTCTCCAACTCCTCTTACCATTGGGGTCCCCCAAGGTTTTGTCCTTGGAACTCTTCTATTCTCGATCTACATGTCCTCCCTGGGACAGCTGATAGCCTCCCATGGCTTCCACTGCCATTTATATGCTGATGACACCCAAATCTATCTCTCTGCCCCTCAGCTCACCCCATCAGTCCCCTCTCGCATCACTAATTTACTAACAGACATATCAGCCTGGATGTCAAACCACTTCCTCAAACTGAATCTATCTAAAACCGAGCACCTAATATTTCCTCCCCCACCTGCTCCTTCCCCTGACTTCTCTGTCAAGATCAATGGCACATCTATCAGTCTGTCCCCACATGCCAGGGTGCTAGGGGTAACCTTAGACTCTGAACTATCCTTTCAGGCCCACATCCAATCCCTGCACAAATCATCTTAGCCTTCGCAACATTTCCAGAATACGCCCCTTTGTAGCCTCCCTGGCGGTATTCCCGAGTGTGGCTCGGGGTTAAAATTCAGGACCATTAGCGGTAACCCCGAGCCACACTCGGGATTGCATCGCAGGATCCTGGTGCCTCCTTACTTACCTTGTCCCCGGGATCCTGTGATGTCCCCCGCTGTGTCCGCGGGCTGTGTCCTCCTCTGAAGCCTCTCCGTGCCAGGCTCCGTTCCCTGCGAGCGTCGCGACGCACGGGGGCGGAGCCTGGCGGCAAATTCAAAAAAATGTAAAAATAATAACACATACAGTACTGTAATCTTACAGATTACAGTACTGTATGAAATCATTTCACATCCCATTTGTCCCCAGTGCTCTGGCCCATGCCCTGCATGCAGTTTTATATTGCATATACTGTTCTTTCTGCCTGGAAACTGGAGATTGTCCATAGCAACCAAAAAGTGTCCCTTTACGTCAAAAATGGCTTTAGACCAGCTAGAAAACAGCGATAGTAAATTAGAACACTTGCAGAATTGAGCGATAGTGAATCGTGTGGAAATTTATTTTATTACTATTTATTTTTATTTTTTTAATTATTATTATTTTTTTATTATATTATAATTTATGTTTTTGTGTTTCAAACTTTATCATACCCGGGATATCTACTAGACTCTTGTTTGGACAGATTGAAGTGTGTTATTGTTAAGAATTACAGACCTACAATATAAAACGCCAAATTTCAATGCAAAATAATTGTACCGCTTTCAGCACCTAAAATCAGAAAGAATCATACCGCCAGGGAGGTTAACTAATGACACCACCAAGCTTCTAATTCACTCCCTGGTCATCTCTCGCCTTGACTACAGCAACTCCCTCCTCATTGGACTACCTTTACATAGACTATCCCCCCTTCAGCCCAAAATGAATGCCGCTGCAAGACTCATCCACCTTACCAACCATTCAGTGTCCTCCACCCCTCTCTGCCAATCCCTCCACTGGCTTCCACTCACCCAACGAATAAAATTCACAGTACTAACAATAATTTACAAAGCCATCAATAACTCTGCCCCCAGCTACATCACTAACCTAGTCCCAAAATGCCAACCAAGTCGCTCTCTTCGGTCCTCCCAAGTCCTCCTGCTCTCTAGCTCCCTTGTCACCTCCTCTCATGCTCGGCTCCAGGATTTCTCCAGAGCTTCTCCCATCCTTTGGAACTCCCTACCCCAATCTGTCCGACTGTCCCCTAATCTATCCATCTTTAGATGATTCCTGAAAACCCTTGTCTTTAAAGAAGCCTATCCTGCTTCTAACTAATACACTGTTTTACTTCCTCCATCAGCTCATCCCCCACAGCTATTACCTTTTGTATCAATTGACCCTCCCTTTTTATATTGTAAGCTCTAATGAGAAGGGCCCTCTGATTCCTCTTGTACCAAATTGTAATGTAACTGTAATGTCTGCCTTTATTTTGTTAAGCGCTGCACAAACTGTTGGCGCAATATAAATCCTGTATAATAATAATATATACTGTTCTTTCTGCCTGGAAAAAGTGTCCCTTTATGTCAAAAGTGTTTTTTAGAAAACAGTGATAGTAAATTAGAACACTTGCAGAATTAATAGTGAATCGTGGGGAAATTAATTTTATTATTATTATATTATTTTTTATAATTATTTTATTATATTATAATTTATGATTTCGTATTTCAAACTTTATCATGCCCGAGATGTCTACTAGACTCTTGTTTGGACAGAATTAAGAATGTTATTGCTAAGAATTACAGACCTATAATATAAAACGCCAAATTTCTCGCCAAATTTCTATGCAAAACAACGTACCGCTTTGAGATTCAAAAATCTGACATGATCATACCATCAGGGAGGCTACACAAGCTGAAGTTAGAAGCTGATTGGCTACCATGCACAGCTGCTCCAGATTTTGCACTCTCCAGTTTTAGTAAATCAACCCCATAGTAACTAATGATCTATCTTTCATTATTCTTACTGCTGTAAACTTTAAAAAATGAAAGGTATAATGTTAATAATTGCTGTGGGTAGCTTCACTTTGAGCATATCTACAATGGGGTAGTTATTTTTAAAATGATTGTAAATTTATTAATTGTTTTAAATAACAAACATGTCATACTTACCTGCTCTGTGTAATGTAAGGTGACCAGATTTTTAAAATGAAATCTGGGGACATTTAAAAAAAAATTTTTTTACTGGCAAATGGTAAAATATTTTATACGCATATTATCCTAAATGATATATGCAGTGTATGTGGTATGTGAGTATGGAATGATTGTAAAAATGATATAGATGTTATTTCTCACACTTCCTCCATGAGATAAAAAAAGATACTTCTTAGAATTTTTTGGGAGGGGAGGGATGGGGCAGCTAAATTCAAATCCAATACGGGCAGGGGCGGCTCCAGACAATTTTTTTTGGGGGTGCTATGGCGGTGCTTGAGGTAAAGTGAGGGTGCTAGTGTGGTGCGCTACCTGTGGGCGTGGCCAAAAGTGGGTGTGGCCAGCAAGTTGCCACGGTCAGAAAGTGGAGGTTTCTTCATGGCGTACAATGGTGATCAGTATATCCTGGCCTCTGTATACCAATAAAAAGCCAAAACATGCAGCACAACTCTACTCTTCCTTTATACAATTCTACAAATGGACTTATAAGTGCAATGGTAACACCTATAAAATAATATCCAGTGCAAAACAACCAATGTATTGCAATATAGTAGTGATGGTGTCACCCCCTCTGCAAAAATATTTTGAGAAATTGCAGAGCTTCAATGTGCAAATAATGGTGAAACCCCCTACATACAATAATAAGAGAGATGCAAATCAAGCAGTGTATTAGAACATAGTAGTGATGGTGTCACCATCTCTGCAAAAAGTAAGAAATATTGCAGAGCTGCAATGTGGAAATCATGGTGAAAACCCCTATATGTAATAAAATGTAAAATATGTACATCAATTGTACATTTTATTATGTTAATATATAAGGGGCTTCACCACGATTTGCACATTGCAGCTCTGCAATTTCTCAAAATATTTTTGCAGAGGGGGTAAGACCATTATTACTTTATTCATATTGCAATACATTGGGTTGATTTGCACTGGATCTTCATTTATAGGTGTTACCATTGCCCTTATAAGTCCATTTGTACAATTTTATAGATGACGTGTAGGGCAGCGCTGCATTTTTTGCTTTTTATTGATTCGCGTTAGATGAGGGAACCAGCTAACAAGATTCTCTTATTGTTTTTGAGATTTTTTTTGTTGCATGGCAGTGGTTTTACTTTGTTATGTCCTCTGTATACTGGTAGCCACTGGCCCTGCATATTGGTGGTCAGTGTGCCCCCTGTATGCTGGTGGTACGTGCTGGGTGCAGGAGGATGCTACTTGCAGGGATCAGGAGGATGCTACGTGCAGAGTTCTGGAGGATGCTACGTGCAGGCTTCAGGGGGATGCTACGTGCAGGGTGCAGGGCTCAGGAGGATGCTACATGCAGGGTGCAGGGCTCAGGAGGATGCTACGTGCAGGGTGCAGGGCTCAGGAGGATGCTACATGCAGGGTGCAGGGCTCAGGAGGATGCTACGTGCAGGGTGCAGGCTTCAGGGGGATGCTACGTGCAGGCTTTAGGGGGATGCTACGTGCAGGGCTCAGGAGGATGCTACATACAGAGTGCAGTGGTCAGGAGGATTCTATGTACAGAGTGCAAGGTTCAGGCATGCATTACATACAGAGTGCACGGTTCAGGAGTGCGTTGTACGGAGTGCAAGGTCCAGGAATTAGTTAAACTGAAAAGACACCAATTACCGTATTTATCAGCGTATACCACGCACTTTTTGGGTGGGTGAGTGTTATACGCCGATCCCCGCTGATCTCCGCTACGCTGAAGGGAGAGGATCGAGCGCCGCCGATATACACATAGCCAAGTGTACTCGCCTAGGCTCGGCTCCACTCACAGTCATGCCCAGTCCTGCCATTGGACCTGTGTTATGTCCATCATAGGGGCGGGACTGGGCGGGACTGCGAGAAGAGCGCTCGCTCCTCTCCTCTAGAAATCAGCGGAGATCGGCGCCAATTTTAAATAATCAGCCTGCCTGGGCAAGGCTGTAAAGACACAAGGCTGCAATGACACAAGGTGAGAGGTGCCATAAGTGCAGCCATGATTTTGTGTAAAGACGTTTCTGGTACATCATTAGTTAACAGAAAGAAAAGAAGTTGTAGGTAGCTGAGTAGTCTTACTTACAGTGTCTGAGGGGGAGGGGATGCCAAGGTATGCAGCATGCAATCTGTGTGTGCTCAGGAGAATGTGAAGACTTTGCAGGGGGAGAAAAGGCCGGTGCAGCAGCAGATAGTTGAGATGGAGTTTTGATAGAAGAGTGAGCAAACCTGCTATCTTCAGAGGTTGTGTCTCTGCTTGGTGACTGCACTGCTCCTTCTCTCTTCAGGATTTGTTAGGCTCGGGTGCAGTGATTGGTGGGTACAGCTGGTCTCTCTATATGTGCTGCTCCGTAGGGGGAGGTCAGAGCTCTCCAGGGAAAGATGCTGGACAGAGATGTTGATCATAGACATCCAAGACAAAACCCAAGATTTCCGATTTGCGCCCCAAGACTGCCTGAGTAGTGAGAATGAATGGAGCTGTCAAGTCCAACCTCTGATGTCGGGATGGGCGGGGCCAATATGCGGAGCTCCGCCCCCTCTGTCAGACAGCCCGTGCATAGACAAATAGCTGGCGGTTTATGCATTGGTGGGCGGGGAGGAAGGTGGCGGGACCAATTGTAACTAGTGTATATGTACCCACAGTGGTGTATAATAAACCTGAATTATACACCGGTGTGGGTACATATACACTAGTTACAATTGGTCTTGCCCCCTGCCTCCCCGCCCACCAATGCATAAACCGCCAGCTATTTGTTTATGCACGGGCTGTCTGACAGAGGGGGCGGGGCTCCGCATATCGGCCCCTCCCATCCCCGACATCAGAGCTTGGGTTTGACAGCTCCACTCACTCTCAGTGTCACTGCGGCCCTACGCTCCAGGCTTGCCCACCAATCCAAACCACACTGGATGGATATTGACATTGCTGCATGTCCTGCTAGGGCTAGGTAATAAGTATAGGTACCCCCTGAATCCGGGGACAGATCCGGGGACAGACGTGGTCCGGGGACAGTGTCCTCAATCCGGGGACTGTCCCCGGAAACCGGGGACGTCTGGTCACCCTAGTGTAATGGTTTTGCACGCCAGCACTCCTGCCCCCTTCTGAGTGCCCCCATAGCAAGCAGCTTGCTATGGGGGCACTTGTCCTGATGCCATCCTGAGCCATACTGTGTGTGTCCAATGACACACACAGAACACGGTTCGGTGCCGCCCCCTGCTCTCTCTTTACAGGCTATGATTGACAATTACCAATGGCTCCCACTGCCGGCTCTATGTCCAGTGAGGAGAGAAAGATTTGAGAAAGGCGCTGGATAAAGATCTGGCTCAGGTAAGTATTTAGGGGGGCCGGGGTGGGGGGAGCTGGACACAGAAGGGTTTTTTTACCTTAAAGTGATTGTAAAGTTTCGCTTTAAAAAAAATAAAAATAACAAACATATTATACTTACCTGCTCTGTTGCAGTAGATTTGCACAGAGCAGCCCAGATCTTCCTCTTCTTGGGTTCCTTCTTCGGTGCTCCTGGCCCCTCCCTCCTGACGAGTGCCCCCATAGACCAGCAGCTTCCTATGGGGGCACCCGAGCCGAGTCAGAGCTCCCTGTGTCCATTCAGACACGGAGCCCCAACCTGGCCCTGCCCCCTCTCTCCCCTGATTGGCTAACTGACTGAGCCTGAGCCAATAGCGCCGCGGCTGGGACCAAGCCAATTAGGAGGAGAGTCCCAGATGGCCGAGGGAATCGTGGACATAGCTGGATAGAGAAGGGGCTCAGGGTAAGTATTAGGGGGTGCTGGCGGTCTGCTACACACAAAAGGTTTTTTTATCTTAATGTATAGAATACATTAGGATAGAAAACCTTCTGCCTTTACAACTCCTTTAATGCAGAGAATGCATTAGGGTAAAATACCATCTGCCTTTACAGCCACTTTAACTTGTTCTTTACCTTTTTTGTATTTATTTCATTTTTGTTAGAAATTTTTTTTTCTCCAGATTAACAAAATGTTTATCATATGAACATCAGAAAAAAAGAAACAATTCATTCTCTGTTTCCATCTAAATCCTAATGTTACAGTTTCACAGTTTAAAATTAATATTATAATATAATAAGACAATATTGAGAAAAAAACAAAGAAAAAGGGATGGAGAGCATCAATTCTGAGGGGTGACATCATCCATATAATATACACTGATCAGCCATATGACCACTAACAGGTTAACCACGTGTGCCCCAGACCATTTGGTTGGCAAAAGACCAGAGCACTTTTTTGCGATTCGGCACTGCATCGCTTTAACTGACATTGGCACGGTCATGCGACGTGGCTCCCAAACAAAATTAATGTCCTTTTTTCCTCACAAATAGAGCTTTCTTTTGGTGGTATTTGATCACCTCTGCAGTTTTCATTTTTTGCGCTATAAACAAAAAAATAGTGACAGTTTTGAAAAAAAAGCATTATTTTTTACTTTTCGCTATAATAAATATCCCTAAAAAATATATAAAAAAAACATTTTTTTCCTCAGTTTAGGCCAATACGTATTCTTCTACAAATTTTTGGTAAACAAAAAATTCACAATAGGCGTTTATTGATTGGTTTGCGCAATAGTTATAGTGTCTACAAAATGGGGGATAGTTTTATGGCATTTTTATTAATAATTTTTTTTTTACTAGTAATCAGCGATTTTTTATCGTGACTGCGACATTATGGCGGACACATCGGACACTTTTTGCGAGATTTTGGGACCATTCACATTTATACAGCGATCAGTGCAATTAAAAATGCATTGATTACTGTGTAAATGTGACTGGCAGTGAAGGGGTTAACCACTAGAGGGCAGTGAAGGGGTTAAGTGTGTCCTAGGGAGTGATTCTAACTGCAGAGGGGTGTGGCTATGTGTGACACGACACTGATCACCGCTCCCAATTACAGGGAGCTGTGATTAGTGTCCTGTTACTAGGCAGAACGGGTAAATGCTTGTTTAAGCATTTCCCCGTTATTCCTCGTCATGAGACGATCGCGGGTATCCCCATGGACATAGGGTCCGCAGGACCCGCGATCACACTCACAGAGGGCGCACGCGCAAACCGCTTCTTAAAGGGCAATGTACAGGTACGTTAATCTGCCTGTACGTGCCCTTCTGCCGACGTATATCGGCGTGAGGTGGTCGGCAAGCGGATAAAACATCATTAACGTTTGTAAAACGCCAGACTAACGCCCACACTAAAGTGCATTAACCCCAGTCTAACACCTATACTAAAGCATATTAACACTATAGGAGTCTTTGTTAGGAGTTACAAATTTAGTAATGCGTGAACAAGCCCTTAGGCAGGTTAAAAACCCTAAAGCCTGGTACAGTACAGACTATGTGTAATGTCAGAGCCGCTGTACTAACTATGCGAAGTTAGTATAGCGATCTCCCCTGCTGTTGTGTTTTGACAGGGGGGACTGCCCCCCGCCAGAACACTCTAATCAGCGCTTTCCGTCATTGGCTGATTGGAGTCAGTCGGCTGCTGCTTTTCCAGCATGCTCGTCCGACAGAAGCTGGCCAATCGGCTGGCCCTCTGTCGGACAGGGTGGCATGCACAAGGCCGAATGTCTCCCAACATTCGGCCCGTGTGTACGGGGCTTTAGACAGTTTTGTTTTCCCGGTCTACACACTGCTTGTTCATCATTTACTCAAAACAAAAACGCTTGTGCAACAAAAAAGCGTGAAAAGATTCTTTATTATCTGTGGCCAGCCTATGAGAGCTCATAGAATTCAGCTTAAAATGTGTATTTAAAATATTTCAGTGCACTTTATCCTGTGCAGTTAAATAGTTGAACTCAATGCCTGGTATAAAGGAGGGCTTTACACATTGGAACAACCAATTAGAAAATAGGTTTTCCTGAATTTTTACTGATTTTACAGCTAGGAGTCATGTATAAATATGCCACTGCTTGTTTGGTTCTTTTTCTTGGCTTCAATACGTTATGATTCTATACATAAAAAAAGGCCACTGAAATATATTTTAGTTTTTGAAAGATGCTGTTAAACCCATATGTTTATTAAATCTTTCCATGACTCTAGTGGTGAGAACTTTGTATATTAGCTCCCAGACCTGAAGAGCTGTTTAGGCCATTGGAAATTAGTACTAACTGGAGATCCAGGCTCCGTAGTTACTCAGTTTAGAGTTTTGGGTGTGTCTGTCTGCCTTGAAGTGTTCCCACTTTCACATTCCATTCAACATAATATAAAATAAATTACAATTCCAACACTCCAGTCTTTGTGGCAAATTGACTAGATATTATAGTAATAAGATATTGCTGCTGGAGTCCTATAAAAACATAAGATGTCAAACTGACTCACAGGTCAAAGCATTTTACCTATAAGTAGGACTGATTTGACGTTCGATACCCGTCAGGTTCTACAGGATTCAGGAGCACTCACTGTGTGTTTAGTGCTTTCAGGGGATAATAAGAGTTTTTGGCCAAACCCCATATAACTATCACCCCCGTTTGTCTCTATATCATTATGTGGATGACAGTTTTTGGTCTCTAGAAGGAATTTGCACTACTAGTCTAGTCTTAGATTTCTAATCTTACGGTTACTTCATGCTGTTGCCTTTACACAGAAAAAGGGAAATGAATATCCTCTACATCTGCTTAGTGGTGCCTGACCTTTCTCAAACTGAAACCCATAATATTTGTCATGGTTATGCAATAGAGTTTGTCAATCAGCATACCTGTCTCCATGTGTTCATCTCTAGAGGCCAGCTGACCCTCACCTGACTGCTTTTGTAACCTCTCCTCTAAGCATGGCCCCACCCCAGGCCCTATCAGGGAACCCCATATTAACCTGTGCACTGCAAGCCAGCAGTGCTGATCAACCATTGTGTGTTAGCCTCTGTGTGTACTTGCTGTGTTTCCTACATCTGATTCCTGTTACCGACTTTGGCCTGTTCTTAACTATTCCTGTCTGCTCGTGACCCTGACCTTTGGCGTGTTCCCGACCATCCCTGTTTGCCTGTGACCCTGAACCTTGGCGTGTACTCTGTTGTCCTTGTCTGCTTGTGGCCCCGACCTTGGCTTGTCCCTTACTTTCCTTGTTGTTCCAGCCTGCTGCCTCCTTCCTCTTCTCCTGTAGTCTACTGTGAGCGTGAGCTGTGAGACCCTGGGGGCCGCGACCTGGAGCCAGACTGCAGCTCAGTCCATCCTTACCATTAAAGGCTCTAGTGAACACCTGCTGGCTCTTAGACTCCGCGCCCTGGGGAATCTATGCTCTAGCTCCCAGTGGGGTCTGTGTCAGTGATCCAGTAGACCTGCTTCCTGAACCTCCCAGGGTTCAATCCGCAGCAGTCAGCCGTAGGGTCCACTACCTTGCGGTGCACTCCTGATCCCAACGGTGTGCATCTGTCACCCTCAGCCTTTTGGTGACTTGACAATATTAGACTAATAATTTGACTCTCGGTCCCCAAATATGAGCTTTATACCATTAGTCTAAAGCTTCAAAAGATGTGGTCCTGTATTCCATCTGAGAAAATTTCAATTAAAACCACTCCAATTTTTTAAGAGCATAGTCTGAAAATGAAAACTTAGCCAGCATTGACTCATTTTGACAAAGGTTAAACTGTCCACAATCTCTGTAGATAATTACCTAAATTTTAGGGTGTTAATGTCACTTGTCACTTTTTCCAACCACATACCTGAAGGCAGACCACTGAACAGTTCACTAGTGACTATAGTTTGTGCACTCATTAGTTCTTTGAGTAATTGCTTCAGGGACTAAGGTACATTTCCAATATGATGGGGCCATCTTTTCACCACTTATAGATTAGGTCGCGGGCGGTAGACTGGCACAACAACTGTAAAGTGATGCTAGTTTTGTGACAGTGAGTATGTAGGGGCCCTGGATTGGACAGCAATAGGTGCCAAGGTCCCACTCCGCGTCATCTTGGATACAGCCACCACATACCTGTCTTTGGGTCCACCATCTTGGACACGTTTCTCCCTGCCATAGGCCCACTCAGGACATCCCCAGCCAGAGGCCCATTGTCAAATAAAGGAATGTCCACAAACAGATCATATCTTCACAGAATCACTGATTCTTTAGTGCAGAACAGCAGCAATATAAAAGTGACATCTTGACAGTGCATTATCATCTTTGCAGTACACTATTTATCAGGTTAGCCATCTTCCCTTTACTCCTCTTATAGGAAGCACCACGGAGATGAAGCAGCTCCTCATTAGTATGCAGATCATTGTGCCCAAGGCCATTGTACACCAAGCTACAGGACCCAGCTGAGGGTCAGGGGTTGCATAGTCTCTCCTGTGCATACTGCTACTGTTACAATGTCCTCCTTCCATTCCAGCCCAGCCATGCACACTCTCCGATGTTATCTGCTCCTATGTTGTCTGTTCCCACACACATTAAATGACTCTTTCACAGGCCCTGAGGCCATATGCACCAATCTATAAGAACTGCAGAAGAAGGTCAGGGGCAGACAAGGTGACTCCAGTTGGCCCTCATATGTTCTATACCACTCCCCCTGAGAGGCCAGCCTTGACAATGGCAGCTGAAGCTCAGGGCTCCATCTTGACACACCAGGGATATCCTGCTCCTATACCCTGAACTACTGAGCCCCACCCACAGCTGGTATATATATGGGCACTAGCTCCACTAATGGCATCACTACAGGAAAACATTTTCTAAAAGGAAAGCTAGCACTTGCTCAAGATCTTCCCTGGGAAAAGAGCCACCTACTGGAAGGCATGTTAACCGCACTTGCCTAAAAGTAGACATCAACTGATACAAAGTCAGAATAAAAAGTAACAGCAGCAGGACAGGAACACAGGTTTGCACAGAGACAACGATTGAAAACCTCACACTGCTTTTCTGGTGGACAACAAATTAGCTTAGTGGTTAGCAACTTTGCATTACAGCAATAGTGTCATCGTTTTGAATCCCAACCTCGACACAAGCTGCATGTTCTGCCTGTGCTGGCGTGGGTTTTCTCCCACAATCCAAAGACATAATTAAGTCCTGATTAAATTGGCCCCAATAAGTCTATGTATGCATGTGAGACAGGGATCTTAGATTGTAAGCTCCTGGAGAGCAGGGAATGATGTGCACAATATATGCAAAGCATTACATAAATTGTGGCAACTATATAAATACCTGTAAAAAAAAAAATCTTCCTTTAAAGTAAGCTGGACATAGAATACAAAAGTAGTCAAGTACTTATGTTAGCCTTCAGGTAAAGTGATTCTAAAGGTAAAAAAATATTTTTTAAAAATAACAAACATGTCATACTTACCTGCTCTTTGCAATTGCTTTGCACGGAGCAACCCTGATCCTCTCCTAGCTGTGTGCCCCCATAGCAAGCCTATGTGTGTGCTCTGCCGAATGTGTGTTCATTGATACATAGAGCACAGCACAGCCCTGTCCCTCATTCACTGACTGTTATTGACAGAAGCAGGAGCCAATGGCTCCCACTGCTACCTTTCTGTATAATGAGATGAAAGAGAGTAGAAAGAGTTGCTGCTGTCAAGCACATTTCTGGATAGAGATCAGGCAGGCTCAGGTAAGTATTTCAGGGGGGGGGGGGGTATGGGGGCATTGGGGCAGGGAGAGCTGCAAGCAAAAGGTTTTTTACCCTAATGCATATGCATTAAGGTAAAAAAACCTTCTGCCTTTAGAACCACTTTAACCACAATGTCCTGCTGTAGCCCCTTTGACCCTAGGTCCAGGCTGTACACAGGGTCTCTCAAAGTCAAGATTAAGTCTTGCACTCCGTATGCCAGTAAACTCCACTACTTGACATTCAGCTCTCAAATCCTAGAGGATAAATTGACAGTTCAGGAGCTAAGCAGTTGAATGTCACATATGAATTGTATTGGCAGAACATGGCACACAGTCTGAACCAAGAATTTCAAGGGGAACTACGAAGATCAATTTGACTAGCCTAGATACTTGATGTCTTTACTTTTGTCTTACACTTTTATAGGCCAGACCAAGTTTACTTTAATGCTGATGTACTATATTGGTCCTCAAGAGTCTGTGACAAAAAATTTAGTTCTGAAACAACTGTTTCTCATGTTCCATAGGAAATTCTGTTGTGTCCCATCACAAGCCATTGTTAAGAAGACAGGCACACGTAGACTACAGCTTTGATACAACTGCTGAAGATCCGTGGGTTAGAATTTCTGATTGTATTAAAAACTTGTTCAGCCCCATCATAACTGAAGACCATAACCTTATGGACATGGATGGAAATATAAGCACGGGGGAGGATAGCTCCTCCTCTACACAAACAGAACAAAGACACCAGCAAACCTATGTTTGTGGTGAATCCAGTTCTCAGACAGGGGAAAGTGAAGATATAACAATCCTAAAAAAAGGTCCTCCTGTGGCACCCAAGCCAACCTGGTTTCGTCAGAGTTTAAAAGGAACCAAGAATGTAAATCGCTCCTGGGACCATAGTGGTTCTGATAAACCCAAAGAACCCAGTTACATTTCTAGACCACAGGTTTCAACCCGAACATCATCAATCAAGCAGAGAATAAGTTCATTTGAAACTTTTAGTAGCCCACTACCAGTAACAAAAGTGAACAATAGGCCTTGCTCTCAGTCTCCAGTGCAACATGAAAAACCAGTTCACAAGGAAATCGAAGTGGAATGTGTTACTGTGTCTTTCAACAAGGTGTCAGTAAACTCAGTTGAAAGTAAAGTTGAAAAAGTAATTGAACCTCAAATGGTATCTCCAGAACCTGTGGACAATACAGAAGTCAGAGTTTCTTGCTCTCCACCAAAGATTAATGTATTCAATGCTAGAAGAAGCAGCAGTACCAGTAATGAGTCACAGCTCTACTCTTCATATACTGAGCTCACTGAGCCCCTGCCATACAAGACTCCAAGCCAAAGATCAAGGAGCTACCCACTTTCCTCCAATATATCAGCTGAAACTACAAAGAAAAGTGAAAACTGCAGCAAAATATACTCTATTAGCAACCAAGTGTCCTCTGCTCTGATGAAATCCTTGCTGGCTCTCCCTCAGTCTCCACTTCCGCAAAGCAAAGACTTATGGCAGACTGATACCACTGCAACAGAGGAAAGCCCTTGCAGCTCCCTCACTGAAAACCACCTGTTGGACACTGGATTCTCTGTAAAGTAAGACAATATTTAAATGATTTTAAAAAAATTGAAAAAGCATACAGAAGTGTCATAAATACAGGATTTTCTATTATTTACAAAAGATAATGTATTCTATAATACAATACAGAAGGTACTCAAAAGAGCCAACTTACCAAAACTACGAACCTTGCTAGAAGGCATAAATTGTGATAAAATCTTAGAAACAAAGAACACGAAGGAGAGATGGGTTTGCTTTAAGAGCATATTAAATAAGAGCATTAGCCAATGCATCCCAGTGGGTAATAAATTTAAAACAACGAACAAAAGTCCTGGATGGCTTAACTCCAATGTTAAAATGCATATAAAAGCAAAGGAGAAGGCCTTCAAAAAATACAAGGTTGAGGGGTCATCATCAGCATTCAGACTTTATAAAGAATGCAACAAGAAATGTAAGGATGCAATAAGGTCGGCTAAGATAGAACATGAAAGACACATAGCGGAGGAGAGCAAAAAAAATCCCAAGAAATTCTTTAAGTATGTAAACAGTAAAAAAGGAAGGACACACCATATTGGCCTCATAAAGAATGAGGAAGGACATCTGGTTACAAAGGATGGGGAGATGGCAAAGGTATTGAATTTATTCTTCTCCTCAGTCTTCACCAGGGGATCGGGGGGCTTCAGTAACCAAAACTGCATTGTTTATCCTTATGACACATTACAGGAAGCAGCTCCATGGTTAACAGAGGACAGAATTAAAATTAGACTTGGGAAACTTAACATTAATAAATTACCGGGACCAGATGGCTTGAACCCGAGAGTACTTAGGGAACTCAGTCAAGTAATTGCCAGACCATTGTTGCTAATTTTTACTGACAGTCTACTGACTGGAATGGTACCAGCTGATTGGAGAAAAGCCAATGTAGCACCAATATTTAAAAAGGGCCCAAAATACATCAATGGGAATTACAGACCAGTTAGCCTAACATCAATAGTATGTAAATTCTTGGAGGGGATGATAAGGGACTATATACAAGATTTTAGTAATGAGAACAGTATTATTAGCAGTAATCAGCATGGATTTATAAAGAATCCTTCTTGCCAAACCAATCTATTAACCTTCTATGAGGAGGTGAGTTGCCATCTAGATAAAGGAAGGTCCATAGTTGTGGTGTATCTGCATTTTGCAAAAGCATTTGTCACAGTTCCCCATAAACGTTTACTGTACAAAATAAGGTCCGTTGGCATGGACCATAGGGTGAGTACATGGATTGAAAACTGGCTACAAGGGCGAGTTCAGAGAGTGGTGTTAAATGGGGAGTACTCGGAATGGTCAGAGGTGGGTAGTGGGGTCCCCAGGGTTCTGTGCTGGGACCAATCCTGTTTAATTTGTTCATAAACGACCTGGAGGATGGGGTAAACAGTTCAATCTCTGTATTTGCGGACGATACTAAGCTAAACAGGGCAAAACTTGTCCGTGGGATGTGGAAACCTTGCAAAAAGATCAAATTAATGGGGTGGGCAACTACATGCTTTGATGAAGGCTTCTTAGCTGTCAGCATAGCCTGTACCCGCGTACCCATGTAACCAAATAAAGGACTTTTATTCAAGAGCATCTGAGTTGCCAACCCTTTTCTGATTCAAGTACTGCATTTTGGGGCCCAAACGTCCTGGCTAGAGCACTGGTTCACAGTTCATAGATCATCATATTGGCAGTGGAGCTCGGGTATCATTTTACTTCTCGAGGGCAACTACATGGCAAATGAGGTTCAATGTAGAAAAATGTAAAATAATGCATTCGGGTGGCAAAAATATGAATGCAATCTTTACACTGGCGGGAGAACCTCTGGGGGAATCTAGGATGGAAAAGGACCTGGGGGTCCTAGTAGATGATAGGCTCAGCAATGGCATGCAATGCCAAGCTGCTGCTAACAAAGCAAACAGAATATTGGCTGCATTAGAAAGGAGATTAATTCCAGAGATAAAATGATAATTCTCCCGCTCTACAAGACTCTGGTCCGACCGCACCTAGAGTATGCTGTCCAGTTCTGGCCACCAGTCCTCAGGAAGGATGTACTGGAAATGGAGCCAGTACAAAGAAGGGCAACAAAGCTAATAAAGGGTCTGGAGGATATTAGTTATGAGGAAAGGTTGCGAGCTGAACTTATTCTCTCTGGAGAAGAGACGCTTGAGAGGGGATATGATTTCAATTTACAAATACCGTACTGGTGACCCCACAATAGAGATAAAACTTTTTTGCGGAAGGGAGTTTAACAAGACTCGTGGCCACTCATTAAAATTAGAAGAAAAGAGGTTTAACCTTAAACTACATAGAGGGTTCTTTACTGTAAGAGCGGCAAGGATGTGGAATTCCCTTCCACAGGCGGTGGTCTCAGCGGGGGGCATCAATAGTTTCAAGAAACTATTAGATAATCACCTGAACGACCACAACATACAGGGATATACAATGTAATACTGACATATAATCACACACATAGGTTGGACTTGATGGACTTGTGTCTTTTTTGACCTCACCTACTATGTAACTATGTAACAACAGCTGAGAAAGGTTTCCCTTTAGTAAAAGAACATCAATCAACAGAACAATTCTTTTATGTAGCAAATACTTTCGGTATGTGCTTGTATAGCTATTGTACATATTACATATGGAGGTTCTGCAGCGATGTAAAGTACTTGATGTTACGTTTTGAGATATTAAAAATTAGAGAAAAAACAGATATGGTTGACCAGGGGGTAGACAGGAAGTATAAGTTGGGAACAGGAGGAGTTTACTCCATTTAACACAAAGCTGGGAAGGAGATGGACAAGGAAGAAGGAGCCTTGGTTCTTCCTAGTTCTTCAATTTTTTGATACTCTGCAGTACACCATCCTTTTTCAACCAGGGTGCCTTCAGACTTCTTCAGGGGTGCCTTGGCAAAAGCCTAAAAACTGTATACAAGTCAGTGGGTGGATCAAGCCTGCCTTTTAGTTACACAAAGCTACAGGTTTTCATTGTGCACCATTACAGCCTTCCAGCCACCAGCATCCTAACAACCAGTGATAACATCAAATAATAAGGAGGGCGTCAAATACCTGCACAGCATCCTTGTTTACCCCTTCCCTGCCCATCTCTGTCAGTACTGGGGTCACATTAGATGAGATAGAGGGAAACTGAGTGAGAGGAGAAACATTGGAGTACTAATCAGAACCAGTGTGCAAAAGTGTATGTGCTTTGGAAGAATACGCAACCTGTAAAATTGAGTATCCCACGTGTGGATGTTGCTGTGTTGTATAAAACTGTTGGTTTCATTTTTCACATTTTAGAATGGGGTGCCTCGAGATTTTGCATAATTTTAAACAGTGCCTTGACCAAACAAACGTTGAGAAACACTGCTCTACACTGCACAAAATCCTACAAACATTTTGATATTGCTGTATTTGCTCTGTGGCTATGTAGCAACACCTTCAACTAGCCATCCATATTAGAGGGGATTTTAGATGACTTCTATTGTATTTGTATAAGCTGCTTCACTGCAGTTAATATGCGTAGTGTTAGACACTGTTTGAACAATTTAATCAATTTGGGTGAGCTGGGGAAGCTAGATGGCTTGGCCAAAAAAAATATCACAAGCAATAATTTTAGAAGACAAATGGTGGCAAGAATGGGCTGATAAGATGGTAATTTGTCCACTGCTATATGTGCTCCAACTTGGATGGAGACTTTCAAAAATATAGAGTTAGGCCCGCTGTACACAGAGGAGCCATGTATGCTCTGCGGCTTCCACATATATTTACAAATGTGTACAACTAAAACCTCTGTTTTTAACATGACTTGTTAGACAGGGTACATTTTTTTTTTGCAGGCTAGCTGAATAGGTGTGCTGGGAGATATTTGTCTGTGTTGATAAGATGGTAAGACCGCCAAAGGTTAAATATTAATTCCAAGAATGAGTGCCACTGACAACATACAGTGGGGAAAATAATTATTTGATCCCCTGCAGATATTTTAAGTTTGTAAACTTACAAAGAATTTAAGGGTCTATAAGTTTTATTATAGTTGTATTTTAAATGATAGATACAGAATATCAACCAAAAATCTAGAAAAAACACATGATACAAATTTTATAAATTGAGTTGCAGTTCAGTGAGTAAAATAAGTATTTGATCCCCAAGCAAAACATGACTTAGTAGTTGGTGGAAAAACCCTTGTTGGCAAGCACAGAGGTAGGACGTTTCTCGTAGCTGGGTACCAGGTTTGCACACATAGGAGGGATTTTAGTCCACTCTTCTTTACAGTACTTCTCTAAATCCTTAAGATTTCTTGGCTGTCACTTGCCAACTTGAAGTTTCAGCCCCCCCCCATAAATTTTCTATAGGATTAAGGTGTGGGGACTGGCTAGGCCACTCTATGACCTTAATGTGCATCTTCTTGAGCCACTCAGCAACTTTGTTGCTTTGGCAGTATGTTTTGGGTCATTGTCATGCTGAATGACCCTTCCATGACCCATCTTCAGTGTTCTGGCTGAGGGAAGAAGGTTCTCATCCAAGATTTTACAATACATTGCCTCGTCCATTGGCCCCTCAATGCGGCAAAGTCAGCCTGTACCTTTAGCAGAGAAACAGCCCCAAAGCATAATGTTTCCACCTCCATGCTTGACTGTAGGATGGCGTTCTTAGGGTCATAGTGAGCATTTTTCTTCCTCCAAACACAGCAAGTCGAGTTGATGCCAAAGAGCTCAATTTTGGTCTCATCTGACCACAGCACTTTCTCCCAATTCTTCTCTGAATAATTTATATGTTCATTTGCAAACTTCAGATGGGCCTGTACATGTGCCTTCTTGAGGAGGGGGACCTTGCAGGAGCTGCAGGATTTCAATGCATGGCGGTGTATTGTGTTACCAATGGTTTGTTTGGTGAATGTGGTCCCAACTGCCTTGAGATCATTCACAAGCTCCTCCCATGTAGTTCTGGGCTGATCCCTCACTTTTCTCATGATCATCCTTACCCCATGAGGCCAAATCTTGCATGGAGCTCCTGATCGAGGGCGATTGATGGTTATTTTGTATTTCTTCCATTTGCGAATAATCACTCCAACAATTTTCTCCTTCTCACCAAGCTTGTTGCTGATGGTCTTGTAGCCCATTCCAGCTGTGTACAGGTCTACAATCTTGTTCCTGACATCCTTTGACAGGTCTTTAGTCTTGCCCATGATGGTGAGGTGTGAATGGAAGAAGGATTCTGTGGACAGGTGTCTTATATACGCAAAATTGATTTGTCGTTAGGAGCACCTTCTTAAATCGAGAGGACTAATCTATGTAGTCAGAATTATTGTTGGTTGGTAGGGGATCAAATCCTTTTTTTATTCACTGAACTGCAACACAATTTATAACATTTGTATCATGTGTTGTTTCTGGATTTTTGGTTATTAATCTGTCTCTAACATTTAAAATATATCTATGATACAAGTTAAAGAACCCCTAATTTCTTTGTAAGTGGGCAAACTTAAAAAATCTGCAGGGGATCAAATAATAATTTTCCCCACTGTACGTCAGAAGCAAAGTGGAGTGAAAAACATGGGAAGTCCTATTTGAGGAAGCATGTTTGGGTCGAGGGGGAAAGAGGATACCAGGTGACAGATAAAAGCCTTGCCATTGGATTTATTTTTGAAGGTGCTGTTGGGGCACAGTAGAGAGTATTCATCAACATACAGTTGTGCTCAAAAGTTTGCATACCCTGGCAGAAATTGTGAAATTTTGTCATTAATATTGAAAATATGACTGATCATGCCAAAAAACTTGTCTTTTATTTAAGGATACCAATCACATGAAGCCATTTATTATTACATCGTTTTTTTGGATCCTTTTTAAATCATAATGATAACTGAAATCACCCAAATGGCCCTGATAAAAACTTTACATACCCTGGAATGTTTGACCTTGGTACAGATGGAGAAGGTGGCTAACACAAGTTAAAATGGCAATCAAAGGTTAATTTCCCACATTTGTGGCTTTTTAAATCACAATTATTGTCTGCGTATAAATAGTCAATGAGTTTGTTAGCTTTCACATGGATGCACTAAGCAGGCTAGACACTGAGCCATGAGGAGGTAGAAAAGAATAGTCAAAAGACCTGCATAACAAGGTAATAAAACTTTACCAAGATGGAAAAGAATATAAAAAGATACCCAAAGCCTTGAATATGCCAGTCAGTACTGTTCAATCACTTATTAAGAAGTGGAAAATGTTGGGATCTCTTGATACCAAGACAAGGTCAGGTAGATCAAGAAAGATTTCAGCCGCAACTGCCACAGGAACTGTTTTGGATACAAAGAGAAACCCACAGGTAACCTCAGGAGAAATACAGGCTGCTCTGGAAAAAGATGGTGTGGTTGTTTTTAAGGAGCACAATACAATGATACTTAAACAAAAAAGAGCTGCATGGTCAAGTTGCCAGAAAGAAGCCTTTACTGTACAAGTTTCACAAAAAAAAGCCTGGTTACAATATGCCCAACAACACCTTGACATGCCTTATTGGCTTTTTTGTGGCATTGGCGCAGTAAAGGCTTCCTTCTGGCAGCTCAACTGTGCAGCTCTTTTTTGTTCAAGTATTGTTGAATTGTGCTCCTTAAAAACAACAACACCATCTTTTTGGAGAGCAGCCTGTATTTCTCATGCGGTTACCTGTGCGTTTTTCTTTGTATCCTGAGCAATTCTTCCGCCAGTTGTGGCTTCAATCTTGGTCTACCTGACCTTGGTATGGTATCAAAAGAGCCCCTAATTTTGCACTTCTTAAATAAGTGATTAAACAGTACTGACTGGCATATTCAAGGCTTTGGATATCTTTTTATATCCTTTTCCATCTTTGTAAAGTTTCATTACCTTGTTACGCAGGTCTTTTGACTGTTCTTTTCTACCTCCTCATTGCTCAGTGTCTAGCCTGCTTAGTGCATCCATGTGAGAGCTAACAAACCCATTGACTATTTATACACAGACACTAATTGTGATTTAAAAAGCCACAAATGTGGAAAATTAAGCTTTAATTGCCATTTTAACCTGTGTGTGCCACCTTCTGTGTCTGTACCAAGGCCAAACATCCCAGGGTATGTAAACTTTTTATCCGGGCCATTTGGGCGATTTCTGTTATCATTATGATTTTAAAAAGGATCCATGTGATAATAAATGGCTTCATGTGATTGCTATCCTTAACCACTTCAGCCCCGGAAGGATTTACCCCCTTCCTGACCAGAGCACTTTTTACAATTCGGCACTGCGTCGCTTTAACTGCTAATTGCGCGGTCATGCAATGCTGTACCCAAACGAAATTTGCGTCCTTTTCTTCCCACAAATAGAGCTTTCTTTTGATGATATTTGATCACCTCTGCCGTTTTTATTTTTTGCGCTATAAACGGAAAAAGACTGAAAATTTAGAAAAAAAATGATATTTTCTACTTTTTGTTATAAAAAAAATCCAATAAACTAAATTTTAGTCATACATTTAGGCCAAAATGTATTCGGCCACATGTCTTTGGTAAAAAAAATGTCAATAAGCGTATATTTATTGGCTTGCGCAAAAGTTATAGCGTCTACAAACTAGGGTACATTTTCTGGAATTTACACAGCTTTTAGTTTCTGACTGCCTATGTCATTTCTTGAGGTGCTAAAATGGCAGGGCAGTACAAAACCCCCCCAAATGACCCCATTTTGGAAAGTAGACACCCCAAGGAAATTGCTGAGAGGCATGTTGAGCCCATTGAATATTTATTTTTTTTGTCCCAAATGATTGAATAATGACAAAAAAAAGAAAAAAAAAAAAATTACAAAAAGTTGTCACTAAATGATATATTGCTCACACAGGCCATGGGCATATGTGGAATTGCACCCCAAAATACATTCAGCTGCTTCTCCTGAGTACGGGGATACCACATGTGTGGCACTTTTTGGGAGCCTAGCCGCGTACGGGGCCCCGAAAACCCAGCACCACCTTCAGGATTTCTAAGGGCATACATTTTTGATTTTACTCCTCACTACCTATCACAGTTTTGAAGGCCATAAAATGCCCAGATGGCACAACCCCCCCCCCCCCCCCAAATGACCCCATTTTGGAAAGTAGACACCCCAAGCTATTTGCTGAGAGGCATGGTGAGTATTTTGCAGCTCTCATTTGTTTTTGAAAATGAAGAAAGACCAGAAAAAAAATTGTTTTTTTTCTTTTTTCAATTTTCAAAACTTTGTGACAAAAAGTGAGGTCTGCAAAATACTCACTATACCTCTCAGCAAATAGCTTGGGGTGTCTACTTTCCAAAATGGGGTCATTTGGGGGGGTTTTGAACTGTCCTGGCATTTTATGCACAACATTTAGAAGCTTATGTCACACATCACCCACTCTTCTAACCACTTGAAGACAAAGCCCTTTCTGACACTTTTTGATTACATGAAAAAATTATTTTTTTTTGCAAGAAAATTACTTTGAACCCCCAAACATTATATATTATTTTAAAGCAATTGCCCTACAGATTAAAATGGTGGGTGTTTCATTTTTTTTTTTTCACACAGTATTTGCGCAGCGATTTTCAAACGCATTTTTTGGGGAAAAAAACACACTTTTTTAAATTTTAATGCACTAAAACACACTATATTGCCCAAATGTTTGATGAAATAAAAAAGATGATCTTAGGCCGAGTACATGGATACCAAACATGACATGCTTTAAAATTGCGCACAAACGTGCAGTGGCAACAAAATTACTACATTTTTAAAAGCCTTTAAAAGCCTTTACAGGTTACCACTTTAGATTTACAGAGGAGGTCTACTGCTAAAATTACTGCCCTCGATCTGACCTTCGCGGTGATACCTCACATGCATGGTGCAATTGCTGTTTACGTTTGACGCTAGACCGCCGCTTGCGTTCGCCTTAGCGCGAGAGCAGGGGGCGACAGGGGTGCTTTTTTTTTTCTTTTTTTTTTTTCTTTCTTTTTTTTTGCTTTTTTATCTTATTTTTAAACTGTTCCTTTCATTTTTTTTTTTTTAAATCATTTTTATTGTTATCTCAGGGAATGTAAATATCCCCTATGATAGCAATAGGTAGTGACAGGTACTCTTTTTTGAAAAAATTGGGGTCTATTAGACCCTAGATCTCTCCTCTGCCCTCAAAGCATCTGACCACACCAAGATCGGTGTGATAAAATGCTTCCCCAATTTCCCAATGGCGCTATTTACATCCGGCGAAATCTAAGTCATAAAATGCTCGTAGCTTCCGGTTTCTTAGGCCATAGAGATGTTTGGAGCCACTCTGGTCTCTGATCAGCTCTATGGTCAGCTGGCTGAATCACCGGCTGCATTCTCAGGTTCCCTGTTGAGACAGGAGAGCCAGAGAAAAACACGGAAGACGGTGGGGGGGGGGGCATTCCCTCCCACTGCTTGTAAAAGCAGTCTAGAGGCTAATTAGCCACTAGGATTGCTTTTACATGAAAGCCGACCGCTGGCTAAAAAGAATGATACCAAGATGATACCTAAACCTGCAGGCATCATTCTGGTATAACCACTCAAAGTCGTGAATGGCGTACCTGAAGACAAAAAAATGGTTAACAATAAAGCACAGTAAACGGTAAAGTATAAATAATTACATACCTGAAAAGCAAACATGATAAAACATAATAACAATAAAACATTGCAGAATAGAATACAGTAAAAAAGAGCAGAACAATAGAGAGAGAATAGAGAGAGAGAGAACAATAAAACGACAACTATTTTTTTTTATTTTTGTTTGTGTTTTTTTTTTTTTACACTTTTTTTTTGTAACTGTAACTTTTATAACTGTAACCGGTTCCAGGTTCGAGTCTCTCAAAATGCGATGGCATCTTGGGAGACCCTGTGAAAGTGTGCCTAGTCTGTGCAATGCTGTACGCTACGCTAATACTCAACTAGTGCATGGTAGCGTTCAAAACATTCACCAAGTGTTACTGCAGTGCTGGTTTGACTACGACCGGGGTGTACTACGCCGCTGGTGCTTGCCAGTTCACCAAAACGCTACAAAGAAAAGTGTCAGTGATCGATTGATACTGCACTTGGGTGGGCTGGGCCGGGCGGAGGGGCAAAACGCAGGTGCTAGCAGGTATCTGGGCTGATCCCGCTAACACTGCGTTTTTGGGAACCCTAAACTGCTGGGGACGCTAGTATAGATCTGATCGGATCAGATATTGATGCGTTCAGATACTATACCACTAAGGGAGGTGTACGGTGCGTGTACGGTGCGTGCGTGGGTGTTCGTGGTACTGGCGCTAATCTGACGCTGCCTAGGGCGACGCATATCACCGCCGGGCGATCAGGGGGCTAAACCTTTATTCGGTAATAAACGGCGGGTGCCCTGACACTATAAAAAATAAACGAACTAACCAGCGTCACCCGTAACGGTTATACGGTGATCAGTGGTGAAAGGGTTAACTAGGGGGCCATCAAGGGGTTAAAACATTTATTAGATAGTATATGGGGGTCCCTGTCGCTATAAAACACTGACGGCGAACCTAAATATTTACGTCCCTAACTAGCGTCACCAGCGACACTAATACAGCGATCAGAAAAATTATCGCTTAGTGACACTGGCGACAGGGGGTGATCAAGGGGTTAAAACTTTATTAGGGGGGTAAGGGGGGTACCCTAGACCTACAGGGGGCTAAACCTTTATTCGGTAATAAACGGCGGGTGCCCTGACACTATAAAAAATAAACGAACTAACCAGCGTCACCCGTAACGGTTATACGGTGATCAGTGGTGAAAGGGTTAACTAGGGGGCAATCAAGGGGTTAAAACATTTATTAGATAGTATATGGGGGTCCCTGTCGCTATAAAACACTGACGGCGAACCTAAATATTTACGTCCCTAACTACCGTCACCAGCGACACTAATACAGCGATCAGAAAAATGATCGCTTAGCGACACTGGTGAGGGGGAGTGATCAAGGGGTTAAAACTTTATTGGGGGGGTAAGGGGGGTACCCTAGACCTACAGGGGGGTAATACTAACTGTCCCACCACTGCTAACTGTCACAAACTGACACTATGCAGTAATCAGGAAAAAAAAAAAAAAACCTGCTTGGTGTCAGTTTGTGACAGGGGGGGGGGTGATTGGGGGGGGATCGGGGGGCGATCGGGGGGGGATCGGGGGTGTAATGTATGCCTGGCATGTTCTACTGTGTGTGTGTGTGTGTTTTGTGCACTTACATGTCATCTCTCCTCGGCGCTGGAACGGAAACTGCCAGACCGAGGAGAGATGACATCACATCCTCTGCCTCTGTGTACTATACAGAGGCAGGGGATGTTTCTCATTGGCTGGGAGCGATCGCGAGGGGGGGGCCACGATCGGATGGCCTCCCCCTCGTCTGTCATCGCTCCCAACCAAATGCCGACCGCAGCTGGCACCGGGGGGGGTCCGATCGGACCCCCCACCCGCGGGAAGGCAATCACGTTTCAGGTACGTGATTTTGCCTGCCCGTGCCGCTCTGCTCACGTATATAGGCGTGAGGCGGTCGGCAAGTGGTTAAATAAAAGACAGTTTTTTGGCATGATTATTTCAATATTAATGCCAAAATTTAACAATTTCTGCCAGGGTATGCAAACTTTTGAGCATGACTGTACCTTATGGAATGTCCTAACTAGTGGGTTCTTGGTGTAATATTTAAAATTTTGTTTGTGAGTGACCAGGCTGGTGGTTATGCATGGGAGTAAAAATTTTACTGGTAGGGGACAAAGTATCATTGTTAACTGCAAATTGTTTTACAATAGTATCTAACATTCAAAATGATTGGAAATAGCAAGAGTGGCCTAGCATGAGTTAATCAGTTGAGCAGTGTCTTTCGCATTCAATCTTCCCAGGGTAGCCTTAAGCCTGTGTCCCCAACAGTGTGCCATAGTAACTCCCTCCAACCCCTACACCACTGCTAAGTACTGTACCAGCGTATGGGTCAGAAGGAGGAATCAGCACATTGCAGGGTACAAAGGCATCTGTTACTCCCGAAAGTGCTGAATTCCAAAGACTGAAGGTGGCTGCAATACTTGAATGGAGGGAAGGTAGAAGTCATAGGCTGGCAACGATGTTAGTATGCAATCTATTATCTTGCAACTAACTGGCCCTTTGATTCGTTCAGCAATTTGACAGGGTCTCTTTAAACTACTACTAGTACATGTCTGAGGATAACTGTAAGGTTCTCTGAGGTTATTCCTAAGGAGAGCAGAAATGGAGTCATTTGAAGTGGAGGTAAAAATATTGATTAATGAGAAAAAGAGGCTTTCAAAATAAAAAAAAAGTTTTCGTGTGAAAAAATACCTGTGTGTTATGTAAAGTCATACTGATGTCCCTTGGTTTTGTAAACCTAGCTACCTAGGTACCCTGCTACCGCCATGGCCATCTGACAATGACTGTGGTTGGCAAGGAGACGGATGTTTTGTAACCATTGCTTGTCTCTGTTCTGAGCACTTGCCAAGTGCGACAAGAGGTGGCAAGATGAATGCAGAAGGATGGGGTGGGGTGTGTTAGCCTCCCATTCACCTGCATTCTTCTTGCCACTGCTTGTTTCAGGCAAGTGCTTGGAGCCAAGACAAGCACCAGTTATCAAGCAGCCATCCTGCTTGTCCGATGGCCATGAGTGGCACCCTGTCTCACCCCATAGCTAGGCTTGCAAAGCATGTAGGAACATTGGACAAAGTACTACATGTGCTTTGTCCCTTGGGGGACAGAATGCTGAAAAAATAGTGTGAGAGAACCTCACCCCTTCATGCTTTTAAATATACTTTTAATTAAATCCATTTTTTTTTTTCAGATTAGAACTCTTATGCCGCGTACACACGATCGGACACCTCGTCAGAAAAAGATATGATGGCTTTTCCGATTCCGCTCAAACTTGCCTTGCATACACACGGTCACGCAAAAGTTCGCGGAACTTTCGAACGTCAAGAACGCGGTGACGCACAACACTACGACGACCTGAGAGAATGAAGTTCAATGCTTCCGGGCATGCGTCGAATTGTTTCCGAGCATGGAATTGCCACAGACGATGGCATTTTCGGATAGGGACTTTTTCCGACGGAAAAATTAAGAACATGCTCTCAATCTTTTGCTGGCTGGAATTCGGCCAGCAAAAGACCAATGAAGCATACACACGGTCGTATTTTTCGATGAAAATCTCTCATCTGTCTTTTGCTGGCCGAAATTCCGATCGAGTGTACGCGGCATTAGTTACTGTGAGTACAAATTATTCAATGAATGACAATTTGCCATGCCTTATTTCAGGGGTATCCATCTGGGCCACATTGTAAAAAGAGGAATTGTCTTAGGCCACACATAAATTACACCAACAATAAGGATAGCTGATGAGCAGAAAAAGTCGAGCCGATCACAAGTTAAAGAGGTTCTAAAGGCAGAAGTTTTTTTTATCTTAATGTATTCTATGCATTAAGATAAAAAACCTTCCGTCTGCAGCAGCCCCCCTCAGCCCCCCATACTTACCTGAGCCCCATCTCCATCCAGCGATGTTGCACAAGGACCCTGGCTGTGCGGGGACTCTCCCTCCTCATTGGCTGAGACAGCAGCAGAGGGGTGAGAGAGGGGGCGGGGTCTGAATGGACACAGAGCAGCAGCTCAGCTCAAGTGCTCCCATAGCAAGCTGCTTGCTGTGGGGACATTCTGCAGGAGTGAGGGGCCAAGAGTACCGGCAAGAGAAGAGGAGGATCGGGGATGTTCTGTACAAAACCACTACACAGAGCGGGTAAGTATAACATGTTTGTTATTTTTACACAAAAAAAAAACAAGAATTTAATATCACTTTAACGATCACTGATAAAAATAAGGTACTTATCTGAGTAATAAAACTTCATTTATTTGAAATCTTTTTTTATTATAAAAGTAAAAGAGGGCGACACAAAAATATGTGAGATATGTAACGCTGTTTTTGATAAAATAAAGCATCAATATCTGGTTGGATGGATGGAGTAGCAATTCTCAATGAATTCTCAAGTCACTCATCAGGTATTTTGGTTCTAATTTTAAAAGAAAGAATGATTTCGCGCAATAGCCTATTACCTGAGGAATACTCCTCTAGGTATCGTGCTGTCTAAACAATAATGACAGGAATACTAAAGTGCAATAAGTCCATGCGAATAATGTATCATTGTGAAATAAATATTAATATCTCATAAAAATAGTGACTGGTAAGGCTAGACATATCAAATAATCACATAATTGCATAAAGTATCTACTGTAAAATACCAAAATCCTATTAGTAGGTAGTGTACCAATAACTGTGAAGAAGTGCAAATCAAGTGTTAATAGTCCAAATAAAGATGAATGTAAAAGCTATGTCCATATGGTAAGGTGGACTGTACTTAAGAGTCACAGATATATAGGTATAAAGATGATTCAATAGGTGGCTCATTAATAATATAATTCAGTGATGTTGCCCATATAAAACGCCATACAGTTTTTCCTGGATGTGGTCTCCCAGAACTCTCACCTTAAAGCTGATGAATGATTGCATCTGTGAGTTCAGGTTTATAGGTGTTATCACTGTTGAATGCTGTCAGTGAGGCTTCTCCTTTAAAATCCTCTGCCAAAGTTCCTAAAGGGCTCCGGTATTGCCACAGCAGTGGCAGGGGGAAAAAGGAGAAAAAAGAAAGGCCTCCACTAGTGTAGTAAGTTAAAACAGTAAGGGGATATTTATTAAGTGTCTACAATGGACTCTTACATTGTAACAAACGTTTAAAAGCAAATGGAAAAAGATAGTGACAATGTGGCGTTCTCAGCGCCCTCTCACTTTTCCTCCTGGTGTACGTCTTGCTCCGGCCACTCCCTACGCGTTACGACACGGTCACGTGTCTTCATCTGGGGAATGTAAGAGTCCATTGCAGACACTTAATAAATATCCCCTTACTGTTTTAACTTACTACACTAGTGGAGGCCTTTCTTTTTTCTCCTTTTTCCCCCTGCCACTGCTATGGCAATACGGAAGCCCTTTAGGAACTTTGGCAGAGGGTTTTAAAGGAGAAATCCACAACAAGCCTCACTGACAGCATTCAACAGTGATAACACCTATAAACCTGAACTCACAGATGCAATCATTCATCAGCTTTAAGGTGAGAGTTCTGGGAGACCACATTCAGGAAAAACTGTATGGAGTTTTATATGGGCAACATCACTGAATTATATTATTAATGAGCCACCTATTGGATCATCTTTATACCTATATATCTGTGGCTCTTAAGTACAGTCCACCTTACCATATGGACATAGCTTTTAAATTCATCTTTATTTGGACTATTAACACTTGATTTGCACTTCTTCACGGTTATTGGTACACTACCTACTAAAAGGATTTTGGTATTTTACAGTAGATACTGTATGCAATTATGTGATTATTTGATATGTCTAGCCTTACCAGTCACTATTTTTATGAGCTATTAATATTTATTTCACAATGATACATTATTTGCATGGCCTTATTGAACTTTAATATTCCTGTCATTATTGTTTAGACAGCACGATACCTAGAGGAGTATTCCTCAGGTAATAGGCTATTGCGCGAAATCATTCTTTCTTTTAGTTTTCACTTTATTTGTGTTGCTGTGAACACTTTAGATTTTGCTGCAATTATCCTACATTTTTGTTACACATTACTGATAGCGCGAAGGACACTTATCACCCTCACCTTGGTTTTAATTTTGCAGTTCGTATGCTTCCTCTTTGAAAATAGTTTCTCACAAATATAGGTGCTGCCGAAAACTGATGACATGAATAAGGCGTAATTGTGAACAGCGGGATATTTTTTTGGGGAAGATAAAACTTATAAAAGTCCTTTATGGAGGCACTGTCATATTTTTCTTCGACTGCATGTGTTTTCTAAGTGTAAACACATTTTTACAAAAAACATCAACATTTTTAAGTAAGTTTACAGTTTACTGCCCCATTCATAGCAATCTTTGGCCGCAGGTTGGACACCCCTGCCTTGTATAAACAGATTAACTTTTATTCACTCCCTTGTTATCTCTCGCCTTGACTATTGCAACTCCCTTCTCATTGGCTTACCTCTCCATAGGCTATCCCCTCTTCAGTCTATCATGAATGCTGCTGCCAGACTTATCCACCTTACCAACCGCTCAGTGTCTGCCAACCCTCTACTTCAATCCCTACACTGGCTCCCAATCACCCAGCGAATTAAATTCAAAATTCTAACCACAACATACAAAGCCATTCACAACTCTGCCTCAAGCTACATCACTAATCTTGTCGCCAAATATCACCCAAATCGACCTCTCCGCTCTTCTCAAGGCCTCCTGCTTTCAAGCTCTCTCATCTCCTCCTCCCATGCTCGTCTCCAGGATTTCTCCAGAGCCTCAACCATCCTCTGGAACTCGCTACCTCCACCTGTCCGGCTATCCCCTACTCTTGCTACCTTCAGGCAATCCCTGAAAACTCATCTCTTCAGGAAAGCCTATCACGTCTCCAACTAATCTCCTACCACTTCCACCAGCTCATTCCCCACAGTTACAACCTTTTGTACCACCTGCCCCACCCTATTAGATTGTAAGCTCTTCTGAGCAGGGCCCTCTTAATCCTATTGTATTGTATTGTATTATAACTGTATTGTCTCCCTTTTATATTGTAAAGCGCTGCGTAAACTGTTGGCGCTATATAAATCCTGAATAATAATAATAAATAATAATAATAATTAACCAAATGGTTTGCACACCATGGAGTTCCAGTATGAAGCCTCTAATAAAGTAACTCTTTTCATTATAGCCTCTCTGAGTTAAAGGGCTATGGAACGGGCCAGTCAGACAAAGAGAAGGAAGAGACCATCAGTGAGCAGCTCATCTTTCTGCCTTCATCTGCAGCCACTAACAGCCAGTCTGTCATATCTCTACTTCCCATTCAAGAACTGAGCCAACTAATAGAGGAAGTTCAAGCTCTAGATGAAGAAACACTTAAGGTCTGAAATTATCTGAAAATATTTTCATTTTTAACTTTTGCATATCTTCCTCAAAAAGCATAAAAACTATATGTGTTTAGATTGTGACGGGCACTGGAAAAGCCCATGTAGATAAGGCAGGCGGGCGGATCAGAATGAGAGCTGCTTGGAAATCCTACATTTTGCTTGATATATCCATGCATGCAGGGCTGAGACAAGGGGAGGGCAGGAGAGGCATGTGTTCTGGGTGCAGTGTTTTCATGTGAGGAGGGTGGAATGCCACCCTGGCGTGCTGTGCCCTCATTACACTCTTGTATGTTACCAGCAGGACAAGATGTGCCTGATAACAGTTTTGCTCACCTCCAATCTAAAGCTGTTGATCCTGCCCTTTACAGAGGATGTCAGGAAATCCACCAACCTCTCCTGCAATTTTAATAAATGCTGGTCAGCCTGGGCAAGTAGCAGAGCATGCCACCATACCTCATCGGCCTGCCTGCTGCAAGATCAGTCCCTGCACCATTCTGCTGAATTGTGGGAGGGGTTCTTTGTGCTTCAAGACATTTAGTTGCTGCAGTTTACTGCTAGCAAGCTCAGTGTTGGAGGTGTGGTGACAGCTCTGAAATTGTGTCAGTATACCTCAGTCCAGACACCTTGCACTGCAGTGTTGCTGGCTTCAGAAACGAAACAGCTGCAAATACACTGAATCCTTATCCCACACTGTAGCCACAGTGCCGGGAGTGATATTGCAGCAAGTGGGACAACAGCAGGCATTACTACTGGTCCAGGCTGACCAGAGGTATTGATTACTTCAGGTAAGGGAGGTGGCTTTGCTGGCATTCTCTGTGAGCAGCAGGATCAACAGCAGGGGAGTAACTTCTAGCGTCAGAAGTCTGGTGAGCAGAATATGCCTCTGCTGGAAGCTAATGGCAACATTGGCGGGGTTCCCTGGTCAAAGCACCTACCTTCAAACCCCTTTCATTACAGTCCACTCTCATAGTCACAGAGACTCCCTGCCACTTTAACACAGCACCCCCATCCCCACACCTTAGGGAGAAAAGAAACAATGGAATACTAGTCAGTACCAGTGTGCAAAGGTGTGTTTACTTTGGAAGAATAAATCACCTCCTACGTTGGGTGTCCTATGTGGGAGGATGTTGCTAAGTTATGTAAAACTATTAGTTTCGTTTTTTACATTTTAGAACGGGGTGCCTTGAGATAGGAGATGTATTTGCCCTGACTCAAAAAAGGTAGGGAAACACTGCTATAGACAACAAATATAAAAAGTACATGCATGCGGTGTGTACTGCAAACACTACGTTCCTCACAATATAACAATTAGCTGTAAAGTCCGTATACAACAGTCTTAGTGAGAGGGCACAAAAAGATGCATGCAACTCTTACAGCTCCTGGAACTGATCTTGGAGGCAGTGTTGGGACAAGGTCATCCCGCGCTCAGGGTGAAGATGGCGAATTGTGCCCCACCCCCCCACCCCACCGGGTGGAGTACCCCTTTACATCAGGTCTCCCAAATACAGTCCCTATTTCCATCAAGTGTCCTCAATAGCGTCCCCCTTTACATCAGGTATCCCCAGTGGAGTCCCCCTTTACATCAGGTATCCCCAGTGGAGTCCCCCTTTACATCAGGCGTCCTCAATAGAGTTCCCCTTTACATCATGTGTCCCTAATGGAGCCCCTCTTTACATCAGTTGTCCCCATGATGCCGAGTTGTTGCCTCTCCCTTTCCACCTTGTACTGGTAGACTGATACTCACAGCACCACCTTCCTCTCTTTGGTCATGTGACAAGTCTCATGACAGAATGAGAAAGGAAGAAGGACATGGTCTGCCATCCTTCCTCAGCAGGGCGGCACTGAGACTGAGGACAGTTCTGTCTCAGAGCCGGCTCTTTTCCGCCCCATGCAGGCTGAAGGGAGGAGATGAGTCCTCCTTCTAGCAGCAGCAGCTATCGACAGCTGCTCCTTCTGACAGGAGTGACACTGCAGCAATCCTATCAGTAAGGATCGGGACAAGTGGTCAACTCAGCAGTGCCCGGGGCAGGTGCCCACTCGCCCCTCCCCAGTCCCAACCTTACTTGGAGGGATCCACTCATGTATAGATGAAAAAGACAAGGACGCTGGAGTTAGTAGAATCTCAAATGATAACATTTATGAACATAGCACACTCACATGTATAAAAACTGTGTCCAGACTGGGATTGATCAGGGACACCATCAAACAACATGGATTCTCCAACCATCAGGGTCTGGCCAATCATGCATGTTCAGCGAGACCCTCATGGTTGGATGAATCCATGTTGTTTGATGGTGCTCCTGAGCTATCCTATAGACAAGGCATTTTTGTCTTGAGCTCTATGTATTTAGATCATACCATTGTGCTGAACTTTTCTCCAGCACAGTGTTTTGGGACACAGTCTACCAAATCTCAACCCGCTGCAGTGAAGTAGGATGAATGAAATATCACAAGAAGTTGAAAAGAAAAAAAGGAAACAGTGCAATGCGTAATTTATGACGCATCGGCACCACTCTCCTCACAGCGCACACTAGAGGCTGCTGATGTGAATTGGCCCTGAAGTAGCATCAGCTGACAGATAAGCTCAACATATGTCCAATGTCTATGGAGCACCTGCAGTGTTCATGAGCAGTGTAAAGCACATGGTCATGTCAAGTGCAAAAATGAAGAATAAAAAAAAAACTGCCAAACAAGTTGCAGTTGATAAAAAGCCACACATAAATAAATGCAGGGTGCTTATTACAGTATGTATGGGAAGTACTGATCACACAGGATATTAGAAGTGACTATTACACTCACATAGTGACTGTTACACTCACATAATCTCTAGAGATCTTCACCATTTGTTGACATAAGGAAAAATTTCCTTTTTTTGTACCAATTTCTCTTCCTTATTTACACTAAACAAGCACTGTGGGCTTTAAAGAAATTTTTGCAGAAGGAAATATGTAGACAACTATTGATGACCTTACCTTCTCAAAATGCAAGCTGTCTGGATTTCATACTGATTTAAGAGTCCTTGACCAGGGACAAGTGTGCAGATTAGGATTTATAACTTTACTCTGATTTATATATAAAAAAAAAAGTAAATGCATAGGAATTCACCCAGTAAAAAGTGCATGGACATATGTTTCAAGTGAATGGAGCAAAAAACAAATAAATGTTATTAGGCTTTTTCCTCATGCTGTTTCAAAGTTTTTCATTGATTTTAAATGCCATAGGGAATTCCTAATATACTTAGTGCCATCTAGTGCCCAAATGCAGCATTTTCCATGTAATTAAAGTAAAACTAAAGGCAAAAGTTTTTATTTTAGTTTTGGATAGAGTAAAGAGGGATTAGAACTCTTGTCAATTTGTAATGCTCTCTGTGCTCCTGTTAGTGAGATTCATCCTCTCTATTTGAACCATCATATGTGAAAGTAAAAGGACACCCAAATTTTGGGTATGACACCAGTACAGTGATAGAGGGGTAATCTTCCAATAGGGACACTAGTTCTGGTGACACCTTGCGATTCCCTCACTTTGGAGGGATTTCCTTTCACTTCCTGTTTTGGCTGTGGAACTGAAGTGAAGGTAAATCTCCCCAATGGGACACAGATGGCAAAAAAACCCAAAAAACTGGCAGGGGTTATAACCCTCCCTTACGCTATCCAAAATGAATCAATTGCCTTTAGTTCTACTTTAAGTATTCTAGAAAAGCATCATAGGAAATTTCCATGATACTTAGCTCCATCTAGTGGCCAAATTTTGTAGTGGATAATACTGCATTTGGGCACAAGTTAGGCAATCTGTATGATTCTTATCACCATCTAGTGGCCAACTATGGTATTTTCCATTTTAAATCAATGAAAAATATTCCTACAACACAGGAAATATCCTAATAACATTCATGTTTTGCCTCATTGACATATTCACTGGGCAAACTGCTATGCAGATTTTTTTTTTTTTTAAATAGTCTTTGGTATATGCTCTTCCAGTGCAGTAATATAGGTGTAGATGATGAAGCCAGAGAAAGACAGGCAATTAGCTTTTTTAGAAGGAGGTCAGCAATGGCAGCACTGTTTTTCTGTCAAATATATTTTTGTTAAAAAATATTGTTCTACACTTCCCCTGTGGCTAATTGGCATAGTGGGTACTTGGTTGGTTGTATGCCCTCCTGTTCCCTGCTGTCCACTGCCCTGCCCCTTTAATTAATTGTATTTCAGTTCTTTCGATCATGGAGGCTCAACCTGTTGATGTTATCTAGGGAAGTCTGCATGCAAATGCAGTCTGTCTAGGAATGCCCATTACTCCAAACTGGCATCCACCATCCAAAGCATTTTAATATTTGCATAACTCCTCCCTAGAGCCAGACCCTGAAGCTGAGAGCTCTTGGGAAGAGTATTTAGGCAAGGTGTGGGGATGTTTTCAGGAAACTATGTGCTCCGCTGTGCTGACCCCTCTAACCAGCTGTGGTCTGACTGCATTACATAGAGAAGCAGAGACCCAATGATGACATCTTTGGGTCTGAAAAAAGGTATGTAATGTAAAAAAAGTTTTATTTAAAAAATGTATTAGTATATTGATAAGCAGGGGAGAGCGAAAGAAAGCAAGAAAGCAAAATATAATCAGATTAGGTCCTTCTTCGGGCTTTATACAAAAGTATATAAAGCCTGAAGAAGGGACCGAATGGGTCCCAAAGGCTAGTTAGCGAGTATATCACTTAAGATCCAAACATTCTGCAGTGATCAAGGCTAACACAGTACAAGACACTACTTTGTCGACAGAAAAGGAACTCTTGTATATATTCGCAGTGAAGGATAGGGAATGTGAGTCTTGGTTTGTTGCTGCAGGTAACAGTCCAGTTTTCTTTGCTCCTGTTTTTAATTAAGCTTTGTTCTGTAACTTTATCCATGGCTGTCTGTTAGTGAAAGCAGCTTTGTCTATGTCTCCAATCCAGGAATTTGATGACATTCATGTGGTGGTCCTGCACAAGGAAGAGAATGCTGGCTTAGGCTTTAGCCTTGCTGGAGGACTTGATCTGGAAAACAAGGCAATCACTGTAAGTAGGTTAATCAATAAAGTCTATACAGTTCTATAATTTTTAAACAAGCACATTTTATTCAGAACAATCTTCGTGTGGTGGTGGTCTTCGGTGGTCTGCAGGGTGGGGCCAGGAGTGCAAAGTGGGGGCACAAAGAACAACTTGGGGTGTCCACTGGAAAAATAAGAGGAGAGGTGGGAGAGCCTTATAGTGTCATATGTATAAAAAAAAGTACCATTTCCTGTTTGGCCACTAGGTGGCACCCTTCCTGTAGAGAACTAGAGAGTTACTTTAGAGAGTAGGAGAAATTCAGGCAAGGACTTAAGAAAACAGAAGTGGGACCCTGGAGCTGAAATTTGGGACTTGGTGGGGCCTATTCTACAAAGATGTCGTGCTTACAGTGCTTGGTATTCCCCAGCTGGGGAATACCTCAGAGGTCTTGGGGTACTGGATAGCAGGATGTTAGGAAATGGACATAGGTGGCCCGATCTGGGAAAATGCCGATGACTGCTACCATAATTGGTGGGAAGCTGTATACCCTGAAGTTGTCTACCTTGAAGTTGTGAAAATGAAGCTTTACAAATCTATTGGACTCACCTCTTCTTGCTACTAATGGCCCATCTCTGGAACTAGTACCTGGCTCATCCGGGAAGGTTGCGGGTTGACGTGTAGGGTGTGGTAATGTACATGTGCTGGTGAATGTACGCTATTTGGATCCCTTTGGGAGCGAGGACTCACATTAACGTGAAAATTAGGGCTTGTTAGTGGTACCTGGGAGTGAAACGTTTTTCCCATGTTCTAATGGCCCTGCCTACAAACTCCAAGCGGTTTTGTGGGTAAGTATAGTTTGGCCGCCCTGCAAGGGTGGCGTTGTTTAGAGGCCATCGTGCAGAGATGATGGAGGCCAAGGGGGCACTCGGGTTGGCATGCATTTTGGGTAGGTCAGGGACAGAGACCCTCTGGTTAGGCACAGGTTGATTAACGTGAGACAGGTTCTTGTGAAGGAGAGACAGAGTAGGGACTACTGCTGTATCTCTCCATTAGCTTTCCTCACCAGGGGCCCTGTTACCAGTCTGCCTTCCTGCCACCTCCTCTGTTGGATGCTGCCAGGTGTCTACAGTGTGTACATATATCCCTTATCTGGTTTGTTGTAAGAGTTTTGGTTCTGTGTGGCCTTGTCCACAGAGTTTGTTGTTCTTCTCAATACTATAACGTTAACTACAACCGACTAAGCGACCATCTGACCATGAATAAACTTCTTGATCCCCTTCAGTCCGGATTTCGCCCTCAACACTCCACGGAAACTGCTCTCCTTAAACTCTCAAATGACCTACTAATGGCTAAAACCAGTGGACACTATTCTGTACTTCTTCTCCTGGGTCTCTCTGCTGCCTTTGACACAGTGGACCACCCCCTCCTCCTCAATAAACTCCACTCCTTTGGCCTCCATGACTGTACTCTTCACTGGTTCTCACCCTACCTATCCCACCGCTCCTTCAGTGTCACTTACAACTCTACTTCCTCCTCTCCTCTTCCTTTCTCCGTTGGGGGTTCCCCAAGGTTCTGTTCTTGGACCTCTCCTTTTCTCAATCAACACCACCTCCCTGGGTTAGTTGATTGCCTCCCACAGCTTTAAATATCATCTCTACGCTGATGACACCCAAATCTATCTCTCCACCCCCCAGCTCTCTCCATCTGTCTCCTCACACATTACCAACTTACTAGCAGACATATGAGCCTGAATTCACATCACATCCTCAAACTCAACCTATCCAAAACCGAGCTCATGATATTTCCTCCCTCAGGTGCCACTTCCCCTGATTTCCCTGTCAATATCAACGGCTCAACTATCAACCCATCTCCCCACGCCAAGGTCCTAGGTGTAATCATGGACTCTGAACCTTTCGACCCCACATTCTATCACTATCCAAAATTTGCCGCCTCAATCTCCGCAACATCTCCAAGATACGCCCCTTTCTAACCAATGTCACCACAAAGCTTCTAATCCACTCCCTGGTCATCTCCCTCCTCGACTACTGCAACTCCCTCCTCATTGGCTTACCTCTAAATAGGCTATCCCCACTTCAGTCCATCATGAACGCTGCTGCCAGGCTCATCCACCTCACAAACTGCTCAGCGTCTGCTGTACCCCTCTGCCAAGCCCTCCATTGGCTGCCACTCAGTCACCGAATTAAATTCAAGATACTAACTATAACTTACAAAGCCATCCACAACCTGGCCCCCAGCTACATCTCTAACCAAGTCTCAAAATACCAACCTAATCGTTCTCTTCGCTCCACCCAAGACCTCCTGCTCTCAAACTCCCTTGTCTCCTCATCCCATGCTCGCCTTCTGGACTTCTCCAGAGCCTCTCCCATCCTCTGGAATGCTCTACCCCAATCCATCCAATTTTCTCCTACTTTATCCACTTTCAGATGATCCCTGAAAATTCATCTCTTCACAGAAGCCTATCTGGCCCCGACCTAACAACTGTACATTTATCTTCTCAATCAGCACATCACCCACAGTTATTACCTCTTGTATCTCTTGACCTTCCCTCTTAGATTGTAAGCTCTAAGGAGCAGGGCCCTCTGATTCCTACTGAATCAAAGTGTATTGTATTTGTACTGTCTACCCTCAAGTTGTAAAGCGCTACGTAAACTGTTGGTGCTATATAAATCCTGTATAATAATAATAATACACTCTACCATACCAACTAGTCTCTGTGTGAGTTCTCTTCCCCTGCAGGCAGTGAATCTGAGCCCCACCTACATGCTGGTTTAAAATTAACATGGTAAATTACATTCAATGACATTGAAATGACAGCTTCCAACGGTCCCTGATTTCGAGGGACTATCCCTGATTTTGAACAAAAGCCCTCTGTCCCTCTTTCCTCCTCATTTGTCCCTCATTTTGGTCTGGTCTATATAGTTGTATATAAAATACACTTTTTATATTTCAAAAAGTGCTTCCCAGTGCTAAACCTTTCTAATAATTTCTAAATTGCTGCATTTGTAAATGTCAAAAGCCAGTACAAAGAAACAGTAGTGGTTAACAAAAAAAGGCAATTGTAGGTTTAACTAATTGTTTTTTTGGATAACTCTCCTTTAAGGGGCAGGGTTGTGTCCGATGTCTACATGCTTTTGCTAATAGGTGTCCCTCGTTTCCACCTCAAAAGTCCACCAGTTGAAATTTGTATTATGGTGTGTCTAGGGATCAATCTAAATCATCATATTTTACAAACATCAAGTTACTTTATTGTATCAGTTTAAGGCTACTTTCACACTGAGGCGCTTTACAGGCGCTATAGCGCTAAAAATAGTGCCTGCAAAGCGCCTCTCCTGTCACTCTCGGGCTTTCACACTGGATCGGTGAACTTGCGGGATGTAAAAAAAAAGTCCTGCAAGAAGCATCTTTGAAGCACTTTAGAAGCGCTCCTAAAGCACTCCTGCCCGTTGAGATTGAAATCAATGGGCAGCGCCGCTGAAGCACCTGTAAAGCATCATGGCAACGGCGCTATGCGGGCACTATTAACCCTTTATTCGGCCGCTAGCAGGGTTAAAAGCGCCCCGCTAGCAGCCGAAAAGCGCCTCTAAAACCACGGTAAAGCGCCGCTAAAATGCTTTACCGCCGATGCCCCCGTGCAGACTGGGATGTTTTCAGATTCCAGGAATTGTGTACAGAGCCTTGCAACATGGGGCCATGCATTATCATGCTGCAACATGAGGTGATGGTCGTGGATGAATGGCACAACAATGGGCCTCAGGGTCTCGTCACGGTATCCCTGTGCATTCAAAATGCCATCAATAAAATGCACCTGTGTTCGTTGTCCATAGCATATGCCTGCCCATACCATAACCCCACCGCCACCGTGGGCAACTCGATCCACAACGTTGACATTAGCAAACCGCTCACCCACATGATGCCATACACGCTGTCTGCCATCTGCCCTGTACAGTAAAAACCGGGATTCATCGGTAAAGAGAACACCTCTCCAAAGTGCCAGATGCCATTGAATGTGAGCATTTGCCCACTCAAGTCGGTTATGACGACGAACTGCAGTCAGGTCGAGACCCCGATGAGGATGACGAGCATGCAGATGAGCTTCCCTGAGACAGTTTCTGACAGTTTGTGCAGAAATTCTTTGGTTATGCAAACTGATTGTTGCAGCAGTTGTCCGGGTGGCTGGTCTCAGATGATCTTAGAGGTGAAGATGCTGGATGTGGAGGTCCTGGGCTGGTATGGTTACACGTGGTCTGCGGTTGTAAGGCCAGTTGAATGTACTCCCAAATTCTCTGAAACGCCTTTGGAGACATCTTATGGTAGAGAAATGCACATTCAATTCAAGGACAACAGCTGTGGTGGACATTCCTGCAGTCAGCATGACAATTGCACGCTCCCTCAAAACTTGCGACATCTATGGCATTGTGCTGTGTGATAAAACTGCACTTTTTAGAGTGGCCTTTTATTGTGGCCAGTCTAAGGCACACCTGTGCAATAATCATGCTGTCTAATCAGCATCTTGATATGCCACACCTGTGAGGTGGATGGATTATCTTGGCAAAGGAGTTCGCACTTACACATATTTAGACAGGTTTGTGAACAATATTTGAGAGAAATAGGCCTTTTGTGTACATTGTTCAGCTCATGATAAATAGGGGCAAACACAAAAGGGTTGCGTTTATAATCTTGCTCAGTGTATTAGACACAATGGGGTATATTTACTAAAACTGGTGCACTCAGAATCTGGTGCAGCTGTGCATGGTACCCTATCCGCTTCCAACTACAGCTTGTTCAATTAAGCTTTGGCAATGAAACCTGGAAGCTGATTGGTTTCAGTGCAGAGCTGCACCAGATTTTGCACTCACGAGTTTTAGTAAATAAACCCCATTGCGGCAATTATTCGTGTCCGCTTTGCGAATGCTTGCGGCACTTGAACAGCAACATTTTTATAAATAGACATCATTTATAAATAGTACACCTTCCTGCACCCTGTTGGTGCATTTGTGTTTATTTCTATCCCACAAATTATGTGCATTATTGATTTGTGTGAAGTTGTCCTAATAGATGCTTGCTTTTAATTCTGCAGGTCCACAGAGTGTTCCCCAGTGGTCTTACCTCTCAAGAAGGAACCATTCAAAAAGGAGACAAAGTTTTGTCCATCAATGGAAAGTCACTGAAAGGTGTCACTCATAATGAAGCACTGGGGATTTTACGTGAGGCACGTCTACCTAGACAAGCTGTTATAGTGATAAAGAAAGAAAAGGACGGTGAACAAAGCTCCAGCTCATCAGACTGTACTGGGACTGATGAACATACAACTGGAAGTAAGTGATAGGTTATGATAATAGTCCAATTATACAGAAACATATCACCATATTAGTACCCCCATGTCTTTTACTGTGTCCTAAAAATTAATAGACTGTTATCCAGCAGCTTATGCTTAGCCTGATGCCTAGGTCTGGAACTATAGCTGGTGAATGTTTCTTCTACCCTCAGCAGCCCCCGTTACTCAGGCAGGCCTTCTGGTACTTGGTTGCCCCCAGGTTTCAGTACACAATTCTACAGTGCCTGGCCAGATAGCACCAGGATTGAGCAAAGAGGACAGGAAAGGGTACCTGTAGTCTGGGTAAGTCAGATGAGGGTTGTGGTTGTGTGAGCAGCATCCGTGTCAAAATCCAGAGGCTGGTGGTGGTCTGGGAAGGCTGCAGCTGGTTACACAATCCAAACAATGGTTCCAAATTCATGGCAGGCAGCAGGCAAGCAAAAATCCAGTAAGCAATCAGGTCAAGGATGGTGGCACTGGCAAGCCAAAAGAGTAATCCAAGTTCAAGGCCAAGGTCAGAAACAAGGGAATCCATAATAGGTAGAGACACGAGGCACAATTGGTGGGAAGTTAGGAATTAAAATGTTATCACAAGCTTAAAGCTCTGGGCTTGTGGCATTCAAATACAGCACCACAGCAGAGCCACCAATGAGAAGTAGAGGAGGCAAAGTGGTCTAAGCTGAATGCTGCCTAGCAACCGGGCCACCAGCCATTCAGAGCAGTAGGCCAATCGGTATAGGAGAGGAGAGCCACTGCTGACTAAAAGGAGCATCAGTCACAGCTCTCGAAACACCAGCATTCAGTGGCCTTATAGGCCTGTTTAATGACTGTAGTTTGATATCCACTTATATAATGCCAGGTAGAGAACTGAAACTTTTTTAAGATCATACTTCTATAAACACTGTATTTTTTTATATTTAAGAAAGATCAAGCAGAAAAAATACATAGTGCACACATGATATAAACACACAGGAATGTTGACATAGCAATGTTCATCAAATGAGAACAGTTCAGAGCTCACTAGGAAACAACAATCAATTGTATGAGCATCAGGACAGCAAGCTCTGAACAATAGTTATAACACCTAGGGCAGGGGTGTGCGCATAAATGGCGGAATATAGAAACTGGAGGATTAAACCCCCCAAACAGTATAAGAAAAGAAACCAGTAAAGGCTTGTTCTCACATGTAACAGCACAGGGCTTTTGATGGGCAGTAAGGAGGCAATATGTTGCTTCCTCGCGGCTTGTTTTAACCTTAGAAAGGTCCAACCATTAGACAGGTAGAGTTCATTGGCGGTACCGCCCACCGAATGTGACACGGAGTTTAATTTTTGCAAAAGCAAACCAAAGCCTTAAACAGATGCATGCCCTTCTCTAAATGACCACCCATGTGAATAAGCCCTAAGGCCGGGTTCATACTGGTATGACAAACGCTCCGACATTGGGAGCTCATGTTGCATGACGTGTGAAAATCAATGTTTCCCGATGGGAGCCGTCTTAACTGGTCCGACACAAGTCGGTCCGACTTTGAAAATACTCCCTGCACTACTTTGGTCAGACTTTGATCCTACATCAGCCCATTGAATATCACTGAAGTTGGATCAAAGTCGGATATCTATCTTGACTGATTTGACTTGTGTTCTGATGATCTTGAAGGGGAACTCTGCCTCAACATGGGGGTGGGGGGGTGGGTTGATGAGGATAAGGGCTTCTTCCCGACAACCCTGGCCATTGGTTGTCAGGGTCTGCGGGCAGGGGGCTTATCAGAATTTGGAAGCCCCCTTTAATAAGGGGACCCCAGATCCCAGGCCCCCCTCCCTATGTGAGTGAGTATGGGGTACATTGTACTCCTACCCATTCACCTAAAAAAAGTGTCAAAAATAAAACACATTACACATGTTTTTAAAGTAATTTATTAGGCAGCTCCGTTGTCTCTTCCAATCTCTTCTGTGTCCTCTGTTGACGTCTTCTGCCTCGGTTGGTTCTTCTCCGCTCTCGGTTCTTCTCCCTCTGTCCGCCGTCTTCTCGCTCTTTTGCCCGGTCTTCTCTGCTGTTTTCTCCATCTGTTCTTCTACCGATGTTGAATCGATGCTCTCTCCCGCTCTAATGCCAGTTGTGCCACTACTTATATTGGCATAGGGTGGGTCACCACGTGACATCATCCGGAGGCCCCGCCCCTTATGACATCACCGCCCGCAGCATGATGGGCATTGACGTCATAAGAGGCATGCCTCCGATGACCCTGCCCCATGCCAATATAAGTAGTGGCACACCGCGCACCCGGCATTAGAGCAGGAGAGAGCGTCGAGTCAACATCGGAAGAACAGAGTGAAAAGACAGCGGAGAAGACCGGGCAAAAGAGCGAGAAGATAGCGGAGGAGACCCGGCAGAAGACAGCGGACAGAGGGAGAAGAACTGGAGAGAGAGCGGAAAAGAACGGAGGGGGGAGAAGAACCAACAGAGGACACAGAAGAGCCGGAGAGGGGAGAAGAGATCGGAAAAGAAAACAGAGCTGCCTAATAAATTACTTTAAAAACATGAACATGTGCAATGTGTTTTATTTTTTACACTTTTTTGTAGGTGAATGGGTAAGGGTACAATGTACCCTATACTCATAGGGTGCGGGGCCGGGATCTTGGGGCCCCCTTGTTAAAGGGGGCTTCCAGATTCCGAAAAGCCCCCCGCCTGCAGACCCCGACAACCAATGGCCAGGGTTGTCGGGAAGAGGCCCTTGTCCTCATCAACCCACCCCCCCCATGTTAAGGCAGAGTTCCCCCTTCAAGATCCTCATCAACATGAGCAGAGCCCCCCCCGCCCCAAAGCACCCACCCTTCCCATGTTGAGGGTATGCAGCCTGGTATGGTCCGGGGGGGGCGCCCACTCGTCCCCATCCCTTTCCTGACCTGCCAGGCTGTGTGCTCGGATAAGGGTCTGGTATGGTTTTTGGGGGGACCACCATGCCGTTTTTTCGGCATGGGGGTTCCCCTTAAAATCCACACCAGATTGAAGGGCTTGGTATGCTCTTGGAGGGGGAACTCATGTCGTTTCTTTTTTTTACCATTTTGCATGAAGTATCCCCCTAAAGATTCATACCAGACAGTGCCTGGTATTGTCTGAATCAAAGTCGGATCCCTGTTCATTGAAGTCAGACGCATGTCAGACTTCAAATCGCAGGTCAAGGTCGGATCCAAAGTAGTACGACTGTCGTGTCTTACCAGTGTGAACCCAGCCTAAGAGAGGAAGAGGACTGAAAGAAGAAAAAGAGGAAGGGAAGAAATGGGGAGGTAATTCTCCTCCCAAGGGTAGCCACCCAACAACAGCTTCCACTAAACTAAGCAGCCTCATCAAATCTCCCAAGCAAGGAAATTTAAAGTCACAAATGGTTCCAACATCTTCTGGAAAATGGGTATAGAGTCTAACCATGAGATTTTTCATGGTTTAGACATCATTGATCCGCGTAAAAAGATCTAATTTAGAAGGTAATACAAACTTCTCAGCAATTAGGCAATGGGAGGCTGTCAAAATGTGTAATAATTATTATTTGCGTTTATGTTTAGACAGTTGGGGAAATAGTAAACCCAGAAAACCTGTCCGAGGAGTGAGCGGAAGAGCATACAGTATGTTGTGAGATGGTTTAGTACATCCTGCACTTCATGCTTGAAGGACTGAATATTAAGACAAGCCCAGAATATGAAAAAAAACACCCCTCTCCAACAGGTGGAAGGGATAAAAAAAATGTAACACCTCAGAGGTGTGGTACCAGTGGCACAAAATTTTGTACTGATTCTCTTTGTAAAAGGTGCAAATGGAAGACTTACTAGCATCAGTCAAGATAGTTTCCCACTCCTCCACATTAAGTTACAATCCTAGTCCCTTTTTACTAAACAAACCACAGTAGAAATATCAGAAGATCCAAAAAAACATTCTAACTCTGTAGCTGGTTTTGTTTGGAGAACAAAGGGACCTGAAGTAGTAGAGAGCTGCAGTCATACAAGAGGTACAGGAAACAAGTGGGTGCAGTCATTAATTGATGCTTAATCTGAGGTTTTTACTGGAGATTAAATTTACATGGCAATTGAGGCATCGCTCTAATGCATTTCCTGTATGAGAACTTAAAGTGTACATGTTTGTGTAAATGTTTATTTTAGCCTTGAATAAAGTGAGGAAGTATTTATTTTTTCTTTTTGCTGTCTGTGTACCATTGGGGAAATGTCCCTTTACCTCCTATCATAAAGATGTAACATGAAGTTAAAGGGATGGTAGTTATCCTCTTAGCAAAGATGTTCCCATTGGAAGACTCCCTTTATAATATTGTTCTAGTGACAATTTTAACATTTTGGATTTACCCTCATTTTCTCAGTGGCAATGGTCACCAGGACAAACAGAGAGGAATCTCCCTGGTGGGGACGCAGGCCACAAGTAAAACTTTACTGAGAGTCTAACCTTTCCCAACTCTCTGTAAAATTAAAAAAAAAAAGTTTTGCCTAAAAATACACATAAAAGTGTATGCCCAGAAAAAAAAACTTTTTTAAAGTTTTAGATAAAGTGGGGAAGGACCAGAACTCCCATGGGGTTTTTACTGTCCTGGTGACCGTAATACAGTGCCTTGAAATTTTCCATATTTTGTCATCTTACAACCACAAACATAAATGTATTTGATTGGGATTGTATGTGATAGACCAAAACAAAGTGGCACATAATTGTGAAGTGGAAGGAAAATAATAAATGATTTTCAATTTTTTTTACAAATAAAATAACTGAAAAGTTTGGCGTGCATTTGTATTCAGCCCCCTCTACTCTGATGCTCCAAACTAAAATCTAGTGGAACCAATTGCCTTCAAAAGTCATTAGTAAATAGAGTCCATCTGTGTGTAATTTAATCTCTGTATAAAAACAGCTGTTCTATGAAGCACTCAGAGGTTTGTTAGAGAACCTTAGTGAGCAAACAGCAGCACGATAGCCACAGAACACACCAGACCGGTCAGGTATAAAGTTGTGGAGAAGTTTAAAGCAGGGTTAGGTTATAAAAAAATTTCCCAAGCTTTGAACATCTCATGGAGCACTGTTCAATCCATCATCCGAAAATGTAGAGTATGGTACAACTGCAAACCTACCAAGACATAGCCACCCACCTAAACTGACAGACCAGGCAAGGAGAGCATTAATCAGAGAAGCAACCCATGGTAAATCTGGAGGAGCTGCAGAGATCCACAGCTCAGGTGGGAGAATCTGCCCACAGGACAACTATTAGTCGTGCAGTCCACAAATATGACCTTTATGGAAAAGTGGCAAGAAGAAAGTCATAAGAAGTCCCATTTGCAGTTTGCGAGAAGCCATGTGGGGGACACAGCAAACATGTGAAAAAAGGTGCTCTGGTCAGATGAGTCCAAAATTGAACTATTTGGCCTAAAAACAAAATGCTATGTGTGACATAAAACTAACACTACAACCTGAACACACCATCCCCACCGTGAAACATGGTGGTGGTAGCATCATGTTGTGTGAATGCTTTTGTTCAGCAGGGACAGTAAAGCTGGTCAGAGTTTATGTGAAGGTAGATGGAGCCAAATACAGGGCAAACTTAGAAGAAAACCTGTTAGAGTCTGCAAAAGACTTGAGACTGGGGTGGAGGTTCACCTTCAGCAGGACAACGACCCTAAACATACAGCCAGAGCTACAATGGAATGGTTTAGATCAAAGCATATTCATGTGTTAGAATGGCCCAGTCAAAGTCCAGACCTAAATCCAATTGAGAATCTGTGGCAAGATTTGAAAATTGTTGTTAACAGACGCTCTCCATCCAATCTGACAGAGCTTGAGCTATTTTGCAAAGAAGAATGGGCAAAAATGTCACTCCCTAGATGTGCAAAGCTGGTAGAGACACACCCAAAAAGTCTTGCAGCTGTAATTGCAGCAAAAGGTGGTTCTACAAAGTATTGAGTGCTCACGTGACTCGCCGGCTCTCTCCTCCTCCCCTCTTCCCCTCCAGACTGATGTCAGCAGGGGAATCTCAGCCCTTGCATCTGTCAGACAGGGAGACGAGAGAGCCGGCGGGTCACATGCGCGCTGATTGGCGATCTGAAATATAATCGTCATTTTTTTTTTTATAAAACACAGACACAGGAGCACATATCCTTAGGAGACAAGGAGGATAATATAAAGTAATTACAGTGGGTTAACAACCACTTTAACGTTGATGTAGTGGAGTACAGGATTAGCAACATTACAGTGAGTGTAGTTTATCCAACACCCATCCCTATCCATAAAACCTCACTTGCCTTGTTAGGTATGTTTACTAGCTCTGCAATCAATGATTAGAAATTATACATGTTTATCTGCATTTTTTGCTTAATGTAAAATAAGTCTTTTATCTTCCTGGCAGATATGGACGTGGGGGGCTTTATAATGTCTGTAACTCTGGAGAAGTCTTTGGCTGGTTTAGGATTCAGCTTGGATGGAGGAAAAGGTTCCATACATGGAGACAAGCCAATTGTCATCAACAGAATATTTAAAGGTGAAGAATATGCATTAACATTTTTTAAGCTTTGCACTAACTATTAATGATTTCTTCCAGAATATGAGATTTTTTTTAAACTTTCAGACATTTTCCTTCCCCACCTGAGGAACTAGCCAATATGCTGTCCTCCAGGAAGGTGCCCCTTCTCCCTATCCTGTTCTTCTTCCCCACAGAGGAGGAGAGAGTATAACCATTTAATACCATTTAATACTTACAGTACTTACAGTAATGACAGCATTTATTAAAAGACCTTAAATGTACATACAAATCCAATCAAGTGAAATCACGTCTTCACTATGCCCTTTGATTATGCACTGCTGTGTCACACATTCCACACAGTCTGCCTTCTGAACTAAAGAGGAGCTGAGTGGAGGAGTTTCAGGAGGTGGAGTCAGTAAAGGAATCACTGCTTGCAGGCAGCAAGGTACCATGGGATATGTAGTCCTTAGAAATTGAAAGTAAACAGCAGAGGAGAAGCTGTAAAGTATGCAGGGAATCCAGGAAGTTGTGGAAAGAGATGGCCAAGAGATAGGCAGGACTCACAACTCAACAAAAGTATCCATGTGAGAAAAATTAAAAGGGGAAAATTGTAGTTGAATGTGAAGTTTTGATTGAAGTTTAGATACAGTATAAGTCTGTTTATGTTTGTGACAGACCCAAGCAGGACAGAGGCTTTTGGAGGGGACTGCAGGCTACCCTCTTGCCTACTGACTATGGGCCCTGGCTTTTTAACACTACTTATTGGGCGGTGGGTGCCTGTCGGCTAATTTGACTAACTCTTGGAGGTTCTTATGATGGGATCAGCCTTGTGTCAACTTTAGCTCGTTATCTAACCATTGTGTGATATTTTGGGTAAATATTTGGTTTTATTGTACTGACCTACTTTTTGAAGTGTATAAATACCTGCAGTTCAATAAACAGTCATCCCTTTGGATTTTACCTCAAAATCTTGTCTGTGTACGATGCTTGTGGTAAAAGGGCTGGTATTAGCTCTCGGTCTTCTGGAATGGTTGGAGGCACTGTTTGGCGGAAGCACCCAAGCGGGGGTGGCAAGCGTTCCATCACAATGTTCTTATAAATAATTAAACTGATTTATAGCCAATATTCAGTTTCAAGAAAAGGTACAGTTGGTTTGTTCCCATGTTTAGGAATAACTATTTTGATCGCAGAAATTCTAAACATGGATTGATCATTTTTACATAATTTAAAGTCCAGCACCAGCTGAACCTAATCCCTGTACCCACCTCCACCACTCACCATTGCTTTTTTAAATGAAAAATGTAAAACCTATTTTTGCTCACTTAAGTACAGCTCAAGTACAGCTTTGAGCACAAAAACTTTACCAAGGTTAAAGCAGTAAAACATTGCTAGATGATGCATATTGGCTGTACTTCTTGGTCGCTCAGAATTAAGTGCTGCAGGTTTGATAGTCCCCAGTGCTGTAGTCATGTCACCACTTCCCCTCTCCTCCAGGCCATATACATGTAGCACCCTCCTAGATAGGTGCTAGGATTAGTTATATTTAGTGCTGGCTCACTGTATTCAGTGGAGCTGGGCGTGTTTTTCTTAGGTAAATTTAGCATGCCACACTTTAACCAGTGTGGCTGTAATTACTGTGTTAGGCAAATCTAGCTAGGCTCACTGTAACCAGTACAGCTGATTGATTGGGTTGGTTCAGTGCTCTCAACTGCTGTGAGTATGTTTGATCCCTCTGCCTTCTAGAGAGTTGTAAAATTATCTGGAACAAAGTTGTGGAGCTATGCAGATGGCAGTATGAATATGTATGCAGCCCTGGCCAATCCCAGGGAGTAGGGCCCTGAAAGCTGCTGGGAAACTGCATAAAAATACTCTGAGAGGCTGAGTTTCTGGGTCTTTTCTGCAGAGGATCAGTCCAGCTTGGAGGGCTTCTGCCCTCCAGGGCAACACTGCCATGTGTTTGCAGTTTGGGAGGCCTCAGGTGGGCGACCTGAGGGCCTGGATGCTAAAGATACAGAGAGCTGACTGTTGGGCTGTCTGCTGAAGATCTAGTCTGGTATCACAGGAAAAAGGTGTTGCATGGATGTTGGAAAGAGGGAGCAAGCTTTCACTGGACAGTTTGTGAGTACAGACTGCTAAGAGATTTTAGAAACTTTTGCTAGAGAGTCAGCTGTGTGTGTCTGTTCAAAGGGGACATCGCTGGTTTGCTGAATAGCTTAAAGCGGGGGTCCACCTATCTATCGTTTTTTTTTTTTTGGAGTTCATTCACAAACTTTTCTTCTCATGATTATCTACTCACATGTTCTGTGTAATAAGTCCGCCTGTGTCCGATTTTGTTGTAAAGAATAACTTATAAAATTCACTGAAGGCGGTTTCCATCTTCATTGTGGGCATTTGAAGCCCACAAGCATGTATTTCCTGGATGCGGTGAATGCTGTGCGCCCAGCATTCACCGAGATGTTATGATGACGCTGTTGCACAATGCATGCTGGGAAGCCTGAGACTAGCTCCTAGGGGACTGTGGGAGGTCTGGGAGAGGCTAGAAACATGCCTACTCCCATGGGAGGACAACCAGGAAGTGCTAAGAAGATTAGAAAAAAAAAGGTAATTACGGCGATTTCAATTTTTTTACACAGCATGTCCGCATCTAGGCAAGGAAGAGAATGCATAGAGATAATGTTCAAAATTTGGGTGGAACCCCGCTTTAATCTACCTAGTTCTGTGTAAAGGGACAATGTTCTTAGTGCTTTAAAGAAAAAAAATAAATGTTATCTAAAAATAATATTATCTGCTCCACAGTTATCTGTCCACAGTTTGCTATATATGCAAGGACTTTTGCTTCAACTGTATATTTAACTGGTTCCACTACAAAGCCAAGCCCACAGTTTGCTTCATGCAAGGACCTCTGGTTCACCTTTTCAGAAAGGAGTTTATTGTCCTTAATCTGTACAAAGTCCAAGGGGGCTGCTCCAATACTGCACTATGGGTGCAGGTGTCCAAACTTTCACAATCTGTACATAGTTTCTGTTTTTGGAGAATCCCACTCAATTCCCTCAACCCTTTCCAAGTTTTCCAAAGATAAAAACAAAATAAAATAACTAGACTGGTTATTGAGGAAAAATGTGGCCGAGATCTTGTGCCTGGCTGCAGGACAATCCACTGGGAAAGAACCTGGGCAAAATTCCAGTGGCTCCTTTAGGAGTAAGTGTTATATACAAATCACACAGCGCCAGGCTTCAGTTAGTAAATGGTCAGGAAGAGAGGGGGGCAGAGACACAAGCACCGAGCTGGAGACGATGAAATCTGCAGTGTTTACATCCAAGTTTCCCAGAAGTACCCATAGTATGGTTATTGTGCCCAGAATTAGGCTCTGACATCGTATGACTCTTCATAATGCCTCCTCCAAAAGTGGAAACTAGTGATCCGGCACTGCAATCCAAGCCTCATGCCCAATTGTTTCTCTTGTAATGACCTAATAAAGCCACTGCAGTCTTCTGCAGCCTTTGAAGACCTTGCCGAAGGGCACCCAAAGAGAAGTTTCCAAGTCACCCAGGCAGTGACTTGGGCATCAAAAAGTTACATGACTGCTAACATTAATCATTGTATTCTGCCAGACAGGAAGGTAACCCACCGGCAGATTACAATAGCACTGCTGGAGGCATTCCCCCACCAACACTGAATGTGCTGATGGAGGAATTGAGCGATTTTCTTTCCTTCCCCCATGGTGGAAGGAAACAAAAATTGAGTAATCTATGGGCTGCTTAAAGCACAAGAACAGCCATTAAGAACCACTGGATTTTTTATCACCAATCAACTCCCATTAAGTTAGCATTAAAAACTAAGTAATCAAACATTCCAAAGCAGGGGTCTCCAAACTGTCTGAACAAAGGACTAGTTTACTGTCCTTCTGACTTTGAGGGGGCTGGACTGTGGCCAGTGTGGGTGGAAAATGCTCTGGCATCAATAGGTGTAAAGAATGGCCCATCATTGGTATTAGTGGAAAGAATATTGCCCCATTGTTGGTATTAGGGGAAGAAATAGTGCCCCTTCATTGGTGTCAGTGGGAGGAATAGTGCCGCATTGTTGATATCAGGGCAAGGAATAGTGCCCCATCATTGGTGTCAGTGAGAAGAATAGTGGGGTTAGTGGTAGGAATAGTGCCCTATTTTTGGTATCAGTGACAGGAATTATGCCCAATTGCTAGTGTAGAAGGAATAGTGCCTTGTATCAGTGGGAGGATTAGTGGCCCAAGGGACTGATAAAGGCAGGCAGAGGGCCACATCCGGCCCCCGGGCCGCAGTTTGGAGACGTCTGGTCTAAAGCAGTGGTCATCAACCCTGTCCTCAGGGCCCACAAACAGGCCAAGTTTTATGTATTACCTTGGGGAGATGCAGACTAGAATACTGCAATCACTGAGCAGCAAATGATATCACCTGTGATGTATTTCAGTTATCTTGCAAACATGGCCTGTTAGTGGGCCCTGAGGACAGGGTTGATGACCCCCTGGTCTGAAGGATCGTTGAACAGTTTAGTGCAATAAAATAACTATGGCACTATAAAAGAAGATTTATTTCTCTAGGTCTCTATAGCTAAGCAAAAAGATGATTTTGTTTAAAAAAGAGAGACACTCCTTTCAAATGAGATGGCATTTCAAAGATATGCAGTTATGTTCTTAGACAATAAATGATAGCTAAGCCATTTACACTAATACTTCTGGAGGTAAATCATTATTGAAATATTCGAATATGGCTGCAGGCAGGACTAGAGCATGCTGAAGCATGGCACCCACAAAGATACATTAAAACTTTACTTTCTGGAAGAACTATCACATCACTTTGTCTATCACTCCTTTACAGAATTGTATTTATTGCAACAGTATAGGTGCTCAGGAAGTAAAGTCAGTTTGCTGTAATTTGTTTTCAATAATGCCATATGGCGGTTTAATAGTGGCCACACACGCTTAACTTTTTGATCGATGTGTGATTTGATCAAAACAATCAAATCTGCAATCAATCAAGTAGCTATGAATTCCAATCAAGTAGCTATAACTCTCAAATGTTAATCTAATAAGATCAAACTGAGTTGATCATATCAGAATATTATTGATTGTTTTGCATCAGCTGGCAACACAAATATACTTTGTTCATGAATATGTTCATATTTCGATCAATAGGATCAATGATATTAGAAAACAGAATTATTAGACAAGTTCAACGTTTATGTTTACTTTTTACTATTGTATGTCAGTTTTGTAGAGTAGCATTTTTTCCTCATTCAATGCTATTAGTAATACACATCTGAATCTGTTACGTGAACTTTGACATTTACAGCAGAACTAACTTGATATTTGTATTGTAGGTGTGTCAGACAAGAATGATGCCGTTCAGCCTGGAGATGAATTGCTGCAGTTGGGAAATATTTCTTTGCAAGGTCTCACTCGCTTTGAGGCGTGGACTGCACTTAAAACATTACCCAGTGGGCCAGTTCAGGCTGTTATTAAAAGGAGCAGCAATGCTGGCTTAGTCAATCAATAGGAATCCTGCCATGGAGTATGATGAAGCTTCTGCTTAACATACCATATTTAACTGGCATCTTAGCATTTTGTTGTTGTGGTAGTGCAGAATTTTAACAAACATGACCCGAAGATGACTGGGGCCAATCAAACCAACAATGATATTTTGGTTGTATATGGAGCCTGGTGGGTTGAAAAAAAGCCATTGGTTTCTTATATGTCTCGGATGCACCCAACAGCAAGATCATCCTGCCATAATTTCTGACTCTGTTCCTATCCACCTAGGTGTTCTTTTAGTAGACTCACATTCATTGACCAAAGATGCTTTCCCTTAGCACCCCTGAGAAGGCACATCATTTTTAACAAGATAGAGAAGGCACATAACCTGTCCTCCATTGCCACAGTATCTTCCTAAAAATCTTCACTGTCTGGTCCTGCTCCTTCTGAACATGCAGATGCCACAAACGTTATTTGTTCCAAAGGAGTGTTACTACTTCTCTTGTCCCAGAAGAATACAAATCCAAGTATGTGCCATGTCAGGGGTGCTGGGGGAGGGCATCCAAGGCCACCGAGCATAAGTCTACTAAAAGTAGACTTTTACCTTGAATCGAGAATCAAACTGCTGTAGCTAGTATTACATATTGAAACTGTGGTAACATAGAAAGGTCTTTATAGGGTTCTGTGACCAAACACTGTGTAAAATGTGATCCTACCACAAAGAGCTTTGCAATGCTTAGATCAGCCATTCTCACCACTGTTTCATGGAGGGTTCCCTACAGAGGCTACTAGAGGTTCTTTGAGCTGTGGCTGATTGACCTCCCATTTGATTGTGCCCACATAGTTCCGGAGCTAATATGCCACTTGGCAGAGCCAGCTGCTTGACACCCATGATCTTTTTAGCTGTTTGTAAGGGTGGCATTCTGACTACCACTGCAAAAAGGGCATTTTTTTCACCTCTACCAATGTAATGGACATTATTCCTACTGACCCCTACTGTTTCAGCAGGGGTTCCCTGAGACCTGAGAATTATTTTAATGTATCTTCTGGGGTAAAAGGTTTGAGAAAGACTGGCTTAGACAGTCATCATCTTTCATTATGTCTGTCATCTTATTTTAGCGTGGTAGGCCTAAAAAAGGTCAAAATGGTAAGATCAGACAACATGTTGGGACTCTTTAAATAGTAAACCTTTTTTTCTAACTTCAATACTAATTTTACACACCCCACATTTAGATTTCATAATGAACCAGTCCTAAAAACACTGTGGGGTGAACAGTGGTGCTACAATCTAGTAGTAACCCATTTGACCAGAAAACTCACTAGTAGAAGATGCCTTTGTAAATTGGTAGCTGCCTTAGGCCTCTGAAGCAGACACTGGCTTGTGGCCCATATACTGATTGGGGCTCACCTTAATTACAGTAAATAAGAGATAACTAACTGAACTAACAAACCTAATAGTTGCTCCCATCAATCAGATAAAATACATCTCTGATCCTTTCAATGCAAAAAAAAAATAAGCCCCATGGTTAATCCAACCCAGCTCCACTCAATTTAACCTTATTTACTGTATATGGATCACACCCAGTTTGGATATTTCCCCATGATATACTGTAGGTACTCTCAACTAATGCCCTGTACACACGGTCGGATTTTCCGATGGAAAATGTCCGATCGGAGCGCGTTGTCGGAAATTCCGACCGTGTGTGGGCTCCATCGGACATTTTCCATCGGATTTTCCGACACACAAAGTTGGAGAGCAGGAGATAAAATTTTCCGACAACAAAATCCGTTGTCGGAAATTCCGATCGTGTGTACACAAATCCGACGGACAAATGCTCAGAATAAATAAAGAGATGAAAGCTATTGGCCACTGCCCAGTTTATAGTCCCGACGTACGTGTTTTACGTCACCGCGTTTAGAACGATCGGATTTTCCAACAACATTGTGCGACCGTGTGTAGACAAAACAAGTTTGAGCCAACATCCGTCGGAAAAAATCCTAGGATTTTGTTGTCGGAATGTCCGAACAAAGTCCGACCGTGTGTACGCCCTATAAGGGTTCTTGGGATCTAAAATCATAGACACATTTACTTGGTTGAGCAAAGTTTGCTTATATTTTATTCAACATTTCAGCTAAAAAATGATAAATCAACAAAAATTAAAGCAGCGAATGAATGTATCAGAATTTATTAGCAACTGTCACATTTCATTGAATTGTATAAAGTTGAGTGTATAAAATATTAACTTAAAGTATAACTAAAAGGAAAAAAACTTTTATTTTTTTAGTTTTAGATAGAGTGGAAGGGGATTAGAACACCCACTAGGTTTTTATTGCTGTCTGTGTACCCGTTAGACCCCTTTCACTCTGGGGCCCATGCGTTCACTTTTGCGCCACTTTTCGGCCGCTAGCGGGGGGTTTTTAACTCCAAAAAAAGGGATAAAAACTCCCGTGTTGCGGCGCTTTGGCAATGGGAAGGGGCATTTTTGGAAGCAACGTATACAGTGCTCCCAAACCGCCTCAAAGATGCTGCTTGCAGGACTTTTTCTAACGTCCCGCAAGTGCAAAGCCGGGGTGTGAAAGCACCCATTGCAATGAATAGGAGGCAATTTTCAGGCGCTATTTCTAGAGCTAAAAGGCCTGAAAACTGCCTTAACCTAAAAGGGGTATTAGAGAGATTCACCCTCTCTATTTGTCCTGTTTACTGTTATCACTGAAAGTGAAACTAAAAGAAAATCCCAAACTTTGGGTTGTCCCCCAGAATTATTAGAGGGGAAACTTTCAATTGGGACACAATTTCTGGTGACCCCAAGGTATTCCCCTAAATTTACCGGGATTTTCTGTCACAGAATTGAAGGTAAATCTTTCCAGTGGGACACAGATGGAAAACAATATCTGACAGGGGTTATAACCCTCTCTTACGCTATCCAAAATTAAAAAAAAAAAAATGCTTAGAGTTCTACTTTAAGAATGCCAAAAATATTGAAATGGATATGTTTTTATATGAATTATCTTTATATGGCTGCAGATGGCGCCATTGAATGTTCCGCTGGAAACCAAGTTAGGCACATTTGTGCTTTGTGTACAATTACATAAAGGGATATAGTTTTTCTGTCTTGAAGCCAGTAGGTATAATATGTGTTATAGATGGAATGCAATAGAGTGTCTGTAATAAACACAATCAGAAAAAGCTATAGCTGTGTAATGAAGGATAGATGTGGACTGAATGTAGGACAACAACAAATCTGTTTTCAACCTGTGTTAGCTAAATAAAAATTGATAGTGTTTTATAGGCCAATCTAAACTTACTGGCTCCTGTAAAATAATGCACATCATTACCATTCACTCTGTCTTTTTAAAGCGGACCTCCAGTCTTTTTCTTTTTCTTAAAAAGCACCCCACTGATAGTTGCAGCTTATGTCATGCAAATTGGAATGAGCTGCATACTGTATATAATCGTTGTGTTCCTTGTAAATCCAATGTTACTCGCTGTCTCCTCTCGATCCTGTAAGCTTCTGTCTTGAGTGTGGGCATCTGATGCCTGGTCGAACTTTCTTCCGGGATACGGTACCCAGCATGCACCTCTGATTTTGCGCCTGCGCAGTGTGAAGGGGCACTGGGCGTCGAGGATGCCCGTTGGCTCCTGGGATTGATGACACATATATTCCAGTGGCCAACGGGCGGGAGGATGTAACGTACTGCACCGCATTGAGGTAATACAAAAGTGCATTGCTTCAGGAAGCCTAGATGAAACTTTGGAGAAGAAAAAATTCCCAAACATTGAGGGCATAGCGGTAAGCAATGCCTGGGGCCAAAGTGAAAAAATAGGGCAGGACTCTGCTTTAAAAATGATATTTAGAGAAGGCATTTTAAGTGCTTGTGTCTATGTGCAAATCTCAGATTGCTCTAAGGTGCATTCTGTTTATGTTTAATATCAGTTTGAGGCACTCAAGGTGCATGTGATTTAACTTTCTTCTGAGCTGCATCAACCTGCTTTTTAAAGTGGAACTAAACTCGCAATCACCCTAAATTAATCTAATCCTTATGCTGCTAGCCTTAGTAAATAAATAGGAAGGTATATTATTTTTACTTGTTTTAAACTTGTTTAAACATTCCTTCAGTTGCTTCCCAGTTTCTGGCCTAGGCCAAAATTATGTCCCAGGAAGCTTCCTGGGCATTTTTTCCTTTACTTGGAAAAGGGGGGAGGGACTTTCTCATGTAAGCACACCCTCCTGTCTGCATGCCTGAGCTAAGGAAAGAAAGCAAATGCTACATGAATCATCTGCCCTTACCCAAGATGGTTGCAGCTAGAAATGCTGATGTTTTTCAAAGTAATTACTCAAAAATATAAAGCATGGAGATATGAATGGATGGGGGAGTTTGCTTTGAATATGGTAGACACAAGCCATGCCCCCCACTGTGTTTCACTCTGCCCATTTGAGCTTACCCATGAGTAATGAGCATGCTGAGACTGCCATTCACTATCACACAGCGGGCTTTGACTTGATGTGCGGCTCCCAGGATACCTATCATTCTCTACCATTGCCTAGAGCAGTGATTCTCAAACTGTGCGCCGCAAGGGATTTGCAGGTGTGCCATGGGAGTTTTGATAAATATTTGGTGGAGCCGTCAGCAAAGACTAACAGCGGTCAGACCCATGGAGCCAGGGTGGGAAGACTTGATGGCAGTCTGCAAGTGTTGGAGTGCAGCATGACACGCAGCGCCCCCCGGAAGAGGATCATTGGGAGAAAATGACGCAACGTGTTTCAGAGCATGTGCGGTAGCCCATAGAGAGGCCGCAACTCTCCTTTCTCAAGCTTTCCCAGCCCTGTACCAACTACACTAGCACCAAGGAAGCACCTTCTATTTATGATGTGCCTGTATACTTCCTCCCTCATGTGAGTAGATATCTGTTGTTTCCTTTAATAAATGTTGTGAGATACTACACTTATGGCCCGTACACATGATCCGAATATCGTACGACTTTTTTCGCTTAATAATCGAAAGTATAAATTGAATAGGTAACTAAAGTCACGAAAATTCTTGTACGACAGAAAAAAAATAAAAAATTGGAAGTGATGTCATGTGTTGTAATGTATTTGTATTGTATTTTCGGACAACAACTGTACTGACTAAACGAAAATCATACGATCTGGTATTGTACAAGGAAAACTTTTGTGCTTGTCGATCGAATGATATCGGATGAACTGTCGTGATCGGCTCTCGAAAGTAGTGTACACATGATCCGAAAATCGTACGATTCTTCTTCGGACAAGTTTTCGTACAATATTCGGATTGCGTGTCGGGCCATTAGGCTTAGAGGCACCTGTCACCTTTTCTCTTTTGTCTACACTACAGTGTTAACTTAAGAGTCGGCTTCAACACTTGGACCGGCAGCCCAGGTGGATTCTCTCTTTTTGGACTGAAATCCAGTCGAAAAAGAGAGAGAGACTTAAAATCGAAGGCGAAATGCACGCTTGTTTGTCGACTTTAGAGCCTCGTTTCAATCTGATTTGATCTCGAAAGCAGGCACATCCTTCACATTAAATGTAAAATGAAATATATATGTAAAAATAAATAAGTTCTTCACCACAAAAATTGATAAATCTTTTCAGGTTTACCATGAAAATTTTTAATTCTTTTTTGGTGCGCAGCAAGACAAAAAAGTTGGAGAAACACTGGCCTAGAGCATAGACAAAATCCCTTCCCGGCCAGCACTGACAGCGGTGGGCACAGGACTTCATTCCCATACAGCCTGAGGGGTTCACACATATCTTGGTTTGCTTTGAATATATTTAAAATTAATTAAATAGTGTTTTCAGATTGTGGTGCTCAGAAACAGTTTAGCTCAGCTTCAAGTTCCCATTGATTTGTATGGGTAGAGAAGTAGTTTTGACACAAACAAGTCTGTGTGCCAGACCCTAATGGAAAAACGTCACCAATCTTCTGGGCTAGGAAATATTTTAGAGAAAAATTACATTCCTGGTAACAATATCTTAGCTGGCCAACAGGTTCAGACCATTAAAATTACTTAAAATGTATTTCCACGTTGCTGCCTAATAAGGATAACACCTACTTTATATTTGTTACATTATAGCATAATAAAAAATATATATTGCTGCCTATAACTGTAGATACGCTTTTCTTATAACAGCAGCATTTAAAAATCTTACTTAATCAGTTCAGGTATGCCCCATAGCAGTTTTACTGCTACAGGGCGGCACCTGTGCACCGGATCGCGTATATACTGTATATGTGAACCGGCTCTTCTAGGTAGGGCGTGTGCATGCGTGCCACCGGTGGCTCACTCCCCCTGTGATCGCACACAGCGTAAGCCCAGTGGTGAGTACCTCGACCCGATGTCTGTCTGCACCCGCCGACCGTTTGGTATACAGGCAGAACGGCAGTCTGCCCATGTAAACAAGGCAGATTGCCATTCTGTCAGTAAGGACGGCATGGATCCTGTGTTCCTGCAAAGTAGGGACAAGGATCCATGTCTTCCCCTAGTTAAAGCACCTCACACTGTACAAAAACACTGGCTAGGCACACAATTAACCCTTTGATCACCCCAATGTTATCCCCTTCCCAGCCAATGTCATTAGTACAGTGATAGTGTATATTTATAGCACTGATCACTGTATTAGTGTCACTGGTTCCCCAAAAGTGTCACTTAGTGTCCAAATTGTCCACCGCAATATCGTAGTCCCCCTATAAGTTGCCTGTAAAGCGCCTGAAAACTGCCTCCCATTCATTGAAATGGGTGCTTTCATACTGGGGCAGCATCTTTGGGGCGGTTTGGGAGCACTGTGTACAGTGTTTCCAAAAGATTGCGACCATTACTAGTAAAAGATGCAGCGCACCCAGAAAGTATTCGACGCTTCACTTTTTCCACCTTTTAGTATACTTTTGCAAATTTACTTATTGCAAAAAAACGTATTGCAAAATTGATTAAATTCATTATTTTCCTCAAAATTCTACAAACAATACCCCATAATGACAACGTGAAAAAAGTTTGTTTGAAATCTTTGCAAATTTATTACAAATAAAAAAAAATTTAAAAAAATCACATGTACATAAGCCTTTGCTCAATACTTTGTTGAAACACTTTTGGCACCAATTGCAGCCTCAAGTCTTTATGAGTATGATGCTACAAGCTTGGCGCACCTATTTTTGGGCAGTTTCTCCCATTCTTCTTTGCAGGACCTGTGTCTCCCGACATTTGGCACATGTGTACGGGGCTTCACCCTTTAAATTGGGAAGAGACTCGCACTGAATTTGTAAAACATTTGCAGTCATCTGTGACTCCTTGGCGTTTTACTCCCCGCTAGCGGCCGAGAAAGGGTTAAATACCACCGCAAAGCACCTCTGCAGAGGCGCTTTGCCGGCGGTATAGCCGTGCCGTCCTATTGATTTCAATGGGCAGGAGCGGTAAAGGAGCGGTATACACTCCGCTCCTTCACCGCTCCGAAGATGCTGCTAGCAGGACTTTTTTTACCGTCCTGCCAGCGCATCGCTCCAGTGTGAAAGCCCTCGGGGCTTTCACACTGAAATGCAAGCAGCGGCACTTTCGGGTCGGTTTGCAGGGGCTATTATTAGCGCAATAGCGCCTGCAAACCGCCCCAGTGTGAAAGGGCTCTAAGAAGCATCTAAAAAGAAAATATACTTTTTTTTTTAAATGTAGGCAATTGGAGAGGAGCACCCTATGTCCAAAAAAAGTCTCACTTGATGATCTGTACAGTTTATTGAAAACAATAAGGTTCCACTCCAGAAGGTCTTATAGCTCCATCGCCAGCCATGGGTGCTGTTTATACTGTATGACTACAAGGGGCTCATCCTCACCCTTGGAATGCAAATCAAAAATCCTTTTTTTTCTCTTCTTCATTAAACTTTCCAATGCAGTCCAATTCAAACAGAGGTGAATTCGGCAGTGATATGGCTTCTTTTACTTGTGATTGGGTACATATTTTAAAGTCAGCATGATTCATTTTTATGTGCCTGTTGATAATACAGACTGATGTAAGACAGAGGTCTTTAAACACTCCTATGAGGGTCTAAGCATCAGTGTATTTTTTTGTGTTGGAGCACTTTATCTTTTGTCATTACAAAGGGAACAAAAAAATGTGGTTCTTGGTAAAACTCACCACGGTGCCTGCAATTGGATCTAATAATCTGGGGACCTCAAATATTGATTAAAAATGCCTGATTTTTTTTTTTTTTTTACTCAGTCTTACATCCCTGATATAGGATACATGCCACCAAATTGTCTCGTAGCAAGGGCTTGTGTTGACGGGTTCACTTTAAATAGGTTTTCCAATCTCTACAGCCTCGTACACACGATCCGATTGTTGGCAGGGGATTGTGTGATGACAGACTGTTGGCCTAAAATCCGACCTCTAGTACTCTCCTTCAGACAATTGTCCAACTTTCAGGCCAACAAATGTTGAATGGCAGGCTAGTAAATTTTTGGCGGACAATGGTCTGTTGTCAGAATTTCGTATCGTCTGTACACAAGTCCGTCACACAAAAGTTCAAAGTACAAACACGCATGCTCGGAATCAATGCTCACCAAACATGACATTAGCAGAAGGTGCCCACAGGGTGGTGCTCAAGACTTGAAATTCCACATAGTACGTCACTAAGTTCATGTTTGTTGGCCAACAATTGTGTGCCGTTAGTATGCAAGACAAGATCCAAGCACACGCCCCTTTTGACAAAAGTCTGACGCTCTATTGGCCAACAATCTGATCGTGTGTACCAGGCTTTAAACTCTATGCCAAAACCCACTTAGCATAGGGCAAATGCATGTCAGAATGAGGTCAACTACAGGTCAAAGGAACTTGAAGTTGAATTATGGATGACCTCATAAATGTCTCAAAATGGTGTCAAACCAGTTTTTCTCAACCTTTTTACCTTTGAAGAACCCTTGAATAATTTTTAGGGTTCTTGGGGGATCCCTGATAAAAAAAAATGATACCCACAGCTCATGATACATTTGAATGATCAATAAGTTGAAGAAAGTTTTAAATAGAATAAGTAAAGTGGCGTATCTAGAATATTTGCCACCTAGTGTGGGTAATTTTGTTATTAACTCCTTCCAAAATTATTTTCAGTAGTATACTTGAAAAAAATACCTACAGGAAGGAAAGCAGACAGTAGATGTTGTGGTATCCTCCAATAGTGGTCAGTGTAGAAATGAGTCCTTACATTTGTGATTAGTGGAAAATTGCCTCCTTGCGTTGTTGGCCAGTATAGGTGAAAGATCAATCCACCATTGCTCACTGCTCAAGGAACCTCTAGCAACCTTGGGAGGAAACCTAAGGTACCATGGAAATCTGGTTGAGAAACACTGTGTCAAACTGATGCAATTGTCACAAGCCCAAAGCCCAGTGACACAGGCCCTAAGAGCATGTGTACATGTACATGTGGGGTTGATTTACTAAAACTGGAGAGTGCAAAATCTGGTGCAGCTCTGCATAGAAACCTATCGCCTTCCAGTTTTTGTGTCAAAGCTTACAAGCTGAAGTTAGAAGCAGATTTAGGTGTGTTATTACTAAGAATTACAGGCCTATAATATAAAACACAAAATTTCTATGCAAAACATTGTACCGCTTTGATATTCAAAAATCTGACATGATCGTACCATCAGGGAGGCTAGACAAGCTGAAGTCAGAAGCCGATTGGCTACCATGCACAGCTACACCAGATTTTACACTCTCCAGTTTTAGTAAGTCAACCCCCGTGGGACTATATATACAGAATACTTTAAGCAGATCCTCAACCTCCCCCTCCTCTCTCCCAATTTTTTCTTTTTTTTTTCCCCTGCTTACCATGGGTTGTCTTCTCCACAAATCCGATACTCACCCAGCCAATCCAGTGTTGTCCTGCTGAGATCCACATCTGTTTTGCTTCTGCTCCTTCTGCTCAGTCCTGAGCCACCATGTTCATGTGTGATGTCATTGGTAGATGTCAGCTTTTCCGGGTTCAGCTGGCTGGCCTACCAATGATGTGCCAATTGACCAGTCCCCCTCCTCCTTTACTGAATGGAGAGATAATACCTCTGGGATATGTGACTATAGAAACAAAATACTTAAAGCGGATCCTTAGTCTCAACCCCTCAACTTTTTTTTTTAACTCCTGCTTACCGTGGTCTTCTCCACGAATCAGATACTCACCCACCCAGCCGATCTAGTCTTGTTCTAATGAGATCCATGTCTGTTTTGCTTCTGCTCAGTCCTGAGCCACTATGTTCATGTGTGATGTCATTGATAGGCATCAGTTTTTCTGGGTTCAGCTGGCTGGCTTACTGATGACGTGCCGATTGACCAGCCCCTTCCTCCTTTACTGAATGGAGAGATAACACCTCCTGAAATATGTGACGTGCATATCCCAGGGGGCAAAGGGTGCACAGTGAACTCCATTTGTCTAGGCGAATGACTTGCACAGGGGGGCGGCCCAAACACATTTCCGCTTTTTAGGGATAGGGGGAGAAGAGGGAAGAGTGACTTTAAAGGGAGCATGAAGGCATAGAAATTTTCACTGCTTCCTTGCAACATAGGTGCTTTAAAGTACTATCTGAATGGCGTTTCTATGCTTGAGTATGAATGGGTTTAGGCTAAAACATAATGGCAGTTGACCATGCTTGGATAATACTAATTATATTTTTGCCATGGTGCTATTGGTATCACTGGTAAGGGACATTGGACATAAAGCTCTACTTTGGGGAGCCTAAAGTTATTAATGTTCTATGGTAGTATTGGGGCATTTTCGTCTAAGCAGGTTTAGAAGCAGGGTGAGCGTATTGTGTGCCAGTATGACATGACCACACGTATTCATTTAGAAGATGAAAACTTTAAGCATATGTTGAATGCAGAACCAAAATCGTAGCTGTAACATAAAACAAGTGTACTTTAGAGTAGCTATACACAATTTGTTTTCACATAAATGCTCTTCCCACCATGTGCATTTAACTTACAAAAGGAGATGAATTACATTGGATCCAGGTTTTGCACTGATTCAAAACAATCATGAAGTGACTTCTCGTTGAGAGATCAGCTTGTGTATGGCAATCCATAGGCCACTATGCAGGCAATACAGTAGGTCTTTTTATATAATTATGCATACATTACATAGAGTAGAGATTTTCCTATTGAAGCTTAAAGCTTACAATGCAATTAGCTGGACCATTTTTTAGATCATTTTATGATACATGAGCAAAGGAATGTACGAGGTCAAATTGCATTAATAATGCAAATAAAAATGCCAAATTAATAACCTCTGCAAAGGTTTACATAACAGCATCCATAAATCTATGCAATATAATGTTTCTGTAAATATGGCATTGTTCCTGTGCAAAAATGTTGAGGAATATGTAAATACATTCTGTATTTTTGTTTTGCAGATGCAAATAAAAAATTCTAACTCTTGTCGTTTGGTAAATTCTAGGTAGGTTTGTTTTTTTAGCTAACATAACTCTTCTTTTTCGAATCCACTGCGACTGAGCAAGTCATCGAATTAGCATTACTGTATTATTCATATTGTTCTCACTCCTCTTACATTTCGCGCAGCTGTATTAGGTTTTTGGACCAATAACATGGAAACTCAGTACGAAATACAAATAAGCATTCATTTCAATCAGGACTGTCGAAAGCGTAAAGCATATAAAGACAGACATTTTAGGCCACAATTAGAAAAGTGTTGCTCATTTATAATATAAAAGTACTTTTGAGAATATAAGTACCTAAGAGAATATAATCTCAAATCAGGTACTTCGATATATATGGCTATGGATCATATATATGGCACATAGAGCAGGAGAGGTAAGGAAAAGAAGACGGATAGACAGCTTAACATATAGATAGAGATTCAATCTAATAGACAGCTTAGGGCACAGATGCAAGAGTCGCTGTATCTTGGCCTAGGCCAACAAGGCCCAGGCATTGGGCAGCACTTTGCAGGGGAGTAGCATGAAAAAGAGTTCTCGCCAGCTTGAAGGCATTAAACCAAATAACAACCCGGAGATTTCAAAACCATTTCCACCTGAAAGGAAGGAGGAGATCTTTAGGCTGAAGATGTATGCACAGATGGACAGAGCATGTGATTCCTTCATCCTCAAATCGGGAGGATCAAGTTTTTTTGACCGAAGGCAAGATGAACTCCAAATTGCAGATAAGTTCGGCTACATGCCCAGGTAAAAACAGGACTAACATTTATTTACTGACACACACTGGACAACATACAATGACTGGCATGCACTGACCTACACCAACAGAGGACGTCCACATGTACATAAACTGACTGGTCCATGCTTTAGAGAGATGTACACAGACAAGACAACCAAATTAGGAGAGAGTAGATCGCACACACAGATTATAGGAAGAGGTCTACTACAAACGTACATCCAAAATTAGAAAAATGATGACTAGCATCCAGTAGGGTAGCTTAGTGTAGTTAGTGTAGGTCATGCCCTAGAAGAGTCTACCTTGCCGTGGTGGGCAGGCTTGGAATCTCTTGGTCAAAAGTGTGTCAGCGAATGGGCGAGAGGATCACTAGATCTTCACTTCTGGCCAATTGATTTTACCAAAGGACTCTTGGTTTAATCAGAGTATATATAGTTGGAAAAGGAAAAAATAGGTGTATAGGTCCATAATTATACTTTCATAAACACACAATAAAAATTTGGTATATTTACATTTGAATTGCTTCCTCTTTTATTTAATCCTTTCATGACCGGGGGTCATTACCACTTGGATGCTCAGGCCACATTTGCAAGCCTGGAAGGGGCTCTATGGCTACTTCTTCCACTTCTGGTGTGTGTAGGGATGTGTAATAGGTGTTTATTTATTAACATGTGTCCTAACCATGTATATATATGTATGTACTGACAAGCTCCTTATATGACAATAGTAACAAGATCCTCTCAATGGAGACATCAGGGGTCTTCTAGCTTCACCCCAAGAACAGGATATATGATTAAATCCTGTAATGAAACATTCCCCTTAAAGTGGAGTTCCACCCACTTTTACAACTGTTCAGCATCCCTCACTAAACTGTGCACTGTAAACAAATTGGATATATTTGTTTTTTTTTTCTCAGCACCTTCTGTTTATCTGCTGTATTCATTTTTCACGTCCTCCTCCCTGGCCGCGGCCCATCGCATCATTTCCTGTTTGCAATGCCTTCTGGGAAGGGACGGCAACTTCCTCTGAAACTGCCGTTGCTATGGAAACCTGACCTGAAACCTATTACACTGCTTGTGCTGCACTGAGCATGTGCGAGATCTGCAAGGATGAGATCCAGGAAGAAATACGGTCTGGCTTCAGATGCCCACACTTAAAATGGCCACGGCCTGCTGTAAGTTTATAAAATAACAAACTACTGCTATAAACTAACAAAACAGACCTTAGTTCACAGACTAACTTTACTAGAATACATTAAGCTTGTGTATTATAGGGGTATTTTTATTCAAAAAGTATATTCAAAAAGTATATACCGCCGCTCTCCCATCCCACCGGGAGCCCCGAGCAACCAGCAGTCACGTCCGCTGGCTGGCCGAAGACCCGAACAAAGCCGATGCTCCGTTTGGGTCTCGTCTCTAGTAACCCGGAAGCAATGTCATGACATCACTTCCTGGATTATGGGCATCTTAAAGGCGCCAGTTTTAAAAAAAGTAGAAAGTTTTCAAAAACGCTGATCTTACGGTTTTGAATACTTTCAAGTGCAGAGGAGGAGTTTGGGGTCTTTTAGACCTCAGATCTCTCCATAAAGCGTACCTGTCACTGACTATTACAAGGGATGTTAACATTCCTTGTGACAGCAAGAACAGATAGATATAGATATAGATATATAAATAAAATAAAATAAAAATGTACAGATTATCGGCACATAATATCGACTATCGGTCTGAGAGGTGGCCGAAAAGTCTGTATTGTATCAGCACCGAAAAAAAACGATAATCGGTCAATCCCTAATTTTTACCATGCTAAAACACAAGAAAAAGGTTTTTCCTTTAAATCTTATGGGACTCTTCAAACCAGTTCAGTGTTCAAAAACCACCATTTCAAAAACAAAGCTCCCCATTGAAATGAATAGAAAACATGGCAAAAACAGATCAAAAAACGCAACACGTTTGCATTTTTGGTGCCTTTTTTTTTTTTGGAGTCATTTGCTCATTTCTCGTAGGTGCAGACAACCAGAAAATGCACCAGAAAAACAGCAAAAAAAAAATACGTTTTTGCAACAAAGCAGTGTGAACGCCACCCAAATCACCTACCCAAATTCCAAAAATCAAACACAATGTTTTTGGAATTGCGGGTTAGGAATGAGTTTTGCTGCAAACATCGACTTTTCGGCCCCATGCACACGGGCAGTTTGAGCCATCCAATGGGCTTTACGTGCGTATTTCTGTACCTGGGAGAGACAGCTGCAGTGTACAATAACTAGATATTTGTGAGCACACCAAGGATCATCAATTTCATCCAAAACAGTTTTTTTATTCAAGAAAGATCACATCACAAAAAATATTATAGTGCAATGTTATGGAGCCACGCAGGACCCCTTCGTCAGGTGTGTGATGTCATCCCTCCGTCACATTGCACTATAATATTTCTTGTGATGTGATCTTTCTTGAATAAAAAAAAACAGTTTTGGATGAAATTGATGATCCTTGGTGTACTGGTGAATATCTACTTATCGCACAGGTTCCAGTATCCAGCTGGCAGTCGCTGCACCCAGTACCTTAAAGAGCTCATTCCACCAGGACTGTGTGTGATGGGGACATGGAATGTGAGCCGCCCCCCCCCCCCCCCCCAATAACATATAACATATGGCTGCATGCTAGTATATATTATGCTGGTGTAACTTGTGCAGGGGGGGGGGTAGATCCCGGGGATTATGGATGGACAATGCATTCCCATGGGACAGCCATTCGTCACTATGGGGGGGCTATACGATGCAGTGCTAGAAATACAGCGGCAATATACGCGGCATGCCGCAAACCACCCGTGTGATCACATGAGGTCTTTAGGTCCAGGGACAATTCACTTTAAAATGTAAATTATCAAGCAGAAAAAAAAAGTAAAAAAATAAAAAATAAAAAAAAAAAAGAAGAGGGGGGGAGAAAGGGGGGGGGGGTGACACAAATCCACAAGGTCTATAAAACAGATATATAATCCATATACACAGAGTCCCCCTCACTACAGCTGATTGCAGTCGCAGATCACTCTGCACAGCTCTGGGGGGATTTCTAATAACATTAAAGTTTGGTGGAGTTGCTGGGATGCAATCATCCATTGTAATATTACAGGAAGACCCCGCCCCCTAGAAATAGATCCTCCAATAATAACATGGACAGAGCCCAGATCCCCCGACAAGGGAGAGATGTAATAAGCAGCATATAAATCCCAGCGACCACCGGCACACCACTTACCTGCAGCCCGCACATCATACTGAAATACAGCTTCTGCAGCAATCTCCATAAACTCCGTCCCCCGGGGGCGGTACCTGGCCCGCCATGTGACCAGCCTACCGCTGTCAGTGTCGATCCGCTGCAGAAGGGGACCAACAACTAAGATGGAAACAAGCTCCACCCCCGGTGCCTGAATAAAGCAGACATTAGCTCCGCCCTCCTCTATTTCGTTTGAGGAGGTACAAGGCCCACCTCCTGAGTCTGATTGGAGGCTCGCTATGCATAGGCAGTGGGCGGAGTCCGGGGGAGGAGTAATGGTTGTGAGATTTGTGGCGGGCAATAATCGGTGCAGTGATCGGGGACGGTGGGAGTGATCTGATTGCCGAGTATTGAACACGTCCCACCACAGTGAACAAGAGGGACAGTTCCAACACATAATAGATTATATCATTAAATAAATAATACATTAAATAATAAATAAATACGTATAATAAAGGGTCAGTTCACCATTTCTTAGTTCTGAGGCAGCTCTTTACCTAGGCAAATTCGACGGTCGTCTATAAATTTCATATATTAGGAGCCCTAAATTGCTGGTGTCGGTGCGTTCTCTGTGGTGTCAGTGTGCTCTCTGTGGTGTCAGTGCGCTCTCTCTGGTGACTGTCGGTGCGCTCTCTCTGGTGACTGTCGGTGCGCTCTCTCTGGTGTCAGTGCGCTCTCTCTGGTGTCGGTGCGCTCTCTCTGGTGTCGGTGCGCTCTCTCTGGTGTCGGTGCGCTCTCTCTGGTGTCGGTGCGCTCTTTGTGGTGTCAGTGCGCTCTCTCTGGTGTCGGTGTGCTCACTCTGGTGTCAATGCACTCTCTCTGGTGTCAGTGCGCTCTTTGTGGTGTCAGTGTGCTCTCTCTGGTGTCAGTGCACTCTCTCTGGTGTCGGTGCGCTCTCTCTGGTGTCAGTGCACTCTTTGTGGTGTCAGTGTGCTCTCTCTGGTTTTGGTGCGCTCTCTATGGTGTCGGTGCACTCTCTCTGGTGTCGGTGCACTCTTTGCGGTGTCGGTGCGCTCTCTCTAGGGTCTGTGCGCTCTCTCTGGTGTCAGTGTGCTTTCTCAGCAATGGTGTCAGTGCACTCCCAGCGATGTTGTCAGTGCTGTCTCTCTCAGCGATGTTGTCAGTGCTGTCTCTCTCAGCGATGTTGTCAGAGCTGTCTCTCTCAGCGATGTTGTCAGAGCTGTCTCTCTCAGCGATGGTGTCGGTGTGCTCTCTCTCAGCGATGGTGTCAGTGCACTCTCTTGTGTCAGTGCACTCTCTCTGGTGTCAGTGCACTCTCTCTGGTGTCAGTGCACTCTCTCTGGTGTCAGTGCACTCTCTCTTGTGTCAGTGCACTCTCTCTTGTGTCAGTGCACTCCCTCTGGTGTCAGTGCACTCTCTCTTGTGTCAGTGCACTCTCTCTGGTGTCAGTGCACTCTCTCTGGTGTCAGTGCACTCTCTCTTGTGTCAGTGCGCTCTCTCTCAGCGATAGTGTCAGTGCGCTCTCTTGTGTCAGTGCACTCTCTCTGGTGTCAGTGCACTCTCTCTTGTGTCAGTGCACTCTCTCTGGTGTCAGTGCACTCTCTCTTGTGTCAGTGCACTCTCTCTGGTGTCAATACACTCTCTCTGGTGTCAGTGCACTCTCTCTTGTGTCAGTGCGCTCTCTCTCAGCGATAGTGTCAGTGCGCTCTCTCTCAGCAATGCTGTCAGTGCGCTCTCTTGTGTCAGTGTGTGTTCTCTCTGGTGTCAGTGCGCTCTCTCTCTGCGATGGTGTCGGTGCGCTCTCTCTCTCTGCGATGGTGTCGGTGCGCTCTGTCTGGTGTCAGTGCGCTCTCTCTGGTGTCAGTGCGCTCTCTGGTGTCAGTGCGCTCTCTGTGTGACCTCATCATCCCCTTCCTCCTCGTCACTGGATCAAACTTAGCAGTATGCTGCAGCTGGGGGAACATGACTGCCAGTTTCTTGTCCTTCTGTGGCGCCCCCTCTCTCTAGGCTCACATTGCTCCCTTCCTTAACCTGTGAACCAACATCGGAGCCTTCAAATTGCTGCGCTTCCTCCAGTAGCAAATAACCGACACTGTGGTCGAATAATTCTGGGGACACCTCCGTGCATGATGGTGAGGCTTTGACTTTGGACAAGGAGCCGGTGGAATAGGCCGCTTTGGCAGCTGCGTTGGAAGGCAAACTACTCTGAGCCTGGGTGACAGAGGATGAGGACAGCTTTGTTATCCACTCCACCAACTCCTCTGCATGTTGTGGCTCAATAACACGGCCAGCAGCAGAAAAAAACGACCGTCACTGTTGACTGTAGACACAGAGACTGCTTGCCCTCTTTTAGTGGCCTGTGAGCGTCTGCCTCTCCTTGGTGGCTTTCTGGACATGATGTATTTTTTGCTTTGCAATACCGCACTACACTTTATTATATACTGTGTACACCGTCTGAAGTGTATTAGAAACTATACACCACCGAATACACTGAATGTAGAGTATATATATATATCCTGAAGTGTATTAGAAACAGTACACCACCGAATGCACTGTAGATATAGGCTACACGGGAAGCAGAGCATATATATATATATATATATATATATATATATATATATATATATATATATATATATATATATATATATATATATATTAGACTGTGTATATATATATATATATATACATACACTAAACTGACTATATATATATCAAATATACTGCCACTAAGTGGATAACCTGCCTGCTTAATCTAACTCAAGCTATCTCTCTGTCCACGCCAACAACACTACACACGGCCGCTATGTAAGCAGCCTTATATAGTGTGTGGCGTGGACTTAGTCCCCCTGAGCCTTGATTGGCCAAAGGCACCCTGCCGTTGGCCAATTATGGCTTTCTCTCTCAGAGTGCGCTGTGATTGGCCAAAGCATGCAGGTAAGGTGCATGCTTTGGCCAATCATCATACAGCAATGCATTGCGATCCCGCAGTGCATTATGGGGCATTCCGTGGTGCTCAAATTTCCTGTGAATGCCCCATTTGTTCGGTTTGTTTTAGAACAAAGGAACACCCGATGTTTGACTCAAACTTACATTCGAGTCAAACCTTGGGCTCATCCCTACTTTACGTCAACAACACTCTAATCTATCTCCTACGTCTCAGCTCAACTCTGCAGCCTCCTTATGCATTACTTTCTAACATCAGTATGGATGTTTTACCACTTCCTCAAACTCAATCATTCAAAAACTGGGCACATAATAGTTGCCCCCATGTCCCCTCCCCCGACCTCTCCATCAAAATCAATAGCACAACTATTAATCCCTATCAGTTCTAGGTGTAATCCTGAACTCTGACGTCTCTTTCAGGCCCCTACATCCAATTTCTGTCCAAATCTTGCCATCTTAATCTCCGTAAGCTTTTCAAAATTTGCTCCTTCTTAATAAGCGATTCCACAAAGCTACTAATTCTCTGGTTATCTCTTGCATTGACTATTGCAACTGCCTTCTTATAGGCCTACTTTTACACAGGCAATCTCTCCTTCTGTCTATCATGAATGTTGCTGCTAGACCTACCCACCTTACCAATAAGTCAACTCTACCCCCAGCTAAATCGCCAATCTCATTTCAAAATAATTTCCAAACTGTCCACTCCCAGGACCTCAGCTCCATCATGATCTCCTTCAATGCTCATCTCCAGAGCCTCTCCCATCCCTTGGAACTCCCTTCCATGATCTATCTATCTTCTACTGTGTCTGCCTTTATGCAATCCCTAAAAAAGTTATTCTCAGGGAACTCTATTTCAACTCAACATAAAAGCTGCATTTTTTCTTCCTCAGCTCATCTCTAAAAGTTATTACGTTTTGCCCATCCCCCTTTTAGATTGTAAGATTTTGGGTAGAGCCCTCCAAATCCTCTCTTTTTGAATTATATTGTAACTGTTTTGTCATCCTCCTGTTGGTGATATATAAAACTCCTGTACAATAAATTATAATAATGATAATGCAGTTTGTCAGCTTTCCTTGTCCTTTCCCCATAGCAGCTTCCAGCTGTCACTATGGCTGTTCTGTGTCCACCCTTTTATGGTGAGGGGGACAGCACATAACAAAACTCCCATTATTGGCCTTCTAAGCCAACTGACTTAAAGTGGAGTTCCACCCACTTTTACAACTCTTCAGCATCCCTCACTAAACTGTGCACTGTAAACAAATTGTATATATATATATATATATATATATATTTTTTTTTTTTTCTCAGCACCTACTGTATATCTGCTGTATTCATTTTTCACTTCCTCCTCCCTGGCTGCGGCCCAATGCATCATTTCCCATTTGCAATGCCTTCTGGGAAGGGGCAGCAACTTCCTCTGACACTGCCATTGCTATGGAAACCTGACCTTAAACCTATTACACTGCTTGTGCTGCACTGAGCATGTGCGAGATCTGCAAGGATGAGATCCAGGAAGAAATACAGTCTGGCTTTAGATGCCCACACTTAAGATGGCCACGGCCTGCTGTAAGTTTAGAAAATAACAAACTACTGCTATAAACTAACAAAACAGACCTTAGTTCACAGACTAACTTTACTAGAATACATTAAGCTTGTGTATTATAGGGGTATTTTTATTCAAAAAGTATAATTTCGGCCTGAACACCACTTTAAATTCAAAGCTCTTTAAAGTGCATTATGTTTACAAAGCATTTACAAAGCCCAGTAACTTCCTGTGAACATGCAGGATCAAACCCATGGTAGACCTGAACCCGAATCTCATCCGTAGAGGGAATGCCTATATATGCCTATATATTGAACTCATCCACCACTATACCTGTGGTTGATAACAACATTACAGTGATATGTACACTCTCTGACCCATAAGAAGAGGCCGGCAGGGCAATTATGACAAAAAAAAACTGTACAACTCTAGTCTACAAGTCTAGTCTCCAAGATCACAGCTCTGTCCATCAACCTTGAAGTGAACCTGAGCAGTGCCCTTATAGAGCAAACGTTTGCTGCCCCCATCATTTCATTACATATAGTCCCACAGTTACATTCGTGCTTGGGGAATGAGAAAAGGAAAGCTTGTGTAAGCTTCCATCACTCTAGTCATAGGTTACATGAGGCTGACAACTCTCTCAGCAACGACAAGGTCCGATCACTCAGCACCAGTGCCTTCTCTTGAGAGAGTCACATTAAACCCATTCTCAGAAGACCTGGGTATTTTCTGTATACTTTTTTAGAGGAAGTGATAAGAGAGCATAGCAAAAGTAGGAACCTGGGGACCTGAGTGAATATGTTACTTTGCCCTGCAAGGTCAAGGCAATGGTTTGCTCTCAGGCACATCATGGGTTTTGGATGCCATTGGAATTTCACTAAAACCAGCAATGGGCAAGTTACAAACAAAGGTCGGCCAAACATGACCTGATGAAAGCAGGCAGTGGTAACAAGCACTTTGGATCCTTATTAGATATTGTAATACAACTGAGAGATTTTCTAACATATTGGAATTTATTTTGTGACCAACCATTTCTTGTCATAGCACACGCATGCCACATTCATCCATTAGCAAATCTGGGAAGGATTTCCTGGTGGAGCAGAAATCATTTGAAGATGGTGAAAATTCTTACTACCCATCATTCTTATGCCCCGTACACACGAGCGGAAATTCCACCAGCAAAAGTCCGATGAGAGCTTTAGGTCCGAAAATGCGACTGTGTGTATGCTCCATCGGACTTTTGCTGGCGGAATTGCAGCCAGCAAAAGATTGAGAGCATGTTCCTTAATTTTTTGGTTGGAAAAAGTTCAGAACGGAAATTCCGATCGTCTGTACCAGTTCCGACGCGCAAAATTCCTACGCATGCTCAGAAACAATTCGACGCATGCTCGGAAGCATTGAACTTCATTTTCTCGGCTCGTCGTAGTGTTGTACGTCACCGCGTTCTTGACAGTCGAAAGTTCAGTGAACTTTTGTGTGACCGTGTGTATGCAAGGCAAGCTTGAGCAGAATTCCGTCGGAAAAAAAACATCCAAGATTTTTCCGGCGGAAATTCCGCTCGTGTGTACGCGGCATTAGTCATATACCTTTCTATCTATGTGTATAGTAACAGGAAACATAACAGATCTTCGCATTAGAGTTTCAGTCCATAAATAGATCTTTACACGTTGACAGCCCATTTAACACAACTGAATAAATGTGAAACACAATATCTAAAATATGTTTTTATTTTACAAGCATTTCCTTTGAAATCATGTTGAACAGTCATAATTTTTTTTTAATAAAAAAAGGTATAAACTATGTGGGTAAAAATAAATATGCATAGAAATTCTTGAACAACAAATGCCACTGTGTCACAATGGAGTAGTGCAGGTTTTCTTATACAGGGTGTCATTTTTTTAAATCTCTAAACTCATCCCGACTTTTTTTTCGAATAGGCCATGCTATGTGTCATATATTTAATTCTTTAACAGCCTTTGCTAAATTGTTGTAAAACTGAGCCATGCTGTATGGAAAAAAAGACTCCACCACAGATTTGGGAAGGTAGCCACTAAGATCCGTCTGGAAGAAACTTAAAACTTGTGTTTTCTCTGGTTCTCTGAAATAAATATAAAAAAAAAAAATGAATACATGGAAATAATAATGAGCATTGCAATCATTAAATTTCAGCTGCAGTTTGATGTAGACTGACTAACTGGTTACTGTAGAATACCACATACTGTATTTCTTGTTTTACTTAAAGTATATCTAAAACCAAAAGTTTTTCTTTTCATTGTAGAGTAGGGCATGGTTAAAACAGTGTCACTTTTATTCATTTTGCCATACCATCAGGGAGGTGTGTGATTGGCCCCTCATTTATTCTGCAGCTGTTTGGCCCCCACAGAGCCATGATCTCTACATCATTGAGTCTATCTAAGATTACATGAAGAGACAGAAGGATTTGACACAGCCTGCATCCACATAAGATCTGTAGTTAGTTCTCCAACATGTTTGGAACAGCCTACCTACCGAGTTCCTTCAAAAACTGTCTACAAGTGTACCTAGAAGAATTAAAGCTGGTTTGAAGGCAAACCAAATCACACCAAATATGCTAAATACAATTAAACTAAAATATAAAATTTAGATGGGTGTTGACAGTTACAAGCCTAAGTATACCGCTATCTTCCAGATAGGGAGGCTTAAAGTGGAGTTCCACCCACTTTTACAACTCTTCAGCATCCCTCACTAAACTGTGCACTGTAAACAAATTGGATACTTTTTAATTTTTTTTCTCTACCTACTGTATATCTGCTGTATTCATTTTTCACTTCCTCCTCCCTGGCCGTGGCCCATCGCATCATTTCCTGTTTGCAATGCCTTCTGGGAAGGGGCGGCAACTTCCTCTGAAACTGCCGTTGCTATGGAAACCTGACCTGAAACCTATTACACTGCTTGTGCTGCACTGAGCATGTGCGAGATCTGCAAGAGATCCAGGAAGAAATACAGTCTGGCTTCAGATGCCCACACTTAAGATGGCCACGGCCTGCTGTAAGTTTATAAAATAACAAGCTACTGCTATAAACTAACAAAACAGACCTTAGTTTACAAACTAACTTTACTAGAATACATTAAGCTTGTGTATTATAGGGGTATTTTTATTTAAAAAGTATAATTTCGGCCGGAACACCACTTTAACTAGAACCTTCAAGGCCCTGGTGCAGGAAAACATGAAGGGCCTCCCTGACCTGAGCTCGGGGCCCTTTACAGAGTCCCCCTTACACCGGAGTCCCCCTTTACATCAGAGTTCCCAGCATTCCCAGAGCCCCCTTTACATCAGAGTTCCCCCTTTAAAGTACATCAGAGTCCGCAGGGTTCCCCTTTACAGTGCAAGGGGGAACTTTGCAGACACTGATGTAAAGGAGAACTCTGCAGGCACCGATGTAAAGGGGAACTCTGCGGGCCCTGATGTAAAGGGGAACTCTGCGGGCCCTGATGTAAAGGGGAACTCTGCGGGCCCTGATGTAAAGGGGAACTCTGCGGGCCCTAATGTAAAGGGGAACTCTGCGGGCCCTGATGTAAAGGGGAACTCTGCGGGCCCTGATGTAAAGAGTAACACTATGAACCAAAATGTAAAGAGGAATGCTGCAGTCTCCGGTCTCCAGAGCCCCCTCTCACATCAGTGTTCACAGAGTTTCTCTTTACCTCAGAGCCCACAAAGTTTTCCCTTGAACTGTAAAGGTGAACTCTGCCGACTCTGATTTAAGGAGGAATGCTGGGAACTCTGATTGGGGGGGGGGAGCCCTGTTTACCAGAGACCCCTTTTTTCATCAGATTTCCCCTTTACACCAGAGTCTGCAAAGTGAAGACACTAAGGTAAAGCGGTTCACTGATGTAAGAGGGGAGTGAAGACATTGATATAAGAAGGGACCCTTATATCAGAGTCCCCCCCCTTACCTTAGGGTCTCCACTACCCCTTACATAAGTGACCCCCACAGGCTGACTGACTTCCCCACAGATTGTTTGTGGTCTAGAACTGTTACATTGACCTCCTGTAAGTCTTTTGGTCCTCCTCGCCTCCCCCCCCCATGCCCCCTTGCAGTCACATTCAAATTTACCTGACCAGTGGTCCAAGCCCAGCCCAGCCCAACGTCTGCAAGAAGGGGAGTGGGGGGGTTGAGAGGAGGCCTGGGACCCCTCCCACAGTTGTCTATGTGCTGTTAATCTTTGATTAAAGCTCAGAAGAACTATTTGGTTTCTGAGTTGTAGGTTAAAAGTTCTTTTTATTCAAGACAATGTAGTGTACAATGACTCTTGCTAGCAGACATGTCATCCTTACCCAGGTACAGGAACACAGAAGCAGCCACAAGAATGGTTAAAGCCTCTAACAAAGTGCTGCTGGGGAGGACAGCTTTGGTGTTCAACATTTGTTGCTAAAATAAAAAGAGAAAAAAAGGATAATTAATATCAGCGTTTCCCAAACTTAAGTTGATCATGCACCGCCATCAAGACTAGTGATAGGCGTGTTACAGAAAAATCTGCTCCTCCAGCAATATCTATTAGATTAGTGTTTCTCAACCTTTTTTTTCAGCCAAGTCACCCTTTAAAGTTATAAGGTACCCCATTTTAAAATGTAAACGACTAACCTAAAAGATTTACATAATGCACATAAATCCACACTTAACATCAGAGGTGATTTATTTTTACACTGGTACTTACGAGTGTTTTTCTTCTCCCTCCGTTTCTTGCCCTCTTGTAGCTAACAAGACCCCAGTACTGACGCAGGAGGGTAGAAGTGGGGCAAACAAGGATGCTGTGCAGACATTTGATATCACCTGATACCCACATTGTGCCCAAGGTTGTAATGCTGCACAAGTAAAACCTGTGGCTTTGTGGAACAAAAAAGGTAGGCTTGATCCAAACTGTTGACAATTTTTGTGTAATTCAGGGCAATTTTAAGGCATTTTGCACTCCCCGAGGAACACAGACGGAGCCCCGGTGGCCACAGCACTCTGTTTGAAAAAGGCTGCACTAGATAAAGAAGTAGATAAGGATGAACTGGCTAAGTAACTAAGCTTCCTGCGCTATTATATTGTCATGAGTGGTGTGCGCCACATTAACTAAGCAAATAGACGTGTTTCAGGTCTCTCTGCACCAGTTTATATTTTAGAGTGAAATAGAAACTAGTGCAGGTCTTTCCCTAATTAACAGAGGGGCTGTGGCAATTTTCCATTGAGAAAACTGCTACAGATTCCCACCAGTTGTGACCTGTCATATGGGATGTGAGCCGTCAGCAGATCCCTCTCTCTGCTCATGCTGTGATTACACTACACCAGCAGAGCCTGTAGGGTTAGCAACTCTCTTTCCTGTATTCCACGCTGACGGTGGGGGGATTTAGAGAGATTGGAGCTCCAGCTCTCATATTCTCTGCACTGTGTCAATCAGACGCGGCAGTGAAGAAAACTGATTTCTCCTAAATAGCAAAGAGGCTTGTACCCCTTTGTTAAAGCAGAGTTCCGCTTAAAAAAATTAAAAGTCAGCAGCAACAAATACTGCAGCTGCTGACTTTTAATAATCAGACACTTACCTGTCCCAGGGTCCAGCGATGCGGGGGATCAAAGCCCCGCTTGTCTACCCCCTCCGCTCGGCGGCGCCAGCATTGTAACTGTGGGCGCCTGGCTGTGGCTTCACAGCCGGGCACCCACTGCGCATGCGCGAGCCGCGCCGTGCATTCATCTGGGACCTGTGACGTGTCCCAGATGATTGCCTAGAGGGAGGGGGGAGAGGTGATCTTCCTTCCGGCGCCGAGGGTGCGCCAGAAGGAAGTGGGAGCTGGAACCCTCTGAAAAGAGGCTATCCGCTCCCCCCCCCCAAAAAAAATGACATGCCAAATGTGACATGTCAGGGGGTCACCTTCTCTTAAAGCGGAAGTTCCATTTTTGGGTGAAACTCCGCTTCAATTAGGGGCAGAATCTGTTTAATTTTTCATGTTGAAGAAGGGAAGGGAAGGGAAGAGGAGTGCAAGCTTGTGTTTGAACCACTCTTTGTTAAGTCCCCCAAAACTTTAGACAAAGAGGTTCCCAGCCCAGCCCTGACCTTCAGAGTTGTCTCCCCCATCCTCAGTTTGTCTTACTGACTGCACACCACAGCTGCATCTTCCATTCTTAATCTTCTTGATTATGAACCATATTTGTTTGCCTGCCCTTGGCCTGTGTACTGTAAATGTGTTTGACATCGTATCAACTTCAGATGTCTCTGCATTATTTAGGAGGTACTAAGCTTACCACTACCTTTGTGTAAGTCTGTTAATGGGTAAATGAATAATTCATACACACATACTAATCTCCCATTGTGACATGCAACATCTGCTCAAGAGATTTCACTCTCCAAATTGGATTTTAGAGCTGTTCAGTCTTCACTTCCAGTCTGCAGCTTAAATTGGCACATTCCCTCCAGTGGCTGATCACTAGACTGAACATAGTTGTAATATCACAATTCACAATTCTTTGTTGGCCGCCCAACAGTATGAGGTTTATCTAAATTGTGGACCTAAAGTGTCCTCTACTATGGGCTCCATCCAGTCCTCTTTGTCAAAAAGTTCTACCATCCAGATAGAGCACATGCACAAGGGTATGCTGTCCGTTCCTTAGAAAACACTATTGTATATGATACTGAGTGACATATTAGTATAGATGTCACACCACTTCCTCAGACTCAATCTTTCTAAAATGGAGCTTATAATATTTCCTCCTCCCCGATCCCCTCCCCATGACTTTACCATTGATTTCAATGGAACAACCATTGGTCCCTCCACTCATGCCAAGGTGCTGGGTGTAATCTTAGACTCTGATGTCTCCTATAGCCTCCACATCCAATGACTGGCTACCTCTTGCCGACTTAAACTGCACAACATTTCTAGAATTTCCCTCTTCCTGACTAATGACACCACAAAAGGACTTATTCACTCCTTGGTTATTTCCTGCCTTGACTACTGCAACTCTCTCCTCACCTCTACACAGGCTATCCCCCCTTCAGTCTATTATGAATGCTGCTGATAGAGTAATACACCTTACTAACCAATCCGTGACTGCTGCTCCTCTCTGCCAATCCCTTTACTGGTTTCCCCTACCCCACTATATAAGATTCAACATACTAACCACAACATACAAGGCCATCCACAACATCGCCCCCAGCTACATCACCAACCTCATCTGCAGATATCGCCCAAATCGTCTTCTCCGTTCCTACCAAGACCTCTTGCTCTCTAGTTCCCTTGTCACCTCCTCCCATGCTCGCCTCCAGGACATCTCCAGAGCCTCTACCATTCTCTGAACTCCCTGCCCCAGTATGTCCGGTCTGCCCCTACCTGTTCCCTGAAAACTCAATCATTCAGGGAAGCCTACCCCACCTCCATCTAAGAACTGTACTCAAGTCACCTCCATCAGATCACCCCCTGCAGCTATTACCTTTTGTACCACCTCCCCCTCCCTTTAGATTGTAGACGCCAGGGCCCTTCTATGCCTTCTGTATTGAACTGTATCATAATTGTACTGTCCCCCTCTACATTGTAAAGCTCTGCGTAAGCTGATGGTGCTATATAAATCCTGTATAATAATACTTTGTGAATACATTATTATAACTGGACAATGAAATCTCAGCTGTTGCCTAGCAGTTATTTATCCATAGGTGCTCACCATTAGATGCTATAGAACCATCTTCATAACTCTTGATCAGTACTACATCTATAAAGTCTCTAGGTGCGATAATGCCCATAGCTGCAGACGGTGTTACTGTTCGGCAGATAGAGATATCCTGTAAAAGAAACAATAACTATAAGATTGAAAGAGAGACAAAAATGTACACAGTTTTTTTAATGATTTACTAGAACAATGGACTAGAAGAATATAAACAAAAAATAAATTGGCACTTCATTAGTGCATTATAAATGATTAAGAGCATCAAACTACAGCATTATATGTGATAAACTGGGTTAATTGGGCAGCAGTATAGCACAAAATGCTCACAAAGTGGTAACATTAGTCAAGCATTAGTCAAGGTAAGAAAATCAAATGATAGATTGCTGGTGCCTAAGTCTCTTACTAAACAATATACAGTATACACACACACACACACGCACACACACACTGTATATGGGGAAATATGCCCATTATTTCTTCAGCTCAAGATGCCCAAAAACAGACTGATTATTATGGAACATGGCATCATTTCAGCCCTAATGAGGTTGTTTTACTAAAACTGGAGAGTGCAAAATCTGGCGCATCTGTGCATGGTAGCCAATCAGCTTCTAATTTCAGCTTGTTCAATTAAACATTCCAAGATAAGGAATGGGCGAACACAATTAGATACAGTTATAGGGCTACTCATTGTGTCTTCCACTGGGAAAATGCCACCAAGGTCTTGTATAGATGGTATATGACACTGTATATATTAAAAATATTTCCTCAAACATCTTCGAGCTTCTGGTATAATTGCGTTGCGCTACATGGGTAATATTCTACACATTTTATGGCATCATTGGAAATTAGTGTTTTCATTAATATCTACTATTACTGAGATTTTCGCTACTCCATCTCCGCAGTTAGGCCTACTTGGTTATTTTTATGGATCGATTCCCAAAATAAAAGCCCTGTGAATCAACCTAAACTGGGTCTCCCACCAGGTTTTATTGATTAGGTATTTGCGGACATTTAAATAACCTTCTAGGATCTTATCGCTAAGATCATCCTCTGAGAGGTCCTTGTTCCATCAGTCCTGTTGGAGAAGTTCCAGCAGTTTTGCTGGAGTCTGCCGATGTTCCTCAAGGTCCCAGCTATAGCAGAGTTGGGGGCCTCTACCTAATTACCTTTGGAGCTAACTAAGCAGATTCATCTAAGGATGTGGTCTGGAGAACTCATTGAAAAGTGCTTGGTGGAGTCTAATAGGTGTGTAGCTGCACTGGGACATTGTGAGTACTGACCTGAGCTCATGATCCTAGTGACTGTGTGATGTTATACTTTCGAGGTGCCAGGGGTAGCTCCTACAGGGTCTCAGTTCTGGCCTTCCCCTTTGTTTGGGGCTTAGAGACTGTTCATAGAAGTTTTACCTAGTGAAGTTTGGCCTTCTGTTACAAGTCAGCATTTTTGGAGTATCCCATACCACCCTAACCCCTCTCCTGTTACAAGTTCTACAGGCAATAAACCTTAAAATAAAACATCCCCTAGACTGTGTAATGGAGCCAAGGTGAATGGGCCTGTGTACTTGGTAGCCTCTGCAATGTTTGGGGAAGAACCAGTTAAAATCAGAGGCTCCTGCCCTGAGTGCTACATGGTTAATGAATGATATAGTGTTTTTTTCTAAATATTGTATGTCATCCTGGGGAACTAAAACTATATCATCTTGTATGGTGTGGTGTTTTGTACTTTGTATTATGTACATTGTATACTTCATGTTCTATTTTCCTGTTCTCCTTCTGTTATAACTATCCATATCTGATTTTTTGGAATTCCTATTTGCTTGCTGACTGTATGCACCAAACGCAGGAATGATACCAATGCAGTTAATATTTTACACTGTAAAATGGTTTAACATTTTATTGCAATGTAATATTCCTGTGAACTGAATATTGAATTATGTGTGCTGCTCAGGCTGTGAGGGGTTTTAGTCCTGTGCCCACCCCCGGGGAAGGAGCTCTTCCTGGCTGCAAACATCAAATGTAAAGTAGAGGACGTATCCCATAAGATGTAAGTATCCCATAAGTAAAGTATGTGGCAGTCTCAGCCCGGGCTCCCTCCAGGTCATGCCCCCAACGCATTTCACTCCGACCTTCGGAGCTTAATCATGGGGATGGAGATTCCAAGCAGAGGGGAAATCGCCCCCCTCTGCTTGGAATCTCCACCCCCATGATTAAGCTCCGAGGGTCGGAGTGAAATGCATTGAAGGGGTTCCCTGGCAGGAGCCTGGGCTGAGACAGCCACATACTTTACTATAGCAGGTTTGCTTCAATGTGCGGCTTATGGGATACATCCTCTGCTTTAAATCTAATAGGCCTGCAACATAGTAGATTTGTCAACAAAATAATATTTTTAATAAAAACCCCTGAAACATAAAGCTGTCATTGGGAAATGGTTTGTCTCAACCCTCTAAATGCCCCTCTTGCTGGACAGATCCAGCTGTTAAAGAAAGTTGAAAAATAAAAGGCTTACTGGCCAAATCACCAGGTGAAAAGAAAAGAAAAAGGAAAAATACCAAAAAGAAAACGAATGCAACTGATGCATCTAATAATTGATAAGCTGCAGTATATTAAATTCCTCTTTTTGAGTTTAATACAGCTTTAATTCTAAGATGTGGTGTATTATGATCCCCCCTCCCCCATTCTTAATAAAGACGATACACCTACCTCAGTTACTGTTTCTAAAAGTTGAAAATCATCCACATTGCTGTCCCATTTGACTCTCAATCCACCCGGCTCTGGTTTTAGACATTGCCAAACATCTACTGGCTTCCCAGGCACAATGCCTTCACCTTTATATCTGAACACAGAAACACAATGTTGTTTGATAAACATTTCCAGTATAATGACATTAGTTTATATTTAACATTAAAATTCTGTTCAATAAGCAGTATGCGAGAATGTCGAATTTCTTCATACATTTAGGCCAACATGTACTCTGCTACATATTTTTGGTATAAAAAAATCCCAATAAACCTATATAGATTGGTTTGTGCGAAAGATATAGTGTCTACAAACTATGGGCTATATACTGGAATTTTTTTTTATACTAGTAATGGTGGCATCAGCAACTTATAGCGGGACTGCGATATTGCGGCAGACAATCTGACTCTAACTGACACTTTTGACACTTTGTGGGAACCAGTGACACGAACATAGTGATCAGTGCTAAAAATATGCACTGTCACTGTACTAATGACACTGGCTGGGGAAGGGGTTAAACATTTGGGCGATCAAAGGGTTAAAATGTGTGCCTAACCAGTGTTTTTGTGTACTGTGTGGTGTTTTTACTAAGGGATGTGATGAAGTTTATTTCCCTGCAATGCTGACAGAACAGAGCTCTTCCTTGTTTACATAGGCAGAGTTCTGATTTGTGTTTCTCATCGCTGATCAGTGGGTGCCGGCGGACATCCATTGGCCGGCACCCGCTGATCTTCTTGTGCTGTGTCTAATAAAAGCATAGCCGTGGCGCACGTGCGCCCCCTCCCTGGATGTGCCGATCCGGCGCAGGTACGTGATCCAGCGCAGGAGAGCCGCCTTTCCCAGGTACAGCTAAGTGATGCAGTCAGCAAGCCATTAAGAGGTATGCCACTGCCTCCATTTACATACCAGACACCATCTTTTCAGGGATCGCACTTTACAGAGGAGCCTTGACATGTTTTGCAACTAAAACTCTTTCAAAGCAAATTGTTAAACATCATAATCTGCTTTTATTTGTAGACTAGCTGCCAAGTGTGTTGGAAAAAATGTTTGCTTTGTTTGCAAAGTCAATCCATGTACACCTTACTTTGAAGGTTAGTTATAATTTGGGGTAGTTGCCACTTTTTGGCTTGCTGGAATAGGCACGGGACACAATGGGCACCATTATCTACCATTGTCCTGTGCTGGGCATCTTGCATGTATCACCTTTTAGGACTAGTTCACACCACATGCGTTCCGGTGCTTTTTTTTCTGCATCCAAAACGCATAGAAAGTAGGTTACATGGTTTTCAATGGCATAGTTCTCACTAGTGCTTGCAGTTCCAGTGCGTTCTGCTTCCAGAAAAAAAAAAATGGAACATGCTGCAGTTTACTGTGCCTGCACAGAACTGTACTTGAAAGTGACAAAATGCATTAAAAACACACCGAAACGCACCGGATTGCATAAAAAAACGCACTGGACCCCAGCACAGTGAAAAAAATGAAAACAAAAAAAAGAAGGAAGAAATCATCTGGAACATGTCTGGAAATGCATCAAAAACGTGTTAAAAACGTACATGCAGAAACACATCCCGAATGGATCTGAAGTGCGTTTTTGTGGAGTGAACCAGCCCTTAAGGAGGAATATGCTGCCTGCAGAAATACCCGCCCTTAATGTATTCATTGCTCTATAATATGCTCCAACATGGAGACTCTCAAAGATTAGAGTCAGGACTGCATTAAACCAAAGGGCCTTGACAAGGCGGTGCGACTTCAGTATTTTTGCAAATGCTGTGCAACTAAAATTGGAATTAAAAATTATAAATTGGGGAGGGAAGAAAAGGGAAAGGAAAGAGAGAAGGGGGAAGAGAAGAGTAGAAATGGGAGGGAGAGAAAAAAGGGAAGGGGAGAAAAGGGGAGGAAAGGGGAGAAAAGGGAAGGGGAGAAAAAGGAAGGGAGGGTAGAACAGGGAAGGAAAGGGGAGGGGAGAAAAGGGAAATGAAGGGGAGAAAAGTGAACGAAAGGAGAAGCATAAATAAGTGATGGGGAGAAAGGGGAAAAAGGTAAAAGAAGGGGAGAAGGGAAGGGGAGAAAATGGAAGGGAAGGGAAGAAAAGGAAAGGGAAGCAAAGGGAAGAAAAGGGAAGGGAAGGGGGGGGAAAGGGAAGGGGAGAAAATGGAAGGGAAGGGAAGAAAAGGAAAGGGAAGCAAAGGGGAGAAAAAGGAAGAGAAGGGGGGAAAGGGAAGGGAAGAAAAGGGAAGAAATGGGAAGGGAAGAAAAGGAAAGGGAAGGGAAGGGGGAAAAGGGAAGGGGAGAAAAAATAAGGGGACGGGAGAAAAGGAAAGGGAAGGGGAGAACTAGGGAAGTTTAGAAAAGAGAAGAGTAGAAAAAGGAAAGGGAGAGAAGGGGAGAAAAGAAAAGTGGAAGGGAAGAGAAGGCTAGGGGAGAAAATTACATTGAAGGGGGGGGGGGGGGGAGAGAAAAGAAAAGAGAAGGGGGGAAAAGGGAAGGGAAAGAAAGGGGAGAAAAGGGAAAGAAAGGAAAGGGGAGAAAAGGGAAGGAAAGACGAGAAAGGGGAAGGGAAGACGAGCAGTGAATAATGACAAGTAATTAAAATGAAGTTATCAGAATCAAATCTCTTTTTTAACACTTGCAGCATTGTTAAAAGTGGTGCATATTGTGGTCTCAACTATTTGGAGTATTTCTTCAAAATTCTTCTTATCTTGAAATGTCTAAGCCTTCTCAGGGATCCTCGACTTTTAAAAACACCGCACAGAAGTTCTCTCTGATCCAATCTACATGAATCTAAAAATTAATGTCTGTGCCCCCATTTATAAGTGTTTGTCTCCTTCTTGTCTAAGTGGCCTTATTAGAAGAGAAACAAAATCTCCCCAATGGCTGCTGGATCAACAATAAAAACCTGACAGGTTCTAACCCTTCCCTGCGCTGAACAAAGCAGGTTGGGTTGGGTTGGAGTGGAGAGAACCTCGCACCACCGCTGAAAGCACGGTAAGCTGTACATAATGTATGACGATGGGAACTCACTGCAGCCTAAACTGCTGGGAAAGTATTTTAAAACAGATTACCGATTAACTCCCAAATCTTCATAAAATGCATTAATAATTAAATACTGTAAAGGTTTTTGGCTTTATTACTTACAAGCTACCGGTGAACTCCGATGAAGGTCTCCAGTACACGGCTACTTTTCCCTGTACAGTACATAGATGAAGGAAATAAACTGTCAGCACATTTATCTCTGGTAGAACGATTATTTCAGTTTGCTGAATTGATTTCAGTGTCACAAAGTGATTATAATATTTTCATCTTGTTAACCATTAATATTCCTGAAGATGTGGAAGACTAAGGTGAGTGATGTGTAAGTCACAGGACCTCTTATTGGTAAAGGACCGGATTCTGGAACATTGACCACAAAGTCCACAAAAATAAATCTATCATTCAGTAGATTGAAAATTGTGTGATCAGCTCTTGTTCCTGATGACCGGGGCAGGGAAGATGCACTGAGATGGATAAGCAAGAGCCGAGAATAACATTATTAGACGCTTTTAAAGTAGAACTAAAGGCAAAGCACACTTTGGATGGTGTAAGGCCTGGTTCACACCTATGCAGGTTGCAGTTTGCATATTTCAGGTGCATTTCGCATTTTTTAATACACACTTTTCATCCATTGAAGTCTATGGAACCAAAAACCAGAAACAAAGTCCCTGGCCCTTTCCATAAAATGCACAGATGTGAACATGACCCATAGGAAACCATGTTAAATGGACTGTAGTGTGTTTCTGCAAAACTGAAACCACACCTACAAATGCATAGGTTTGGCCTAAAGGAGGGTTATAATCTCTGTCAGTTTTTGTTGCACTCTGTGTCCTATTGGGGAGATTTACCTTCACTTCCTGTCCCATAGCCAAAACAGGAAGTGAGAGGAAATCCCTCCCAGGTGAGAGAATCTCTGGTTGTCGCGAGAACTTTTGTCCTCATTAGAAGATTTCCTCTCTATTAGACCCCTTTCACACTGGGGCGGTTTGCAGGCGTTATTGCGCTAAAAATAGCGCCTGCAAACCGACCCAAAACAGCCGCTGCTGTTTGTTCAGTGTGAAAGCCCGAGGGCTTTCACACTGAAGAGGTGCGCTGGCAGGAGAAGAAAAAAATCTCCTGCAAGCCACATCTTTGGAGCGGTGAAGGAGCAGTGTATTCACCGCTCCTAAACCGCTCCTGCCCATTGAAATCAATGGGACAGCGCAGCTATACCGCGGCAATACCGGGGCTATAGCTGCGCTATACGAGTGGTTTTAATCCTTTTTCGGCCGCCAGCGGGGGGTTAAAATCGCACCGCTAGCGGCCGAATACCGCGGTAAAGCAGCGCTATAAATAGCGCTGCTTTACCGCCGACGCCCCCTACCGCCCCAGTGTGAAAGCAGCCTTACTGACTAAAAGCTTTGCCTTTAGTCATACTTTAATTGAATATAAACAGCAGTTGTAATGCTGTCCATTTTATTGTTCTTTAACCACTTGACCTCCGGCAGATTTTGCCTCCTTCCTGACCAGGCCATTTTTTGCTATTTAGCACTGCGCTATTTTAACTGGAAATTGCGCGGTCATGCAACGCTGTACCCACATGGAATTCATATCATTTTTTTCCACACAAATAGAGGTTTTTAGGCTTTTGGGGGTAATTTTTAGGCTTTTAGAGGTATTTGATCACCATTGGGTTTTTATTTTTTGCAATATAAACTAAAAAAAGATGGAACATTTTGAATAAAACCCCCAATATTTTTTATTTTTTTGCTATAAAACATATCCAATGAAAATTGTTAAAAAAAAAATCACATTTCTTTTTTAGGATTTTAGAGGTATTTGATCACCACTGGGTTTTTTAATAACTTGCAATATAAACGAAAAAAGATGGAAAATTCTGAAAAAAAACAATATTTTTTATTTTTTTGCTATAAAACATATCCAATAAAAATTGTAAAAAAAAAAAAAACTTCATAAATTTAGGCCAATATGAAATCTGCTACATTTCTTTGGTAAAATAAAAATCCAATTAAGTGTATATTATTTGGATTGTATGAAAGTGATAGTATATGGTAAAGATACTGGAATTTTTATTTATTTACTGTTTTATACTAGTATTGGCGGTGATCAGCGACTTATAGTGGGACTGTGATAGTATGGCGGGCAATCTGACACAAACTGGCGCTGGCTGGGGGTACACTAACTGATTCTGACATCAATAGTGACACTAATACAGTAATCAGTGCTAATACTTTACACTATCACTATACTAAAGCACTGGCTGGGAAGGGGTTAACATCAAGGGGCAATCAAGGGGTTAAATATGTGCGTAACTACAGTATGTGTAATGTGTGTGTTATGTGCTGCTTTTACTAAGCAATCTTGCTGTTTTTTTTCCTTGCTTTGCAGGGAATAATAAAACAGCAAGATCGCCTGTCACTATTCGGAGCTCTGTGTTATTTACAACACAGAGCCCCCTTTCCCTCAATGACGGAGTCGATCAGTGGGTGCCAGCGGTAAATCATACCTGCTGATCAGCTTGTGCTGTGACTAAACACAGCACAGCCGGGGTGGCGGGAACGCACTCGCGACCCCCTACCCGGAAGCGTGGATCACGTATCAGATATGTGATCCAGTGCAGGAGACTGCTTTGCCACCGTAGATGCTTGTAAGGCGGTCGGCAAGCGGGTAATCATCCTGTTCCACCTGGGAAAGTGCCTAAGGGCTTGTTCACACTAACGGTTGAGGGGCAGTAAAACCCTGTGGTTGAGCCGTGTTTTTACAACCCCCAACCACTCCCCCTTTTACCTGCACAGGCAGCGGCTGGGAGTGTACACATGCTGTAGCCGCAATGCTTTGCTTCACAGCAGGAATTGTACCCCCTGTTGTGGTTCAAGTGAATGGGGCTTCCCTGCAAGCATCCAGCTGTACCGCGCTAGTGAGGGGTTCAAGTAGTTAAAGCAGCCAGTTAGGAGGCGACATATTGCTTCTTCACAGCCTGTCAAATGTTCTCTGAAGAGTGTTCCAAGCATGGATCACTCTTCAAAAATCAAAGCATGTGCGAACAAGCCATAAGACTGTGTTAGCCTCCATTCACACTTCCCAATTTGCATTCGTGGCCACAATTGCCACAATTCTGCCCATGATTCCAAATCACAAGGCAATGGCAGCAGAACTCGAGATGGGAATTTGGGCGCCGTTACCCTTCAATGGCGCCCCCAATGCGATGCGATTCTGCTGCAATTGACATACGAGGCGTGGCAATCTAAACCTTTAAAAATGACATTAAGCTTGTCGCCCCAAAAAGGAGCACAAGCTTCTTTTTGGGTGACAAATGCACACAGGGCAAGTGAATGAGCGGCCCTATGCAACATGCAAAATCACGTGAATTCATGGATCTGGAGCGCTCAGATCTGTGATAATAGGATAAAAGGGAATGAGGCCTTAGGCTTAGTCTACACTTGTGGTTGTTGGACTGTAAAAATATTCCATTCTGCAAAGGCAGCCGACACATGCGGGGGATGTAATACTTTGCTTAGTGGTGCAACAAATATGGTTCCACTTCCACTTCCACTCAGTGTGCAATACCACCACCTAATATGACATATTCTAGTGAATGGGGACATTCCACAACTGCAACACAAATGCTAGGAGGTTGCTGCACGGTATTCTCTTACAAACATAGGAAAAGCAAAACTATGAAATGAATTATGAGAGCACCAATGTCTTTGATATCTGCCTGGAGCTTTAAAGATGTAGTACAGATATTATCTTAATTGCATACATACAGTATCTCACAAAAGTGAGTACACCCCTCACATTTTTGTAAAATTATTTTCTATCTTTTCATGTGACAACACTGAAGAAATGACACTTTGCTACAATGTAAAGTAGTGAGTGTACAGCTTGTATAACAGTGTACATTTGCTGTCCACTCAAAATAACTCAACACACAGCCATTAGTGTCTAAACCACTGGCAACAAATGTGAGTACACCCCTAAGTGAAAATGTCCAAATTGGGCCCAAAGTGTCAATATTTTGTGTGGCCACCATTATTTTCCAGCACTGTCTTAACCCTCTTGGGCATGGAGTTCACCAGAGCTTCACAGGTTGCCACTGGAGTCCTCTTCCACTCATCCATGACGACATCACGGATCTGGTGGATGTTAGAGACCTTGCGCTCCTCCACCTTCCATTTGGGGATGCCCCACAGATGCTCAATAGGGTTTAGGTCTGGAGACATGCTTGGCCAGTTCATCACCTTTACCCTCAGCTTCTTTAGGAAGGCAGTGGTCATCTTGGAGGTGTGTTTGGGGTTCTTATGTTGGAATACTGCCCTGCGGCCCAGTCTCTAAAGGGAGGGCATCATTTTCTGCTTCAGTATGTCACAGTACATGTTGGCATTTATGGTTCCCTCAATGAACTGTAGCTCCCCAGTGCCGGCAGCACTCATGCAGCCCCAGACCATGACACTCCCACCACCATGCTTGACTGTAGGCAAGACACACTTGTCTTTGTACTCCTCACCTGGTTGCCGCCACACACGCTTGATACCATCTAAACCAAATAAGTTTATCTTGGTCTCATCAGACCACAGGACAAGTTCCAGTAATCCATGTCCTTAGTCTGTTTGGATTTGATGCAGTGTGCGGCGTATGGTCTGAGCACTGACAGGCTGACCCTCCACTCCTTCAAACTCTGCAGCAATGCTGGCAGCACTCGTATGTCTATTTCCCAAAGACAACCTTTGGATATAGCGCTGAGCACGTGCACTCAACTCCTTTGGTTGACCATGGCGAGGCCTGTTTTGAGTGGAACCTGTCCTGTTAACCACTTGCCGACTGCCCGCTGTCTATCGCAGAATGGCACTCCTGCGTGAATCGCCGTAGCTGTACGGCGGGTGCTTTAAGGAGTATAGGGAGCGCGTGCGTGCACCCACCTTGTCCCTAAGGAGCTGATGCACGTGCTCGGTGACCATGATGTCCGCCAGGCACCCACAATCGCTCCTGACAGAGCGAGAATGGGGATTTGTGTGTGTGTAAACACACAAATCCACGTTCTGTCAGAGGTGAGGAGAGTCATCTGTTGTTCCTATTATATAGGAACAATGATCAGTCTCCTCCCCAAGTCAGTCCCATCCCCCCACAGTTAGAGCACACTCTGAGTGGAACCTGTCCGGCGAAACCACTGTGTGGTCTTGGCCACCGTGCTGCAGCTCAGTTTCAGGGTCTTGCCAATCTTCTTATAGCCTAGGCCATCTTCATATAGAGCAACAATTCTTTTTTTCAGATCCTCAGAGAGTTCTTTGCCATGAGGTGCCATGCTGAACTTCCAGTGACCAGTATGAGAGAGTGAGAGCGATATCACCAAATTTAACACACCTGTTCCCCATTCACACCTGAGACCTTGTAACACTAACCAGTCGCATGACACCGCGGAGGGAAAATGGCTAATTGGGCCCAATTTGGACATTTTCACTTTGGGGTGTACTCACTTTTGTTGCCAGCGGTTTAGACATTAATGGCTGTGTGTTGAGTTATTTTGAGGGGACAGCAAATGTACACTGTTATAGAAGCTGTACTCTCACTACTTTACATTGTAGCAAAGTGTCATTCCTTCAATGTTGTCAGATGAAAAGATATAATAAAATATTTACAAAATTGTGAGGGGTGTACTCACTTTTGTGAGATACTGTATATTTGTCCAGCTTGGCACAAAGAATGCATATCTCATACCTGAAGGTACCATGTGCTGAGGGGGTCATGTGCTGAGTGGCTGCCTCTCTATTCACTTGGGTCACTCACTTGGCACTGCTGGCATTCACAGAACACCTTGTCTTTTTGTAAGTAAATCAGGGGTGTAACTACAGGGGTCACAGGGGTTGCAATTGAAACCCAGCTCCATGGTCCAGCGGGACAATGCGGCCCCTTGTACACCAGGATAGTAGGGGTGGCATCAGTGGTGGCTGGTGGTATATTTTTTGGGGGGGCGGCAAACAATCCACATGCCACCACCCCCCCTGTGGTCGGTCGGGTCACAGGTACCAAATCCCCCCCATCCCCCCCCCGGTCGGTCTATCACCAGCCCCGCACTTACCCCACCTAGGTCATGGGCAGGGCTTCCCTGAGCGGCGTCTCCTGCTCCTGGTGCTTCACAGCAGCTTCCCTTGCGTCTTCTCTCTCCTTGGCGGCCAATAGGATCGCTTCTCCTCTCTGCCAATCGGGTGACGGGTCTCAGGACCCACTTCCTGATTGGCCGGGAGGAGAATCAGGAAGACAATAGCCAATATTAATTCACTATTATCACACAACTGGATGAGCTCAGGGTGCAGTGCTCTGCACCCTGAGCCCACCCTTTTTTGGAGCCTCTGAGCTCTAATCATGTTTTTAAAAAAAAAAAAGAAACCCACTGGAATCCATACCTCCAGTGCCCTGCATGTAAATTAGGGGTCTGGATGCATTGGTTAGGGGGGGGTGGCGTCTGCATTACAGGCCACCATTGGGCTGCATATAGAGAAACCAATCCCCTCCATTTTCCGCCCGCAGCAGCTCATAGCCTGCTTCCCTTCTTCTCCCTCCAGCAGGTTTTCAGCGGCTGCAGGAGGAAAATGGAGGGGATCGGTTTCTCTACTTTTGAAAGCGCACTACAACTGGATCGCACAGTCATTTTGTACCATGCAATCTGATGCAGGCAAACGTTTGTTTACTTTGCACTGACACCCGCTGCCGATCACAAGACCAGTGCAATTGGAAACAGGAAACCGGCAAAAAACGTGGATTTCCTGCACAGCATTCTACTGTGAATGGGTCCTAAATAGAAAACAAAAAGTGTAAAAAAAAATTAACCCCCCCCCCCCCCCCCCGTACAATGCACATGTCATGTTGAGCATCTTTTTCCTTGCCGCAATTTCATCTTTTATATTTTACTAAAGAAAGTGGGTGATATATTGCATTTGTGTGTCCTAAATGTGCGCTTGATATATCGTTGTGCCAATATAGTGTGACATAAAAATTTGTAACTACTACTGTTTTATTCTCCAGGGTCTCTGCTATATCATGCTTTGGAGGTTTTCATTCAGCTTGAGATTTAAGGCCCAGCTTTCACACTGGTGCGCAAACTTGCCCCCCTCAGTCGCACCAACCGCCACCCCCTCCTCTTTCCCCGCGGGAGACGGACGGGAATCGGAAGTGGCTCTTAGAAGCTGCCCCTGGCCCCAGTGGTGTCTCCAGCTTTCAAATTTAGGGGGGGCACATGGGGGGACAGGGACAAAAGTAGGGGGGCAACTATAAAATGCATATATATATATATATATATATACATATCTCCTGGGGCCCTTTACTACGACCCCACAACGGGCCCTTTCACATGTTCTGCGGTGAGCTCCCTTCCTACTGTATTGAGGCCCCCCAGGGTGGCAGAAAACAAAAGATATATGTCACCAGCATATCAAGAAAATATAAGGATCCAAAGCAGTGGGCGAACTATCAGGGTTGCAAAGGTTGTCTTGCCTCCGGGCCCTGGTGTTCTGCCACTGTGGGGTTGCCCAGCCTCCTCTTGCTGTCCTGCCCCTGCTATTGACAGTACTGGTCTGGCATCTCTTGGAATTTACAGGCTGGTCCTCCTGTCCTAAGGACGGGAGAAATCAGTCTGTTTTTTAAGTAACTGAGAGTCCTGGTGGAGTCCTTCCTGCAACTCGCTCTTCTCCCTGCCAATGAGGATGCAGGTGAAGGAGCAGATCGGGCGGCCGTGGTTGTGTGAACGCTCGCATTATGCAGTGTCAGAGAGCAGAGGGAGGGGGGAGGAATCACCCGCAGGAGCTGACTGGGGACTCTCTCCCTCTTAGACATTGATTTTTAGTAAAAAAAAAAAAATTTTTTTTTTTTTTGGGGGGGCACATGGTGGGGCACAGTATAATGTTGGGGGGGTCAGGGCCCCCTCTGGCCCCCCCCCCCCTAGGGTCGCCATTGCCTGGCCCCCTCGTGGACAGGTCGGACGCCATTCATGTCCTCACCTTAGGAGGTGGTGCTGGTAATCTGGGGGTAGGGCTTCTGGAAGCTGCCCCTCCACCTGCTGCAGCTTGCTGTGACACTGGGCTGTTGCTTCTAGGATGTGGGTCCTGAGACCTGATTGGCCTGGGAGTCCTAAGACCCGCTTCCTGATTGGCCGGGAGGAGAATCAGGAAGACAATAGCGATTATTAATTCGCTATTGTCACACAAGTGAGTGAAGCCAATTAAAACCTCAGGCTGTAATCAGGTCCCTCAAAAAAAAAAAAAAACAATTGAAATCCATGCGTCGGGCGCCCTGCAGGTAGATTAGGGGTTGGGCGCATGGATTAGGGGGGCAGAGCCCCTAATGGAGAAGCCGCCATTGTGTTCTAATATCAAATGTCAGCAGCTACAGTATTTGTATTTTAATTTCTGGAGGGGGGGATCCGCTTTAAATGCATTTTCAATAAAATGTTTCTGGCATTGAAAGGGTTAAAGATTTGCTACATAGAAGAATGAATGGAGGAAGTGATAAAAGATACCATGTACTGAGAAGTGTCATCTGTGATGAATGATCGGATACATTGTTAGATGACAGGTGCAGAGATCTAATGACAGTTCTATAGAATAATGACATGTACACTCGTCTGTGTCCTCCATCACTGCTCTGTATACACAGATCCCCACCCTCTATCAGGAACGATCTCCCTCCATTGTCTCATCCACAAACACACTTACAGATTTCTTGCATTGCTTCCAGCCGCTCGGATCCCTCCTGTAGGACAGTAGCTTATCTGCTGCCGATCGGGCGATCTCTGTATAGTCCATGATTGCGGTAGCGGTGCTGATAAGGAGTGAGAATTGCAGCCGAAGGTGACAAGTATTCCTGTGCAGGGGGGAGGAGCTATGTGCCGGCCCCTCCCCTCACCCCATCATCCTCCCTCCCCTCTGCTGGGACTACATGACGTCACTCCCTATGACAGAGAGACAACCTGCCCAGAGATTGCTCTGTCATCACCTGTCATCGGAATTCTCTGAATGAAGGGAAAGATTTGTATTATTTATACCGATAATTACTGGAGAGCCCACACACCATACAACACCATAGTATAAAAAGGAACAGTGCTAGCCAAACATTCCATAAATAAATACAAACCTGCAATACATTATAGAGTGTAAAACATAGCAAGTATATTACCAATCCAAATCTCTCTCTCTCTATACATATATGTATGTACGTATGTGTGTATATATATATATATATATATATATATATATATATATATATATATATATATACACACACCATAGCTCCCAACTGTCCCTGATTTGGAGGAATGTCCCTGATTTGGAGCAATGTCCCTCTGTCCCTCATTCCTCCTCATTTGTCCCTCATTTTGATCTGATCTATATAGTTGTATATAAAATACACTTTTTATCTATCAAAAAGTGTTTCACAGAGCTAAACCTTTCATCTGATTTCTAAATTGCTGCATTTGTAAATTCCAAAAGCCAATATAAAGGAATAGTAGTGGTAAAAAAAGCACTTGTGGGTATAACGAATCTTGTTTTTTTGTACAATTCTCCTTTAAAGGGGCATGGCAAGGGGTGTGTCCTATGCCTGCATACTTTTGCTGATAGGTGTCTCTCATTCCCATCTCAAAAAGTTGGGAGGTATACACACTCACACACTATAGTGCAAACTTATATAATAAGGGTCCATACACCATCCAATGTCCAATCAATACATGCCATGGATAAAAGGAGGATGGTGGTATATTTTTTTGGGGGGGGGGGGGGCGGCCAACAATCAATGCACCCACAGACACACCCGCACCACCACATGCATGGATTAGGGAGGTGGCGCCGCCCTGTATGGATGGGCCGCCACTGAAACCCGAGTCAATTTTCACGTCCGATGTGATAAAGTGCCCCCGCTTCTTTACCCCCACCAACCTCCCATCATACCCCCCCGATTTGTCTGACCACTTGGTCAAATATGGTCAATCAGGGCAGAGTCCTGTCGGGTCTCGTTCACAGGCATACTATGAAGGGTTTATGCCAATATGACAGCCGTGTGAATGCGCAGCTACAAACAAAGATTTACTAAATCTGGTGCAGCTGTGCATGACAGCCAATCAGATTCTATCTTCAGCTTGTTCATTTAAGCTTTAACAAAAAAAAAACTGGAAGCTGATTGGTTTCTGTGTACAGTTGCACCAGATTTTGCACTCTCCAGTTCTAGTCAATCATCCCCACTGTTTGTAGGCGCAACACCCGCATGGCTGTCATACTGGGAGCAGCGGCTATGTCCGTGCAGCTGCTGCATCCCATTTGACATAAATGGGTCTGCCTTCCCCGGGGCGCATAGAACACCTGTACATCCCCATGTGGGTAACCACAGCCCTCCCACTGATGTATGCTATAATACAGGGGTAGGCAACCTTGGTACTCCAGCTGTGGTGAAACTACAAATTCCATCACGCCTCTGCCTCTAGGAGTCATGCCTGAGATTGTCAGGGTCTTGCAATGTCTCATGGGACTTGTAGTTTCCGAACAGCTGGAGGGTTGAGGTTGCCCACCCCTGCTATAAAACACACATGTGAACAAGGCCTTAGGCTCCCTTTTCTCTAGTGGTGTCCTTTACTATGCCCTGAAAAGGGATCCACAGTGGATCAGGAAACGGTATTGCCATATTGCCACCTCCTAATGCCTCTTTTTTTTTCATAATTGCCGTACAGCAATTTTACAGTGCAGGACTGTGCTGTCACTGGGGGCCAACCATTTAGCTCGCAGTTGCACTGTGGCCTCATTTACTTACATGGGAGAATTGGACAGGCGGTACCATATACCGCTCCAAATAGCACCATGTCTGCTTGTAGATGAGCGGTAAAAACTGGGATCAACTGCCTGTTTATCCTTTCTTTTTTTTTTTCTTTAAATCCGGGTTCACATATGTGTGAATTGGGTGCGGGTTTCACCGCATCCAATTCGCATGACGTGAGTGTGACCGGCGTTCTGCTGAGAAAGTTCCCCTCGGTGGATAAGGACCCCCCTATACTACGCAGGCGCAACGCTTACGCAGTAGGAACAACAAGGGAGCTGCTGAAAAAGAGCCGAAGCTGAAGACCTGAGTCAGCTGTACACGGCGCCTGCGTGCTAAGACTATTTTAATAAAAAAAGTTTGTAACAGGCCCCTCGCGGCCTCGCTACGCTCGTCAGGCTTCGGGCACGGCCTCGCTACGCTCGCCACGCTTCGGGCACGGTCTCGCGGCATATTATTATTCTAACTCTATGTCCACTTGGATGGTGGGGCTTTAACGTGGACATAGGGTAGAATGTAGTACGCAGGCGCCGTGTACAGCTGACGATCAGCTGTTCATCTTCGTCTATTTTCGGCGGCTCCGTAGACGTTGGTACTGCGCAAGCGCAGAGCATGCGCAGTACAGGGGGGTTCTTATCCGCCGGGGGAACTTTCTCGGCAAGACACAGGCTCTTAATGGAGCCAGTGTTCTGTCGATTAGTGCCCTCCGTCGAAGAGTGCCGGCGCATACACAAAACAGAAGGGCACTCCAGCTGATTTCCCCTACCAGCTGGCGTGACGTCACCATAGCACATTGGCACATCTTAGAAGGCTTTTTCTGACAGGAGATACCATTTCACGGTCACGAATGAATGCTATGCAAACAGTGGAGGGACACTGTATTTGTCACATTGGCCCCCGCTGTTGCGGGGCAGGTTTACAGTGTGCTCTAGGTCCGATTTTGTCTGTGTTGCAGGGTGGGTTTGGTGTGTTGAAGGGCTAAGGGCGGATTGCAACACAGACAAATCCCGCCCTTCAACACACCCACAAACCGCCCTGCAATAGCGAGGCTCAATCTGACAACTACGGTGTCCCCTCCGCTCTTTGCATAGTTTTTAATTGTGCCCATGAAATGGTATCGCTTGTTGGAAAAAGCCTCCTACGATGTGCGCATGCGCTCTGGTGACATCGAGTGCCCTTCCGTTTTGCACATGCGCGGGCACTATTCGACAGAGGGCACAAACTGATAGAACAGCAGTTCACACATGTCCAGGGGGGCCGCAGCTTCCAAATGGGTCCTGTGTGTTCTTGGGTCCGGTTCAGATGCGCATTCAGGAAAAAATTGGGAGCAGAAACGCACCGGACCCCAGGCTGGAAACCGCAGCCGCACACACGTGAACCTTAGCGGCCTGACAAAAGAGGTGGATAAAGGAAATTCCCCCACTAAAATTTTGTATTCTGACATAAACTGCTTGTCGACCAGCCGCCGTCATTATACTGCGGCAGGTCGGCACAATCCCGCGAGCCTTCGTAGCTGCACGTCCGCTCCTTTAAGCGGGATAGCAGGTGTGTGCCGCCGGAGGTGCACACGCCTGCTGAACTGCGGGGGTGCCGATGCTCGTGGCCGACGGTCGCGATGACCGCCGGCCGCGAGCAATCGCGGGCACAAGAGGCAGAACAGGGACGTGTGTGTGTAAACACACACGTCCCTGTTCTGTGAGGAGAGACAGATCATGAGTTCCTAATAGCTAGGAACCACGATCTGTCATCCCCTCTAGTCAGTCCCCTCCCCCCCTACAGTTAGAACACACAGTCATGGAACACAGTTAACCCCTTGATCGCCCCCTAGTGTTAACCCTTTCCCTGCCAGTGACATTTATACAGTAATCACTGCATTTTTATAGCACTGATCGCTGAACAGTTGTTAATCGTTCCAAAAATGTGTCAAAAGTGTACGATGTGTCCGCCATAATGTCGTAGTCATGATTAAAATCACAGATCGCCGCTATTACTAGTAAAAAAAAAAAATATATAATAATGAAAATGCCATAAATTTATCCCCTATTTTGTAGATGCTGTAACTTTTGCGCAAACCAATCAATGTACGCTTATTGTGATTTTTTTTTACTAAAAATATGTTAGAAGAATATATATTGGCCTAAACTGATGAATAAATTGGGGATATTTATTATAGGTAAAAAGTACAAAATATTGTGTTTTTTTTCAAAATTGTCACTCTTTTTTTGTTTATAGCGCAAAAAATAAAAACCGCAGAGATCATTAACTACCACCAAAAGAAAGCTCTATTTGTGGGAAAAAAAGGACGTCAATTTTGTTTGGGTGCAGCCCGGCATGTCTGCACAATTGTCAGTTAAACCGACGCAGTGCCGAATCCCAAAAAATGGCCTGGACATCGAGCAGACAAATCTTCCGGGGCTGAAGTGGTTGAGATAAAAAACCTTCTGTCTGCGGCAGCCCCCTTAATACCTACCTAAAACTCCATCCAGCGATGTTGCACAAGAGCCTCGGCTGTACAAGACTCTCCCTCCTTATTGGCTGAGACACAGCAGTGGGCGCCACTAGCCAATGAGGAGAGAGAGGGGGTGGGGCCAAGCCGGGGCTCTGTGTCTGAATGGACACACAGAGCAGCCGCTCGCCCCCCATAGCAAGCTTCTTGCTATGGGGGCACTCGGCAGGAGGGAGGGGCCAAGAGCACCGGCATGGGACCCAAGAAGAGGAGGATCGGGGCTGCTCTGTGCAAAACCAACTGCACAGGGGAGGTAAGTATGACATGTTTGTTATTTTTAAACAAAAAAAGCCCAGACTTTAATATCACTTTAACATGCTGTTGGAAAATGATTGTGTCTCCACTGAGGGGATTTCTCCTTGGTTTCTGTGTTACTGCAAACAGCCAAAATACCACAATCAAGGAAGGGTGGTTAGAATTACCGTCCAACTGTTACTACTGTTTTAAATGACATAATTTCCTGATAACTTCCAGTGCACATGACAAAGTGGAACTTCACTCTCCCAATAAACATTGATTATTTAATGCACATATTGCTAGCTCTAGTCAATAGAAAATATAACATTTACATGTTTTAAACTTTTTTTTTTTTTGCATCTCTTCAATGATGTCTTCAGGAGGGGTTTTTCTCTGTTATGCACATGTCTCCTGCCTGTTTTCCGTCAGATTCGGAGACCCGTCAGATTTGGTAACGGAAGTGACGTTTAGTCATCTTCGCATTCGTACACCCGCTAGCAGGTTGCCTAATCTGACAGAACACTGTAGTCAGAAGAAGGCGGCAGCGGACATCTCAGTACACCCAGCTACGTTTTCAGTTTAAGAGTAATTTTTCCAATAAAGTCAGAGTATATAAACAAATATAGTATACTATAGTATACTGACATCCGTGATGGTTATTTGATGTAAAATTTTGAAACAAGCTGGACAGCAGCAGTAGGAAGGTGGCGGAGGCCATGTTGGTACACCCCGCAATGTTCAGCGCTAAAACTTTAGGCTCACAAAATGTAACATCAAATAACCATGACAAATGTCAACACAGTATATCACAAAAGTGAGTACACCCCTAAAATTTTTGTAAATATTTTCTATCTTTTTATGTGACAACACTGAAGAAATGACACTTTGCTACAATGTAAAGTAGTGAGTGTACAGCTTGTATAACAGTGTAAATTTGCTGTCCCCTCAAAATAACTCAACACACAGTCATTAATGTCTAAACCGCTGGCAACAAAAGTGAGTACACCCCTAAGAGAAACTGTCCAAATTGGGCCCAAAGTGTCAATATTTTGTGTGGCCACCATTATTTTCCAGCACTGCCTTAACCCTCTTGGGCATGGAGTTCACCAGAGCTTCACAGGTTGCCACTGGAGTCCTCTTCCACATCACGGAGCTGGTGGATGTTAGAGACCTTGCGCTCCTCCACCTTCCATTTGAGGATGCCCCACAGATGCTCAATAGGGTTTAGGTCTGGAGACATGCTTGCCCAATCCATCACCTTTACCATCAGCTTCTTCAGCAAGGCAGTGGTAGTTTTGGAGGTGTGTTTGGGGTCGTTATCATATTGGAATACTGCCCTGCTTCCCAGTCTCCGAAGGGAGGGGATCATGCTCTGCTTCAGTATGTCACAGTACATGTTGGCTTTCATGGTTCCCTCAATGAACTGTAGCTCCCCAGTGCCGGCAGCACTCATGTAGCCCCAGACCATGACACTCCCACCACCATGCTTGAATGTAGGCAGAACACACTTGTCTTTGTTCTCCTCACCTGGTTGCCGCCACACACACTTGACACCATCTGAACCAAATAAGTTTATCTTGATCTCATCAGACCACAGTACATGGTTCCAGTAATTGATGTCCTTAGTCTGCTTGTCTTCAGCAAAGGTTTGCGGGCTTTCTTGTGCATCATCTTTAGAAGAGGCTTCCTTCTGGGATGACAGCCATGCAAACCAATTTGATGCAGTGTGCGGTGTATGGTCTGAGCACTGACAGGCTGACCCCCAACCTCTGCAGCAATGCTGGCAGCACTCATACGTCTTTTTCCCAAAGACAACCTTTGGATACGACGCTGAACACGTGCACTCAATTTCTTTGGTTGACCATGGTGAGGCCTGTTCTGAGTGGAACCTGTCCTGTTAACCACTTGCCGACTACCCGCCGTCTATCGACGGTGGCAAAATGGCACTCCTGACTGAATTGCCGTAGCTGTACGGCGAGCGCTTTAATGAGTATAGGGGGCTCGCGCATGCGCCTGCCGCATCCCTAAGGAGCCGATGCACGTGCCGGGCGACCATGATGTCCGCCAGGCACCCACGATCGCTCCTGACAGAGCGAAAATGGGGATTTGTGTGTGTAAACACACAAATCCACGTTCTGTCAGAGGTGAGTCATCTGTTGTTCCTAGTATATAGGAACAACGCTTGGTCTCCTCCCCAAGTCAGTCCCACCGCGCCAGAGTTAGAACACACACTAAGGAGACACATTTAACCCCTTGATCGCCCCCTAGTGTTAACCCCTTCCCTGCCAGTGACATTTATATAGTAATCAGTGCATTTTTTAGCAGGGATCACTGTATAAATGTCAATGGTCCCAAAAATGTGTCAAAAGTGTCCAATCTGTCCTCTGCAATGTCGCAGTCCCTATAAAAAAAAATCACAGATTAGTGACTAGTAAAATAAATAAATAGTAAAAATGCCATAAAACTATCCCCTATTTTGTAGACGCTATAACTTTTGCGCAAACCAATCAATATACTCTTAATGCAATTTTTTTTTACCAAAAATATGTAGAATACATATCGGCCTAAACTGATAAAGAAATGTTGTTTTTTTTTTTAAAAAATTTAAAATTTTAAAATTTAAAAATTTAAAATTTTGGGATATTTAGCAAAAAGTAAAAAATAGTGTTTTTTTTTCAAAATTGTCGCTCTTCTTTTGTTTATAGCACAAGAAGTAAAAAACACAGGTGATCAAAATACCACCAAAAGAAAGCCCTATTTGTGCAAAAAAAAAGGACATACATTTTGTTTGGGTACAACCTTGTACGACCGTGCAATTGTCAGTTAAAGCGACGCAGTGCCATATTGCAAAAATGGCCTGGTCAGGAAGGGGGTAAATCCTTCTAGGGCTGAAGTGGTTAAACCGCGGTATGGTCTTGGCCATTGTGCTGCAGCTCAGTTTCAGGGTCTTGGCAATCTTCTTACAGCCTAAGCCATCTTTATGTAGAGCAACAATTCTTTTTTTCTGATCCTCAGAGTTCTTTGCCATGAGGTGCCATGTTGAACTTCCAGTGACCAGTATGAGCGAGTGAGATCTATAACACCAAATTTGGACATTTTCACTTAGGGGTGTACTCACTTTTGTTGCCAGTGGTTTAGACATTAATGGCTGTGTGTTGAGTTATTTTGAGGGGACAGCAAATGTACACTGTTATACAAGCTGTACACACACTACTTTACATTGTAGCAAAGTGTCATTTCTTCAGTGTTGTCACATGAAAAGATAGAATAAAATATTTACAAAAATGTGAGGGGTGTACTCACTTTTGTGAGATACTGTATTTATGTATATACGTTAACTTTATTGCTAAAATGACTGTTAGATTAAAGACGGAGCTGTGTGTAGTAAGATGTCCGCTGTCATGTTCAGACTAGAGCAGACTTCTGTCAGATTAGGCAACCTGCTAGCGGGTGTACGCATGCGCAGGTGACGAAACATCACTTTCGTGACCAAATCTGACAGGTCGCCGAATCCGACGAAACACCTGCATACTTGAGCTAAGGGCAGGTAAATTCCAGGAAGTACATGCTACATGAATCATCAAGATGGCCATGGCCAGAAATGCTAGGAGGGTGTTTTTCAAAGTGATTTCTTAACAAAATAAAAAGTAGAGACAAGAATGGTTGGGGGAGTTTGCTTTGAATATTAAATTGTGTTTGTGGTGCTCGGATGCTGTGAAGATCCACTTTAATCCCCCCAGCAAGGACAAAACCAGCAAAAAAAAAAAAAGGTCACTACTCCCTATTGCCACACGCTTTAAAAAACTTTGCCTGGAGTCAGGCTTTAAAGCCCTATTCACATCAGTGAGCTTTGCCTGAAATGTGTGTTTTTAATGCATAAAACTGCAGTTATTTATCAGCGTTCTATATTTTATGCCCATTGCTATTTTACGAAAATACTGCAGACGTCTGACTGTGACAGTGTACAGTATGTCAAAGTGCACTCAAATATGCATAAAAGTATGTTAATGTGCATGTTCATGTAGACAGCAACGTAGAAACGTAGAAACATGTCCTGGTTGTAAACTCTTGACCTGTGGTGTCTTCAGACACAATTTATCCACCTCAATACTGGGCACTTTCTCCCCCTTCCTGCCCAGGCCATTTTTTAGCTTTCAACGCTGTCACATTTTTGAATGACAATTGCGCGGTCAATCAACACTGTACTCAAATGATTTTTTTTATCATTTTCTTCACACAAATAGAGCTTTCTATTCGTAGTATTTACTGCTGTTTTAATTTTTACAAAAAATAAATTAAAAAGGTTTTTCTTAGTTTCTGTAGTAAATTTTGTAAATAAGTAATTTTCTCCTTCACTGATGTGACAAATAGGCTGCACTGAAGGGCACTGATTAGGTGGCACTGATGAGGAGGCACTAATATGCTGCACTGATAGGTGGCACTGGTGGGTGGCAGTGGTGGGCACTGATGGGCAGCACTAACTGGCATCACTATGGGCACTGATTGGTGGCACTGATGGGCACACTGCTGGGGCTTTCCTGTAATCAGGGCACTAATTATCAGTGCCCTGATTACCTGCCCAGGTCTCCCCTGTGAGGAAATGCCGCTGATTGGCACCCCTCGCCACACACTCTGTCAGTGTGAGGTGAAGAGAGCCGATTCACAGTGTAGCGTCACATATGGCGACCCATCACATTTCGCTACCCGCTGGAGTGCGAATGCGCGCCGCCGCCATATGTGTTCCAACACTTTTACGACAACACTCCACCCCTAAGTCCAGGTTCAAGCCCCACCATCCAAGTGGACACAGAGTTAGATTATAATTATGCCGAGTGAAGCAAGGCCGTGCCGAAGCATGGCAAGCGAAGCAAGCCCGCGAGGGGTGTGGAGTTTTGTCGTAAAAGTGTTGGAACACATATGGCAGCGTCGCGCATGCGCACTCCAGTGGGTAGCGAAATGTGATGGGTCGCCATATGTGACGCTACAACGCAATTTCCGTATTTACATGTGACCAGCTGTGATTGGACACGGCTGATCACATGGTTAAAGAGCCGCAGCTCTTTACAGAGATCAGGGTCGTGCTGTGTCCTAGCAACACGACGTAGCCATGATCGCTGAGCTGCGTGCCCCTCCGGGCGCACAATAGCAGCCATTCTGGGACGCCGTCATATGACATCCTTCCAGAACCAGAGCCGCACGGTCCCTCCATCATTTGACGGTGGGCGGGTGTCAAGTGGTTAAACACATTTAAAACGCAATAAAGCACATCAACACTGACATCATAAAATATGCACACAAAATATGCCCATTTAAAATGAAAATATGTAAATAAGCTCTTTTCAATTAACATCAATAAATAACCATGAATAACAAAATCAAAAACATTAAATATGGAGAGGACTTTGTTTTTAAAGGGTTAGTTCACTTTTACCAAAAAATGCTAAAGAATCAGAAGAATGAAAGAAGGCTCCTCTAAGTGCAGTACCATAAGATTTATTAAACACGCTCTTATCCACATATGCCAGCCAGCAGCTTAGGGAAGAATGGAGTGACTGGGCAAAGTGGTCGGCTTACTTCTTTAACCAGCATGAAACACACGCCCTGGAAGTGACGTCAAAGGGGCGGGATGCATTTTGGCGCATGCACGGTGCTCCTTTATCAACCTTATTGATGATATGCTTTACCAGGTTTGCTTCTATCTCCATGAAGTGCTGCCAAAGTGTCTCCTAGGCTTCTGCCCAGCTGCTCTTCCCCTTTTATCTCTTTTGATTGGTTCTCTATTCTTTAAGACACCACCAGAGGTCCTCCTCATACAGAGCACCCTATACTCTTCTTTATCGTTTACCAAAAAACTGCCTATGCAGGTAAGGAGTGCATGTAGATAAAATAAGCCTTGCAGCTTTGACTAAAGCTGGGTAATGCCCTTGATATTGGTGCAGGCCATTTATGCACCTCCCAAAGGCTGGCTGAAAATCTCCAAGACAGGGAATCATCTTGCTCTGTTGCTAGGATGTTGCTAAGACACTCCCAGCCATGACTGCTCCTCCCCACCATCTGGGAAGGAAGCGCTCAAGCCCCCACCCGTGTGGTCCACAATCTACCACTTTCAGTTTAGAGCTACTGGGAATGGGAGCGAGTGTGCATCATGTGATGTGTGCAACATCCAAGGAGCAAGGCAGTAATGGATGATGCCATCTCTAGAAGTGTTTCAATTTGGCTTTGGGGGGGGGGGGGGGGGGTTCGGAGGTAACGCAAATGGCCTATACCTTTAGCAAGGGCATTTTTTAACTTTGGTCAGAGCTGCACAGTTTGTTTTTATCTACAAGTGCCCCTTATGCTAGGTACACACTATTCATTTTTTCTTTTCATTCAACCCAGTGGGCTAAATTAAAAAAAACTGAAGAGATCCAGAGGAGTCGCTGTACTAACTATGCAATATTAATATGAGCTATTCTGTTCAGACAGGGGACGGGACGCCCCCGCCAGAACACACCGGTCAGCGCTTGCAGCCATTGGCTGAGAGCGCTGATTGGATGCCGATCGGCAGATGTTTTTTGGTCATATCACTTCAACAGAAGCCAGACATTCGGCCAGATTGTGTCGGACAGGCCGCCGCACACATAGACCGAATGTCGGCCGGTTTCTGTTGAACCAGACGATATTTGGCCCATGTGTACGGGGCTTTGTCTGCATAAGGAACTAACCCTTTAATGTTAAAAAAAAACAACATTACACACATACATTACAAGTATCCATTGTGATAAGTCTGTGGATCATACTTATTTGCAACATTCACAAAATCATGCGTGCAAAGCTTTTGCAACCAGTGACACATAGAAACATCATTCAATTCTCCTTCAATAATGGCCGGCATAATCTTCTCTTCCCTGATGGCTTCCCTAACAGGTAAAAACTCTTCCCAGGTTATCGGGTCATGCAATGTGCGGTCATGGAAACACTGATTGTAGTAGTCAAAGTGCGTAAACTCCAGGACCAAGCCTAACCCTGGAGCTCGAGGGATGTTGACCTTGTCCATCTGCACAGAATGAGGGAGAAGGTCAGGAGAGACCAGGCCTCGTGCCACCGCAATGACAAGACAAACCATTTTCCGAATCTGGTGCTGCATGAAGCTGTGTCCCTTTACCAGGATACGTGTGAATTCCACACCATGATGAAGAAATGGCTCTGAGCAACAGACATCCATTATGTGTCTATGGGCACTCTTGTCGGTGGCCAATTTAAACTTTGTGAAGTTGTGGAAGTTGCGTGTTCCTTTATAGAAAGAGAGAAGCTCATTAATGACATGGAAGTCTTCTCGAGGTAATCTGAAGCTGGAGTCAGGAGAAACGCCACCACTTCTTGACAGTGCAAATGTAGGCAATGTGTAGGAATACGTCCGAGCATTACACTTATCCTTGGCACTGAATCCATTGGTCACTCGATTAATGCCTGATCATGAAAAATACATAGTCAGCATGGGAAATGAAAAGACATGCAAGCCATAAAAACACACCCATTACCTGAAGAAGATCACATACTTCTTTCTCAGCAATATAATGTTTACTCTTTATAGTATAAACATATGTGGATGAAACACGAAGGGCAAGTTCACACCAGAACGTGGTGCTGGGAACTTGTATCCCGCGCGCGTTTCCCACATTTTAATAAAATTTGCATTGCACTTACAATCTGCAGCGGGTGTCAGTGCAATGATAACGACACCCCAAACAAAGGTCACAAATGCAGTGCAATTGCCTGCACCGGATCGCATGGTACAGAAGTATCATACAATCCGGTTGCTCTGTGTTTTCTAAAATAGTGCATGCACTACTTCTGCTGCGGTCCAGTGCGATTTCATCCAGACCGCAATGAATCCTGTGTGATCCATGGTGATAAAATGGTCCAAAAGGGGTGTATTTAAACACCTGACCTCCAGAAGATTTTACCCCCTTCATGACCAGGCTATTTTTTGCTATTCAGGACCGCGTTACTTTAACTGGTAATTGCGCGGTCATGCAATGCCGTACACAAACAAAATATAATTTTTTTTCACACAAATAGCACTTTCTTTTGGTGCTATTTTTTTTTTATCAAAATTTTTTTTTATTGACAAGAATAATGGGTAACTGAGTTACAACAAGAGGGCAAACATATTCCCCCACAGTTGAATTGTACACAGAGTCAACATATGATGCAGGCATATATAATCTTGTTTTTAGTAGAATTTAGAACAAACAAAACAAAAAACCTTAAAACAATAGAAAAATAAGATAAAATAAAGAAAAATAAAATAATATAAGGAATAGGATCCTTCCTCCAGGCTTGTCTGTAGGCCATTTTACCGCATAAGTTACCATCTGCACAGCGTATGCATTGTAGGGGAGGCCTTAAGCTCAGGAGAAGATCCTATCATCAGCATTAGGGTCTATAACGGTAACAGTCTGTCCATTATCAGCTGAGGGGGAGCAAGGTTGGGGTTGTCCAAACAGTTTTGCCATATAAGGTCAAATTTTTTAGGAGCATTTCAGTGTCGGTATGCCAACTGTTCCCTAAGGAGGAGGGACATATGCGATCCACTGGGCCTTTGTAGGCACATTAGTCGCAAGCCAGTAGCATGCTATGAGTTTCCTGGCCAGGTATAATAGTCTAGTTACCATTATATAGACGCCTTTTGGATACATTTCAGCATCAACTGATCCTAGGAGGCACACCAGTGGCGTACATGGTATGGGTGTTTGTGCTACATCAGATACAGTCTCTGTGACCTCTGTCCAACATCTAGTAAGCTTCGGGCAGTGCCATATCATGTATATAAAGTCTCCCCTGTGAATGGTACATTTAGGGCATAGGGGGGAATCTCTTATGCCCCATTCTTATAGTTGTATAGGTGTACGATAGGACCTATGAAATATAAACAATTGTGAAAGTTTATGAGATGCCGAGACTGATACCACCGAAATTAATTCCAGGGCCATGTCCCACTGGTCCCCGTCTATGTCCTTTTGGTGCTATTTGATCACCACTGGGTTTTTTATTTTTTGCGATATATAAATTTTAAAAAAGACCCAAAATTTTGAAAACAAAACACCCAATATTTTCTATTTTCTGTTATAAAACATATCCATTACATTTTTTTTTAATCAAATTTCTTGATAAATTTTGTCCAAAATGTCTTTGGTAAAAAAAAAAAATGCAATAAGTGTATATTGATTAATTTGTGTGAACGTTATACCGTCTACAAACTATTGTATAGACAGTGGAGATTTTATTTATTTTTTTAATAATAGTAATGGCTGTGATCAAACTTATAATGGGATTGTGGCGGGCAATCTGAAACGGACTAACTGCCACTGACATCTCCAGTGATGTTAATACAATGATCAGTGCTACAAATATGCACTGTCACAGTGCTAATGACACTGGCTGGGAAAGGGGTAACATTCTAGGGCAATCAAGGGGTTACACATTGGGGGGAAACGACACATTGCTGCTGTATGAAGAGAGCTCTATGATTTTTACCAACACAGTGCTCTCTTCTGTCATTCGCTGAGCCGATCAGTGGGTGCCAGCCATAAATCATTGGCTGGCACCCACTGATCAGCTTGTGCTGCAGCGAATAGCAGCACAGCCTTCTGGGTCTGTGCGCACATACACAAGCAGGCTCCGAAGAAAGCCACGACATACAGGTGCGTGGCTGTGCCTCTACGAGCGTACCTGCAAATGTACTGCGCCAGGTCGGCAAGCGGTTAAATAAGAGATGCAGAGCTGTTCATCTTGTGATGATGCATGTGCATTCATTCGGTGTGAATGGGGGCAAAAATCAAATGTTTTTAGGCTGCTTTCTCTCCAGGTCTAATGGGTTTCATTCATATAAGAGCGAACCAGGAAAATACCACGTTATTGCCAGTAGATGGAGATGATGATCTTAGAAAATACTTCAATCAAGTGGCCATAATGCTGTGCTTTTCTGATTCACTCTATTGTATTATACAGGATTCATATAGCGCCAACATTTTCGCTGCGCTTTACAATATAAAGGGGGACAGTACAATTACAATACAGTTCAATTCAGAAGGAATAGGAGGGCCCTGCTCATGGCGCCTACAATCTAAAGGGAGGAGGGGGGGGGGGGTGGTAGAAAAGATAACAGCTGCAGGGGATTGTCTGATGGAGGTGACTCAAGTACAGTTCTTATACATTAAAAAAAAACATTCGATCTAGAGAGAAAAAAGCAGAAAAAAAACATTTGATTTTGCCCCCATTTGCACAAAACGAATGTACATGCAGTTTCAGAGGACAAATAGCTCTCTGTGCATTATTTTTATAAGTACACCCCCAATTAAAATATTCTGTAAATTATAGCAAAGGAACAGAAATGATGACAAAGCAAAGGAAATATTTGAAATGCCTAATGAGGCTGTAAACCTCCCTGCAGTATTTGTACCTATAAGTAAGCCTATAATACTAGCACATTATGATTTTACTTTGCAGGGAGGGGGGACATTTTTTTTCCTGCAGAGTTTACTTCCTCTTTAAGATTTGTCCTGGGGTGTAAAACTAAAGTGGTACTCTATCCAAAACATCATTTTATTTCAGATTAGAGTTGGGAAGAGTTTGATTTTTATTGCTGTGCGCCCTATTGGAAGAATTTACCATCAGCTCCTGTCCTGGGGAAACCAACGGCATTCTAATGATTTGAATTTATCTTTTTCTCTCTCCGGCTTGCATGTCCCTTTCTTCTAGGTAGTCACTTTTTTAGTCTGTTACCAGGAGCAGTTATTTAGGCATATGAGGTCCACTTTCAGAAGAATGATTTTCAAATGATTTTTGGACCAAACTATTTAGAACTAAACATTTCTTCTTCTGTAAACCCAGCTCACAAACAGTGGATAACGGTAGCTTGTAATTTTAGGGATTTTCCATCCAATCCACCAATTCTGCTTTTAGAGTACCGTATATACTCGAGTATAAGTCGAATTTTTCAGCACATTTTTTTGTGCTGAAAGTGCCCACCTCGACTTATACTCGAGTCAAGCACTTTTCTGCAGCAAAAAATGTCATTTTCCGAACCGATTTTGGGGCTCCGTATCTCAGGGCCACTTAGGGCTAGGAACCCCATATTTGGTGAGCAAACCCAGTGGAACTGGTACCACAACATATCCAAAGCTGAAGTGCCTAGCCCTAAGTGGCCCCGAGATACAGGGCCCCAAAATCGGTTCGGAAAATGTCATTCTCTGCTGCAGAAAAGTGCTTGACATTTTCTGAACCGACTTTGGGGCCCCATATCTCAGGGCCAATTAGTGCTAGAAACTCGGCTTTGCATATTTTATGGTGCTAGTTCCACTAGGTTTGCACACCAAATTTGGGGTTCTTAGCACTAAGTGGCCCCGAGATATGGGGCCCCAAATTCGGTCAACTGTGTCCATCTGCAGCAATGTCATTTCGGGACCCTTTGGGTTCAGAGACCCCAAATTTTGGCTGCAGCTAGGGGGCATCTAGGAACCCTTAACTACTGAGTTTGAAGTTCAGGGGACCTATGGCTGCAAATGGGCACAGTGAGGCATGCAAATGGGCACAGTGATGCTGCAAATGGGCATTGTTGACCCTCTTTTCCACTTACAGTAGCTGTGCATTTCTCACCCTCGTCTTATACTCGGGTCAATAAGTTTTTCCCATTTTTTTTGTGGTAAATTAGGGCCTCGACTTATACTCGGAACGACTTATACTCGAGTATATACGGTATCTATAAATTAGCACTGATGACATTTAGCGTGTGCCTATGTTTTATATTGACCATAATCTGCTGAGATACTCATTTGATATGTCACAGCACAACATCTTATTAAAGGAGTTGTAAAGGCAGAAGTTTTTTTTTTTTTTTATCATTAAGATGAAAAACCTTTTGTGTGTAGCAGCCTCCGCAGCACCCCCTAATTACTTACCTGAGCTCCATCTCTCTCCACGAATGTCTAAGTTATCCGTGACACTCCGCCAGATTGGCTGAGACACAGCAGCAGCGCCTTTGGCTCTCGCAGCTGTCAATCAAAGTCAGCCAATCAGGGGAGAGGGGCAAGGCAGGGTTGGGGCTCCATGTCTGAATGGACACACGGAGCTGTGACTCAGCCCCAGTGCCCCCATAGGAAAGCTGCTGGATGAGGGGGCACTCGATAGGAGGGAGGGGCCAGGAGCAGCAAAGAGGGACCCGAGAAGAGGAGGATCCGGGCAGCTCTGTGCAAAACCAACTGCACAGAAGAGGTCATTATAACATGTTTATTTTATTTTTTTTTAAAAGACTTTACAATCACTTTAACTTTCAGTTTATCTACTGTACTCTGAACTCTTCCGTTTTCTTCTATTCCTGTAGCATTTTTATAATAGACCCTTTATTGCAACCTTTTCAACACATAGGAACCCTTGAAATAACTTTCCAGTCTAAGGGAGCCCCTGCCAAAAAAATCGGAGTTACTTACCGGTAACGTCCTTTTCCAGGAGTCTTTCAGGACAGCACCATAGAGAGACCTTGGCTCCTCCCCTTCTGAGGAAACACCGCCTTCAACTTTAAGCTTTAAACCTCACCGCTCTCCCCCGGCCCCTCAGTTCTTCAAGAGGACCTCCGGTTAGCTGGGGAGACACAAGAACACGTCATAATAACTCTGATCTTACCTGACGTTCTTCTGCGATGAACTCTTCACGAATATCCCTAAAGTAGGGTGGGTAACTGTGCTGTCCTGAAAGACTCCTGGAAAAGGACGTTACCGGTAAGTAACTCCGATTTTCCCATTTACGTCTTTCAGGACAGCACCATAGAGAGGATGAGCGAGCACCTTACCTTAGGGTGGGACTACTGCCTGCAGAACCTTACGCCCAAAAGCCTGGTCTTTTGCTGACAGAAGGTCCAATCTGTAGTGTTTCACGAACGTGTCGAATCTGGACCACGTTGCCGCTCTACAGATCTGCTCCGGAGACGCACCAGCCCACTCGGTCTGAGGGGTCGCCACTGCCCTCGTGGAGTGTGCCCTTATACCCTTAGGGGCTTCCAACCCGCTAATTATATAAGCCTGACTGATAGCTAACCTTAGCCACCTAGCTAAAGTGCGCCTAGAGGCTCTGCCTCCCTTCCTGGTTCCTGAAAATAACACAAAAAAGGAATCAGATTTTCTAAATGGTTTTGTATCCTCCAAGTACTGCAGGACACACCTTCTTACATCTAGTTTATGAAACCTATGTTCCTGTTCCCTCACAGGATTCAAACAAAAGGTGGGCAAAACAATTTCCTGGCCTCTATGAAAAACCGAGGCCACCTTCGGCAAGAAGGCCGGATCGGTTTTAAAAATGACCCTATCCGGGAATATCTGAAAAAAAGGGTGCCCTAATGGAGAGGGCCTCGAGTTCACTCACTCTTCTTGCCGTAGTGATTGCCACCAAAAACACCGTTTTGAGGCTAATCCATTTTACCGTACCCGTCTCCAATGGCTCAAAGGGTTCCCCTGTAAGCGCTTGTAAGACCAAAGAAAGATCCCACATTGGGAAGGGGGGGACCTTCAGAGGTCTCTGCCTACTCAATGCTTTAAAAAATCTAATGATCCAAGGATCGGAGGCTAGTTGTTTCTCCAGAAACACACTCAAAGCAGAAACCTGTCCTTTCGGGGTGCCAAGGGCTAACCCCTTGTCCGCCCCTGCTTGCAGGAACTCTAAGACCGCTATAGAGCTGTGAATATCAAAAGAAGTTTCTGTGCACCAGCTATTAAAACGCCTCCACGTTTTTTGGTAGATGACCTGGGTTTCTTTTTTCCTGCAGTTTAGGAGGGTCTTCACTAAGCTATCTGAGAAACCTCTGTTCTTCAGCAATTCTTCCTCAGTAGCCAAGCCGCGAGGCTCCATCTCCCCACCTGGGGACAACAGATTGGCCCCTGGGAAAGGAGATTCTCCTGAACTGGTAAAAGCCAGGGGGGTTCCGCTGCCAGACTTCTCAGGATGGAGAACCAAGGCCTCCTGGGCCAATGTGGCGCAATAAGAATGAGGGTTGTGTTTTCCAGTTGGAACTTTCTTAGGACGGCTGGGATCAGTACAGGTGGGGGGAAGGCATAACACCTGTCGAAAGTCCAACTCTGAGCCAGTGCGTCTACCCCTAGAGCTCCATCCCACCTGTTTAGGGAGAAGAAGAGATGCACCTTCCTGTTTTCTCTCGAGGCAAAGAGGTCTATGCATGGCCTTCCCCATTTCTGGGATATTGCTTCGAAAACCCCCTGATTCAGAACCCAGTCGCCTTCCCTCAGCCGTTTCCTGCTGAGGAAATCCGCCACCAGATTTTGTTCCCCCTTCAGATGCACTGCCGAGAGGGATAGGACGTTTACTTCGGCCCATCTGAGAATGCTTTCTACCAGGGTCCACAAGGGTCTGCTCCTGGTACCCCCCTGCCTGTTTATGTAGGCTACAGCTGAGGAGTTGTCCGACCGGACTCTCACATGCTGTCCCTGAAGTTCCTTTTGAAAAGCTCTGAGTGCCAAGGCTACTGCCTTCAGCTCCCTCCAGTTGGAGGATCTTCCTGCGTCCTCCTTCCGCCAGCCGCCCTGAGCCACCCGGTCCTCCATATGCGCCCCCCAACCCATGCCACTCGCATCGGTCGTGACGCATCTGGACACCGGCAGAACCCATTCCAGACCCTGTGAGAGATTGGCTTCTTTTCGCCACCACCATAGGGATCTCTTGACCTGGTCTGGTACAGTTATCAGGGAATCCAAAGACTCCTGACTGTGGTCCCAAATGCTCAGGATAAAGAGTTGTAAAGGGCGAAAGTGTAATCCTGCCCACTGAACTGCTGGAAGTGCTGCCGTCAGTAACCCCAAGGCTGACATAGCCTTTCTTACTGATATTTGTTGGCTGCCCTGGAGTAACAACATTGCCCTGTCTACCTTCTGAATTTTCTCCATAGGCAGGAAGACTTTCTGTTTTGTTGAGTCCAACAGGTAACCTAAAAAGATTACCTTTTGCGAAGGCGTCAAATTGGACTTTTCCAGATTTAAGAGCCAACCTAGACCCTCTAGAATGTTCCTTGTAAACTGCAGGTCCTGCGACAGTTGTTCCGCGGAAGGGGCAAAAAGTAGTAGATCGTCTAAATATGCGATCACTGAGATGCCCTTGATCCGTAGGAAAGCCAAGACTTCTACCATGACTTTGGTGAAGATGCGGGGGGAAGAGGATAGCCCGAAGGGAAGGGCCCTGAACTGCCAGTGAAACGTCCCTTCTCTGGTATTTATTGCCAGCCTGAGGAACCTTTGACACTGATCTGCAATGGGAATGTGCAGGTAGGCATCCCTCAAGTCTATCGATGCCATGAAGCAGTTCGGAGGAAGGAGCGTCTTTACCGAATAGATCGAGTCCATTCGGAACCTCCTGTAGGTGAGAGAGACGTTCAGAGGCTTCAGGTTCAGGATGAGCCTGAACTTCCCCGAGGGTTTGCGCACCACAAAAATGTGGGAGTAAAAGCCTCTGCCCGTCTCTCCTTCTGGCACTCGAACTACCACCTCCTGTTCCTCCAACTCCTGGAGGGAGGAAAGGAGAGCCGCTGACCTCTCTGCACATTTCGGTAGAGTGGTTACCAGGAGTCTGCATGGTGGAGGTTCTGTAAACTCCAACCTGTACCCTCTTCTTATGACTTCCAAAATAAAATTGTTGGAGGTGATCATCTCCCACTGTGGAAGGAAGGCCCCCAGTCTTCCTCCCACCGTTATTCTGTCACTTTGTCTTTTTGGGCTGTTCAGGAGGGCGAAAAATAGCCCCCCCACGCCCTTTCCCTTTTTGTCCCCACCCCTTTTTCTGTTGATCAGATTTTGGGGGGTCCAATTTCTTCCAAGGCCGAGACTTTCTTTTAGTCTCTGCAGGTTTTCTTTTAAAAGGAAATGCCTTTTTTCTGTCGGCCGTTCTATCCAATACGGCTTCCAGACCTGGCCCGAAAAGCAAGTCCCCCGTGAGAGGAATGCCGCAAAGTTTAACCTTGGATGCGGTATCTCCCTGCCACGTTTTAAGCCATAAGGCTCTACTTGCCGAATTGGACAATGCGGCTGATCTTGCAGACATACGCACCGATTCAGCTGAAGCATCTGCCAGGTAAGCTATTCCTTTAAGGAGCATGGGAAAAGACGATAGGATTGTTTCCTTAGGCGTTCCCGCCTCTATGTGTGCCTTAATTTGCGTTAGCCAATACTCCATGTTTCGTGCCACCACCGTGGACGTCATGGCGGGTTTGAGGTTCCCTAGGGAAGAGTCCCAGGATTTTTTCAGGAGGGAATCTATCCTCTTATCCATGGGATCTGGGAGTGCCCCCATGTCCTCAAAGGCCAAGTCAGTGTGACTGGAGACCTGCGAAGAGGCTGCGTCTAGCTTAGGAGATTTGTTCCATACCAGCGCCTCCTCTTCTGCAAAGGGGAACCTACGCTTAAGTGCCCTTGAAAGGAAAGGCTTCCTTTCGGGGTCTTGCCACTCTTTTTTGATGGCGTCGACTAAGACCTCATGGACCGGGAACACCTTCCTTTTATGTTCCCCTAGTCCTTTGTACATCTGGTCATGGAGTGATAGCTTTTTCCTTTTCTCCTGGATTCCTAGGGTGGTATGAATGGCTCCTAGGAGCTCCTCCACCTCTTCCAGGGAAAGCTTGTAGCGAGAGGATCTTGTGGATTCCCCTTCCACCTCCTCTCCCTCTGATTCCCCCTGGGGATCTGAGGACCCGCTATCAGGCTCTTCCTCAACCTCGAATCTGGCACCTCCTGGATTCTCTCCACTTCCCGAGGGAGCATCCATTAAGGATTGAGGAACACTCTGCTGTGCTGGTGGAGAAATAACCTGCGGCTGTGGCGACTGAAGACTGGCAAATAGTGTTTTAAAAGTCTGCACAGTATTGGAAAGTTCCTTAACGGATGCTGCTAAATCTGAAGACTGTTCTCCAGACTGCTCCCTTACTAGCCCCTCTATACAATCCCTGCAGAGGGGCTTAGACCAAGATTCCCCCATTGTGATTCTGCATGAGGGGCATTTCTTCTTGGTACTGTGGGGCGACTTGCTTTTCTCTGTAGCTTTGCCCTGTAAAACAAGTTAAAAGTAGGGAGCAATCAGCAAACTTCCACCAGCACTACCACGGAGGGCCACCAGGGGTGCACTTCCCGGGACCGACCACCACCAGGGACCCAGTCACAACCCTTTCCCCCCCTTCACCACCAAGGGGAGTTCTACACCTGTGGAGCTTTACAGGAAGCGGTAAGGGAACACCACCCCAGGGTTCCTCTTACCTTAGAGTGGCTGGTGCAGGATTCTCCTGGAGCGGTTCTTGAAGCCTCTGCTTCCGACATCTCCTTAGACTGTAGTGGTGTTCCAACCTCTGAATGCTGTCCCCACAGCAGGTCAGAGGCAGCACCAGCCGAACGCGCGGTCCGTTTTCATCACCGCGACCGGAACCGGAAGTCACGGGTCAGACGGAAACACTGACCTCCGCCGGAAATGACGTCACCCGCCCTCCGACCCAGCGCTCAGAGCTCCCACGCTGGCTGCAAGTGCAGGGCGGTCTCCTGTGCCTCCGCCTATGCCACTGCTAGGCAAAAAGAAAACGGAACCCACCAGCTTACAACTTCACTAAGAGAAGCTGGGGGAGCGTGATGTGCAGTCTTCTAAAAGGTACTCAGCCACACTAGCCCCTTAGACTGCAGTCTTTTTAAGAAAAATGAGCAGGAAAGAGACAGAGAGAGAGAGCGCCCGATCCACCCCCCTCTGCTCAGCCTGCAATTAGCCTCAGCCTCCCTAGCTGTGCAGCCCTGGTTCCTTGCGATGTCTCCCCACCGGAGGAAACACCAGAACTGAGGGGCCGGGGGAGAGCGGTGAGGTTTAAAGCTTAAAGTTGAAGGCGGTGTTTCCTCAGAAGGGGAGGAGCCAAGGTCTCTCTATGGTGCTGTCCTGAAAGACGTAAATGGGAAAAATGACTATAACTCATGGTACATTAGTGTGATGGTCAGTGGGAAGAATGGTCATTACACTTGTGGTCATTGGGAAGAATTCCCCCCTTACAGATAGCTAAAAAGATCAATGGTGTCTGTGGGAACTTACCTGAGAGGAAGAAATTGTTCATTGCTCAAGGAACCCCTAGCAACCGCTGGAGGAACCCTGGTTAAGAAACCCTGCTCTATTGTATAAAGCTTAGATTATGTTTCTTCTGTAACAGAAGTGAAATCCGTAGACGGGGACATTGGGGGTGGACTCACATTGAGTTTCAGTAACGTGAGAGTTAGCATGCATTGCAGTGTGTTGTGTTTCTAAAAATGATGCATGTACAATTTTTTTGTGCATTTTGGTGTATTAGGCAGTTTATTAGGTTGCCTTAAAGTGGTTGTAAAGGCACATGTTTTGTTTACCTTCATGGTAAAAAACCTTCTGTGTGCAGCATCCCCCCCACCTAATACTTGCCTGCCCCCCTCACGATCTAGCCTTGCCTCTCTGGAGACTCGCACTCCTGGTTGGCTATTGGCAGCAGCGGGATCCATTGATGCCCCACTGCTGTCAATCACAGCCAGTGAGCCAATCAGGAGATGGAGGGGGCCGGGCCAAACCATGGCTCCATGTGTGAATGGACACACAGTCGCGGGTCGCGCACCTGCTTCGGTGCTCCCACATCAACCTGATTGCTGTGGGGGCACCCAGCAGGAGGTAGGGGCCAGGAGTGCCGACGTGGGACCCGAGAAGAGGAGGATCCAGGCCACTCTGTGCAAAATCACTGCACAGGGCAGTATATGTTTAATATTTTTATGAAAAAAACTAAAGCTTTACAATCACTTTAACTCATGTTAATGCACACACATGTAAATTAACCTAAAACATGGTTTTAAAGCTGAACTCCATCAATTGGGCCAAATGTACCCTTGCAGTGCCCCCTTCCCCCACACTCTTGCTTTGGTCTGTATCTCACTCTGAGCCGCATCTTTTTTTCACTTATCTAAAAAATTTTCCTATTAGCGCGGTAATTTCCATTTATCTTTTTTGTATGCCTTTCACTGATGTTTGTTATTTAAAGGGACAGCATACTTTTAAATTTGGCTCTTATCTTCTATATCAATGGGCCTATCAGTGGTCATGGGAGAGAGCCGATCCCAATACTAACCTTCTGACTTTTGTGTTCACATATTAAAAGGCCCAAAGTGCTCAAAGGAAAATGGCATCACAACCATGCCCAGACCCAAATGTGGTGTTTCCAACTAAAAATGGCAGTTTTCCTAATGTCCTGCTTCCCAATAAAAGTTACAGCCAAACCAGGACCTCAATAACCTTTATGACCCTAGTTTGAGTTTAGAACCACAAGCTGTGCAGTTTTAGCATTTTGGTGCCAGAAAAAATAGCAAAATGACAACTCAAGCTCCAGAAACAGCACATAACATGGGCCCTGGATCTGAATCAACAGAGCTGGTGTTTTCTAATGAAATTCTGTATTTATCGGCGTATAACACGCACTTTTTTCCCCTTAAAATCAGGAGAAAATCATGGGTTCGTGTTATATGCTGGAACGCTGCCTCGGAGGGGAAGGAAGGAACGAGCGCCACCGAGACAGAGCCGATTGCACTGTGTACTCATCTAGGCTCGGCTCCGCTCGCAGTCACGCCCAGTCCCGCCTCCTAGCATTTACGTCCCGCCATTGGACCGGTGTTGTGTCCATCATAGAGGACGGGCCAAGGCGCGGGACTGCGAGACGAGAGGAGCCGAGTACACAGGACATCCGGCTCTGTCTATCTCAGTGGCGGTAACATTTAAAAACGATCATGCTGCAATTTTGGGCAAGGCTGTAGATGGACACTGATCCTTCTGCAATGATGGGCAGGGCTGCAGATGAACACTGATAAGGCTGCATTGATGGGCATTTAAAATGTAAGTTTTTTTCCTTAAACTTCCCTCCTAAACTTGGGGTGCGTGTTATACGCCGGCGCGTATTATGCGCTGATAAATACGGTAATATGTTTCAGTGTTCTAGATGTGTGGTTTGATTTTTACCTAGTACGCGGATTTCTGGCGGAAGGTAGGAATTGATTTTCTCTATTGGATTTGTGCAGGAATTGAAGAGCTTCAGTGAAACAACTTGAGCCAACGCAGAAACACTCTATAACAAAGAAGAAACATTGTAACCAGTTAGTAAATATTTGAAGTGCTTCATTAACGTGGAACTAAACCCTCTTATCCTTTACAGCCAAGGTAAGTGCCACCTTAGCCTTTGTTTAGCTCAGCAAATGCCATGGTGCTCCATATGTGATCAGCTGTGACACCAGTTCATAGGCACACCAGCAATTGTGACAGTTATCACCCGATGCATGCCTTGAATGTAATAATTTTGGGAAATAGTTGAATTAGTGAGTTTAGTTCTGCTTTAACCACATGCCTACCGCTGCACGCCGATTTACGTCAGCAGAATGGCACGGGCAGGCAAAAGGGCGTACCCGTATGTCCCTTTGAAATTCCTGCCTAGCGGGTGCACACACACCGTGGGAGCGTGCCCGCGGGTTCCCCAAACTCGATGTTCGCCGGCGGCCCGCGAGTGCGGTGAGGAAAGGCAGAATGGGGAGATGCCTATGTAAACAAGGCATTTACCTGTTCTGCCTAGTGATATGACAGAGATCTACTGCTCCCTGTCACCGGGAGCAGTGATCTCTGTTATGTTGTAGTGAGCCCACCCCCCCAGTTAGAATCACTCCCTAGGACACACTTGATCGCCCCCTAGTGTTTACCCCTTCCCTGCCAGTGACATTTATACAGTAATCAGTGGCTATTTTTAGCTCTGATCGCTGTATAAATGTCAATGGTCCCAAAATAGTGTCAAACATGTCCGATGTGTCCGCCGTAAGCCACAATAAAAAAATCGCAAATCGCCGCCATTACTGGTAAACAAAAATAATAATAAAAATGCCATAAATCTATCCCCTATTTTGTAGACCCTATAACTTTTGCGCAAACCAATCAATATACTAACTCAAGTGGTTAAGTGGATGTAAAAACTGATGAAAAACTGATGTAAACTGATCCGTTTTTTCTTTGAAAAAATGTGACTGAACCGATGAAACAAACTGAAGGCATGTGTGAAAGGGACCTAAGATGGCAGCTTCCTTGGCTGAAAAGGAATGGAGGGTTTAGTTCCACTGGAAATATCTGCACATCAATACAGTATATGATGGTGTACAGTTATATAACTGCCACATACAGTATGAACAATTTCTAGAAAATGTCTTGAATCAATGTGATAATATATATGTAGAAACCAGTTCAGTACAACAATGGAGTCCATTACTATGTAACTGTCAAGTGACAGGGAAGATATGCTTAGAAATTTGTTCTATGTAACCTCTGTGCTCCAGAAGAAAAAAATATAAAAATATAAACCAAATATAGAAAAAATACTAACACAATGTCCTGGCACAAGCACAAAGTACATTTTAGAACTCTTTGGTGGAAATTAATAAAGAGTAGTTCAAGAAAAAAAAGCCTGCACAACTCTTCTAAACTGAAAAAAATGTGCAGATGCTGCTTCTAATTAACAAAAGGGACACAAGCCTTTTTCCCTTTTATTGGTTGAACTTGATTGACTAGTGAATCGAATCATTGACCAGATAATCGTAATCGAATCGTGAGACCAGTGAAGATGCGCACCTCTAGCTTACATAGGGGTTATTTACGAAAGGCAAATCCAATTTGCACTACAAGTGCAAAGTGCACTTGACATTGCACTGAAAGTGCATTTGGAAGTGCAGTCGCTGTAGATCTGAGGGGGACATGCAAGGAAAATAAAAAACAGCATTATAGCGTGCACATGATTGGATGATAAAATCAGCAGAGCTTCCCCTCATTTCAGATCTACCCCTTAGATTTACAGCGACTGCACTTCCAAGTGCACTTTCAGTGCAATTTCAAATGCACTTTGCACTTGTAGTGCAAAGTGGATTTGCTGTGAAAAAAATGTATAAAGAATAGGCACCCTTGAAAAAGTCACGTGTCTGTGACGCAATGCGTAGGGAGGAGGAGCCTGTGACGTTTCCAGCAGTAGCTGTGTGTGAGCACTGGCGACGGATGAGGAGCCTTTAGCACAGAGCTCTATGCAGATGATCATTGTAATGCGATCTTGCGAATGGGGATATGTGAGTGAAACAAAGTATCCTAGCATATAGTATCTATCTGCTATGATCTCTGCGCAATGGATGTGTTTTTCTTTATTTTGCATGTCAAGAATATGAGCGGAAAATCAGAACTGGCGACGGAGTGACAGTAAAACTTTCAGTATATTCTTTATACATTTTTTCACAGCAAATCGGCACTGAACTCACTTATTTTTGATATAACTTATCAGTTGAACTTTGAGCATTTAATGTTGGCGCCCATAAATTATTCATTTATTTATTTATTTTATGTTTTTTGGCAGATACAATTAAGGATTATTGTGGTATTTATTTCATAGGTGTTTTATATGGGTGAATGAATAGGGTAATTTATTTTTAATTGGTAGTATTTATTTATTTAAACCACTCATTGAGCTACACACAAGGGTGTAATAATAAGAGGATAATATCAGCGCAATTAATCACATTCACTTAATTATTCACTTGTCATTCACAAATTTATTGCAGCTATATTATTTGGTCATCTCTTATTAATCACATATTATTTGTGCTGAAGTTACCCAAGTCAGCGCTTTAGCATTTTTTAAAACACTTTTTTTGTAGCTGCTGACTTTCGAAAACAAAAAATTGAACTCCGCTTTGAATTAAAAATAACCTCACTCCCTTAAAAAGTGCACTAATCCGGTGCACCACAGGGTACAGACATTCACACGCACTGCTGCTGTGAGATCAGGAGAGATTACAATCCACAGCTGACAAACAGCCCTGTGAAGTTCCCTGTACTCTCTCTGTGCTGACCAGTGGCAGCTGGTGCTCAAAACTTTTGGGGGAGCGCAAACAAACTGAAAAATACTGAACCTCCCCCATCAATTGCAGCCTCACTGTGCCTATCAAAAGCAGCCACTTGTGCCCATCAAATGCAGCCACTTGTGCCCGTCAAACGCAGACACTTATGCCCATCAAACGCAGCCACTTGTGCCCGTCAAACGCAGTCACTTGTGCCCGTCAAACGCAGCCACTTGTGCCCATCAAACGCAGCCACTTGTGCCCATCAAACGCAGCCTCTGTGCCCATCAAACGCAGCCACTTGTGCCGTCAAACGCAGTCACTTGTGCCCGTCAAACGCAGCCACTTGTGCCTGTCATATGCAGCCACTTGTGCCCATCAAACGCAGCCACTGTGCCCATCAAACGCAGCCACTTTGCCCATCAAATGCAGGCAATGTGCCCATCAAATGCAGCCACTTGTGCCAAACGCAGCCATCACTTCACTAACCCCCCCCCCACAATGCACAGGCCACCACTGGTGCTGACAGACAGTTCCCTGGCATTCCTGTTTGCACCTTCCAGCACACTAGGAGTTAACACAGTGGAATGTGCAAAGGAGAAGCTCAAGCCGGGGAACTGCAAGCACGGAGCGTGTACTCTCTCCTCTCACGTCTCATGTCTCTCCTGACGTCATCGGGGAATTCTCAGCCCCGCCAGCCCCTACAGTCAGCGGGCAGGGCTGAGAATTCCCCGCTGACATCAGGAGAGACAAGAGACGTGAGAGGAGAGAGGCAGGACGGGCCGGGTAGGGCAGTTACATGAGCGGAATGTATTGTACTGTAAAATTCGGTATGAAGTTCCATATTTTTTTAAAAAGCACATACAGTGGGGCACTTCATTGATTGTAACACGGGATTTATTAAAACACAGTCATTTTCCCAATACACTCGGCGCGCTCTCCCAGGAGGGGCGGGGCAAGTCTGGATGACGTCACCCAACGATCGATTTTCTGGTCATATGCATTGATGCCGCATCGGGGACACCGGAATCGCTATGCATCGATGCGCGATTAATTTCAGCACCCCTAATGTAAGCCTCTCTGTTATTTGGAATAATCTTTGTTTTCTATGCAGTGCCTGTGCCACTGCCACTCCTATTCTGTAGCATGTTGTATTATTTGATTTTTTGTTTTATTATTTATATGTAATGCTTTGTACACTTGTTTCTTAATAGATGATTGTGTCTTTTGTCCAAAATATAGCCTAACATATGAGCGGACCTGAAGAAGTGGAATGCCCGCAAAACACGTAGACTAACGCCTAAGTTGGCATACAAATAACATACTGCATGTTTACAACATAACGTTGGAAATTTTAGTATTAGTAATATAGTTTTGTGACCTCTATGACTAAGCCCTGGGGATGGGGCAAAAGGCATCAGTGCTTGTGGCCAGCTGGGAGGGACCGGGGTTGCTTTCTATCTCTCAAGCACTAGAAGCTGTTTTCGGTGTGTGCGGTTTACCTAGGATCTGTCATACTGCATTGCACCCCATTTGATGTAGGATTATCAGAGACATAACATTGGCACTTTTCTGGGGTGCCGATCTGAAAACCCGGTTCTTGATATTTTTTGGGTGCCATTATCATTTGGGAGGGCAACCCCAAAAATGTATTACTGTTTGCTGCCACCTTGAAAAAATTTTGAATTATGAGTGTTAGACACGGCATACAGTTCAGGAGTAGCAGCAGGCTGCTGCAATGGCTCCCTCTGCTTGTCCCTGCTCTTATGCTCAGCAGAGTGGAAAAAGGAAGATAAAAGGTGTTATCCCTGCCTTTGTCAGCAGGCTCTGCTTGTGCAGCACAAAGGCTTAAGCCGGCCATAGATGATTAAAATTTCAGGGACAGACAGATTCGAACCATGTATGGACAGGCTGAATGTATCCAAGTTAAAGCGGGGTTCCACTGGTTTTTTGAGTTTATTAATAGTCAGCAGCTACAAAAAGTATAGCTGCTGACTTTTAATAAACAGACACTCACCTGTCCCACAGTCCAGCGATGCGGCCGCCCGAAGCCTCCGTTCTCTCTCCCTCCTCTTCGTGGCGCCGACATTGTGAGTGTGGGCGCCCGGCTGTAACAGTTTGCGGCTTCACAGCCAGGCGCAACCTGCGCTGCGCTCCATCAATGGCCAGGCAATGTTCTGGGACCTGCGACGTGTCCCAGAACATTGCCGGGAGGGAGGGGCCGCCTAGGAGTTGCCTAGGTAGCCAGAAGTCAGAAGGAGGAAGTGGGACAGGAAGTCTCATTCCAAAATAGGTACCCAGCCCCCCCCCAAAAAATGACATGCCAATTGTGGCATGTCTGGGGGCGAGGAGTACCTTAAAGCGGAAGTTCCACTTTTGGGTGGAACTCCACTTTAATCGATCAGCTTTGGTACAACCAGCCTGTCTGATTTTACATGCGATTATTGCTAGCGGCTATTATAGCTGCTAGCAGTAATCACTGTGTTCTCCCCACTGGGACGGCCGGGAGAACACAATGGCTCCATGGGAGAGATTTCCCCTTCAACACTAAATGTGTTAATGGGGGAATTAAGCGATTTTCTTTCCTGCAACCCGTGGCTGCAGAAAAGAAAATCGCTCCATCTATGGCTGGCTTTAGTGTAATAATAACCTGCAATATACATGTTCCCTTTAATTACCAAAATGAGTCTGCACTAGGGGAAAATGAGCAATCATTTTCCCCTAGTGCAGACCAGTTTTGGTAATTAACCACTTGATATCCTTCCGTCCTCATATGACGGCCTTGACTTTCGGGGGTTATATCTGAATGATGCCTGAGGCTACAGACATCATTCAGATACCGGCATTTTCAGCCGGCGATTCCGTACACCATAAGAATGATCATAGCGGCTGTTCCACCGCTTGATCATTCTTACGGGTGGTGAAAGGGGACGTCCCCCCCTCCCGCCGCCCACCGGTGCTTCTACCGACTCACCTCAGCGTTCGGTGAGGCGGAGAGTGGATCCGCCGGCGCCGGATGTAGATCATAGAGATTTCCGGCGGACCAGATGGCCGCCGGAGTCTCTATGATCGTTCGGAGGCTGGGCGCGATGTTATGACGTCACGCCCGGCCTCTGCATTAAAAAAAACGGCGGCGCCTCGGCTGGGAAGCGGTGATCGTTTTCTTTTTTATTTTAGGCTTCCCAGCCTAGAGGTGAGATGTGGGGTCTTATTGACCCCATATCTCACTATTAAGAGGACCTGTCATGTCATATTCCTATTACAAGGGATGTTTACATTCCTTGTAATAGGAATAAAAGTGATCAAAAAAATTTTTTTTTTAAAGTGTCAAAATAAAAAATTTTAAGTAAAATGAACAATAAAAAAAAAATTTTTTAAAGCACCCCTGTCTCCGTGAGCTTGCACGTTAGAAGCGAACGCATACGTAAGTCCCGCCCACATATGAAAACGGTGTTCAAACCACACATGTGAGGTATCGCCACGAACGTTAGAGCGAGAGCAATAATTCTAATCCTAGACCTCCTCTGTAACTCAAAACATTCAACCAGTAAAAAATTTTAAAGCGTCGCCTATGGGGATTTTTAAGTACTAAAGTTTGGCGCCATTCCACGAGCGTGTGCAATTTTGAAGCGTGACATGTTAGGTATCTATTTACTCAGCGTAACTTCATTTTTCACATTATGCAAAAAAAAATTGGCTAACTTTACTGTTTTGTTTTTTTTTTAAAGCATGAAACTGTTTTTTTTAAAAAAAAAAATGCGTTTGAAAAATTGCTGCGCAAATACTGTGCAAGATTAAAAGTTGCAATGACCGCCATTGTATTCTCTAGGGTCTCTGCTAAAAAAACATATATAATGTTTGGGGGTTCTATGTAATTTTATAGCAAAGAAATGATGATTTTTGACATGTAGGAGCGAAGTGTCAGAATTGGCCTGGATGCGAAGCGGAGTTCCACTTAAAAAAAAAAATTAAAAGTCAGCAGCTACAAATACTGCAGCTGCTGACCTAATAAATCGGACACTTACCTGTCCCAGGGTCCAGCAATGCGGGGGAGTGAAGCCCCGCTCGTCTCCCCCTCCTCTCTGCGGCGCCGGCATTGTAACTGTGGGCGCCTTGCTGTGGCTTCACAGCCGGGCACCCACTGCGAATACACGAGACACACCACGACTAGCCGCGCAATCATCTGGGACCTGTGACGTGTCCCAGATGATTGCCGAGAGGGAGGGGGAAGCGGTGATCTCCCTTCCGGTGCCGCGGTGCGCCGGGAGGAAGTGGGAGCTGGGACCCTCTGAAAAGAGGGTACTGGCGCCCCCGCCCCCCCCAAAAAAAAGACATGCCACAGGGTCACCTCCCTTAAAGCGGAAGTTCCATTTTTGCGTGGAATTCCACTTTAAAGGGAACATGTATATTGCAGGTTATTATTACACAATTAAAGTCTAACTCTGGGCAGAAAAAAATGATATCCCCTAAAGTGGGGCTGCTCTGTTCCCCCAGCAGACAGAACTCCCCTCGATTTGGTGGTGAACTATCCCTCCACGTCCTCACATCCAGAGCAGGGCTATGGATCCTTTTCTCTGGTCTTGATGGCATCAGGACTCTAGACTGCTAGAGCGCGGTGTCGCAGAAGCTGCGGGAACTGTTCTAGCTGCGGGAAGGAGCAGGGCATCGGGTAAATATATCTCCTTTTATGGTTCCACTAGACATAAATGAGCGTTGAACCCTTGCAATGCAGGCACAGCCCCACTGCAAGGAGTATTTTTTTTTTTATCTAAGGTGGTTTCTGTTCTCCTTTTTGACACACATGCATGGTGATCTGACCTTTGGAGAGACAATTCTAGAGGGGATATCAAGATTGAGCCAAACTTTTGTGAAGTCTGTTGGGAACCTGACAATGTCTGGTCGAAGACTGAATGTGGTCAGACAGCTTATAACTTGGTGGTCCATTTTTGAGGGTGAGTAATCCTCCTTGGTGGAGGATCTTTTTACCACTTATAGAAGTACTCTTGATATACACCTGGGATGCTCTCCTTGGATTTTTATTGATTAATTTTGAAGGACTTTTATATATTTAAAAGCACTGCAATTTTTTTTTCCCCATACAGTGAGGCTGTGCCCGCACTGCATGGGTCAACTGCTCATTTTGTCTAGGGGTGAAGAAAGAGCCTATGCTCACCCGATCCTTCGGTAAACGGTGCTCCCCCACGTCCAACAGTGGACTGTTCCTGGTGTCTTCATGTTCAGAGCCAGTCTATGCGCATGGTGATGTCAGAAACAGTCCACTGAACCGCAGTGGGGGGGGGGGGTGGAATAGGAGTTAAAAAGACTGGTCTTGCCCTAGGAGGATCATAGAATTAGGAGAGTATAGCTTGGCTCTACTAACCTCTAGACCATGGGTGCTCAAGCTGTGGCCCTCCAGCTGTTGTGGAACTACAATTCCCGTCATGCCTCTGACTTTGCGAGTCATGCATGTAACTGTCAGCCTTGCAATGCATTATGGGACTTGTAGTCCTGCAACAGCTGGAGGGCCACAGGTTGCGCATCCATGCCGTAGACCAAAAGGCGCAGTTAACCTACCTAAAAAATAAATTGCCCCGAGTTAAGCTTTAAGGTTTTTTTTACCTTAATGCATCCTCTGCTGTGCTGCAGCCCCCCTTATACTTACCTGAGCCTGATCTTGATCCATTGCAGTGCATGAGAGCAGCGGCTCTCTTCCTCAGAAGCCATTGGCTCCCGCTGCTGTAAATCAAATCCTGTGATAAAGGATTGGGGCTGAACTACCCTGTCAGTTTCCAAAGAAAGACGCTTTCTATGGGGGGACTCGGCAGGGGGTGGTGGGGGTGTGCTGCCAGAAGCGCCCATGGGGGAACCCAGAAGGAAGAGGATCGGGGCTGCTTTATGCAATACCGTTTATTATTTTAAGAAAATAAAAATATTTGAATCTCTATTACCACTTTCCACTATTACCACTATCGAGATTTGTAGACTAGTCACTAGAGAGAGACTTCAGTGGCCCAGATCAATTACTCTGTGACCCCCAGTTGTTACAAACTTTTAAGACAAGATAACAGCCACACATAGAGTTTGCTGAAAGCCCAAGAATGAGCAATTATTGTGTGGCAGTGCAAACATACGTAGAATTACTATAACTATACATAGAAACAGTTTTTAAAACATGAACACATTTTTATAAGATAATTCATGCCACGTCTAAATCTTTTGCATAGTTACATTATTACACATTCCATTTACATAAACAGCTGCATTCAAAAGCTGACAGCACACACCTTTTACACTAGAACTTGAGCCCGGAGTGCTGCCTGGGGGCCCCTGAAGTCTTTTTACTTTACACAGACCTATCGGCAGGCCTGAGCCCTGTGCTTAATACCTATGCTGTTAGTCAGCTGTTTCGTTAATCCCAGAGGTTCATTAAACAAACTGTACAGGCTTCTTACACCCATATGTGTGTGTGTGGGGGGGGGGGGGTCTTCATTTTGTCAGAAATCATCTTAACCCTTAAAAGGTCAGACCAGTCAAAATGGATATTGCACTTCTTTGTAGCTGCTGTTAACCACTTGTTTTCTGCATCTCCCACGGTCCTCAGGGTGAGATCTTTGCACAAATTCCCAGGTCTGCAGACCTTTCTGCATGGAGAAGTGAAGGATTGGGTAATGTAAATGTCCCCTAGACCTAAAAAAACTAAAAAAAAAGCATTTAACCCTTGTAGGGTGAGCACAGTCCCACCGCAAGGGATCATTTTTACGTTTCCCAGAGTTGGGTTTTAAAGCGCACCTTTAAGACCTTGTTACATCCATAAGTAGGGTGCAGCATGTAACGGTGCCAAGAGGAGATCTGTGAATGAATGAACTACAAGTCCTGTCTGCCACCATGGAAGATGGACTTGTAGTTCTCAATGAAATACAAGTGCAGTGATTACTGCACTCATAGTCCATTGGTACTTCCTTTAGCACTCTAACTGAAAGCCTGCACCTTGATTAGAGATGTAAAATTTCTGAAAATTTTGAAACTTGGAAAAAAAACATTTTTTTCTGTTTTTTGGGGGAAAAAACTGAAATTTTCGGAAAAATTGAAAAAAATGCTACATTAGCACTTTTTTGTCTTTTTAAGATTGAAAGACATTCTGTTACTTTAGGAACATAAAATATGACTATGGACAATTTGACTTGGCATAAAATTATCACAACTAGCATATTAAAAATATAGTATAGCCAAACAATTATCACAAACAGAATTTACTTTTTTATAATATTTATTTGTAACAAAGGGAGCAACAATCTACTGAACTGCTTACTAGTTTATGTGGAATAGCCAAAAAGCCTCCACAAAACAATTTTCAAAACCAAAAGTAACAATTTTTCATATTTCCTCTCCACAGTTTAAAAAAAAAAAAACCCATTCTCATAAAAAGAATTGAAGATGGGGGAAGTGTTAAGAAGAGAGTGGGACTAAGTTTCAATGGATATTTAATCAGAATCATTTTCTGAGCTGAAATTGTCAGTATCCTTCTCTGCTTCTGCAGCTACTCTTTTTTTTGTCCGTCATCACAATTAGGAACTTCTAAAAACTTAAGGTTTGACCGGACCGGTTGTTGTTACAATAGCAGCACAGCACCTCCTAAAGGAAGAAATGCATACTGCTCTTGCATGGGAGGGTTCAGTTTGTTACCTAGGACTTGCTTATCCTCAGTGCACAGAAATTAGAATAATCTGATATCATACATTTTTTTTAGAAATGATTTGGAAAATATTTGAACACCCTGTCTTAAAATATTTTATTTATCATGTTAAAATAAAATATTCCCCAATTTTTCTTTTCTTTTTTAATTTTTACAATTTTTTAGAAAGAAATAAAAAAGCCTTCAGGAAAAAAAAACGTTTTTTTTTCCGAATGTTTCCGTTTATTTCCGGCCCTTCACATCTCTAATCTTGATAGACATATAGAGCTGGGGGAAAAGTCTGCAGGAGCATTGCATTGCACATTCGATCCTTGGACTGCGGTTGCAAGACTTTGCAGGCTCATTTTAAAAAACAGTAATAAAGTAAAAAAAGTTCTTTAAATATATGTGCATTTATTGTTATAATTGTTTTTTTTTTTTGCAAAAGGTGAACTTAGCATTTAAAGCAGGGCTTTTTTTTACCACTAGTTTGCACATGATACAAGATGTCAGTCAGCGGAATTCAGTTCACTGAACTCTAGAACTACAGTTGCATCACTTACAGGTGGAGTAAACCTTTAAGATCTATTTTTCAAAATCAAGAAATGCTAAGTTAAAGGAGAAGTGCAGAATTAAAAAACACAAAAAAACAATCATACTCACCTATATGGCTGCAGCATCAAACCGATGCCGCAGCTTTCCCCTGCCGGCTCTAAGACAACCGAGCAATCACGTGACTGCTGATCACTCTGTTCTCGGTCTTCACTGTGCAGAGAGTGGTGACTGTCACCGGCTCTCTGCTCTGCCCCTCCAGCACTCACTGGAGAGCCAGGCTGTGCATGGGGTGGGGAGCAGCTTGCTCAGGCTTGCACACTGAGAAGCTGAGCCAGTTGTTGATCAGGCATCTGGGTGGATCCTGACATTAAAGTCGGGATCCTTGCAGAGCCTGGACTTGCTCTGTGATGATCAGCCAACAGCGAACTTTAGTCTCTGTTGGCTGAATCTGGGTCACAGGAGTGCAGAAATACCTTTCGCCATACTACTCTTTTAATAAACCAGGGTGAGCAAACTTTTTTAACTTAAAAATATTTCAATTAGAGTATATGGAGTTTCCTGTTCACTAGTACTACAACACTGAGAAGCGTATAGCTGCCAAAGTAATAAACCCCAAAAATGAACAATGGTATTATCCTTATGTATTACATACCAACTAAAATAGGATGGAAAATACATGCAAGAAGTGAGTCAGTCATTGTAACATAAAAGCCAGGAGACTTGTAAAGAAACAAGGATGTGGATTCACTGGAACGTGTTCTGAAAAATGAGATGCTGCCACTTTTTGCACAGTTCAGCACTCCTCATCTACACAGGATTGCTGCAGGAAAAGTCACCATTCATCTCTAATGATGCTTTTATTTACACACTTCATGCATTGACAAGGCTCACTGTACCCAAGTCAATCCATTGATTGACTTGGGTACTGCCAGCCTGTTGGATTTGTCTACATGCGATTACTGCCAGCAGCTATAGCCACTAGGCAGTAATCATTGTACAGTGCATTTGGAAAGTATTCACAGCGCTTCACTTTTTCCACATTTTGTTATGTTACAGCCTTATTCCAAAATTGATTACATTCATTATTTTCCCTCAAAATTCTACAAACAATACCCCATAATGTGAAAAAAGCCGTTTGTTTGAAATCTTTACAAATTTATTAAAAGATAAATAAACAAAAAAAACCCTTTGTACATATTATTCACAGCCTTTGCCATGACACTCAAAATTGAGCTCAGGTGCATCCTATTTCCACTGATCATCCTTGAGATGTTTCTTCAACTTGGTTGGAGTCCACCTGTGGTAAATTCAGTTGATTGGACATGATTTGGAAAGGCACACACCTGTCTATATAAGGTCCTACAGTTAACAGTGCATGTCCGAGCACAAACCAAGTCATGAAGTCCAAGAAATTGTCTGTAGACCTCCGAGACAGGATTGTATCAAGGCACAGATCTGGGGAAGGGTACAAAAAAAATGTCTGCAACATTGAAGGTCCCAATGAACACAGTGGCCTCCATCATCCATAGTTTGGAAGAAGTTTGGAACTACCAGGACTCTTCCTAGAGCGGGCCACCTAGCCAAACTGAACGATCAGGACAGTAGGGGGGCCTTAGTCAGGGAGGTGACCAAGAACCCGATGGTCACTCTGACAGAGCTCCAGTGTTTCTCTGTGGAGAGAGGAGAGCCTTCAAGAAGAACAACCATCTCTGCAGCACTCCACCAATCAGGCCTGTATGGTAGAGTGGCCAGATGGAAGCCACTCCTCAGTAAAAGGCACATGACAGCCCACTTGTAGTTTGAAAAAGGCACCTGAAGGACTCTCAGACCATGAGAAACAAAATGCTCTGGTCTGATGAAACAAAGATTGAACTATTTGGCCTGAATAGCAAGCATCATGTCTGGAGGAAAGAAGGCAGCACTCATCACCTGGCCAATACTATTCCTACAGTGAAGTATGGTGGTGGCAGCATCATGCTGTGGGGATGTTTTTCAGCAGCAGGAACTGGGAGACTAGTCAGGATCGAGGGAAAGATGAATGCAGCAATGTACAGAGACATCCTTGATGAAAATCTGCTTCAGAGCGCTCTGGACCTCAGACTGGGGCGAAGGTTCATCTTCCAATAGGACAACAACCCTAAGCACACAGCCAAGATAACAAAGGAGCGGCTACGGGACAACTCTGTGAATGTCCTTGAGCGGCCCAGCCAGAGCCCAGACTTGAACTCGATTGAACATCTCTGGAGAGATCTGAAAATGGCTGTGAACCGACACTCCCCATCCAACCTGATGGAGCTTGGGAGGTCCTACAAAGAAGAATAGGAGAAACTGCCCAAAAAAGGTGTGCCAAGCTTGTAGCATCATACTCAAAAAGACTTGAGGCTGTAATTGGTGCCAAAGGTGCTTCAACAAAGTATTGAGCAAAGGCTGTGAATACTTATGTACATGTGATTTTTTTTTTTTTTTTTTAATAAATTTGAAAAGATTTCAAACACATTTCTTTCATGTTGTCATTATGGGGTATTGTTTGTAGAATTTTGAGGAAAATAGTGAATTGAATCTAATTTGCATTTTGAATTGAATTTTGGAATAGGGCTGTAACATAACAAAATGTGGAAAACGTGAAGCGCTGTGAATACTTTCAAGATGCACTATATTCTGGAAGCCAGGAGGCATTTCCGCGCCCCCCTGCTGGCAGAATACAATAGCGCTGGGGGAGGCATTCGGTCAGTGTTGATGGAGGGGAACCGATAGTGTAGCGTTCAAGGGTTAAAGCAGGTGATGAGGAGGCAATATGTCTCCTTATCACCTCTCAAATGTGAAACAAAGCTCCTTGAAATGAGCTCTAAAAAAGTAATACGAGGGCAGTATTTCTTTACTCCTTGTCTACATGGTTTCTAAATTGAGTGCTTGCCCCAGAAACAAATAATAAGCTGATCATTCTACACAGAAGATTTATCCAACAAAAATAACAAAGCAAGCATTTTAGTACTAATGGCTATTAAAGTACATCTAAAAAGGTAATTTATTTTCCTAAGTTTCTATAAGCTGCAGGTTTTATTTGCTCTGTGTGTCCGCGATAGGGAGATTCACCCACTCTATTTGTCCTTGTTACCACTGTTACTGAGACACACAGTGATGGGGAATCCAAAAGATTACAGTTGTTACAGAACAGAAATAAAAGGAATATCTTCTAATGGGGACATTTGTTTGGGTGACAACTGCCTGAGAGGGCATTCCACTCACAGTTCCTCTCACTTCCTGTTGTGTCTTCAAGACAGGGGGTGAAGAGAAATCTCCCCAATGGGATAAAATAGAGCAAGAAAACAAACAAAATAAACAACAATGAATGCACAACATTCAGGCTAGGTTCACACTGATGCGATGCGGGAAACGCACAGCAATCTGAATAGCAAACGCACTGTTGCTCATGCGTTCCACTGCAGGTGTCATTTAAAAATGAATGGCACCCCAAAAGCAGGTCGCAGAATCAGATCGCATGGAATTGCGTGAATCGGATTGCATGAGTATGTACACCCATGTGATCCGAGTCCAGTACAGCAAAAAAAAAAAAAGTGCCTGCACCTTTTTCGTGCAAATGTGGTGCGATACAAGCCATACAAAATGATGGGCTCAAATCGCACCACACAGAATTGCATGTGATTTGCACAGAAATGCGGTGTGATTCCTGTGCGAATCACATGAGACAGGATAGTAGTGTGAACCGGCCTTTAAGGTACCGTATATACTCGAGTATAAGTCAAATTTTTCAGCACATTTTTTTGTGCTGAAAGTGCCCCCCTCGACTTATACTCGAGTCAAGCACTTTTCTGCAGCAAAAAATGTCATTTTCCGAACCGACTTTGGGGCCCCGTATCTCAGGGCCACTTGGTGCTAGAGAACCCAAATTTGGTATACAAACCCAGTGGATCTAGTACCACAACATATCCAAAGCTGAAGTTCCTAGCTCTAAGTGGCCCCGAGACACGGGGCCCTAAAATCAGTTTGGAAAATGTCATTCTCTGCTGCAGAAAAGTGCTTGACATTTTCTGAACCGACTTTGGGGCCCCATATCTCAGGGCCACATAGTGCTAGGAACCCCAAATTTGGTGTGCAAACCCAGTGGAACTGGTACCATAACATATCCAAAGCTGGGGTTCCTATCACCAAGTGGCCCTGAGATACGGGGCCCCAGAACTGGTTCGGAAAATGTCATTCTCTGCTGCAGAAAAGTGCTTGACATTTTCTGAACTGATTTTTGGGGCCCTGTATCTTGGGGCCACTTGGTGCTAGAAACCCCAGCTTTGGAAATTTTATGGTGCTATTTCCACTGGGTTTGCACACCAAATTTGGGGTTCTTAGCACTAAGTGGCCCCGAGATACGGGGCCCCAAATTTGGTCAACTGTGTCTATCTGCAGCAATGTCATTTCGGGACCCTTTGGGTTCAGAGACCCCAAATTTTGGCTGCAGCTAGGGGGCATCTAGAAACCCTTAACTACCGAGTTTGAAGTTCAGGGGACCTATGGCTGCAAATGGGCACAGTGAGGCATGCAAATGGGCACAGTGATGCTGCAAATGGGCATTGTTGACCCTCTTTTCCACTTACAGTAGCTGTGCATTTCTCACCCTCGTCTTATACGCGGGTTAATAAGTTTTTCCCATTTTTTTTGTGGTAAATTAGGGCCTCGACTTATACTCGGAACGACTTATACTCGAGTATATACGGTATAATAGAGCATGTGGAATAGGATTAATAGCCCAGCCTCGAGTCTTGAATTGCAAACCCAAAATAAACCTGTGAAATGATTACACATTTATTACCTTGTCAGTGCGAGCACAGCGCTGGAACCGCACTTCCTTTAAATCGTAAAAACACTTCTCTGGGACACATTCAGCTTTTATCAGTGCCGAAATCAGTGTATTTTCAATAGTTGGATAACCAGACTTATCCATCTGTACAAAACAAAATAAGAAACATTAATGTAGATACTGAAACTCTTTTGGACCCCTAGTTGAATTTGACGTAATTTATTTATATGTAAATAAAAAGTTTTTTTTTTTTTAATTGGAAAAAGACCTGAAAAAAAGTTTGGGTCCACGGATCGAACTTGGGATGTCCCGATGACCTGCTAACACTTGTAGTGCCGCTCTAAGCAAGGGGAAAAAAGGGGAATGTACCATATATACTCGAGTATAAGTCAAGTTTTTCAGCACTTTTTTTGTGCTAAAAGTGCCCCCCTCGACTTATACTGGAGTCAAGCACTTTAATGCAGCAAAAAATTTCATTTTCCAAACCGACTTTGGGGCACTGTATCTCAGGGCCACTTAGTGCTAGGAACCCCAATTTGGATATGTTGTGGTACCAGTTCCTCTGGGTTTGCATACCAAATTTGGAGTTCCTAGCACCAAGTGGCCCGAGATACGGGGCCCCAAAATCCGTTCAGAAAATGTGATTCTCTGCTGCAGAAAAGTGCTTGACATTTTCTGAACCGAATTTAGGGCCCCATATCTCAGGGCCACTTGGTGCTAGGAACCTCAAATTTCGTATACAAACCCAGTGGATCTGGTACCATAACATATCCAAAGCTGGGGTTCCTAGCACCAAGTGGCCCCGAGATACGGGGCCCCAAATAGGTTCAGAAAATGTCATTCTCTGCTGCAGAAAAGTGCTTAACATTTTCTGAACCTATTTTTGATAGAAACCCCAGCTTTGGATATTTTATGGTGCTAGTTCCACTGGGTTTACACACCAAATTTGGGGTTCCTAGCACTAAGTGACCCCGAGATACGGGGCCCCAAAGTCGGTCAACTGTGTCCATCTGCAGCAATGTAATTTCGGGACCCTTTGGGATCAAAGACCCCAAATTTTGGCTGCAGCTAGGGGGAATCTAGGAACCCTTAACTACCGAGTTTGAAGTTCGGGGGACCTATGGCTGCAAATGGGCACAGTGAGGCATGCAAATGGGCATAGTGAGGCTGCAAATGGGCATTTTTGACCCTCTTTTCCACTTAGAGTAGCTGTGCATTTCTCACCCTCGTCTTATACTCGGGTCAATAAGTTTTTCCCATTTTTTTGTGGTAAATTAGGGCCTCGACTTATGCTCGGATCGACTTATACTCGAGTATATACGGTATATAGTCCCGCTGGTGCTCAGAAATGGTGTGCCGATGAAAATATCACCATCCAGTAGCACATAGCATACTTAGAAAAACCTCTATGACGAAGTCCTGGTGGGTGGGATGATACATTACAGAGGGCGTGGCTTGTAGAGTGGTGCAAGACTGAGGCCATCTCACACGTTAACCACAAAGACTGGATTCAGGGTGTCCTGATGTCCCTTCCCCTCACCCAGGGGCATTGCTAGTCCGAGCCTGTCACCGTGAGGGGGGGAGGTGTTATCTACCTGACCCGCACTTACCTACCTGACATACACTGACCCACACTGACCTACCTGACACGCACTGACCTACCTGACACACACTGACCCACACTGACACGCACTGACCTACTTGACCAGACTTCAATTGATGTGACCTCCTCCTGCAGCTCAGCTGTAGTGTGCGGCACGCCCCTCACAGTAGAGTAGTAGACAGCAGGCACTCCAGGCAGCCAGAGCCATGACACAGGACAGGAGAGGAAAGGAGAGGAGAGCCACCCGCCCGAGCACCGAGTGGGGATCTTCTCACAGTGACGCGGTGGCCACATTGTAATTCCCACCTTCTGGAGCCTGCAGCACCGGGGCTTTTTGGGGACCCACCCGGGGCTCCAGCCCCCCTCAGCCCCCCCTGTCAACGCCACTGCCCTCACCCCCTTCCCCTTCTATTCCAAGTTCCTAGACTTTGGTCTTTACACATTCTCCCACTTTTCTCCTTTTATTTCCTTTACATCTTCTATTCTTTAAATGTTCCTCTAGTTTGCTATAACAAGGATTTTTCCAATTTCTTGTCCTTTCCTGCTCTCAAATGTGGACTATTGGACTATGTCCCTCAACTGGTTCTAATTTTGCATTCTGGCCAGTCTCTCACCAGCCATCTAATTTCTTTTTAAGTACCTATAGGCCACTTTCGCAACTATGACTCATTGGTCTGAGCCCATGAAAGTGCAATCTTCTTTACCATCTCATTTCAATGCCAAAAAAGCATTAAAATATCAAAACAGTTGCCATACATGTGTTTTTTTCCCTTTATTTAGAGTATATGTAAAGCCAATAACTAAAGTCTCTTATAAGCTTATTATTGTAATTTCAAAGGTTACTGTCAACATTTTTAAATCTTTTGTTAAAATAAAACCGGGGGATCCTACCATGAAAGTTTTTGGTCAAGCACGTCCTGTTACTATCCCTGTCTTCTAATTTACTCCATTGTTGTCATCCTGTCAAATAGGTTTCTGATGAAAATACATATGCCCACGTCAAAAGAGATTATGCAAGCATTGGTTACTCTTGTCACCATTAGAAAACCCTTGCTGAGAAATGCCATGCAGCCACCACTGGAGTATATTCATGTAGCACCCTGTAGCATAGGCAGGGATGCTACTCACAAATTTACTTGCCAGGAGTAGTTTTCCTGGTTGATTGATAGAGATCTATTGATTTCTCCCTAAATTTGGCCTTGTTGCACTTTTCTCTTCTATCACTAGGTGGCAGGGTACTTGGTGGTACTAAATATGAGAAGGGCAACCCAGGGTCAGGTTATGGGTATACGGGGTATCTCAGCGAATGGGCAGGGGTTTTCTTGAATCCCTTGGCCTGCTGGGAGCACCTATATATTTGGGTGGAGTCAGGTGATCTGTGCTCTGTGCCACCTGGACGGCTGTCTGGGTGGACGTGTGTCATATGCGCCGGGCTATTAGGCCGGAGATTGGGCCTATTCCGGGGGCATCTGGCTGCCAGGCTGTGTGAGGGCCTATTCAGAAGTAAGAGGGCAGCGCAGGTTTGGTATTGCGGCTTGCAATTGAGAACCTGTCGTGGTCGGAGGTAGAAGGGGACCTGTCGCCACTAAGAGACCAATCACCTTTACCAGGGACCACAGTGAGTAACTGAAGCAAGTACCGGAGCAATATTCTCAGCGAACGTGCACGGTGGAGAATCAGGAAACTTCAGGTGGTGATCAAGTCAGGGACCCAACCAGCGGATGGGGATGATTGTAGAGCAGCCTTTTGTGTCAAGCCAGGGACAGAGCCGGTCAGCAGGGGTGAAGCTTCAGAAGTATCTGGAGTGCCAAGCTAGGGACCCAGCAGGGAAGTGTGGGTGACGCTTGAGAGAGATACCACCACAAAGACTGGTAGAGCTCGAGGGATTCAGAGTCAGTGAATCAGAGGGTCTAGTGAGAGACCGGGAGCTCAGTGTTGAAGAACTACAAGAAGCAGTTGTAGTGAAGCTTAACCACTTCAGCCCCGGAAGGTTTTACCCCCTTCCTGACCAGAGCACTTTTTACAATTCGGCACTGCGTCGCTTTAACTGCTAATTGCGCGGTCATGCAATGCTGTACCCAAACGAAATTTGCGTCCTTTTCTTCCCACAAATAGAGCTTTCTTTTGATGGTATTTGATCACCTCTGCCGTTTTTATTTTTTGCGCTATACGCGGAAAAAGACCGAAAATTTTGAAAAAAAATGATATTTTCTACTTTTTGTTCTAAAAAAAATCCAATAAACTCAATTTTAGTCATACATTTAGGCCAAAATGTATTCGGCCACATGTCTTTGGTAAAAAAAATGTCAATAAGCGTATATTTATTGGTTTGCGCAAAAGTTATAGCGTCTACAAACTAGGGTACATTTTCTGGAATTTACACAGCCTTTAATTTATGACTGCCTATGTCGTTTCTTGAGGTGCTAAAATGGCAGGGCAGTACAAAACCCCCACAAATGACCCCATTTTGGAAAGTAGACACCCCAAGGAATTTGCTGAGAGGCATGTTGAGCCCATTGAATATTCATTTTTTTTGTCCCAAGTGATTGAATAATGACAAAAAAAAAAAAAAAAATTACAAAAAGTTGTCACTAAATGATATATTGCTCACACAGGCCATGGGCATATGTGGAATTGCACCCCAAAATACATTTAGCTGCTTCTCCTGAGTACGGGGATACCACATGTGTGGGACTTTTTGGGAGCCTAGCCGCGTACGGGGCCCCGAAAACCAAGCACCGCCTTCAGGATTTCTAAGGGCGTACATTTTTGATTTTACTCTCCACTACCTATCACAGTTTTGAAGGCCATAAAATGCCCAGATGACATAAAACCCCCCCAAATGACCCCATTTTGGAAAGTAGACACCCCAAGCTATTTGCTTTGAGGCATGTTGAGTCCATGGAATGTTTTATATTTTGACACAAGTTGCGGAAAAGTGACAAATTTTTTTTTTTTTTTGCACAAAGTTGTCACTAAATGATATATTGCTCACACAGGCCATGGGCATATGTGGAATTGCACCCCAAAATACATTTAGCTGCTTCTCCTGAGTACGGGGATACCACATGTGTGGGACTTTTTAGGAGCCTAGCCGCGTACGGGACCCCGAAAACCAAGCACCGCCTTCAGGATTTCTAAGGGCGTACATTTTTGATTTTACTCCTCACTGCCTATCACAGTTTCGGAGGCCATGGAATGCCCAGGTGGCACAAACCCCCCCCAAATGACCCCATTTTGGAAAGTAGACACACCAAGCTATTTGCTGAGAGGCATGGTGAGTATTTTGCAGCTCTCATTTGTTTTTGAAAATAAAGAAAGACGAGAAAAAAAAATTTTTTTTTTCTTTTTTCAATTTTCAAAACTTTGTGACAAAAAGTGAGGTCTGCAAAATACTCACTATACCTCTCATCAAATAGCTTGGGGTGTCTACTTTCCAAAATGGGGTCATTTGGGGGGGTTTTGTGCCACCTGGGCATTCCATGGCCTCCAAAACTGTGATAGGCAGTGAAGAGTGAAATCAAAAATTTACGCCCTTAGAAAGCCTGAAGGCGGGGCTTGGTTTTCGGGGTCCCGTACGCGGCTAGGCTCCCAAAAAGTCCAACACATGTGGTATCCCCGTACTCAGGAGAAGCAACAGAATGTATTTTGGGGTGTAATTTCACATATTCCCATGGCATGTTTGAGCAATATATCATTTAGTGACAACTTTGCGCAAAAAAAAATAAAAAAAATAAAAAATTGTCTCTTTTCCGCAACTTGTGTCACAATATAAATTATTCCATGGACTCAACATGACTCTCAGCAAATAGCTTGGGGTGTCTACTTTCCAAAATGGGGTCATTTGGGGGGGGGTTTGAACTGTCCTGGCATTTTATGCACAACATCTAGAAGCTTATGTCACACATCACCCAGTCTTCTAACCACTTGAAGACAAAGCCCTTTCTGACACTTATTGTTTACATAAAAAAATAATTTTTTTTTGCAAGAAAATTACTTTGAACCCCCAAACATTATATATTTTTTTTAAAGCAAATGCCCTACAGATTAAAATGGTGGGTGTTTCATTTTTTTTTTTCACACAGTATTTGCGCAGCGATTTTTCAAACGCATTTTTTGGGGAAAAAACACACTTTTTTACATTTTAATGCACTAAAACACACTATATTGCCCAAATGTTTGATGAGATAAAAAAGATGATCTTAGGCCGAGTACATGGATACCAAACATGACATGCTTTAAAATTGCGCACAAACGTGCAGTGGCGACAAACTAAATACATTTTTAAAAGCCTTTAAAAGCCTTTACAGGTTACCACTTTAGATTTACAGAGGAGGTCTACTGCTAAAATTACTGCCCTCGATCTGACCTTCGCGGCGATACCTCACATGCATGGTGCAATTGCTGTTTACATTTGACGCCAGACCAACGCTTGCGTTCACCTTAGCGCGAGAGCAGGGGGGACAGGGGTGCTTTTTTTTTTTTTTTTTTTTCTTTATTATTATTATTTTTTTATCTTATTTTTAAACTGTTCCTTTCATTTTTTTTTTTTAAATCATTTTTATTGTTATCTCAGGGAATGTAAATATCCCCTATGATAGCAATAGGTAGTGACAGGTACTCTTTTTTGCAAAAATTGGGGTCTATTAGACCCTAGATTTCTCCTCTGCCCTCAAAGCATCTGATCACACCAAGATCGGTGTGATAAAATGCTTTCCCAATTTCCCAATGGCGCTGTTTACATCCGGCGAAATCTACGTCATAAAATGCTCGTAGCTTCCGGTTTCTTAGGTCATAGAGATGTTTGGAGCCACTCTGGTCTCTGATCAGCTCTATGGTCAGCTGGCTGAATCACCGGCTGCATTTTCAGGTTCCCTGTTGAGACAGGAGAGCCAGAGAAAAACACGGAAGATGTTGGGGGGGGGGGGGGGCATTCCCTCCCACTGCTTGTAAAAGCAGTCTAGAGGCTAATTAGCCACTAGGATTGCTTTTACATGAAAGCCGACCGCTGGCTGAAAAGAATGATACCAAGATGATACCTAAACCTGCAGGCATCATTCTGGTATAACCACTCAAAGTCGTGAATGGCGTACCTGAAGACAAAAAAATGGTTAACAATAAAGCACAGTAAACGGTAAGGTATAAAAAATTGCATACCTGAAAAACAAACATGATAAAACATAATAACAATAAAACATTGCAGAATAGAATACAGTAAAAAAGAGCAGAACAATAGAGAGAGAATAGAGAGAGAGAGAACAATAAAACGACAACTATTTTTATTTTATATTTTTGTTTGTGTTTTTTTTTTTTTTTTTTTTTTACACTTTTTTTTGTAACTAACTTTTATAACTGTAACCGGTTCCAGGTTCGGGTCTCTCAAAATGCGATGGCATCTCGGGAGACCCTGTGAAAGTGCGCCTAGTCTGTGCAATGCTGTACCCTACGCTAATACTCAACTAGTGCATGGTAGCGTTCAAAACATTCACCAATGCAAAGACCAGGATTGTCAGGACAGGAGGGACAATAATAGCGGGTGTCACGCCTATATCCGCGCTTGCTGCAGACACAACATCTTTTTTGGGGGGTTCGTTGGGTAGGGGTACTCGGGAGGACATAAAGAAAATGCCTCTCATGCAGCCGACTGCATTTGGTTGGGGATGTGAATGGGGGAAGTACGGGCGCTGCAGAAGCGGTGGGTTCCCAATTAGGATTGGCGAATGCAGCAGGAAGGGCACTATGGGCACTATGGGCCTGTGTTTGTCTTTTTGGTGGCAGCGGGACACTACTTGTGCTTGCCACCTCACCAGCTTGAACTGCACTTATGGGACTCGCCACGTCACCAAGTGTTACTGCAGTGCTGGTTTGACTACGACCGGGGTGTACTAGGCCGCTGGCGCTTGCCAGTTCACCAAAACGCTACAAAAAAAACTGTTAGCGATTGCAGGGATCCGGCCTGACTCTGCGAACGCTGCAGTTATGCGTTTAGTGTTTTGTAAGTGACAGTGATCGATCGATACTGCACTTGGGTGGGCTGGGCCGGGCCGGGCGGAGGGGCAAAACGCAGGTGCTAGCAGGTATCTGGGCTGATCCCGCTAACACTGCGTTTTTGGGAACCCTAAACTGCTGGGGACGCTAGTATAGATCTGATCGGATCAGATATTGATGCGATCAGATACTATACCACTAAGGGAGGCGTATGCTGCGTGCGTGGGTGTTAGCGGTACTGGCGCTAATCTGACGCTGCCTGGGGCTGGTGCTTGCCAGTTCACCAAAACGCTACCAAAAAAACTGTTAGCGATCGCAGGGATCAGGCCTGACTCTGCGAACGCTGCAGTTATGCGTTTAGTGTTTTGTAAGTGACAGTGATCGATCGATACTGCACTTGGGTGGGCTGGGCCGGGCGGAGGGGCAAAACGCAGGTGCTAGCAGGTATCTGGGCTGATCCCGCTAACACTGCGTTTTTGGGAACCCTAAACTGCTGGGGACGCTAGCATAGATCTGATCGGAT